>OY728121.1:937879096-939129096 GCA_963277665.1 Viscum album
CACCCCCAATCTTTCCATGGACCAATATTTCCCCACCCATTTTCTTATGTCCTATAAAATACAAAGGAATCATACATAAATAATTATAATATTTAATCATCAATTATAATTAATTAATCAATTTTAACCAAATATGAATAATATATAATTTCTTACGAAATGATTTTTTGTGGAAAGTGATTTTTTGGTGTGTGATTTTCTTGTTATTATTTTTGATATTGAGGAAGTGATTGTGGGAATGTGATGTAGTGAAAGAGGAGGGCCAGTGATGATGATACATGATGTGGGTTATGCATGGTAGGAGGGCTATAATGTATCTCAGTTGGTTTATATTTCTGGTTTGATTTGTTTTTCATGGTTGTGGGGCAGCGGAAGAAGAATTTTTTTTCTGTGCAGCTTTTAGCGACGGTTTTTACCGCTGCGACATTTATATGGGCGGCTTTTTAAACCGCCACTAAACGTAAATTTTTTCTTACGTTTAGCAGCAGTTTTAACTACCATGACATAGCTGAATCGTTGCTGCCTCAATCCGCAGTGGTTCCTGTGACTTCGGAGGTGGTTTTACAGCCGCTGAATTTGAGTTTATTAGCGGCAATTATAACAGCTACGAATAAATTGATATCCAGGGATCGTAAAAACTGCCTCTAAAATCAGGAAAACCGTCATGAAATGAGGCAGCTACCACACTTTCCTTAAACCACCATGAAACGGAAAAAACATGTCACGAATAGATTTGCGACGTCGTATTAGGCGGCGGTTTCTATAAACTACCTCCAAACCACGCCACGAAGGTTTAAACTGCATCAAAACTAAAAAAAAACAACCGCTAAATGGCGATTCTATTGTAGTGTACATAGGCCTTCATCATCTGATGACATTACTAAATACCTACAATATCTACCACTTTCCTCATATTCACCTCCTTAGGTATGAACCATTAGATGAAAGTGTTCTTAAAAATTTTCAATTGAATCCTAACTTCAAATAATGTTGGGATGATCACCTTACACCGACCAAAACATGGACCTTAAAATGAACTAAAAAAATCACAAACTCTCACATCTTTAAGAGTTCCCAATAACATGGAAACACCTTCAACATCCTCAATACACTATACAGATCATAATGAACCTAGATCACCTTGTTGAATTGGAAAAAATCGAAATGAAACATATCCAACCACTCCATCAGGTGTCTAGGTTTGGTGAATAGTTAGAGAAGAATAACTAGAAACAATGGGGACCTTTATTAGTGGAATAATCTGAATAGAATAAAAACACCAAACCAAAATGAACATCCAATGGAACTTTAACCAAAAAGAACACCTCTAGATAAAAAAATTAGGTTCCAAAACGAAACATTAAAAATAGAACTAGAATACTCTTTTCAAAAATGATAATTTCGATCAAATTTACAAAACATCATTCTTCCAAGGCCACTATGCAAATACCAAAATCTATTTTCAAATTAAATTTCAAACACTAATTCGGGATTAAAAGAAACAAACATTGAAGCCATTTTCCTATTAAAACACCTTTTTTATGAAAACCATTTTTTATTTCAAAATTGACATAAACTATCAATGTGATAAAAACAAACAACTCACATCGAAACACCTAGAATATAGAACTAGTGACTATGTAAGACTTGGATACATTGTTTAGTGGTCCATCTCCCAATAATGTACCAATCACTATGAGTATCTTGAACCACGCACTCAAGCTCCCCTTGGGTCACTAATCTATGTAATCCAACTGTGAAACACTCGTCCACGCCCATTTTCATTCCCTATTCACTCGATAAAAAAAGCTAAAAACCAAGAATAACCCTAGAAACATGATCCTTAGAATGAGAAGGAGTTTTTTTATGATCTTCCCACACCTACCTATGGAGTCTCGACATCCCAAATATCTAGTCTACCTGACACCCAAAATAACGAAGGGATGCTCTAATACCATTTTTTCATGAACCAACGCTAGGATTTCATCTGATCAAATACCCAACCCAGTCCACTATAAGGCCTGAAGGGCATTACCAATCCCCATGGGATGGTAACTAGTGCATATCATAAAAGATATCATCGGTTTAACGATTTATACCAATTCAAACTTGGATCAAATAACATAAATAGTGCACACAACCAAACCCAATGACAACTGAATATCAATAAATAAAAAATTGATACAGATACCACAGTGGCTGGAAAAACCAAAAATAAAAAATGGCACAGAATTCATACCTAATTCATACAAGATCTCCCTGAGACCTCTTGGTCTCCACCATGCACAAACCATATCTATCTATAAGAAAAACTGAACTAGAACCTGAACCTAAAAAAGAGATCAAGTCTACCAATATCGAGTGGCTTAAGTATGATGTGAGGATAAACATCCTTGTTGGTAATCTCCATAGAGTCCATACATTTCCTTCCCAAAAATAGTCTATAAACACTGGTTTTAAAAAATTATGAAAATACGGTTTTATAATTTTAATGAACCAAACAAAACTTTCACTTTTTAAAACAATACACACTCATAAATTTCTTATTAAAAATATTTTCCCTATCAATATCCAATTTAATTAACCATAACACAAATAGTAGTACATAGAAAGTATAAAAATAACTATACTAAAAGTAATATAAACAATATGATAAGATAGGAACAAAGAGAGAATACAATACTATTACAAAAAAATAAAAATAGAATATACAAATATAAATTAACGGAATTTACCTAATATATCTATAATCAATCCCTGGATGTACTTTTTTCAGACTCACCTGCTAGCATATAGTGCAGAACAGTAGTCAATAATCAACTAGCCTCTCTAAACTATCCAATCTAATGGTATGACCAACTTGGCCTCTCAATTAATCCAGGGGTTCCAACCTATCTAATCAAGGTTGATAATCAACCATCACTTGACCCTCTAGTTGACACCTAAGAATCTCTTGATAATAGTATATGGTGAATAGGGCGGTCCTCATTGTGTGGATCAAACTAATAACCCATATCTACTATGCTTTATTTGAGAAAACATCAACACCATCTATACAATACCCATCTTCTCTAAGAGACCATCATAGAGGTTACCATTTCATAATAATTCACTCAAAATTTCCAACCGAGCCTAAAAATCATGTCAATTTGAAAATACTTTTCCGAAATATCAAAATTACCAATTGAGACTTAAATTAATCAAATATAAATATATGTTCAAAACCATTTACAAACCATTTCCAAAAAATCAATCCAAGACACACAACATAGATAAAGGCTCCAAAATGATCCTTTATACCATTTAGTTCCCAAAACACACTTCAATGATAAACTTGACAAGATTTAGAAAAAATATTTAAAACCAAAATTTAGAACCATTTGGAGACTAAGTAACAATTTTAAAGAAACATTTTAGAATAAGAGAATTTAAGAAGAAAGGTGGGAGGAGGGGTGAGAGTTTTGAAATATGGGGTTTTAGTTGAACACATTTATCAAAGACTATTATCATGTGTGTGTTCATCCATATGTGCACTCCATGCACATGTGTATTTTACCAAATAAAATGGAACATAGTAATCATCCACTTTTGAAAATAATAATACTGAAGAACTATTTTTTAGAACCACCACATTATTTAACACTAACCACAAGAAATGATACATATGCACCAAACCATAAAAGTCATAAATTCTCACACACAACACCCAAATCACAACTGAATTGAATTAACAAATCTTAAGGAAATTTAAACACTGTCCAAAACACACAAATTAGTTTTTAGGGGAGAATTTACATTTTATCAAACACCTTAACTATATTTATGTGTTGACAGAAGTAAAGAAAACTCTCAAAAACCATTTTCCATAAAATTTCCATCAAGAAAATAGAATAATAAACCAAAAATTCATCAAAATAATAATAATCAATTTTATAAATTAATTATAAATTCTCAAGAATAAAATGGTAGCCTTTTGAAAGGAAATAGATAGGAACACATACATCAATGATGTGTGGATGTGAATAAGTTTCGGGGAAGGAATAACACACCCCAAGAGACAATCCAGACACCCTAGAACCAAAGAAGCACAATCCACACATCAAACCTAGCTTCCATGGTTTTCCTAGAGAGAACCCAGAAGAGGAAAAAAATAAAGAGGGTAGGAGAAGAGGATAAAATTTCCCAAAAAAGTCAAAGAAACTCAAATATAAATCTTGAGGTAGCTTCAATATATGAAGATTAACTGAGGTAGAGGGGTATGAAATCCCCCTTTGGGAGCTAAAACTAACCAAGTAGGAAGAAACCTGAAATTGGTTAAGACACAAGATGGTAAAGAGGGTAATTTCACAATTTTTATTGACTTGGACAACTTGTATGATTTGGATGCGTAGTTTTCCAAACCTTGTACCAACCATGTGAACCCTACTAAAGAAGAGATACATTCACATAGATTGGACATAGAGTTTGGGGAACCATGTGCAAGCTTTGTGCCATGAACTATAAAAAATTGCAAAATCCCTCGCATTCCTTCCACATGGCTTCCTCTAACGATTTTTAAGTCATGAACCATTCCCTTTACACCAAAAAAAGATGTATGGTTACTCATTTTCCTCACACATTTTACCCCAAAACATGCAAAAGCTATACTAGGATAACTGTGCAAGAAGAAAATGACCTGAAAATACTGTTTTCCTCAACAGACAGTATTTTTAAACCCCAAACCATGCATAAAAACCGTTCACATGACTAAAAGCCACCATAAAACTCCAAAACACAAAAATTCATATTGGTAACTTGACATAAACATCAACCAAAAGATGAAACATTAAGAGAATAATAAAATAAAATAATTCCCAAGTTCGAGGTGTGACAAACCATATTATATTATTTCCTTTAGATGTGTTGGGGAGTCTAATGAGAATATCCATGGTTAGGTTTTCTCATTTCCCTTCTGGAATTGGTAATGGTTGAAAAAAATACTTATAATTTTTTTTCAGCTATAAAATACTAACACACAAAGAAATTAGATACAAACTCAGTAATATCTCTATTTATGTCATCCCACTAGAAATACTCTTTAAAATTACTATATAACATTTTTCCTTTGAGGATACATAGAGAATGAATAAATATATTAATTTTCTAACATCCCCATCATCAAATATGATATGGATGGAATGCATACATGGTTCCTAAACCATATCATTTCATCTCAATCAACTTTAAACTCAATAAAATTTCTTACCCTCTCCTGTGACTCTATATCCTTCTTCTACACCTCTTTAATCATGACATGAATAGATCGTTTAACACTCAATGGAGAAAGATAATATTTCTCCCCTTCATTTAAGATTATAAGATCCATACATTGAAAATATTTAAATATTATATCTATTTTTATCATCATCATCGATAATCATTCATGATCCTTTAAATGAAAATTATTATTTTAATCCAAAATTATTTTTTGCGGAAAAAGTGGTAAACCATACAAGTTCACTACAGATAGCTATTACACACAATATAAAATAAAAAAATCATTAAAAACCATACTCAAATTATTAGAATCTCTAACCTTTTATAAACCCCAATGAATGCCATATACCATCATATCATGGTCATTTATGACTAGGTCATCAATATGGTCAGCGATCTTATCCCATGTTTGTATATATCAATATGCATTATTCTTCCCTTCAATAATGTTTTGAGAAATAATTATGTCTTTTAGTTGATCCAAGCCCTTTGGATCTCATTAACATTGACTCATAATTCTTTTCCCAAGATTCTATCCACCTATACCTTTTATGTCTTTAGTTAGAGTGAATCTATCTATATATGTTTACTAGAATGAATAATAATCTATAGGTGCTTTCCATTACTGTTTTACATTCCTTCTTATTTAGCTTATTCCTCCTTTCCAACCATACCACCCTGTCCTTTTGCCTTAAATTCACTGCTCATGGATTTTTTATTTCTATTATTTAGGGCTAAAAACTTATTTATCTCCTGATCCTAGGATGTTTTTATACCCTCTATTACTTTAGTTATTTTAGCCATCCTTGTTTCCACTGGATTCAGAAGTTATGAATAATACTTTCAAGCTTTAGTTTTCATCCATTAACTACAACTCACCCCCTGCATCTCAATTCCCCTTCCATCCCTTTTTCTTCATGGGGATATTAATTCCATTAACACATGACCTCTCTACAATGTCAACTGGGAAGGTGATAAATATCTCTTCACCATAATAATCCACTAATTGGAAACCTATGTGGTTTTCCTGTGTTGAAGGTGTATACATACCCAACATATCTTGATAATCCTTCCCCTGAACCAGGCATATATACAATTCCTGGTAATATCCTTTGTGATCCTTCCCCGAATCGACCTCATCCAACCCTTAAAATTGGTTGATCAGGATTAAATGTGATCTTATTTTCCTTGGACTATTTTTTCTCACATGCCTCTCCTTCCCCCCTATGAAACTACCTAGAAGACATTATTTAGGCCCTTACAGCCTAAACATTCCCCATTGATAACCACATAGATAAATTACTGAAGGTAGGTTCTGATTTAATTACTAAAAAACTCCTCTTTAGGTAAGGACTATGGTATATGAACACCAGGTTCTATAGAGACACTTCTATGGACCTCCTCATCTCCTCCTACACCATACATGTCCTGAAAAACCAGCCTATGGCCAGCCAAATCCTATAGTAGATGATCAAATAAATCCTTCACATTTAGGTTAGAGGTCTTTGATCTTTCTTTACTCTGAATGACATCCTCCACTGCTAATGTAGTCTGGGTCACTATGGGGCCCTCAGTGCCCATTATCCCAACCTCTAGGATCATATTAGAGACCCTCCCATGCCAATACCTATTTTCTCGATGACATGAAGACTGCAGATGCCCCATCCATTTTCAAGACAAGTGGTAATTGGTCTAGGACTCAAAGACCACCTCTTTTTTCCATCATAATTCTTCCCCAACTGCAATACATACCCATTCCACCAAGGGCCTTGAAACATTAACCTCAATATAAATTCATGGGTAAATATGGTGGGAAATATCATTTTCACCCTATCGGCACATAGAAATAGACCAACTATGTTATCTAGCATATAAATAATAGACATATTTTGGAAGGGTAGTGGTAGTTCAAGAAAACTTACCCACACTACCATATAAGGAACATCATTTTCCATGTGAAACTCATAGGTCCATCAAAAGAGGTAAAATTAGCACCTATTGACAGATTGAGCTACTTTCGACCAGGAAAGATTTAGATATTCCTCTAGAGAAAAGTGGCTCATCATATGCTGATTGGAAAGAATAACAACCAATGCCTAATCCAATAGAAACCAAGTGTTGAAGAAAAATCTATCAAAGACATCTACTGAAGGATTTGTTTCCCTAAATTTATCCACGAAGGTCATATTATGAAGGTATGAAGATTCTAAAAACTCCTTGGGTAAATTTTATGTTGAGGCAATCCATTGAAGAGATTTGGAACTATAGGGAAAATCAAAATTTATGGGAAAGGACAATAGTATTTAGGGTCAAACAATAGGAGGAATGGACGATGCCCGAGGCTAGGAGATGAAAGAGGAAGTGTTTCCCCCCTATGGGGTGGGGAGGTGACAGAGTCACACTAATAAAAACCTTAGGGAATCAACAATAGAGTATGGAGAGAGAGATGAGTGGATATTATGTACATTAATGCCAAGATATCCTGATCCTTTTGAATCAAATAACCAATAACATTTTTTGCATTCCCAGGGTGGAATTTTTTTGAGAAATCACAATCTTTAATAAGATAAAACAATATTCTCTAGGGAATATTCAAATATTTATGAGTTAATATGTACCTAAAAATATTATGATCAGTATATGTATATCACAATTTTCTTTTTAACGATAATTTCACTATATCATTAATGAATAAATTACCACAGCTAACTCCAAATCATGAGTTTGGTAATTTTTCTCATTAACCTTAAATTTTTTGGAGGAATAATATATCACAATGTCCTAATACATGAGAACATATCCCATTACCTTCTCTGATTCATAAAAATATATTAAAAACACTTCTCCACTATATGGTAATGTAATAACAACTGTGCTAACTAATCTTCTATTAAATTCTTTGAAATTCTCCACATATTCATATATCCAATGGAACTTAGATCCCTTCTAATTCAACTTGGTGAGTGGATTAGATATTTAGGTGAAATTTTCTTTAAACCATCAATAATATCTATCCAAACCATGAAATATTCAAATATCAGTCATAGACTTTATTTTGGGACAACTTTTAACAACTTTAGTCTTTGACAGATCCCTAGATATACCCTCTGTAGAGATTTTATGACCCAAAAATGAATCCTTTTGCATCCAAAGTAAAAAAATGGTAAACTTTTCCTATAAATTATTCTTCCTTGTGTTCTTCAAAATAATTATCATGTGATATTCATGCTCTTCCTTTCACTTTAAATATATAATAATATCATATATAAAGAATACCATAAACTAACCAAGGTAATCCATAAATCACTAAAAATTGAATCAATAAATATAGTTGAGGGGGGGGGATTATTAAGACCAAATGGAATCACTATATATTCATAGGGTCCATACCTTGTACGAAATTTTTTATTAGGCATATCAACCTTGCTAACCCTCAATTGATGTTATCCACAATGATGGTCAATCTTGGAAAAGTATTGAGATCCATGTAGTTGATCACACAAGTAATAAATATGAGGTAGATGATACCTTTTCTTGATTGTGATCTTTTTCAAATCATGATAATAAATTAAGGCTCACATTAGTCTATATTTCTTCTTATTAAAAAGAAAAAGTGATCCCCAAGGTGGAAAACATGGCTAAATGAGTCCCTTTTCAAGATTATATTGGATTTTCTTATTCAATTCCTACAACTCAATCATGGTCATTCTTTAATGAGTCCTTAAAATAGTAACGCACTATGTAGGAGTTACATTGAGAACTCAATAATATGATTTAGAAGAATTCTGGATAACTCTAAGATAATGACATCAACAATCTCCCGAAAAATAGGAATATCATAGATATGGCTTTTATACATAAACATATGAGACAAACACCCATTTTTAATGATGATCAAGACCCAAAAAATGGATGTGATTTCCATTGGAAGTTCATATTTATCATATAATTGAATAAAAATCACAGTATAATTAATAATATCAAAATTGACCACCCTTACTCATCAATTTATGTGGTATTTTTGTAGACAATTTCAACAAATACCAAAGATAACATAAAATTAAAACATAGGGAGAGTAATATGATTTGAAAAAATAATATTCCCATATTAATCAATAATAGGAAAATCATAGACTTGAGATGTGATCATCATACCTCAGGGGTTTTCCATGATAATTTGATATATAATTTTTGGGGATAAGAATTAACATTACAAAATTATTATCATGATATAAAGAAATTTATATAACTAAGCTCAAATAACATACATCAATATTTGAGATAACATGTTACCACCCCAACATCATTGTTCTATATTCAACCCTGTAGTAAAACTAAAATGGTCGACATGACTATCCAGTATCATTGATCATAGTGATCAATCATGAAAAATCATTCTTAGTATGTTTAAATCAGGAAACCTTTTTCAATTTATGAATCCTTAGGTTTAACCTAGTTCATTCATGGCCATAATTTATTCAAATCCTTTATGATGGTTCATAAATTGATTGTGACCTTTCTAAACACATCACCCAGAAGTGTCAAACCAAGTATTCCGAAAGGCCCATTTCCAAGTACTAGGTGACAATAAATTCAAATCAAAATGTTCCATTTTCAGAGTTCTTATCCCTGAGTAGAACTATGCTGGCTCCACATCTACTTGTAGTATCTAGACAATGATGTAATTAATTTGAAACAGATCGCTATATCCTTCACCAAAATTATAGGAAATTTTCCTATACATTGAAAAATACATTGACTTAACCCTATGCATCTCAATAATTTTTTCTCATCATAGTTTCAAAGGATAAATAAACCATTCTCTAATACCAACTTTAATTACCCACACTTCTCATACATAGATATTACATCTTATTAGATGGATATTCATTACATAATATAATGATCCATAATAGAATCGTATTGTTATAGTGCCTTTGGAAACATGGATACATAAACAAATGGATCATAAGTGTGGTATATAATCTCCCACTAAGTTATTCATAATTATATTCCTTATTAAACATATCATTCATAATAACTTTCTTTATAACACATGGAATGGAAACAAAAAAAGGTGATCTCAGATGATCAGTAAGGGTAAAAGAGTGAGAAATCAATGATCACATTAACATAACATGGGAATAAGAGTATGAGAAAATGAAAATAACATTTTAAAATCATACCCTTAATATAATATATAAAAATCTTGAGTCATGGAATAAATCATATAATTTCATAAGACAAGAACCATAATGGAATCAAAGAACATAAGTCACAAGATCATAATATTATCATAAGACAAAAAATTTTGTAATAAACATAAGTATATGTAATATTATGTAAATTTTACCCTCCAAGACATTCATAACTTATTAGGCTTAGTATAAACACATGTACACCTACTTCATGATTGGGATGACATCTCATGTACCCTCTTTTGGGATTGGAATAATTTCTTATCTACTTTATTTTTTGGGCTCGGGATATACTCTCGTGTACCCTTTGAGATCATATAACATTAATCATTTACCAATGGATTTAAGGGAGATATAGGTCCAGATAGCAACATAATTAAAATAATGCATATTTATTCCAAAATATCATAAAACATTCATCATTTCAAAACCCATGAAATGAAATGGGTTTTATAAAAATTTTATCATAGCATAACCCATAGAAAAGAAATGGGTATTAATAACATATTTTAATCATAATATAAAACAATCCATAGAAATAATATATATTGTATCATTGGATCATAACCCCAATAAATATAATCTAACATAAATTAATGCCATCTTGTATTGGAAATTACTTTTAAATATCATTAGGAACATTTCCTGGGGATAATATTCTTTTCATGTTGAAATAAATTATTTAAAATATAAAAATTTATCAAATATTAATGGAAAGATTTATTTAAAAATAACCTTGGAAACTTTTAATGGAATCTTTGAATCATTTTTTTTCCTAATGGCAGAAAATATTGTTCATTCCACACATGTTAAAACTAACATTCCTTCCACATTTTTGATAAAAAGTATAAATTACCTCCTTTCAGAAAATTATTAGAGGATTAATTTAAAATAATTTTAGAAAAATTAAAACATGGATAAAAATTAATTTTAAAAATACTTGGATAATATTTAAAATAGTCTTTAATTTTTTTAGAAAACATGTATATGAAATAGAAATGAATTTCGACCGAAGAGACAAATAAAAATGATTTTTCTTAAAAAGGTTCATTTGGTATATTTAGTTATTAAAGAGAATAAAATGAAATAAAACATGTATTATATATAAATAAAAATAGGAGAATAATATTAATTAGTTTCTTTAGATATAGATCAAAAAATTTAAATATTATAAACCTAATAGTAAACAATTCAGATAGACAATAAGATTATAACATAAAACTCATACCAATTTGGTATTTATTGAACTATAATACTCATAAATTAAATAACCACATACGTATATTTATAACACATTATTTTAATGATAATAATCATGAAATATATTTATGGTAAGTATATATACACCACAAAAAAAGACACCAGGTGTGTATAAGGCTTGTGTCTCATAGAAATAAAAGTGAGATGAAATTATTGTACGTCAAGTCTTGAGTATATTCATAAACATTAAAACCTACTAAATAATAATTATAAGGTTATTATGAATATATTAATGAAACATAAGAATATATATAGTACCATAGGTGATTCACTTATAACAATTTATCACTCATTCATAAAAAATTCTTTGTTAAAATCACTATTTCGGGTAACAACTGATTTTTTTAATGTATCTTTTGTTTCGGTAGTCATGGTCTGTGTAATTTGATCATAGATACCTAATATAAATTATGTTAATCATTATATAAACATTTTTTATATTAATTATATATTTATATTGATTATTCCATTAAATCTAGATATAGAAAATGAATTACATCGTTCATGGAGACAGTATGTCGTACGTATGCCTGAATGATGCTTCCATTTTCTAAAAAGATTGAATTAAATAAAGGTAAAAAATATATCACCTTTAAAAAATAATTTTTATGTCATATTTTTAATATATATTCATTAAATATATCTTTATTACCATCCATGAAAAAATAAAATTAAAAACATATCACATCGCTTCATAGAGGTAGTTGTCCACCCATACACGTGAGAGACATTATTGTTTTCCAACAGACGAGAAGGTAAGATGGTAGATGTGATATTATAACTATAAGAGGTTAATTTAGAAATAAATATCATATAAAAATTTTAAATCTATAATTATATCATATCGTGAGCGGTGGTGATGGAAAACTAATTACATCAGTTCACGAGGCAATGGTCCACTGTACACATGATTGATAATTTCATTTCCAATTTGATAGAAGAGGATATGGATGAAGGTTTTCCCAAAACAATAATAACATATTAGTATATGATATATAAGTATGTTTTAATATCATACTTTTTTTTTCATATTTTACGGATATGGAAAAATAAATAAAATAAATATGCTCGGTTAAGAATGAGTCCCCTCCTTCGGAAAACCTCCTTAGGTTAACACCAAAATCCTTTTTAGGATGATTTAATAATAAAAATAATACTAATAAGATGTGGTTTTATTATAATTTAATTTATTTGGGTACATAATTATTAAACAGAATGGATTTGGAAGTGTGAAACAGAGAGGAGATTGGTTCCCATTTATTAGCGGGGGAGAGGACACACTTGGAATGTTTGAAAATAAAAAGTAAAACCCATACTTTTCACATGAAAAAGGATCCAAAATGAATCATTATTTAACATAATATGGTATAAGGTATTAATATGTCCATTATATTGTAAATGGAAAATTTTTTAGGTCATTTTAACGCTTATCATTCTAGTTTAACCCACGATAAACTTGTTTTGACCGAAACAATGGAAATTAATTTTTATGCTTTTTACTATTTTTATGAAAAAAATTAAGTCAGACTTACTATATAATATTAAATACTATAGTTAAAAATATTTAATCCATTTTTCCAAATTTAACTCAAAAATTGTTATAATTTTATTTAAAATTAAACTTGGTGGTTCGAAGAATAAGCAGTTGTCGAAAGGAAAGCACTCATTAGTATAAAATGTTTTAAAATCAAAATTCAATATTAAATAGATTAAAATTACATTAATTATATTAATAATAATATAATTGAACTAATTTTACTTTTTTAAAATTTTAAAATATAATTTATCTTTTTAAATACTTTAATTCAAAAGTCTGTTTTAAATAAAAACAGTATTTTTTATTCTTCATTATAAAATTAATCTTTTCAAATAATCCAAAAAATTAACTATAAGATAATTTTAAAATTATTGTTTAAAAAATTATTTTAATTTTAGAAAATAAATTTTATAAATATTTGAAAAATAATTTTTAAAATTAGTGCAAAAAATAGGATCAAACTTCTTTAAAAAAATATAGTTTTTAAGAATAAAACTGGACTTATTGTTATTTAAAGTCTATAGGAAATATTAGATAAATTATTAAAAAATTTATAGAATACATAATGTATAAATTTCATCAAAATATTTAACTAAGAGTCTTTATATTATTTATTAAGGTAAAAACACAATGCGTGTACTAAAGCAGTTTTTTTAAAAATAATTTATTTTAGTTTCAAATGATTTTTATTTTCCCTTATAATAAATTTATAACCAATTAATTTATTATATAAATGTTTAAACAATCTAATTTTAAAAATAATGTTAATCATGTTCATACTCACCAATTTAATGGAGAGTTTGCAATAGTAAAATATGTTACACTCATTAAAACTCAGTGTTTCATGTAACATAAGCTATAAAAGAAATTACTTTTTTTGAAAAAATATATATTTCATAAAATATCAGGTGTTAAACTTAAAATTCCATTGATCTTCTAAAACTACACTAGATAACCGAGGGATTTATATAAGAAAGGGGTGATCTATAAATCTCGATAAGGGAATAATCAAAGAATAGAAAGATGAAAGTAATACAAATGAGTCAAGAGAATATCATGGTGATAAAAAAGGGTGAGAATCTTATACATGAACATCAAATAATGACATAATATAATAATATAAAGGCATTATAAGTATCTGAAAACAATATAAAACATTATTTAATAAGCATAAGTCAATCATCGAGATATCGTAACATTGTGTGCTTAGGCTAGCCGCTCATGCACCATACATATGATTTAATGAGATGAAAACATTAATTAATTCATTATAGGGGAATATAATTTCATTCCCACCTATCAAAATCATATTACATACATAAAACTACATTTCACATAGATCATACAACATAAATACATATTTCATTAATTTTAATCTTATAATTAAGAAGTGTGGGTTAAATACATGGATTTAAAAATTCCATGAAGGATAGGTATATCTATGTGAATACCCTAGAGTGGACATGGGGATATATATCACAACAAAAAAAATTAAATGGATAATAATGAGATAATTTTGGTAGCATAATGGGTCTATATGAAGGTTCATCGAAGGTTTTAATGAGGGTGTAAGATGGTCTGTCATTACATGGGGGATAGTAAATGGATGTGTCAAAACACATTATATAATTATCAATTGGAAATAAAAATTCTTATTATAATGAATGTACATGAATACAATGTAAGTGGAGAGAATTTATTACCTTGAGAGGGTGGTTCTAAAATCTTGTGGGGAGATTATTAAGATTTTTGGTACAAATTGGAAGGTACATAGAGAGGTGGGTTGAGAGGTAATTCATTCTCATTGTATTATGTGTTAATATAAATGGTAGGTTGGTTAAAATATATAGAAAAAGATAGAGGAATTATTTATTAATTTATAAACATTGGTTCTAGACTCTAAGTGATAAAATAATAAAAACAAAAAACATTAAAATGGTGGTACCCCGTGATTTTTTCAAAGTTGGAGTGGTTTTAAATATTTTATTAGGATACGAACCATAATACTTAAAATAATACCACTCATGATGTGGAAGTGAGTCATGTTCATAAAGAACTGTTTTTAAAACATAAAATATAATATAGGCCTTGGAGGATTCATTAATGTTTGTAAAATTGATAAAATAACTTCAAAAATATATTATTTTAAAAGAAAATATATTTTGGTTCATGGATTATATTTATAGAATTTATTACACCACTTTTGTTCTATTACGATGTCATAATACATATTGAATCTTTATACCATTTTTAATTTTTACCGAAAAATTTTATTATCTCATAAAATTATGAAAAATTGACTATTGGATAATTTTAATGCTGTTATTTAAAAAATAATATATATATGAACAAAATAATTTTCTACATATCTAAATTTATACTTTTAAATAAAAATCCTTATTTACAGGAAAAGACAAGTTTTTACAACACTGACAACTTTATGAACCTTCTAAAAATTAAATTGGACTTCATTAGATTAAATTATGATTTATATTTGAATAAATGTTTTTTAAAAACATTATTTTAAGATAATAAAATTCATTAAAAATAAATCTATTTTATTTAAAAGGGTGTTTTAATTGATGTTATGTATTTATTTCCCAAAAATATTTTTTTGGGTTTCATTATATCAAAATATAAATTTTAAGACCTCATTAGATAATCTATTATATATATATAGTAATAATGGGAAAAATATAAGTAATTAATATTATATTGATAATAAAATATTAAAAATCATACTACATAATTATAAATACATAAACCCTTATTATGTCAATGTATTCCCAAAGGGTAAGTTTTGAAATGGTAGTACATTCATAGTGTGCTTCAACGAACATAGTTTTGGATTGATATGGATAAGATTAAACATTTCCCATAAATGGTTTCACTTGTGTAACATCTATTGATTCTAATATTAGGCTTGGTCAAGGTAAAATACCAAATATTCTATCTCCATTGAAATCTATGATAAATGGGATTCATAGGGTATAATTCTATTGGTCAAGGCATTGCTTCTTCCATCTATGTCAATTATACTATATCATAATCCTAAATATAAACTAATCTTAATGGAAATTTTATAATAGTTATACTATCAATTGTTATGATAGTTAAAATTATTTTATGTCAGATAGAGAAAATTCTATCAATATTTTATAATGTTATAAAATAACAAAATGAAATTTAGAGCATGTGTTTTCTGTAACTGCATTACATAAGAAATAATTTATTCATTCAGAAGGTAATAAAAATTTAATTTTTGGGTAATTATATTCTTCTACCCTACAAAAGCTTCTCAAATTAAATTTTATTTTTTTTATAATAAATCAAATTAGGGTACTTTTGTTTCATCCCTACTTTTGGTTGCCATGTATCTTAATCAAAATTTTGGTTTTCTCATAGTACATTGACCAGGTGAGTTGTCTTATTTCATATAAATTTTTATAAAAAATATAATATCTTCACTGGGTGATCCAAAAATGAAATATCATTCCCTAAATGTACTACCTCTAGCTTCAGCACATATGAGAGGTCTAGAATGTACTTCCTCAAAAAGGATACATAGAACACATCATATAGTTGAGATATGTTTGGTGGGGGTGAAACTTGATAGGAAAAAAATCTTATGTTACCAAGGATCTAAAAGTGTATGATGTATCTTGTGATACTATTTCACCTTTTCCCAAACAACATAAATTTACTCCATTTTTAAATATGAAGTAACATCTTATCTCAGGCCTCAAAATCTAGGTCTCATCAATGATTGTCAGTACATATTTTATATAAACTTTGTACAGATTTCATTTGATTCTAAATAGTTTTAAATTTCACTATCATCTCTTGGATAAGATCTTCCCCCTATATTTCTATCTATAAATTCATCCGATCATGTTGGAGTCTAGAACCTCTTACAATAAATAGATTTATATGGTACCATTTGAATGATTGAATGGAAACTATTGATGTATGGGATCTTCAGTAAGGTAATGTGTTGATATCAATATTCTTGAAAATTCATTAAACAAGATCTAAATATATACACTATATTTCAGATGGTTCTTCCAAATAGACCATCCATATGAGGTTGATAAATTTACTGAAACTCAGATCTATATCCAACACTTATTGAATGATTCTCCAAATCATTTAGGTAAACAAGATATCTTGATCAGATACATTAGAGAGTGGTACTCCACAAAGTATTTTCACTTATCATATTGAAATTTTGGTTAATAGAGAAGTATTACATGATAAAAATTATGTTCAATGACTTTATTAGGTGATCAAATACCACTCAAACAGATTTATTTCCATTAGAAATATTGGGGAGTACAATGAAAAATCCATGATTATGTTTTACCATTTCCATAATGGTATGAGAAATAGTTTCATCATACCCTTAGAATTATATCATTTAACATTTACTTGTTGTCATACTAAGCATCAAGATAAAAATTATACAATATCACTCTTTATATTATCCCACCGAAGGTTTTTCTACAGATATTTGTATATCATAGTTGTCCCTAGATGAATATAGAACATGTGAATCAAATATAGGTTTTATTTTTAGTTTTTCTTTTGATGAGACACATATCTGGATACCAAACACTAAAAATCTATATTTATATAATTTAATCTTCATAATATTTTCAACCTTTATCTGTAGATCCTTACCATCCTTTTGGGCCTCTTTTTTCATCACCGAAATGGATGGTTGGGAATTTATTTGATCAAGGAGGGATGTCAATCCTTTTATAATTCCCAGGTCCATCCTATTCATCTACAAGAATATTAGATCACTTTTTATCCTCATCATAGATAGGTTTATTGGTTCCTTTACACTCATAGAATCTGTCACATTATTCACCATCCTAGGATGGAAATAAATTGAATAGTTATAATTCATGATTAGATCTAACCACCTTCATTGGTGCTTATTCAGATCCTTTTGTGTGAATATGCACTTAAGGATTTTATAACATATATATGTAACAACTCTCCACATAGAGATAATGTCTCCAAGTATTCAATTTTAATATCACTACAGCTAATTCTTGGTCATCATATGGGTAGTTATTCTCATGTATATTCAATTAGTGGAAGTCACATGGTATGAATTTATCATCTTGTATTAGTACACAACCCAAGGCTTTTTTGGACACATTGTTTTAGTTCAAAAAACCTTACCCAATAAGGGGTAGTGTGAGAATACGTGTAGTTATTATCATCTTATTTAACTCTTTAAATCTCTCCTCTCATTTATCAATTCAAAAAAACATCACTATGTTATGAGTTAGATTTATTAGTGGGTTAAGTATCATTATAATTTTTTAAAAATTATAATATAGTACACATATAATCTAAGGAAATTTTGGATCTCCATCATAGATATTGGTTTGGTCCACCCTTCAATTTCCTCTTTCATCAAAGGATCAACATATATCCCTTTTCTAGTAATAAAATTCCATAGGAATGTTACTTGATCCATCCAAAACTCGTATTTTTCATATAATTTACATATAATTTTTCCTTTTCAAAGGAATTATATATAGAAATAAAATACTCTTCATGTTAATCCTTTATTTTACATTACATAATAAAATATTAAATTAAACAATCATAAATTTATCAAGGTAATCCTTAAAGACTCCATTCATTTAGTCAATTAGGACAGTTATAGAATAAATGAGTCAAAATTGTATAACTGTGAAATTGTAGTGCCCATACCTTGTATAACAACTAATCGTGGAGACATCCTCCTCCTTTACCTATAATAAATAATATACCAACTAAATAATTAACATAGATAATTACTAGGCTCCACACATCTTATTAAACAAGTCATAGATCCATGGAAAATGATAGTTTTTATTTATCATAATATTTTGAGCTCATGATAATTGAAGTTGAGGCACATTGAACCATAATTCTTCTTAATGAAAAGACTATTATACCCCACAGTGAATCACATGGGAATATAAACCCATTACACATATACTCCTATAGTTTCTTATTTATCTATTCATGTTCAAAAATGTCAATTCTATGTAGATCTTGGGATATTGGAAAAGCTCTAGGTATACATTCAATTGAAAACTAAACCTCTTACCTAAGAGGAAGACAAGGAAATTATTTGGGAAACACATCATTAGAATCTCTTATAATAGGAATTTCATCATGAATGATATTTTCCTTAGTCATAATCATTTAAGCAAGATACTCTTTCTCATATGGAAGTAATATGTATTCATAATATAATTATTCCAAAGAAGATTCATCCCCTCCCTACACTTGTATAAAATTAGAGGGAGAATAATTATAAGGAGGGAGATTTCCTTCTCCTTGTAGTCTATGTTGGTTATATACAAGGAGATCGAATCCTTAATAAGAATACAATAAAATTCTTCCAACGGAAGTATCACAGGTTTCTATGGAAAATTAATCCCACAAATATTGATAGGGGAGAAGTTATGTACTTGGGATGTAATAATCTTTCAATTTTCTATTTTCACCGATTGACCGACTTTCATTTTTTGAGGTGGTGTTTGAAATTTTTAACTCAATTTTTGTGATATGAAAGGATGTTTAGAATAATAGTCACATATGATATTTAATGTTCCTGAATGGGAAATAATCACACCTTTCATTATTTTATTCTTTTTTTAGTCATTTACATTATCCAAAATAGACACATGGATGATAATTTTCAATCTATTGAATAGATAAAAGGGAAACAATGAACATTTAAGAGACAAATCATAAATGAAATATTTTCCGTAACCTTTGCATTTATTAATTTCAACCTATGTTATCAATGGTATATTCCCTAACATAAAATTTCATTGGAATTTTCCCCCTTCAAAATGATTTGTAAATATATTGTGAATTTAATAAATAAAATCCACTAGGAGTGCCAAACCATGTTTGTAGTCATTCCTCTTTTTCATACATAAGGTGAAAATCATGTTAATACCCAATCCACCATTTTTAGGGTTATTACCCCTAGGTATAACTGGGGCATATACACATCCTATTTTAATATATATTCATGGATTTTGTTAATTGGAAACCACTCACTCAATATGTTACCAAAATTTTGGTATGTTTTTCTGTGTTTAGTCTCATCCATATGATTTCACTAAGGTTATTTAAATCATAATCCATGAAATAACTATAATTTTGTCTAATACCAACTATGGAAACCCATATCTTCTATAAACTTTATTTCAATATTTATTATATAATGATACACATAAAAAATCCTAAAATATTGAGTGACGTAGTGTATTTGGGTAATTATATAAATATCACTATAACATGAAACATGGATATAATGGAATTATTTAAAAAATCTAAAACATTGCCTTAAAATTCCATTGATGTTTTAAAACTACAAAGGATAACCTGCAGATATACATAAGAAATTGGTCACATACAAATATTTGTAAGGGAATATTCCAAGCATATCACGTTGAATGTAATACATGTGAGACAAGGGAAAATCACGGTGAGATAAAAGGGTAAGAATCGTAAACATGATCATTGAATCATGACATAAGGTTAGAACAAAAAAAATCATATGAATGTTTCAAAAACATAAAACATAACATCATAATAAAAATTCAAAGATAACCATTTAGAAATCATAAATAGTAACCATATGATAACCACCAGTGCACCATACATGGTATCCCATGATATAAAAACATTACCCAATTCATTTGAGGGAAATATAATTTTGGGTCCACCAATAATATTAATATTATGCACATGAATTTGTGTCCCAGATAGATCATCCAAAATATATACATTTTTATCACTTTTAATTCCACTATTATGGAGTGTGTGTAATATACATATAATTCCCCAATAAATGATGTATATATAGAACTTGATGAATACCATAGTGTGGATGTGGGGATGTGTATTCACAACAAAAAAGATTGGCATGGAAAATCAAAGGATAATTTCCAAAGCATAACTGGTGTACATAAAGGTTAGTAGAAGGGTTTACTAAGAGTGAAAGTGTCCTATAATTACTTGGGAACCATAAAGATAGTAAAGGGATGTGTAAAAACACAATACACATAAAAAATTGGAAATGAAATGTCTTATTAAAAATAATGTTCATTAATATAAAGGGATAAGTGAGAATCCATTATATTGAGAGGGTGCTTATAAAATCCTGGTATAAGAATATTAAGAGGTTCTGAACAACATAAAATGGATTTATAGAGAGATAAGGAGAGGAAAATTATTCTAAATGGGTTTTGAGTGATGTCGAATTGAAGGTTTGATGGATATTTATTGAAAAAGAGATGAGAATTCATTATCAATTTCTAAACATAGGTTTTGGACTCTATGTGATAAAATAATAATAAAAACCCATACCATTGTTTCTTCCCATGATTATTGGCATTCAATATTTTATTATTCTAAGAGTTGTAATACTTACCATAATACCAGTCAAGATATGGAAGTGATTATTTTTTTGTAAATAATTTTTTAAAAACCTAAAAATATATAATATAAGTTTCATATGATTCATTAAATATATGTAAAATTAATCAAATAATATTAAAAATTCATTATTTTAAATTGAGAATATATTTCTTGGTAATTTATTCCATTTACATAATTTATTACATCACTTTTAGGCTATTATGATGTCGAATACATACTATTTATTTATACCATATTTAATTTTTACACAAAAATTCGATTGTCTTAGAAAATTATGAAAAATTAACCAATGGGTGTTTTTTTGTGATTATTTACAAAATAATATTTAATTTACAATAATAATTATCTAAATTTGTGATTTTACAGTTTTGAATAAAAATCCTTATTTACAATAAAATACTAGTTTTTACGCCACTAAAAACATTATGGATATTATAAAAAATAAATTATAATTAATTAAATTTTATTATCATCTATATTTAAATTAATATGATTTTATAAAAAAAATAAAGAAAATAATATTTATTTGAAAATTCTTGAATTTACCAGAAATATGTTTTTCAATTAAAATAATATATTTATTTATCCAAAATACAATTTAGGATTCTTTATGTCAAAACATAATTTTTTTCTACCTCATTATATAATCAAATATATATAATGTAATAATGAAAAAATGGTAAAGTTAAATAATAAATTTTTTAAAATAAAATATAAAAATACACACTACTTGGGTTTAGATACATAACCCCATATTATGCCAGCATACACCCTAAGGGTAAAGTGTTTGGTGGTAGTACATTCTTGGGGTGGTTCAGAAAACATGGTTTGGTCTGTGATATCAAAATTCTTTAACTTCTCCCATAGATGGATTTTCTCATGTATAACTTATTGAACCTAGGGTTGGGATTCATCTTGTAAAAATTCCACAGATACCATCTCCCTTGGAAACTATGATAAATGAAATTAATATGGTATGATACAATTGTTTGAGGTAATTGCTTCTTCTATTTTTTTCAATTAGACTTTACCAAAATCATCAATTTATAGTAATCTTAATGGTCATAGTAGACTATCTATATTATCAATGGTTATGATTCTTAACATTATTTTAAGTTTGATATAAAACTTATGTCAATATTTTATAATTTTCTAAAATAACAAAATTAAATATAGTGAATGTGTTTTCTATAAATAAATTACACAATAATAAATTTATTCATTTAGAAGATAATTGTATTTATAAATATTTAGGTCATTATTACTTATGTAATAAAAGACCTTTCTAATTCATCCTGTCTATTGGAAACTAAAAATTAGAAGGAATGGGTGGGGATTAAACCTAATAATGATGACTGTGTTTTCATACCTATGTTAGGAAATGAAGGAATATCATGCTTGGTACGTTATAAATGATGGATCATCCATGTATCATCACCAGATACATCCTTATCTCATCACCAATGTAAAATAATTAACTATATTCTCATTAATATAAGAAAGTATAATTCTGATCAAATAGGGGGTATTAGGTTCATCACCTATGGGAGGTTGATCAAGATCTCCTTATGATCCTAACCAGAGGAATGTTTGGGTAATACTATGTTCATAAAATAAGAGTGATCTTGCCAAGGTTGGGTCTTATACCTAGTTCGCACCTGAATATATGGAATCCAAGAGGAATATCTCGATGTGAGGTATATTAGGGAAACATTAAGAGTATTTTGACTCAAGGTAAAAGTATATTCTCACATTCTCATCACATAAGATAAAATTTATGTTTGAGGATGTTAGGTTTGAACCATAGAGAGCTTTCTTATATATCCTAGTTAAATTAATTAAAGCCCACATTGTCTAAGTGACATAGTTTAAGGTCTAACGTGAGGACCGGTCCGTGAATTTTGATGTCTTGTAGTATGTTTTTATACTATGTATTTTAGAGTCACGAATCTAGAAAAATAATGTATTTTATTGATGCATCATTATTATTCTAATATCAGGATTGAATAAACCTCTAATACCACCTAATTCATTCTCAATGTGAGAAATAAAAAATCGGAGACCAGTCATATTACATTAAATAAAACAACAAGAGATTGAGTGGGGCATGAATATTAGATATTCCCATATGGGATACCTATATCATGAAAGGTATGACAATATGATACTTAGTGGGGTTTATGAATTGGTACTACCTAGTAAGGTAGGTATTTTCCTTACAGTTAGAAGGAATGTTATATATGGTAACTAGTAGGAGTATCTATATCTATGGTGATTCTTTGGGGATTACACATTTATAATCCCCAAATATACCTAACCTAGTAGTTTAGTTACGTGAAGGTATGTTTTGGGGATTACACCTTAGAGGATGTCCATATATGCAGTGTGCACATTATGGCTACCCTAAATAATTGGTCATTCCTTAGAGATGTTTCTTGGTGATGAAATTATCAATGGGAACTGTCATGGGTCTCATACCTAGAATGAAAGTCCAATTAAGGTATCAAATGGGATATGTATGGGACATTAACCTAATGGGTTATTTACGATAGCTTTATAGAATAAATTAAGATTCCATTTTCGGGATTTTTACCTTGTCGGAAGTAATACATGAATGTATTTTGGGTTTCTATCCTATGAATACAAAACATGGATGAAGATTATGACACCAGGGATGTCTAATAACCAATTATAGAGACAATTATTAGAGTTAATAATGATCACATAGTCTTCCCTATGTGTAGGAGTCCTATAATCTATGAACCATGTGAAGGGAATCTAGATTCTAGGTTTGTTTCAACCAGTCCCATCTATAATAAAATTTCATTGTGCATTTTTCCTAATCTCATATTGTTAATGTGTTTTTCTAAGGCCATTCCATGTCGTGCATTTATCCTTCTATAATTTACCTAGTAATGTTTTTCTGAAAATTTTCTCCTTGTATTTTTCACTTTTTAGTGTTCACCTATTAGCATTTAGAAAGAATCATTCACCAATTAGAGTTCACATTGTATTATTTTCAAGGAATAAATTACCTTTGAATCTATCATGAGGGAATGAACATAAATTATTCACTTTTTCATTGTCCCCTTTTCCACCTTCCTATATGTGTTTTCTTGAAAGAGTTATTTTTTATATTAATATTCTAGGGTGGGATATCCATACCTCAAATTAATTGGTCATTCTGAGAATTGGATAGTGACCATGTGTAGTAATGTCGTGGATTCACATAGTAGGAATATTGTGTTGGGTTACATTGGTAATCACATAGGTGTAATTCATGAAGGATTTATAAATCAAATATAAGGAAGATAAAATATATTCAAGAGAATCAGGCTAGTACAAGGGATTGAAAATGGAGCTTGTGTTTAATAGGTGTCTCGTAAATTGTGCAAGAGCATCATCGTTTTATCACTCTCGAAAAGTCAAATCCCCATAGTACCTTTATTTTGGATGGGTAAGTGGAATTAGATCATGCACTAATAATATTCCATTGATGCCACATGTACCAAGACAAAATCATGTGAAAATCCAATAAAGACATCAAGGTTACTTAGTGAAAGGCCACAACACTGATGGGGTATGCAATCATGTGGTCCATCGATGGTCACAGGGTATGTTGGTTATCAACTGGTCTATTAGTGATCATTTAATTTACTCCTTCACCAATACATATACCTCAACACAATCTCCTTATTTCATAAGAGTGAACACATGGTTACTTAGTGAAGTATCAAAGCGTGTTACATTATTCCTCCACATGTTTCATTGGGGATCATACACTAGGCTATGCTTCAAAACAAAATTACACTTCATGCCAAAATAGAGGCCAAATTAACCCGACCATAACTTTTTGTATGTAAGTCTATTTTTTCCTCATGAGTAATAAAATTTAATATTATTTAGTGAAATATGACGGTGAATATTGGGTTACCCTATATAAAATTTTTAAAAAGGGAAAAAGTTCCGATAATAAAATTATAAATGGGTTTTAAATATTTGACAAATTTTTATCATCATTCAAAGAAATCCATGACCAGATCCTAGAAAGATGATTTCACTACCACATCACTATACTAGGAATTATTTTTAAGGAATCTCTACCCCTAAATGTGTAACTAGTTAGATAGAAGATATAAATCCCATTTTTATCATCACAAGGAAGGGATATACATTTCTCTCAAACTAAAATTGTGTTTTATGAGTGAGGACTATATAGATTTTGTGGAAAAGTTGGTAGTAAGATTTTTTTGGTTCCAATAGTAATGTTTAATGATACCTTGGTGAAAATAAGTTGTAATAAGGTTTATGATACCATAGTGATGAAACATAGTGACATGATTATAAATACCTCATTTTTATGTTGTAGCCACATTTTCACATTATTCCTTAAATACATAGGATTATTTTATTGTTTTATGAATTATTTATTATCCATTATGATCACTTACATTCCATTTCTATTTTTTATCAACTTACTAGGATTTATACCAACCGTTTCATCTAAATTTATATCCCTAAGAAATAATTTCAAGTGAGGTAACATATTATGGAATAATAACAGAGTCTTTAAGAGAACATGACAATGTTTATGTTTTTATGATCTATTCACTTCATATACCGTTCAGTTAGTTTCCAAGACACTAAACATAAATTGAACTTAAGGAAATTATTATTGAAATATTTTTTGAAGTAAATAAGAAAAGAAATGTATGAAAAATATGGTTCATCATACCAGTGGTTTTTGTAAACCAAGTTGTCACTCATTCATATGTTAACCCCAAGCCATTTACTATACAAAAATAGTGAATGAGTTTTCATCTATTAGACTTTATCATCCATACCATTTCTCCCATTAACATACATTATATAAGTCTCCAAATAACCATGAAATAAACATAGAGGTTTCGATATAGTTATAAAAAACCATTTTCCATGAATTCACACACACCATGAAAGATTATCTAATAAATTACATTTATATTATTTATCAAAATTATACCCCTTTAGAGGGTATTTCCACTACTGTAATTTATAAAAATTATATATTAAAAAAAACATGGTTTCCAATAAAATATATATAATAAAATCATTTCAATATAATAATTAATCAATAAATTATAAAAGGGATAACAGATCTTATAGAATTATCAAATACACTTACCTAGATATTATTTCCCATAGTCATTATGAAAACCCAAATTATTTATCCTTTCAAGGTAAACCAAAATTTCCCATTCAAATTATAAATAAATATCATTTAATGAACATCAGTATATAAAACAATAATCGATGGAATTTTATATAACCTTAATATATTATTCACAGCCCCATTCCATTAGGAATGACCCCATGAAACTCATTATAAGAGTGAACAACCTTTTGTACGTTGTATGATCCTTATAAAATTTAAAATTTTCCATGTTTAAATAACTATTTTTGAGTTATAGAAAAAGGATAATTAGAGGGGGATATTTATATAAATTTCAATTTCCCAATTCCATTTTGTCACAACCCATGAAAATTTTCTTAAAACTCTATTATGATTCCTTAATCCTGAGAAATTAAAAAACATGGTCATTAAAGAATTGGAACATTACTGACCACTCTAAATAAATTTAATTTAATGTATAGAATCAAATATTATATTTACCTTATTATTTAACCGATCCTCAACATTTGATCACCTTCCATCTAACCCTCCATTCAAAATTTTATCATCTATAATGATAAATATAAAGAGGGCTCTATGAGAAGAATTTGTTAAGCCTCTATTATATCTATGGAACAATAAATAAAACTAAAAAGAAAAATCCACCATATAAATTATAATTTAATGGGTCATCATTCAATTCATATAATTCCCCATTTTACTAAAATAATATCCCATGTTAAGCTCTTTATTCTATATTTTCCCATGATAATTACATTCTCTCTCCTCAATGAATTTATAAAAATTTCTTTAATAAAATTATTGTTTACTATATATAAAACTAATGGTTTACCATTAATATAATTACATTATGGACTAATATAAACCCTCTTACCCAAATATCTCTATTATATTATAATGTTGACATTATTCACCACTTTATATTCCTATCCAACTATGCAAAACAGAAAACACTAAATTAATTCACACAAATTAACTTCATCAATTTACATAAATCCAATTTCAGAAAATTAAAAACAAAAAATTAATATAATTTGGTAACATATCCATGTAAATTATTAATAAAAAATAAACTGAACTCATTATCCACACCATTAACTAATATAAAAAACACACGTGTGACAATTTATATCTCTACGAATAAACATACCATTTCTATATTTTTGTCGAGGTAAGTTGGGAAGAGGGGTGGTGAATTTCCTTTAAAAAATTAAATCTAAATTAATCAATAAAATTATGATATTAAATGATAAAATTAATGTAAAAAAGTATGATAAGTATATGTGAATAAAAATAAACAATTAGTTAATATAATGGGTTAACACGATAGAAATCCAAATAAAAACGAATAGAACAAATTGATAAAGGAGTTCAGAAAAAATAAAATCAGTTTCTATTTATCATCCCCCCAATTCTTGAGAGGTTATAGATAAGTAACTTTTCTTTAATATTATCCAATATACCTTTGTATAATGAATAATATTTTTTTTCAATGGTTTTAGAAAGAAACCCAAAACCATTGTTTTTTAATGTTTTTATCAAGAAACCCACACTACATCACTTTGATGGTAGTGAGCACACATGAATATGAAAAATGAAGGGAAATGGATTTCAACACAAAATCTTTTACAAGAACTCTCTCTTTTATAAAAAATATCAAGATGAAAAAATATTATAAAGAGAGATAAAAGAAGGAAGGATCTTGATTACTAAATTTAAGTCAACATGTGATCTCAGGAGAGGTAGAAATGATATAAAATATATAGAATTTATTATCTAAGACCTCAATGGGGGGTATATATAAGATTAATAGGTCCCTTGATTATCATGGGGTATTTGGAGATAATATAATTCATTGAGATGTTAATGAACTTTAGGGGAACATCTACAAACAACTAGTTTAAATTTTTTACTTAGAGCTCAATAATTGGCCACTAAGATACACTAGAAAGATGAGGGTATTTATAGGGGAAGGTTATGCTTTCAAAACCTTATAATCCAATTGGTGAGCCTCACCAAGTATCTAGTAATTTATTTGTAGTACCACCAACTATTAGAATCCCACCAGATAGCTAGTGGTCTTCCTCTTACTAGTCACTAACGTATCCCATAAAATGGATTTAAAATTGTCCTTCATGTTCCTCTTGATTGCTTTGGATGGATAGTTTATTACCTAGGAACATTCTCAAACATGATGACTAAAAATACATGAAATGTAAATTTTAGAACACTAAATGGAGTTTGTGATTAATAAAACACCTAAAGTGTGATATTGAACATTATATTATCACCAACACTATATTTTATTAAAAACATTTTAATAGTTTTTTAAACATAATTACATGATATAAAATAACATTATTATCAATGAAATATATATCTAATAATTTATGATTCCTAATCAGAATATAATAAATTATTTTAAATTACTCATATATAAATCATTATAAATGATAAGTAATTAAAATAACTTCTATACTATAACACATGATTTTTTTTTAAAAACCATAACTCAAGGACCCATGGTAACCCTAATTCCATTCAAAGTCCAATTTTTAGATTATAGCTACATTCTTTCTTATAAAAATATAAAATGTCTCACATCACATGTTTTCTAAAAAAATAGAAAAATATGTCCTTAAAAAGGAAACCATCTTCACCAAACGGTCAATATATATTCTAATGTACCAACAATTTACCCCAACCACATGTAATTTTTTTATCCACTATTTTTCAACATTGTCCCCAAATCCTCAAGATGTTATAGAAGCTTCTTTTATATCGATTTGATTGAAACAACCAAAATAAAACGAAAATCAAGCCTCAGTTACCAAGTAATATCTATGAATTGTTTTCTCTTATCCTAGGATCTAGTACAAAAACCCACTATTTAGACATATATCCTCAATGATCATGAATATATTTTAAAATTAAATAAATTAGTCTTCAACTATAAATTATAATGGATCAATAATTTATTAATTTTATTGAAAATTTTCAAACACATACCCATTTATTATAATAATAAATAATTGACATTGAATTATTCAACCCAATTAAAATAAAAACCAATAAAAATTTCCTGACCAAAAACAAAAAAATGAAAATGTTCATATTTCCATATGAATATGTTATTTAAATATATTTTATCAATTACTCAATGTTGAGGGTAATATATGTTGATGATGCAAAAATCCATCAGTTAAAATCATAATAAAATTTTAACCCTTTAATTCAATATTTTTTTAAAGATTTTTTCTGATAAAATAGATGATTTACTTCATGAGTTTGAAAAATTTATCTCCTTTTCCAATTTTTATTGTCAAATAATCTAGGAATTTTAGAAAAATTTCTAATAAATCCATCTATAAAAAATATTGAAATAAATTTCTCAATAATAAAAAATTGATTATTGATTTATCTAAATGATTTTTAAGTAAAAATACACCTTTGTATATATAGTTAAAATACAATATTAAAAATTGTCATTATTAGATCCTCACTAGTCAATAATTTAAAATAAGCACCTTCCAACTAATAAAACTAATAATAAACTGTTAAATGCTAAATTTTACTTATAGTACTCTAGTAGATTTTTTCTACATTGGACTTGATATATTCTCAGATTTAATTCCCTATTAAATGATTTAAATTATTTATCTCTGTATATATTGAATAACCCTTCTTTGAAGAAAAAATTATACCAATTCCAAATTATATCACAAAAAACCCTTCCTCTAAATCCACATAAAACATTGATATAAAACTTGTATGATTTTTGAAAAATATCTACATAATCCAACCATTTTTTACAATCATGTTAGAAACACCTCCATGAAATTTCGATAGATTATACTATAAAATAAAATAAATTAATCTTTTCTACGTATCATCCAATTTTTGAACTATCACTTTAACGTGTTGATAAAATTTCTCTCATTATCTCTATACCACATTTCGAAGATTAATATTTTGAAAATATTCTATTAATATATTTATTTATATTAAGTATGATTCCTATGTATAATGACATATAATTTTTTACTGATATACTAATTAATCTATTCTTTTCAATAATGAAAATTATTTCAATATACACATTACTTATTACCTTGTAATACATGATATATGAATAACCAAACCTATTATTATACCTTGATGTCAATGCACATTCACCTAGTAAGTATCCATATGTAATCAATGTCATATCTTATAATCCTAATAGGTTATGTATGTCCATAGTGGGTTATTTATTACCTACATCACCCACAATAGTTAAGTAATATTATTTCATTTCCAAACAAATAAATTATTTAATAACTTTTACTTCGAACCCCATCAAAAACTTCAATTTGATACAATTTTTTCATGACTCAACCTCACCAATTCCACTCTTAATTCAAGAAAAATAACATGAGAAACTACCTAATTATACCTTTAATAGGTCATTGAGTGTTGACCAACAAAAAGGGTTTAGAAATAACTTTATGGGATGAATTTTACTTTTTAACCGAAAATAAAATACCAATAATCAAAAATATTTCTCAAAACTACTAAAAACTATATGCAAATTTCACTTTTTAAAAGCACGCATGATATGTTTCACAACTAAAATAATAATAAAACCTATGTAGAAAATCATCTACTTACTAATAAATACTATCATACTTGATATAAAAATTAAATATAAATAATTACTCTTCCAAGTCTAGTTATCCACCACCGACTCCAAAATAGAAATGATCAATTCCACCTAAAAAACATTCCTAAAAATATAAAAACAGATTGATAAAAATAAGGGTTATTATAAACTATACTTAGTAGGTCTCTCTTTAAAAACCCACATGTGTCAACAAGGATAAAATATATCAAGGACCTTATAAATATTAGTTAAAAATAAGATAATTCATCCCATATCAAATATAATATCACCTGTATCCCCATAATCACACTCCCTTTAACCACTATATATATATATATATATAAATAAATATCCAATAATATGGATATATATATATATATATAATTCCCTATAAAATTATCCAAACAAATATCATTTCCCTTTTTATATTGCACATCAAAAACTAGAATATAATTTCTCAGGTATAAAAAGATAACACCCTAGAAAAGGAATGTTTTTTACCATCTATTGTAACTTTAATGATGGGTTACACACACAATATAATAAAACATGGATTTTAAAAAATGCTTCATCCAACTTAGGTGATGGTCATGTTTCAAATATAGATTACTATATTGATCCAATAATCAAATTATAAAATATAGAACGATATAATCACATAAAAAAACATTGTTAACACAATACCTCAATTTTTTTAAATCCTAAACCAATTCAATAAGTAATAATCATTATACTCATTATGGACATCATTCAAAGACTATGGAATTTAAGCACATATTATAAAATAATTCATATCCGACACCTATATGAAAATTATAAACTTTATGAACTCTTTAATGATTAAGTAATTATTTTTTTTCGACATCTTATTATGTACTACATACTATATTAGAATATAATATCAAATAATCTCTTCTTAATACCATATCAGGTTAACCTTTTTCAAATATAAAATTCAATATTGAAAATATAATATCTTATTTTCCATATTGGAATACAATATATTGTCATCTACCTTGAAATTTGATATCCATCACTCATCCAAAATATTATATCCAGTTTCTTCTTCATTTAATATTCATTCTAACTCAATAAAATAAAATACGAGGGTAAATAATAAATTTTTTTTATGAACCTATTTCCACATTAAAAAAATAATAAATCAACATATCACTTTCCATAAAAATAATCAACCAAATAAATTAATATCTATATGAAATCTATCACATAAATAATCCCCATATGTAATGGCCCGGACCTTCCTAGTCTATTAATTTTTCAAATTAGTGGTGTTTGGGGTGTCCTAGACACCATCGGTGAGTCAGGAGGGCATCAGTGTTGGTGGCAGGGTGTCTCTATGGTTCCACCGATCAGTCTCACAGATCGGTGCTGCACCCAAACAGTGCCATCGTCAGTTGTCGGGTTTCCATTCTAATTTAGCTCTTGTAATGTCACTTTTAAGTTTTAATACCTCTTTTAATGTGGTTTAATATAGTTTTAAGGCAGGTAATGGATATCTTAAATCCTTTAAGAGTGGGTTGACCGTTGAATAACAAAAACACGTGGCCTTTTAATCAGTTTCACACTATTTGTTTTCATCTCTAGTTAAGCCCCTGTTAGAAATTTTTCTTAGTTTAAATGTAACCTATCTACACTCCACTGTGCGATGGTTTATCTCACTATATCTGAGGGAATTATTAAATTTCAATTAATTCCAACATGTGAAACCGCCCAGCCGCATGGTCAAACAATGATCTTCTTTTCAAGAAATTAGAGATTTCATATCCCATAACTCTAGGATCGGTCCTTTTATCTCACTGAGATATTCTTCCTCCTTGGTCTCTATCTTTGCCCTAGGTTCTCTTGGAGTCCCTCTTCAGATGACAACTAGTTCCTATATGAGATCCCTCCGATTCATTTCTTCTTGGAGTTTCCTATCATGTGATCCCAGTTCTTGGCGCAAGCAGAAAACTTCAATCCTTTATCATCCAGGTAGGGGTTCTTCCTTCGTCTTTATTTACTGTGCATCATGAAGGGGTGGGTATGATGATGTTCTCTAAAAAAATAGATGAAACCAAATTTAACAATGATAATAAATGGAAAATTAAAGAATGATCATATGGGGAAGTTTATGATGTTGTTTTATGTTTTTACCTTCATTTTCATGTTGTGAATGGTATGGCCTCATGTCCACTGAAAATCATGGTCCTTTGTGGTCCTTCCTTGCACATTAATGAAGATCTATTTTAATAGATGATCTTGTGATAGAATGAATATAGCATGGAAACTAATTAATTACATAAACTTGGTTGATTAAATGGATTACCTATAAATAAGAACCCTTGTGTGATCACATTGGTTAACCAATTGGAATTGAGGAAGACCATTGGCTGAATTTTAATTTACCCTAATTTGGTGGGTGTAGTTATGTGCTGTGTTTTATGGTTGGGTTTTCATAGATTGTGTGGGATGGATGAGTAGTGGGACTATAGTTTTATCCATGGTTGTGGGATGATTGTTGAATATATGAACTTTTAGGCAGTAGATAGTTCCCTAGGTTGTGTTGTGGTTGTGGGACAGACTTGTACGGTGTGACTAAAACTTGTTTTGGTGGTGTTTTGCAGTGGGAATCCAACATGGTTTTCATGCTATGTTGGGTTGTTTATGCATGTTATTTTCCTGGTGGTAATGGAATATTTAAATGGAATAAATTGAACATGATAACATGAATGGGTATAATGGGGAACTGTTTTCCAGAAATGGGTTGTTCTCTAGTTGTGGCTGTCATGTATTTGCACATGTAGGGGCAGCAACAAGAGTGGTTGTGTGCAGGCTGATCGTTGGTTTCGATACCTTTATGTTGGGATTAGTGCTTGACTACCAATATGTATAAATTTTAGTTCATGTGTTGCTTATACACACCCCACCTATGTTGAGAATTTCATGAAGAACACTCCCATTTCACGGGGGAGGGTGTTTTCCCAAAAATTTCTATTAGTGGCTCATTATTAGCTTATTTATGATCCCTCTCCCAAACATACCAAGGTATTCATGCAGGTTGTGATGAATTGAGGTTTATTACTGCCCAAGACCCTTCAGGCAGGGTGTGTTGTGGTAGGATGACCTAGGTGTGTGCGAGAAGGTTTTTTTCAAGTGAATTTGGGATGAGGCCCAGGTTTCTGTAGGTAGGAAGTGTGGTTGTGGTGGCCCAGGTTTATGTGTGTATGAAGTGTGGTTGTGATGGAATAGGTGCCTGTGGGTGGTATGTGTGGTTGTGGTGGTCTAGGTGTTTGTGGTAGGGATAAATGTGTGTTTGGGAAGCCCATATGGTTGTTGTTGGGGGTGGAAGTGGGACCACAGTGGGAATTTTGGGGGAGGTCTGATGTGTAGGATGTTCTAAATAACCACTGGGAAAGATGTGTACGGTGCCCAAATATCAATGTTCTATTACTAGTACTTTACCTAAGTTGTGTTATTTAGGGAGTGTGCCTTGGTGAGGTTGGGTGATTAGTTTCCTTGATAGGTTCTTAGGTTTCTGATATCTTCACAGAGACATAAGTATGTTCTCCCACTTGTGCAAGAGTGACTTTGGTTTCCATACTGATTGTACTGGTATACTCACCCTACGTATATAAAATAGCTTTCAGGTTTCTAGGAGGAATTTGAGTAATGTTCCAGACCATACTAGCTTGGGCGTTGAGATAGTTTCCGTTGTTGATTTTTTTTTCTTTTGGTACTCTCCTTCAGAGTTTTCATGTACTTTTTATTGTTTTCACTTTTGAAGATTCATGTAGGAATGGATTTTGGTTTTCATTTTTTCCTTTAGTCTCTCTAGTTTTTTGTACTTATGACCTTATCTCCCAATCATTTAAAAAAACGTAATTCCATTCATAATATGTGAGATTTCATGCCCTTGGTTATAGTCTCCACCCTGGGGCCTACTGAAGGCGAGACTCAAAGGTAATGATATCATTTTTTCTTAAGGAAGGAAGGGTGTGGAACTCTAGAGTCCCTTCCCTCATCTTGCTGAAGGAAGTTCATGAAAAAGTTTTATCAGAGGTATAGGTTGAGAGATAGGATGGAGTTTGGAGTTAGGAATAGTGAGGATTGGATGGGAATGTAGTGAAACAGTGTTAGGTAACCTTGGTGTGTGACATAGGCCAGGGAAGACTAGCTAGGACACAGGATTTTAGGGCCCCCCATGATCTAACACAAGGAAAAAATTCCTAAGAAAAGTACCTGCATCGTAAAGACATGTGTTATTTCTTAAATTGGGGTGTCCTAGGAAAACTTGAAATAAACAATAAACAAAAGCTTAACTAAATTCCTTACTAACTGGGCTTATTAATTCCTTATATACCTTGTTGTTATCGAACTTAGAAGGCATCAATGAGTGGTATGAGTAGTTGAGGCTCAGCAGGTTGATCTAGTTGATCAGTGGAGGGCCGATCAAGAGGAGGAGGACAACCAGTGGCAGAAAACGCTTCGTTCCATCGAACAACATACTCTAGGAATGTACGAGGGTAGTGTCTTAGACATAGATATGGATAGCTATCTCGAAGAGATGGTGATCACTTTCAGCTTGATCCTAGCTCTGAAAAAGTACTGGGTTCTTATGGATGGGATCCAGATGTGAGGGGTGGCGCGTTGGTGGTGGACACTTTACCTTAGGGAGAAGAATGTGACTAATGTCTCATGGAATGAATTTGAGAAAGAGTTCCCTGCAGAATTCCTTTCTTACATGATGAAGGCCGAGAATAGGTAGGTGATGCTATTCCTTTAGTTAGGGAGTATGTCGGTAAGAGAGTATGTAGGTTAGGGATTTGGTGATCAAGTTCAATGATCTCCTTTTTTATCGGGATCTCTTTCCAGATAAAGAGTCATAGGCAAGACGCTTGGAGGAGGAACTCCATCCTTCTCTTATGTATATTGTTACTACCTTTACTATACCAACATATATGGATGTTCATAAGAAGGATGAAGTAGTTGAGAGGATGCACACACTAGGAGGTGTCCCATGAGAGGGTAGAGAACATAGTTTTTCAAAGGAAAAAATTGTCATTAGTAGATCTCTAGCGACAGGACCTTCCAAGTTTCAACTTATGGGTAGTAGACCTCAGTAGTTCCAGTTCTGATCTCTTGGTCCTTGCCCATTCACCATGGGATCGATACTGGGGTGATTTTCATGAGGAGGTTTTGGGAACATCCAGAGTTGATGCCTAGTCTGATATCAGTATGATGGGGGTGGGTAGGCTCAGTGCGCACCTTAGTAGTATCAGTTTCCAACTATACATTTTGAGAAAAAAAAGTAGGCCCATGCCCCTCCGAGAGAAGATGTTTCAGGAGGTGGATGACCTCAGGGTGATCCTCAGGTACCTCAACTAGGGCGTGGTCGAGGAGGTGACTGATAGTCGAGGGGTAGAGGAGATGGGCGTGGGTAGTTTCACACCGCAGAGGTAGCAGTTTGAGTGGGGATGAAAGTTTTTCATGGTGCGATCAGTCTGTTTAGTATTATTTCATGTGGCTTGTTTGATTTAAGAGATTATCACTTCTTTATTGCACCTAGACTATCCCTTTTCTTTACTCTAGACATAAAGAGTTTTTCCAAGCCCCTAGTGTTGAATATGCTAGTTGGAGGTCAGAACAGCCTGTTTTATATTTTTCAAGGATGCAGACTGATGTTGAGGCTACCTTAGTCCTATGGGGATCTTTTTCTACTACGAATTCAGCCATGCGATTTCATCCTAGGCATCGACTAGCGGTTATCAGTTCACACTATTGTTGAATGCTTCTAGAGAATGTTCGGGTTCTCTGATATGGGAGGCCAGTGTGTAGATTTCGTTGGTGAGAGGAGTTTCCAAGAGGGAAAACGACACATAGAGCCCCTTTATTCATTGTTAGCTAAGCTATCTTTGGAATCAGCAGACTCAAAGATAGTTGATGTTCTAGGGATTGTCAGCGAGTTCTTGGGTGTCACCTCTAAAGAGGATGTGAATCTATTCCCTCAACATGATGTTGAGTTCCAGATAGACATACAACCCGATGCCCATCCGATTTTGATGGATCCCTATAGGATGGTGCCTTATGAGTTGTCGGAGTTGGGGATTTAGGTTTATGACCTGATAAAGAAAGGTTTTATGCGACCAAGTCTGTCATTGTGGGGTGATCCAGTCTTGTTTACAATGAAGTTAGATGGTGGTCTCAGGATGTGCATATACTAACAGAGACTATATCAGGTGATGTTCAAGAAGCATTACCCCATTCCCATGATAGATGAACATTTTGAATAGTAGAAGGGAGTAGGTTAGTTCTATGAGATCAACCTATGGTTTGGATATCACTAGTTGAGGGTGAAGGACGGTGATATACTGAAGACTGGTTTTAGGTGAAGGTATGAGAACTTTGAGTTCATGGTCATTCCGTTTAGCGTTACAAGTGCACGAGCTGTGTTCATGGGACTCATGAACTATATTTTCCACAAAGATCTAGATCAGTTTATAGTCGTTTTCATCAATGACATCCTGATCTACTCAAGATAATATGAAGACCACACTGACCACCTCAGGATAGTTTTGGAGGTCCTCTGAAACCACTAGCTCTACAGGAAGTTGTCCAAGTGCATGTTTTGGACACGATAGGTGCACTTAAATGGACACATGGTGTCCCAGAAGGTAATATAAGTGGACCCATCGAATTTATAACAAGCTGTTTCTTGGGTATCACCCAAGAACATGGCAAAGGTTCATAGTATCCTAGGTCTAGAAGGTTACTACTACATGATCGTACTCGACATCTATTGAGTTGTGGTTCTATTGACGACTTTTACCAAGAAATATTGGATTTCACATGGAGTGAGAAGTTCTGGGAAAAATTCACTTATCTGAAAGGGAACCGGTTCAGTGCCCTAGTGCTGATGTTTCCATAGGAAGGGGTGACGTTCGATGAGTTATGTGATGCTGCCGGTCTAGGCTTGGGGTGTGTGCTGATGCAACAATGGGGAGTGATATCTTATGGGTCTAGGTAGTTACATCATCAAAAAAATAATTATTCCACCCACGACCTAGATATTTTAGTGGTGGTGTTCTCACTGATGTTTTGGTAGCATTAACTCATCCGGGAACTCTTCGTGGTCTTCATAGATCACAAGAACTTGTGGTATGTCTTCTCTTTGTGAGACCCAAACATGCATCTGTGGATTTGGATGGAGTTTATTTAGGACTATGAATTTGATATCTTCTACATATTAATAAATGGGAACTTTATGAATGATACCTTGAGAAGGAAGTCATATAGGTATGCAATTAAAAAGACTGCAGATGCTTGGAGAACGATGGAGGAGTTGGCTGCCTTGCACTTGGATTCAAGGGTGGACGGTGGTAGAGGCTATTAATTTCAGATGACAGTGCAGTTTTCTATAATGCGGTAGGTGGAAAATTCTTATTGGGGGGACTTATAGACTGAAGTGATGCTTAATCCTATTTACTTGGGAAATGATCCGGAAGGATGGATGAAGGATGGTCAGAACCAGATTCTTTTCCACAGGAATTTGTTTGTCAAAGAGATGATGCACAAGGTAGAACTAAGCCATGGAGGTACACCCAAGAGTTTCCTAGATGTGTTGAGGACCAAGGGAACTATTTTTGTGGCTCATGGTAAAGAGTGAAATGGTAGAGTTTGTGTCAAGGTGCATAGTGTGTCAGTAGGTGAAGGCTGAACACCATGTTCATAGAGGTTTGTTGCAGCCTTTAGATATTTTTAAGTATAAGTAAGATGATATCTTGATGGATTTTGTCATAGGAATACCCACAGATGAGGGAGGCTGTGAGTCCATTTGGGTAGTGGTGGACCAATTGAAGAAATCTGATCACTTCTTAGCAGTTAATGAGTCGAGAACAATGAAATCCTTATCACATAGGTATGTGGGTGAAGTATTGAGGTTTCATAGAGTTTTAAGGTCTATTATCTTGGATCGGGATACATGGTTTACCTCATGAGTCTGGAGAGGATTTCAGCAAGCGTTTTTCACTTAGCTCTTTCTTAGCACTGCTTTCCATCCATAGACAAATAGGAGGATAGAGCGGACCATCCAAACATTGGAGGATATGCTACGATCTTGTGTTCTGGACTTCGAAGGATCGTGGGTATGACCCTTTACTCTAGTAGAGTTTATCTAAAATAATATCTATCACTCTACCATTGGATTGACACCATTTGAAACCTTGTATGGAATACCGCGTCGTTCACCCGTGTGCTAGATGAAGGTTGGGAAGGTAGGAGTTCTTGGACCAGATGTAGTAGAGAACACAATGAAGAATGTTCATCTTGTGAATAAGAGGATTAAGGCAGGTGAGGACTGAAAAATGTATTATTCCAATCATAGGAGGAGGCCCTTGGAGTTATAGGTTGTAGATTATGTGTTCTTGAAGGTTTCCCCTTTACGTGGGAAGCAAACGTTTGGTAATGGGATAAAGGTCTATCCTAGGTTCATTGGACCTCACAAAGTGTTGGGGAGAGTTTTTGAGGTGGAATATTAGCTGGAGTTTCCACCCCAGCTAGAGAGGATCCACAATGTCTTTCATGTCTCCCAACCTCGTCTGTATGTACATAATGAATCCCATTTCATTGACTGGGGAGATTTGGATGTTTAGGGTGACACAACGTTCGTGGGGAGACCGGTAAGAATCGAGGATCGTAAGGAGAGATTTTTTCATGGAGAAACCATTCCTCTAGTTCGTGTTTTGTGGAGGTACGGTGTCCTCAAGTAGAGTACTTGGGGGTGAGAATTAAAAATGTGTTCCCAGTACCCAGAGCTGTTTTGGGTTGATGTACTAAGTTTTTATTGATGTTTTAACTTTTTTGCTTTGATATGATGTAATGCATGAGATTTTTGACTATGATATTGGATATTTCATTTTCCCTATGAATGTGTATGAAAAGTCCCAACTTGTGTGGAAGGGAGGAAAAAATTTCTAATCAAGAAACATTAGTGCAGATGAGATTAAACCTAGGCGGGTGAGTCAATTCCACCCAAAGTGGATATTATCTTGAAATGGAGGAAAGAACTCCCTAATCCATGTGTTGTGATAGTGTGAAATTTGAGGTTCATGTGGCTATTTGGGATGATTGGTATCAGAAGGTGTTCTTGGATGTCAATGTTTTATTACTTCTTTTGAGAAACACAGAGAGGCTTATCCTTGAGAGGTATCTTTTGAGGTGGTTGTTCGGACCCTATTTATCTTTGGGCTTAGTCTTTATTATCATGGATGATAATAGTTTGAGAGGTATCTGATGTAATAGCCCAGACCATACTGGTCTATTACATAGTAAAATTATGGTGTTTGGGGGTGTCCTGTAAACCATCGGTGAGTCAAGAGGGCATCAGTGTTGGTGTTAGGGTGTCACCGTGGGGTCACCTATCAGTGTCACCGATAAGTGTCTCACCAATCGGTCTCACCGATCGGTGCCACACCCAATCGGTGCCACCGTGGGGTGTCAGTTTAACTTTATAGTTAACCTCTCTTAACATCTCTTCTATGTTTTAATACCTCTTTTAAAGTGGTTTAAGACCGTTTTATGGATGTTAAAGGAAATATTAAATCCTCTAAGAGTGGGGAGACCCTTGAATTACCAAAACGTGTGGCCTTTTAATCAGTTTCACAACCTTTCCATGTTTGAAATTACACCCCTATTATACATTTTTCTTGGTTTAAATGTAACCTATCAACTCTCCATGGTGCGATTGTCTTTCTCACTATCTTTGAGTGAATGATTAAATCTCAATTAATTCCTACGTGTGCAACCGCCAAGCCGCATGGTCAAAACATGATCCGATTTTCAAGCACCATAATATTTAACATAATATAAATATAGAATCATGACTTTTATCACACCAAGATATTTTTATTCCTTGGTCTCTTTATTTTCCAATAGTTCACTTGGAGTCCCTCTTCTGGAGACGAGTCATGCCTGCATGAGATCCCACATGTTTGGTTCTTCTTAGAGTTTCCTGTCGCATGATCCTAGTTCTTGGAGCAAGGATAACACTTCGATCCTTAATCATCTAGGTAGGGGTTCTTACATTGTCTCTATTTAGTATTCATCATAAGAGGTGGGTATAATGATTTTCCCTCAGGACGTAGATGAAACCAACTTTAACTAAGATAATAAATAGTCTTTTAAAGAATTAAGGGGTGGGGAATATGATGATGTTGTTGTATTTTTTTAAATTCGTTTTAATCTTGTGAATTTTATGGGATCATTTCCACTAAAAATCATGGTCGTTGTTGGTCTTTCCTTCCAAACTAAGGAAACACTGTTTTTCTTGATAATCTTGTGATTGAATGACTATAACTTGGAAACTAATTAATCAAATAAACTTTTTTGACTAAATATATTCCTGATGAATAAGAACACTTATATGATCACCCTGGTTAACCAAATGGAATTAAGGAAAATTGTTGGTTGAATCTGAATTTACTCATATTTGGTGGGTGTAGTTATGTGTTGTGTGTTATCGTTAGGTTTTTGTGGCTTGTGTGGGATGGTGGTATTGTGAAGTGGAACTGGGACATGGTTTATTGCTATTTTGGGTTGGTTATGCCTATTATTTTCCTAGTGGCAATGGAGTTTTTAAATGGAATCACTTGAACATGATAACATGAACTGGTGCAATAGAGAACTATTTTCTAGAAATTGGTTGTGCTATGGTTGTGGATATTGTCTATTTGTGCATATAGGGTTAGCGACAAGAGCGGTTGTGTGCAGGATGATTGTTGGTTTGGATACCGTTAGGTTTTGATGAGTGATCAATTACATTTATGTATAAATTTTTGTTCTTGTGTTTCTTATATGCACCCAACCTATGATGAGAAGTTCGTGCTAAACACCCCCATTTCATGGGGGAGGGTGTGTTCCCAACATTCTTATTAGTGGATGGTTAATAGTTCCATTATTCTCCATCTCCCAGATAGTATGAGTTATTTGGGAAAGCTATAACGACCTGAGGTTTACTATAGCCCAAGAGTGTTTGGGATGGGTGTGTTGTGGTGGGTTGGGTCAGGTGTGTGCGGGCAAGTTTGTTTCCCAAGTATTGTCAAGATGAGACCCAGGTGTCTGTTAGTAGAATGTTTGGTTATGGTGTCCCATGTGTATGTGGGTAGGAAGTGTGGTTTGGATGGACCAGGTGTCTCTGGGAATGATGTGTGGTTGTGGTGGGCCAGAAGTTTGTGGGCGGGATAGGCGTGTGGTTGGGATGGCCCATATGGTTGTTGTTGTGGGAATTAGTGGGACTGTAGTGGGATTTTTGGGGGAGGTATGATGCATAGGATATTCTAAATAACCTGTGATAAAGTGGTGTGGGGTACCCAAATATCAATGTACTATTACTATCACGTTACCTGATTTGTGGAATTTTGGGAGTGTTCCTTGGAGAGGTTGGGTGATTAGTTTCCATGATAGGTGCCTTGGTTTATTCTTTCTTCATAGGGACATTAGTATGTTTCCCCACATATTCATGAGTGAATTTGGATTCCCTACAGGGTATGCCATTATTCTCACCCAATGTATATAAAACTACTTTTAGGATTCAAATAAAAATTTGAGGACTATTCCATGCATTACTATCTTAGGCATCAGGCCAGTTTATGTTATTTCTTTTTTTCTTTTTATAATATAATTAAGAGTTTTCTTATACTTTTTTTTCACTTTTGAACATGCATGTGGGAATGATTTTTTGTTTTCTTTTTTTCCTTTAGTTTCTAGAGTTTTTTGGACTTACCACATTATCTCCAGATCATTTTTTTTCAAAAATAGGTAAAGCCTTCCAAACTATCTGATATTTCATTCCCTCAGTGCTAGTCACCACTCTAGGGCCTACAAAAGGCGGGACTCAGGGGTTATTATCTCATTTTCATCTTTAGGAAGTACACGGCACTCTGTTGTCCCTTCCCTCATCTTGCTGAAGGCGGGTCATGACAACATAATTCTTTTTGATATAAATAATAACATAATAATAACAACTAGAAAATATTATTTAATATTTTATTATTTATTAATTAAAAATGATAAATCCATATGAATAGTAAATAATAATTACTATGATTCATCTACCATGATTATTCACTGTAAATTGGTTTTTTAAAAATCATGATTCTTAAACCATAATTGTCACATTTGTGTAATCATGATTTGACAAAGAATCCTCTAAATTATATAATTAAAATGATTCAATAAATTCTCAATATCTTATATTAATTTATTTAATCCACATAATATAATATTTCTAGGTGAGATAATTGAGATATATATAAGAGGAATATATTTTGGAATCATACATTCAAACTAAAAATGTTGGGATCATCCAAAATCAGGGATTCATTAATCATTTAATGGTATAATAAAAAAATCACTCCAAGTATTCTGAAAATGAAATGCGTGGTAAAAGAATATAACTTAATTTCATATAACTGGTTAGTATACATGGTATGGAAAAATTATGTAACTAACAATGCATTCATATCTAAATAAATTTTCCCTAAATTCATGGTTTGATCTAATCCAGTAAATTACCATGGAAGTAACCATGTATCATGAAAAAAATCACTAAATTTATATTAATAACCTGAATTTCTGCCAAACATGTATCATAAGGTGAGCACCACATTTTAGTCCCATCAGTAAACCCATGTTTTATTTTTTGTGATCACATAACTCACTATATCATACAATTAAAATGTAATTATTGAAATAGAAATTTACCATAAAAAATTTGAAACTGAATTTTTGGATTTATAGAATTTTAGTGACGGGTGTTTTTTGAAACAATAAGATCTTAGTAAAATTTATGGGGTGTTTTATCATATTGTGTAGATAATTTTGAAGCCAAAATTTTTTAATCATTTTATTACACTATAAAGGGGGTGTTCCCCAACCCTTTTGATAAATTTAAAAAAGGGGTTTTAGTTGTGTTTTTAGTGATGAATGTTTATTAAGCATTTTAGATGGCCCAAAAACAATTTAATGTTTATAAAAATTTATTGTTTTTTCTAAATAGTTCCTATCATGGTTTAAAAATCATGATACCAACTGTTTTGATCATAAAAAAATGTGTGAATTCCTATCTATGTCTTCATAATGATCCATTCTTCCCTTATTTCAACCCTATCTCATTGTAGGCTATTATTTAGTGAATTTCATATGATTTAGGGTTATTTCATATCTCTTAGAATCTTAGAATCATCATACTTCTTTGATTTACAATGAAAGGTGAGTTTCCCTTTGATATACATCATTATTGTTTCATCTCTTTTCCTCTACTTGTAAAACCCTAACCATGATTCATTCACTCAATCTTATTTTATAGTTTCATTTTAATTTGGTATTTTGTGTTCTATAGTATATCAAACATTCTCTGAGAATTGATTTATATTTGTTTCTATCTATTGATTATTGGTGAAATCATTTAGATTCATCCCATTTCATCTTTCATATCCATTGAATTAAAACCTTATTTGATTTACATGTTTTAATAAAATTAATGTAAAAAAATCATTTATGGGTATCTTTATGGATTTAATGTTATTTATTGAGGCGATATATGATTTAATCTTAAAGTATTCCAATATAAATTACATTAAAATATTTTGTAGCTTGTTTGTTTTGTTAGTTGAAATGTTATTAATGTAATGTGAGCCCCTAGTCCACGATAACAGAGTAGTGCCCAGACTGGAGAAGGAAATAATTGAACATAGGCACACCTCCCGATATACTAGAGGATACCAACCAAAAAAGATGGTATAGGGTGATACCATGGGGAGGGTGTACCCTTATATGATAGTTCACAATAACTAAGAAAACCAAAATAACCAAAATCCATAAAAATAAACAACAAATTATGTGAATGAAGTAAAAATAACCTCCTATATCAAATGAACATGTAGAAGCGTGCAGACATAACAACACATTGTCAGGCTAGTACATATAAATTGATCACCCACTTAACTATTCACATATACAAAATAAATAAAACAATAAAAATAAATCTATTATCTATTTCTATCCTTGTGCCTCACCTCATCTAGATCGATGATCCCATCAGAGATATTATACTTGATCAAATCTCAACCCTCTGCCTAACTTGAACTTGAGAAATGTGAAGCATTCTTAGTACCAAAGTCCCACGGTCCCTCGAGTAGGGTGTGAGTACAAATCATTCGGTAATGACCATGGATACCACAAAAATTACGAGAAATGTAGTGTGAATGTTCATGTTATATGATCAAGAAAAAATTTAGCTAAATAATGATTAATAAAATAACCATTTTTAATCCTCTGGTTTTTCTATTTCACCTAGGATTGATCCAAATATACATCAAGCAGTGACAGAGTGTATCTGATCAGATCGAATGACTATTCCAACCATTAGTTATCCAAATAACCATATAGTGGTATGAGTAAATTCTAGATCCTTTTAAGTATCCAATGGAATCCCAATAGAACCAGTAATAAATTTGATCCCATGGAGATTGATAATTATCAAGCATAGAATAAATCCCTATAAGGTAATCCTACGTGATCCAATATACTTTAGGAATCATCATTAATCCATAGAAGTTAATATTTAGAGATCCCACTATCATCAGGTGTCACCATCGATCTCTAAGAGTTAATCCTATGTGATCCACTAATCCTCAGGTTCTATAGGGATCCCTATGAGATAATGCTAGTAAATCTAATAATCATTGGGATCAAAGAATATCCCTAGAATTTAATCCTTGGTTATACATAATATTAGGTAATAAGTTGATCCATAAGAAGTAATTATAGGTGATTAATCATCAGTATGCATCATCACCAATTCCTTGGAGGTGATCCAAGGAAATTAATCATCATATGGATCTAAGTATATCTCTAAGACATAATACGAGGATATTTATAGTATCAGTATCAAGCCTAGATCCCAAGTGACATCCTTGGTGTTCTATAGTGGAAAGATAAAAACCAAACCCTTGGTGATATCTTGGATGTTCCATAGTGAATAGTTGAAAATATTTAAACCCAAGTGGTAATCCTGGGAATTATATAGCAGAAGGAACATAGGTTGGATCAAAATAGAACATCCAAGATTTCAATTTATGTAAATAAATTTCGTATGGAAGTATTATCCTCCCATAAAATATCTTATAATGCTTGTACACCTACAAAATGGGCCTTTAACAATGGTAAATATGGTCTTTATGTGTGCTAGAAATGTGCTGAATACCAGAGAGAAATTGAAAGTCATAGCATTTTATCAAATCTAAAAAAAGAACTAATAAATGAGTCCTTTATTAGGGATTTTATAAGCGCTTATAAATGTTCATGTTGTGATGTTCTTTAATAACACACTATAGAACTAGTGCATTGGGTTATAGTAGCACACCGCAACACCAAAAACACAATGAAATTAGAAAAATCTAGTATAAATATAGAATTTAAATGAAATAAAATTTAAAACACAAATACAACTAAAAACACTATATTATAGACATTTAAAATATTGGTTTATACAATTAAATAAGTACGTATTTGTAAATACATTTAAAACATAAATTTTTCTTTGTATTTTGATCATAACCCCAATTTATGAAAAAACCACACATGTATAAGAAAACAATTCCTATGTTAGTAAAAATATAAAGAAATAAATTAACAGAAACTATAAATTTTTAACTAAACATTGAGGAATACTAGTAACACTATGTATCAGATTGATTTGCAGTTGATTCTTGTATGTCACGCCATTTCTTGTTCACCTTGAAGCATTATATTTATGAAAATTAACCAAATAAGTATAATATAAAACTAATAAGGAAATTAATTAAGTAATAGGAGATAGAATGATAAGAAAAAAATTTAGGCTTGTTTTCTCAAATTTGGAAAAGTGATGCATGTTTTAAACAAGAATGACAATTATATATTGAAAAGATGATTTTGGAGTCATACAGGTCACACCATTTATCAGATTGAGGTTAGGCTAATTATTATACATGTCAAATGACTTATGGATAATTTTATTAAAGTATCAAAATAATCCAAATGTTTTTGACCAGTTTTGAGTTCACCACTTGTATTTTTTTACTAAAATGTCATTTTAATCTAGAAACACACAATTTTATGCATTCTAGTCTCACCATATGTTAGTATGAAGTGATAATTATTAAAAAACATAAAAAATTACTAATGATTTTTTTCATAAATTATCTGGAAAATATAAATTTGTATTCTTTGTTTTTATTGAGTGGAGATTTTGGAACTGAAATGTTGATTTTAATATAATAATGGAAACATTGATTCATAATAGGAACATCATGTATTGTATTGAGGTGTGGTTGATTCATACCAATAATAAAATCCATATTAATAAATTTCTTAATGTATCAAAACAATCTGAATGAATTTTCTCAATTTTGAGCAGGTCAGTTGTCCCTTTCACTAAAATTGATGTCGATTTAAAATAAAAAGATACACTTAGAGTTATACCAGTCACTCCATGTATCATATTGAGGTGTTACTAGTTCCTACACATAAAAAATAACCTATAAATTATTTCCCAAAATTATCATAACAATAAAAATGTGTTTTCTTGGATTTGATTTGGTCATTTGTCCTTTTTACAAAACATGATGTTAATTTTAAATAAAAATATGCACTTATAGTCATATCAGTCACACCATGAATTAGATTGATGTGATTCTGATTGTTACATGTCTCAAATGACTTGTGGATAATTTTAAAAAAATTATCAAAACATTCCAAATTAATTTTCTTATTTTTTATTTTGTCACTTGTCTTTTTTACTAAAATTTCATTTTAAATAGGAAACACACACTTTGAATCATACTGGTTACACCATGTGTTTATTTTTTGTGATACTAATTTCTAAAAGTCAAAAATGACTTATGAATCATTTTCATAAATTATACAGACAATCCGATCTTGTTTTCGTGGTTTTCAGTGAGTGACACTTTATAAACTAAAATATTGATGTTAAACTAATAATAGACACATTGAGTCATATGGGGTAGATCATGGGTCAGACTAACATTAGTTTGATTCCAAAATTTCCAAAATTATTTATGGATCATTTTCATAATTTATCAAAATAATATGAAGGTATTTTCTCAGTTTTCAGTAAGTAAGTTTTTTTTTTACTAAAATTGATGTCAATTTTAAATAAAAGGACACAATTGGAGTCATACCGGTCACACAATTAATTTTATTGAGGTTTTTATGATTCCTACACATCTCAATATTAATATTATTAATAATAAATAAAAACAAAAAATTCATTTTATTTTTTTTGAGTAGGCAAGTTTTCGTTTTTACTAAAGTTGATGCCAATTTTAAATAAAGACACACGTAGAGTAATATCGACCAAACCATGCATAAAATTGATGTGAATATAATTCCAAAAAGTCTAAAGTGACATATAAGTAATTTTCCTAAAGTATATAAAAATAAAAATGAGTTTTTTCAATTTTGTGTGTGTCAGTTGTCTTCTTTATGAAAATGTCATTTTAAATTGGAGAAACACATTTTGACTCATTCCAGCCACATCATGTGTCATTTTAACATGATAATAATACCAAAATGTCAAGAAAGACTTATGAATCATTTTACTAAATTATAAATAAAATTCATCAGTGTTTTCTTGGTATTCAGTGAGTGATACATTTTGAACTAAAATGTCAATTTTAAACTGATAACGGACCCATTGAGTCATATTGGGCACATTGTGTATCCGATTAAGGTTAGGATTATTATTATATGAATAAAATTACATATGGACCGTTTTAATAAAGTGTAAAAGTAATCCTAATGAATTTTCATGGTTTTGAGTAGGTTATTTGTCCTTTTTACAAAAAATGATGCCAATTTTAAATAAAATTACGCACATTGAGTCATACCGGTCACACCGTGTGTCATATTGAGGTGAGGATAATTCTTCAATGTCTCAAATGACTTGTGAATAATTTTTTAAAAGTATAAAAATAATATAAATGTGTTTACCTAGTTTTGAGTATGAAACTTTCCTTTTTTAATAAAATGACATTTTAAACTAGAAAGATGTACATTGACTCATACCAATCACATCATTTATCAGTTTTAAGTGAGTCCATTTCCTATATTAAAAAAATTACATATGAATTTATTCCCTAAATTATTAAGAAAATTCAGATATCTTCTATAATTTTTCAGTGAGTTACACTTTTTGACCTAAATTGTCAATTTCAAACTCATAACATACACATTGAGTCACATCGGACACATCATGCATAAAATTTACTGGATTCTAATTTATACACATCACAAAGTGCATATGGATCATTTCACTAAAGTTTTAAAAAATTGGAATGAATTTCTTGGTTTTTTTGGTCAATTGTCCTTTTTACTATTATTGATGTCAGTTCTAAATAAAAAGATGCACTTGGAGTCATATTAGTCACATCGTGCATCATATTGAGGTGTGACTAATTCCTAAATGTCCCAAATGACTTACAGATCATTTTCATAAAGTATCAAAACAATTGTAATATGTTTTCTTAGTTTTGAGTATGTCAATTGTCATTTTCACTAAAATTCGTGTTAATTTTAAATAAAAATAAGCACTTTGAATCATAATAGTCATACCATTTGTTGTATTGAGGTGAATATGATTAATACACATACAAAATTACATATGGATCTTTTTCCTAAAGTATCATGAAATTTTGAATGAGTTTTCTCGGTTTTGAGTTTATCACTTGTATTTTTTACTAAAATGTCATTTTAAACTATAAATATAAACTTTAACTCATAAAAATCACATCGTGTATCTGTTTTATGTGAGACCACTTATACATGTAAAAACTGGTTTTTGAATCGAGGCCATAAATTATCAATAAAATATGAGAATGTTTTCTTGGTTTTTAATGAGAGACTCTTTTGGAAATAAAATGTGGATTTTAAACTGATATTAGAATATTTTAGTAATATTGGGAATATCGTGAAATGGTTTTAGGTGAATTTGATTCCAACATGTCATAAATGAATTATGAATCATTTTATTAATGTATCAAAATAATTAGAATATTTTTTCTCGGTTTTAAGTATTCTAGTTGTCTTTTTTACTTTAATTAATGTCAATTTTAAATAAAAAAGAAGCGCTTGGGGTCATTCAAATCACACCCTATGTTAAATTGAGGTGAGTTTAATTCCTAAAAATCCTAGGTTGTCAATAAAATCCTAACGTCTAATGTTACCATGACTCCCATTTGCTATATTTCTCAAACTACCAACACTTCAAATTCAATTGATGTTCTTATCCAAAAAACCTCTATCGTTTTAAATAGATAGAAGAGAAGAGGATTATCATGTGACCATTATATCGTGATAAGTCATCACAATAAGAAAATAAAATTCTTATTCTATTTTGGATTTTAATAATGAAAATAGTTTTCCCATTATGAAAACCGACTCAATATACAGTCATGGAAGATTGAAAAAGAAAGACTATGGAAATGTAAAGCACGGAAAAATTTGCAGAAATAAACATTTTATCTCTTATATGGCTTGTTGTAGATTGAAAAAAACATTAAATCACAAAATATTTATTAAAAAAATAAATAATTATTAGATAAAAATGATATGGAAATTAACTTACAAAATGTAGATAAAATGATGAATAAATTAATTAAATAACAAGTTGGAATTCACCTTTTCATGATGGTTTTATGCATTATTGAGGCATTTCCTTTTTGTCATTATCTTGGTTATAGGCTGGAAGTCCAATATCTTACAAGAAAGAGAAACTTCAAACAAACCACACCAACTTGAACAAAATAATCCACTTGTATAAGAAAAAAATTATTAAATGAATAATACATAAAAGAAATAAATTAAACATAAATATGAAATAATACATTAATTATATGGAAAATGATTTTACTATGGAAATATCAATATTGCATATATGATTGATAAGTAGAGGTAACTTGAAGGAAAGTTGTAAATTCCAACACTCTAGGTGTGAAAAGGTTTTTAGGGAGAATAATTATCTTAATGTTCTGGTATAGAAAAGAATGAAAGATGAACAAAACACCCAACTCGGCCAAAATAATACACCTATATAAGAAAAACATTTGCATGAGTATAATACTAAATGTAAATAAATTAAACATAAATATGAAACAATATATTAATTCGATGGAAAATAATTTTACTAATAGAACATCAAGATTACCTTTGTGATTGATAAGAGGTGTTATCATTTATCTTCTTACAGAGGTAGTGGAGGGAACTTAAAAGAAAGTGATAAATACAACATTTTAGGGGTGAAAAGGTTTTGAAGGAGAATAATTATAGAGAAGTTTTGGTGTAGAAAGTAATTGAATATGGACAAAAAACTTATAAAATAAAGGGAATATATAAGGAATAATGAAAATTAAATCAATATTTCATTATAAAATCTCTCTGTAAAATAGTGAAACTATATCACAACATTACCATTATATCTTACCAAAGGGTTTCCTTAATTATAGTTTGTTATTTCAAGGGATCAGTAACATCATCATTCATATAAGACATTGTCTACATGAGTAGTCAAACATTTAATTTATATTATGTTAATGAAATAGAGAATATAAAATATTATGAGGAAGAAAATAGTATATTAAAAAATAATTTTACATTCTTATAGAAATATATTTATTTTTTAAAGGTTTTAGGAATTTTTTTTCCCTATCGAGAATCCAAATCCCCTATTTTATGTCAACTATAATAAACAAGATATTATTTACATTGGGACACACATGAACTGATTGTCATATCCCAATGAAAGCGCCATTGTTGATTGAATTTTCATCTGACGTGACATTTGTTTTAGTCACTAATAGAAAAATCTTCCAATTATTATTTGATTGATCTATGTCATAAAATAATTTCCCTACATGGGATTACATTATGAATGTATTTTTCCCCTTCCACACTAAAATTCACCTTCATGAATCCCATTTCATTAACTTTCACTACTATCATATTCTCAACCGATTTCAAATAAAAAATCATCACCTAAAATGTTGTATAATACAACTCAAATGTATGTTTGATAATCCCAAATTATATAATATTTTAAAAATTCTATTTCTATCCTTGAAACCATATTTTTTTTATCGCTTCCTCGACAAGTATAACAACACTTTTTTTCATCGTACTTTATTAATCATGTTCTTTTTTATAGAATGTGTAACTATTGATTAAAAAACCAGTGTATGATATAAAAGAAACCCAACATTTGATTGTTTCAAGGAATTTCATTATTCATTGATGAAAATGTGTAATTGAGTGTAAGAAAATAATTAATCCATTATGGAAGGTGTTATCATCTAAATTCCATCAAAGGTAAAAGTTATAGTTGACTTTCATCCTCATCATCTCATCTGTCAAACATTTATCATTGATTTTTTTTGTTTGACACACATCCTCCATCTCTTGTAGACATGCACATTTGTTTATTGAAATACTATAAGTAGTAGGCATCCATGGGATAACTACTGCTCAGATTAGTATATGAAACATTAAATATATGGAGGATGAGTCTCAAGCGACAAATTGCAATAACTATTCATGATATGAAGCTGATGATGATGGGAGTTGTAATTCCTTTTGTTCTATAAATGGGGTAATGCCTCCCATTTTTGATAATTAAACAATTAGAACAAATTATTAATTCATGGCCTATTGAAGGTGAGATTTGGGGGTAAAATATTCTTATCTATAATTCAAGGGGTGTTGTTGGGGCCATGTTATGATATATGAATCTTTGGGGCCTATATGAATTCTATATTTATAGGTGAAATATCACCTTTATTAATTTAAATCCTCTATCTAAGACTAGTACTAGCTCTATTAAAATTATCCAAAATTATTTCTTAAATCTCATAAATAAATTAAAATATATTACATGAAATTATGGAGTAATTAGAAACCAAAATATGATAAACATGAATAATAAACCATAATTCAATCAACTAGATGATATATAAATGTACTAATAAAACATTTTAATAAATAAAGAGTTATTTCATATACGTGGATTGTAATTATATATTCATAGGGGTGGAACCAATACATTTAGACCTAAAATGATGAATACATAAAAATAATTTATAATAATTATTCCATCAAATATAGAATTTTATAACCACCATTCTATTTTTTGGAACAAGTGATGTGACAACCTAAAAAATTATTACATTAAATATTAATGGTATATCAAATATTTGATTACATAACAAAATTATAGATTCAATTAAAAATAGATATGGAATGGAAAAAATTAATTTTAGGGAACGAATATACCTAATAATGATAAATGTTTTAAACTACTCAAAATTATCAATTGATAAATTGATACGATAATTATGTCTTGAAAAGTTGAAAAAAATAATTATTTTCAAGTAGATGAAGAGTAGGATTTATAATAAATTTTCATTTTCATGAAAATTATGGTTTCTTTGGTGATTTTGGGAAAATAGTATAAAATTTTAGTAATAATGAAATAAATAATAGTAATTATGGAGGATATAGAGGTTTTAACATAAATGGGAGACGACCCACTCTTATAAAAATAGTTTTGAAATATAAATAATATTCATAAGTAAAATTGGATGATGAATTTCTTATGTGTAATTATTTATTTATTGTAGATATTTTTTACTAATTAAAATAGGGAGATGGTTAACTATAAAAAAATAAATTAAAGATTTAAATGAAAAAACCCTTGGGCTACCCCTAGTGAGAAGTTTTCTTGGGGATCAAATTAAGTTACCATTTTTAATCAAAAGAATGACAGAGAAAAGATGACCATTTTCTAGGGAGGCCTGAAGTAATGGAGACCAAGGGAATGGCCCTGAATCAAGTTCACCTCCTCAGGTTTAAAGTGAGAGACGTGAGTTAGACAACTGGCCATGCTACCAGGGGTTTCCCTAGAGGCCAAGTGATACGCCACCTTGTTTCCCTCTCTTCACGTGTGAGTGATTCTGGTTCTACTATCCAAGAGATATTTTCATTTCCAAATAGTTTATGTATTAGACTAGGGGACGATACCTTTACCATGCAACTCATTGTGAATAACCATAGAATCAGACTCAACTTACAAGATGTCAAGTACCCACTGTCTGCAAATAGTGATACCTGTGAGAACCACTTTCGCCACTGCCTGCATAGAATTCCCATAACAGTAATGCGCTGAAAAGGCCAAGGCCACAATACCCCTAGTATCTTGGACAATGCCACCACCACGCGTCTCACCCAGCACGCAAGAACCGTCGACATTCAATTTGAAGCCAGCTTCAGGAGGACACCACCGAACCAAGTGCCCAGATTTCCTGGTGGTTGACATCTGAGCCACATTTTGATGCACAAACAACCTGCAGAGGGATGGGTTCTGCTTCCAGTCATCAACGGCGCCACACAAATCGATCAGGATACATCGTACTCTGGCGGTAATGGATCTCCCCGTAGAAGCGATCCCCTCAAACCTGGCCCGGTTCCTCGCTTTCCATACAAACCAACAAACAACATTGAAAATGATGGATCTCACCCTTTTTTCCTTACTGGAGTCATCCGCCCCGTTAAACCAGCTCTCCACAAAGGATTCTAAGCTCAACACATTGAGGGAGGCTCCTGCAAGTTCACCGAAGACACCCCACACCTGGCATGCCCAGTCCCCCTCAAAGAATAAATTTGAAATACTCTCCTCGTAGTTATCTACATAGCAATGGAAGCAAGAATACATGCTGATGCCGAGCCTCCTGATATTCTCGTCCGTTGGTAAAGCACGGTTCTGGATCCTCCATGTTAGGAAATTAAATTTCGTAGGGATACACTTACACCAAGCCAGCCCGTACCCACCTCCCTGCTGTCCATGAATCAAACATGACCTGTAAAAGTCCCTCACATTGAACCAACCCAAGGTGGAAGGGGTAAAAACACACCGGTCCATATCTGAGTTCAAAATAACAGAGTCAAAAACCTCCTGCTGGTCTGCATCCAGTATGGTTCGGAAAAAATGAGGGTACTGGATCGCCTCCTTGAATGTGATCAACCGAGCTAGACACCCTGGATATCTGAGAGTCCTTCCCGACTAGTTGTGGACCCAGAACTGGATGTTCCCCTCCCCAATAATCCACTGCGAGCTTTGGAGGAAGGAAAGAATAAAAATTCTAACAGAGGACCAGAGCGAAGACCCACTAACCGCATAATATTTAGTGACGACCCGGCTTCTGTAGGACATCAGCTTACTCCACATGGATCTCTCTTCAATAACCTCCCACACCAGCTTCACGTTCATGTACTAAATAGCGTCCATAATTCTTTTAACATTAATCCCTCCCTCCTAAATTGGTCGAGCCATCATCCCCCAAAAAATCCAATGTCTCTTCCCCTATGAAGATGCATCCCAGATGAAACGAGCCAAAAGTCTATCAATTACCTTGATAACCCACTTCAGCACATTGGTGGACGAGAGATCATGGACCGGAATGGCTAAGAGAACGATGTTCACAAGAGTAATACGGCCTCCAAAGGACAAAAAATGGTTCTTCCAATTGTGAATGCGCCCCGTAATCTTTCTCACCACAGGGTCAAAATCACTGATGCACATTCTTCCTGGAGACACGGGGGTGCCAGGATACTCCAAGGGAAACGCCCCGTGCCTCATACCCAATCTACGACCCATATATGTCACCCTGATCGAAGTGCAAGACGAGGCCACGTAAAAGCCACTCTTCTCCCTAAAGTGAACTTTCCATTATATATTTTAATTTAATTTAGTTTGTAAAATCATCTCACTTAATCTTTGGATAAGAAATTAAATCATTAAGGCATCACATTTCTCGTTAATGGAGGGTGGAATCTTGAGGGTGAATATCCTATCAATTTTTTCCACCCAATCCTGTATCTATTTAGGATCATATTACCATGAAATGACAGAGGCTTGTGGTGATGAAACTCTTGATCAGAATCCTTATCTCCAACAAATGTTCAATTAAATCAAAAGAAAATGGATATAAAAATTCATGTCACTCTATAAAATATAGTGAATGTGCACAAACCATGACCTATCTTAAATGGATAGATTAAATAATAAAAAATTGAAATATTATTCCCAACATCACTTAGAAACTCAAAATATGAGCCTAAGAGTTTTGGATAGAAACTCCTTCACACATATTACTCAAGAAATAAAAACACAATCTCCTTTCATCCAAACATCCCCGATAAAAATTATAGACCATATGGATACACCAATAGTAAAGAAAAGATTATGATTAAAAAAATGAAAATATATATTTTCAGACAATCAATCAATGACTGAGGAAGAGGAGTAGAAAATAAGATAAATTGGACTGATTCTTTGAATCATCCATGAGAAAGTAGTGATTTTGAAAAGCTGGAAAATGTTTGAGACACGGATTTTTCAATCATTGAATAATTCGAGCAATGGATTTGAGCCTTGAAATGAGCACTTTCTTATGCTTCAAATCATCGAGAAGGAGTGCGGGGAGAGGGTGGATTCCATGGAAATAGTCAATATTGAGAAGAGATTAGGATTGGTTATGGTTATTTAAATATATTAGCACACTTTTATTAACACTTCGAGAAAAACGCTAATAAAGATCAATTTTATCAGGTCAAATTTTTTTAGCGATGATAAAAGGCAACTTAATTAGTGATTTTTTATTACTAATAAAGATAGATCTTTATCAGCACTAAAAAGTTGATGATAAAATCAAATTTTTTAGTAGTAATGTTTTACCATGGAAGAATCCCTATATTTATCAATGTGAAAAAAGCACTGATAAAGATTCCTTTATTAGTGCTAATTAATTTAACGATGGTAAAATGTCTTATAATTATAATTATATATAATTTTTTTAAATATAATTATATGATTAAATATATATTTAATATATATAAATATATAAATATAAATATAGTAAATATATGATTTATTTAAATATATTTAGAACATATTTATTATTATTTCAATATATTATTATTTTTTTATAATTATATAAACAATATTTTAAAAAAATATTGTTTATAAAATTATATATATTTATAAAAATAAATATATTACAAAAATATATATAAATTTAAATATAATAATCATATTAATTATTCAAATAATGGTATTATAATTTTTTAATTATTTAAATATATATATAATTATCTATTTATAATTATATAAATAATTTGTTAAATTAATATTTATTTAATTATAATTATAAATATATAAATGAATAAATATTGTAAATATACATTTATAAATATCATTATAAAAATATATGTTTAACATTGTTAATTAATATTTAATCTTCAGTTCATGCATTATAAAAATGAGTGAAATTGAATAATTAAAAATGAGTACACTTTAAGAAAACTGAAAATGGTTATTTTTTGTTAATTAAATAAAAATTATTCAAAAAAATGAATATATATATTTAAATAAATATGATTTCATATTGAAAATATCAAAAAATAATCAATAAATATATATAAAATAAATAATATAAATTAATTAAATTCCCAAATAAAATAAAAAATAAAACTTGTTTAAAATAATTTAACACCTAACTATAATAAAATTAAAAATAAATAAATAAAATTAACTATGATTAAAGACATGATATATAAAATGTATCATGTTATAATGAAATTCGAAAATGGATACTAAAATTTTAATAAATTACATAAATATTACATGTATGTATTTCTATATAAGATTTCATTAATTACATAAATATTTGTGTTTGTGCATTGTATATCAAGATGCATTGATTATGTATATGTGAAGTCAATATAACACATTATTGATCTATGTAAAAATCGAAATACATTCAATTATGTCTATTACTCGATGCAATCAGTTAGTCTTTTTAATTAAAATTAATTTTTAATTATAAACCATTATTCACTAAATATATTACTATTTAATGTAAAGTATAATTATATTGTATTATATAAATCATATTTATATAAATTAATTTCTCAAATTAGTTATTTTTAATTTTTAATTGTTTAATTTTCATTTTACATATATCTATATATTTAATATATACTATTTTTTAGTATTTATAATTTATTTATAGTATAATAAATTTATTTATTTTTATCAATAATTATTTAATTAATAAGTTATATTATTTTTTTAGTAATCACATTTTTATTTATTTATTTATCTCATTTTATTTTGTCCTTTATCAACACTAAAAAGGTACTGATAAAGTGTATCCTTTACTAGTGATGATAAATGGTACCCTTTATCAGTCCTAAAAAATAGATAATAAAAGCTACCCTTTATCATCACTTCTTTTAGTGCCGATAAAGGTAACATTGATCATAGATTTTTTATAGCACTAATAAAGGATAATGTTATTAAAGCCCTATTTTGTAGTAGTGTTGTCAATGGGTTGACCATATACCCAACCTATCTAACATTAAGAAGGTTGGCAACTTAAGGGGATGCCCTATCCTCTCTAATATGGACACATCAGTCTCCCAATATCAATTTTTGGATTTAAGGTGAAACCAACAATCATAATTATCTATTTCCTATATAAACCCTTGTTTGGTTCACTATCTCATTGGGGTACCCACCAGGGTCCCCAAAGTCTCATCGTAGTCTAGAAACCCATCCTAGGATGACTTATCTATGTCTCATCTCCTATTCCAATTCCCTCACTCATAGGGAATAACATCTTATAGAATTTTTATAATCAAATAATTACCTCACTAGCCTCATAAGATATTCAATTCTAACAACTGTCTAAAGGGATGTCTAAAATCCCATCTCACATCTCAAGTTATCACAAGGTTATTCCTCATGCACCCAACCCATTGAGGGTATACATTGGAAATACCCAACATAGTAATAAAATCTCAATGGGGGAAGAACTGTCAAGCCATGAACATATAAAAAATATTAATTACTTGACATGTCATGGTCATCTCATAGCTTACCTAGGCCAATCGATTTCAATTCATCATACATCCCAACTCAAGGGGTCTAAGGAGTTTATGAAGGTCAGGTACAATCACTAGGGTCAATAAAGTCTCACCCCACTTGTTCTATATATTTCAAGGAATTCAATTATAGTTTAGGAATTTACCATCAGTAGAAGATCTATCAATACTATTCCCAATATCCGTCTTGGGCCTTGGAACTTTATCATTTTCCAGGAAATTTATTTTAATAAAATAAATTATTTAAAAGTTCTTGATCACCTTAAAGTAAGGAGCACCCATCAAATTCCATATAAATTGAAAACATAATTCTTAATGGGTATATAATGTGGATCACCTACCACATTAATAGATTTATTCTATTTAGTTATGGCATGAAAACTCTCACCCAAGTTCATCTAATTCCAACTAGCCATCACCCATCATCACGAGGCCCTATCTCATTCCAAAACATCCAACTGAAATATTATAGAATTTTATAATTAATCAAACAATTGATAATTAATTTTAAATTTTAAAACAAAGATGTATAATACCTAAAAACTCACTGATCATCAATCATTCCCCAAAATCTTCAGCAAAGGGGTGAGCTATACTCTTTACACACACCAAAACCTAAGACATGATAAATTCATATTCTAATTACTCTATTGAATGATCATTATTCCCTAAAACCTCAATAAAATTCATATGGAATAGTACCCCAACTAACAATTCTTCCAAAATGTGCATACATTATCTTTAGGCTTCCCCTAGACATTGTATGAAAAATTTCTATAGATGTCAACTGATTATTCCATTCTCTAGTGGAATCATTATCTAACTATAAATATAAAAATGAATTGAAAGTTCGAATAAAAAATATGGAATAATAGAAGGAATATAGAGGATAAACATATCCCAAATCACCATGAAAATTCCATTAAATCTCCCTAGATCAATGGTAAATTAGAGAGGAAAGAGAGGATGAGTATAGACAACACACAGTCTCCTATGTATCCAATAGTCCCTAAAAAATAGATGGCCCTGATGGTAAAATGAAAAAACTACTCCCCTTAAAAAAACACACCCATCGCCAATTCACTTCATGAGGATATAGTGAATACCATGAAATGCATGAGGTATTGGATTCTCCCTTGGAAAAAACTCTATTAATAGTGAAAACCATGGTTGTCACTAAAACATCCATGAGGAATAGTGCTATACTCCATGACCAACCACATTCACATCATAAACCCCATGGCTCATGGCGTGAATGGTTGAAACAATTGAAAATTCAACTTAAGGTCCACCTAACCCTACTATAACTCATATCATAGCACCTATACCACCAACCAGGTCTTGAAACCCATCAAAAATACATCTCTTGAGATGTTATAACTCATATAATTCATATATGAATCCCAATTTCCAAAATGAACCTCTCTCAAAAATCAAAAATTCAAATATCCTTAGGAATTCACAACTTGAAAGTGTATAGAGTTTTACAACCTCTGTAGGATAACACTTATCATCCATGAGAATCCTTGGTGGTAATTCAACCACTAATACCATCATTACCTGTTTATCAATTCACACTTAATTCTTCATGTTCCATCTTCTAACATTGAATGATATCTTCTATGGAACTTTAAAAATGAGTAATAGTAGTCATCAAAAACTAAGCCACCTTACATCCCCAATATTAAGGATCCAAAATTGTTCTTATCTTAACCCATATAACTCAATACACTAAAATGTCAATAATCGACTCCCATAGATTTCTAATAACCAACTTGGTATAATTTCCATCTCATAGCACCTGATTATGCATAAAAATACTTGTTGGACCTCCTCTAGAAGTCTTTTCCTTTAAATTATTTATATAAACCACTGATGAATTATCATATAAATGATATCACAGTTTCTAAACCCTTTAAGGAATACTAATATCATATAACACCTACAATGACATTAAAACCCAACTTCAAGTGTAATTTCTCGATTAGATCACTAACCAATAAAACCATCCATCATGCTCCCACCCGAGAACCAACACATCTTTGATCTGCCACTCATTTAGGTCTTTCAAAAACATGAATTGATCTGGATGACAACATTCATAATCCATCAAATACCTTATGAGAATCCATAAAATTTTATTTGATATAGTACCATATAATTAAAATTCATCAACTTACCAACCTGTAACAACCACCTCAACAGTCTAATGACTTAACTCATCACACACATGACCCTACCAACATAGCATCCTAAATCAACAAATCATGCTTCATTTATTATCGATGTAATTATTAAACATGAAAATATGGATCATTCCAAAGTGCCATAATTATATAAGAATTACTAATCATTATCGATCCACCAAGAACATAATCCTTTGCCTCTACCAAAATTTGTATAATAATGAGGTTTATAACACCCAAATGGCCAATGGTGAAATTACCACCATGTGGCATCCTGTATACCGCTCCATGAGTGAAACATTAATAGGTTTCATCATCGTAGGATTATATCTCTTACCAATCCAAAAATAACCACTATTAACTCTAGAAACCACATCATTATAATTATCACCACCATCATAGAGGATACACTTCTCATTCTAATCAAAACATCCAGCCTCCAGGACCACATCTTCTCAATTAATCCCATTATCCTTCATAATACACATGAATTGTCACCAATAATTAATTCAATGACACTATATAAAACTAGAATATAGAATCATAATATCATAAAAACCTAATGGGGATATAATATAGTACATCAAATTCACATAACCTAACTCATTCTTCCACAATTTATACATCAACGAACATAGGCTCGTACACCTGCACTATTGGACATGCTTACATTCATGTCAGTTCCATCTATCCAGAATTACCATTCACGGTCCTCTTAATTATCAGGTATTTAACGTATTCTGTAGTCTACTGCATAATCACCTTCCAAACCTGGCATCATTCCACAACCCTAAGTGTCTACCCACACTCTCACAACACTAACAAAAGAAAATCTATAATCAATAGGGTAAGGTTGTCGACCAGTCCTATCCTCAAAACCAAACCTTGAAACCCAAGAACTTTATGCACCTTTCCCAATAATAACCCATTGCATTAACATGAATTTACCATATACTACGATTCACCTCACAGGCTTTGATCTCATAATATGATGAATCTACCATGCTTCCCATCTCTGAGCAACTCATAATCCTAGGCTAACCCCCCAAATTTGGTTACACTTATATATCATATCTCTTCTCAAACAAAATACCGAGTCCACTAATCTATTGACCCATATATCAAAACCCTAAGCTCTACCACCTATACCCCAAACCATATATCACATAGGGCCAAATCATGGAAAACACAGATCTAATCCAATCTCAAATACCACCAGACCACTCAATGATTCCTACAGATAAATAATATATGGGACTAACCGTAGAGAATCATAGTCTCATCCATTAGTATGTATATATATATTAACACACAAACACACACACACCCACACTTATACATAATGACATCATCCCATGATGATCTGTCTTGAGTATACGAAATTCACACTGATCAGTTAAGTATTCCACCAAGAAGAAATATAGGAAAACACCAAATTGGTTGTTTTGACACATTAAATAACCTATCCTATTTATCTTGGTACTAGTTCCAAAACTACCCTTAAGGAGTTCATTATGAATTCATCAAATTCCTTCCCCAATTTTATATGGTTACTTTAAAGACCTTACTCTAAGGAAATATATAATCATAATAAAGGATAATATCTCTATATAATCCATATGGAAATTCATTAGAAAAAATATATATTTTGGTTCAACTGTGCATAATTCCACCAACAAGTTATATGTGAAAATTATACATATGTTGTTATTGACACTTTAAACAACCAAAGACTATTTTTAGTGATATAAATTTCAGTTATATGTTATATTTCATATCTATTCCTACATTCCAAATATGTTTCATGACCTCTGGACTATTTCCAATAGGAAAATATCCAAATTCATAATAAATAATAAAATCCAAAAACACCATGGGTACCCCATGAGGTGAAATCATACAACTATAAAATCCAAAACCATGAATAATAATTTGATATCCCTAGTAACATGGAATTATTACCATAAAAAGTGTTTCTGATATATAAGTTTGATATCCATCCCAATCTCTGAAACATAACTACTACCTATCTACCATCTCCCTAAATAGTAAAAAATATAAAAATTTGATACACTCTCTAATATCAGTCACATAAAATCTTTAATTACAATTTGTGACATCCCCCACTAATCAGTGGACAGAGAGAGGTGAATGGGTTAGATAATTCGTCACATGACCTTAGGCACACCTCCTCATATTCCAAAGGCCCTGAATTAGCAGTGGGGGTCTAGTGTGATACCATGGGGAGATGATACCCCCATGTTAGAGTGTGTAATAACAGAAAAAATAAACTAAACTACAGCCATAAAAATAAACACCAGAGTATACAGAAGCAATAATCATGAAATTCTATAACAAATGGAGATGTATAAGTATGTTGTCATATATACTCACAATCATGCTAGTACATATCAAGTGATCACCCACTTAGACGATCACATATACAAAACAAGTAAAAGAATAAAAAAAATTAATTGATCTAATTCCATCATTGAGCCTCACCTCATCAAGATATATTATCCCTTATAAGCTATGCCACTTGATGAAATCTTAGGCCTCTACCTAACTTGCACTTGTGAATAGTTAAGTCTTCTAGGTTAACCAAGTGCCATGGCTTCCCAAGTAGTGTTAGATTGCAACCCATTAGGGAACCACTAATATAGTCCCAAAAATTCCTAGTAATGTAGTGCATATGTTCATGTGATATGATCAAAAATAAATAAATCCACCAAAGCCTGAATAAAATAACTATGGTTGATACTTGGGTTTTACTATGACACATCAGATTGACCCAAACCAGATTTGTCCAATTCCAATGTGTCTCTAACCATATCACATGGTTGTTCAAATAAAGACTTAGCCTAATAACCATACAGTAGATTTAATAAGCCTTAGATTCTTGGATGTATCCAAATGAATACTAATAGTATCAGGCATAAATATTAACCCTATGAAGTAATCCGAAGATATGAATAATCATCAAGCATAATGTTGATCCCTAATAGGTAATCCTATGTGAACTATTAGTCATGATACATAATAAAATATCCCTGGGACATAGTACTAAATGATCACATAGTCATCAGGAATCATCTATGATACCCAGTAGGAAATCCTAACTAATCTAATAATCATTAGGATTCAAGTAAATCCTATTGAGGTGATTCAATATGATCCATAGTACCGGGTAATAATATGATCTGTAGGAGTAAATCCAAGGTGAACAAGCATTATCAGGTGTCATCCTCTATTCCTAGGTGGTATCCCATGGAAATAAATCTTCATTAGGCATTATGTAGATCCCTTGTAGGATATCCTAGGAAATCCATGGTATCTCGATCAAGTTCAAACCACAGGTGATATGATGGGGATTCCATAATATCAAGATCCAAGGAAAACCTCAGGTGATATCTTATTAAGTTACATAGTCATTAGACACAATTTCTTTTACCCCAACAGTTAATATTGGGTGTTTCATAGTATCAAACATGAATTCAGGATCCAAAGAGAACATCCAAGGCATCCTAGATATGTAAATACATCTCAGCATGATGAAAATTATACCTTTATCACCTCTTAAAACATATCTTAGAGGTTTTTTCCATCATCGCAACCTTTATCACATATCTATAGTTGTCCTCTCAATGGAATGACCTATCCTCGACAATATGGGCACATTAGGCTCACAATATTAGTTCAGGTTCTAGGATTACACCCACACTCACCATTTACCATTTCCATTATTCACCCTTTCTGGGGTCATAATCTCAGTAGGGTACCCACTAGGTTCCCCTAGGTTTCATCATAGTCTTGACACCATTAGTGGTCTTCCTTATCTAAATGTCATCTCTCAGTCAAAGCATATCACTCATAGGTCATAACATCCCTTGATCTTTTCATAATCATATCGTAGCCTCAATGAACTTATAAGGTAATCCATTTGAGAATCCAATTAAAGGTATGGTGAAAAAATATTCTCAAAACTTGAGTAATTACTAGGTTTTTCTTCGTACACCAATCCCATCCATGTTTTTTCTAAGGTGCACCCACCATGGTACACAAATCTTAATGGGGGAAGAACACTCACCCCATAGCTATCTCAACCAACATAATGCCTCTAATATGTCTCACTAAGGATTTTGTCATACCAATTGCGTGAATTTAAACAAATTTAAAATTACAATGGAATCCTAATACTTTTTTAGGTTTATAATTTTAGAGAGTAAAAACATTAACTAACAAAACAAATGTATTTTTCAACCAATGGACAGTTTTACCACTATGTAGGAAAATGATTTTTACATAGAAAGTCTTCGATATATCCCAAAAATTAATCACACAATATAATATTTTAGACATATCTTATATATTAGTTTTATTCATAACCTATAGAAATGGAAATATATGAAATGGGAGAGTTGAAATGATCATTATGGGTAAGAATAAGTAATATCCTACAATGATCATAAGTGATCAAAGGATGATCATATGGGTATGAGAACAAAATCAATAACAATGAACACTATACAAAAATTATACAAAAAAAAATGGATTCATATGGAATAAATTATAGAATTAGACTTTTAGTATAAGGAAATAGATTTCATGAAATCATAGGTAAAACATGGGGATTAGCATACGAACATGAACATAAAAATGAACATAAGGACAAGAGGCATAACACCGTGATAAGAAAAGTAGTCATAACATGATAATAAGTATATGACGCATAACAAGATCATAAGTATATGAGGGATAACCTGATCATGAGTATATGAGTAATAACATGATCAGGATTACATGAGTTAGGACATGTAAATGTGGCTATAACAGAATCATGTGGCATTCAAATTGATATCACCAAATTTCATGACTAAGGTGTCATAAGAGAACATTACAAAGGTTATTCACCATGTTATCAAGAGATATTACAAAGACATGCTTCCATGGTATCTTGAACATGTCATATCTAAAGATTAATTCTTTATCTAATGCATCTAAGCACTATTAGAATGCACCCTTTATATATCTATCATCAAGTGTTCCAAATAAATAAAATAACATAAGAACGTATCATTTAAACTCATGGGTATGGAATGTCGGTTTTAAAAATTTAGGTACCTAAAAAATAAAATAAAATAATATTTTTATGGATACCCTTGAATGATATTAGATATGGGTATTCACAACATGAATAAATGATATTGGAAATCATGGAATGATTTCAGTTGCATGTTGATTAAAAAAATGAATATGGAATGGGTTTAATAAGATATTAGGGTAGTATAAAATCCATTTATAATCAATTTTATAGAAATGTATTTGTTATGAACTTGATAGAGAATAATAAAAAATAATTAAAAAGTCTTATCATAAGCAATGTTGTTTAATTATAAATATGGAGAGGACCAAAGTGTGATTTCAACAACATGAAATATACACAAAAGGGATTCTAAAATGGTTCTATTTTTTGAGAAATTTAGTATCTCAACAATATAGAGTCATTTTTATAGTAAATGATCAATTATGATAACATGGAATCAAAATTACACTGAAATCAATACCCTTGCATCAGTAATGTATGAAATGGAAAATCAATCATGGTAGGTATACAAAAGGGATTGTGGGATGTGTTTAATGAATGTGAAGGGTAGTATATCATAAATAGGGAATATTTGGGATAGTGAAGGATCGATCATGAACCTTTTTTATCATAATTACATTGAAATAAAATTTCCAATCATAAAGTATGTTCTTGAATTGAAATGAGGAGGGAGAGAATCAATAAGTGATTTTTTTGACATAACATCTATATAAAAGGGATTACATAAAGGTTTTAATGAGAAATAAGGGTAGTATATCATCAATAGTTAATCATTATTACATTAAATGACTCATTATGAGCACATGGAGGAATAATTATATGGTAATAAAAAAGGTCCTATCACCGAAGAAGTACTTGAATCAAAAGGAGGAGGAAGAGAAACCTTACCTTTCCATGTAAAATCAAAAATCATGGTAGGTTTCCTTGGAATATTATTAACTACATGGGATGGATTTAGAGAGGTATTTTGAAGTTAAATTCATGATAAATTACTTTTTGTTTTCTATTTATAAGTGAATTGGTGGGAATAATCTCTTTTTATATGTGGAATAGATTGGCTTTTTCATTCAAACTAAATTTAGATCTGGGGTAAGAATGTAATCACATGGGTTTAAGGTGGGTTAGTTGGATCAGGTGAGTTAGGTGAAGAAATTATCGGTAATACTAGCGTGTACTACTTTCATACCTAAAAATAATTCCTATAATTTATAAGTAAGATTTTTTAATTTAAAAAAATACGAGATACCTTATTTACCCATTTTTACTATTATTAATATTGATTAAAAATTAACCATTATAATTATTTTATTAATAAAAATATAAGATGAACCTATTATGAAATTTCAACATGTTTAATTGGAATTTGGGATCCATTTAACCAAATTGAGTTTCTAAAAATGAGAAAAATAACTCGGAAATCAAAACATAAAATGTGTAGAAAACCCATTTTTGATTAAAGATAATGTTTTAATTGATAGGTGTTTTTAATATTATTTAACATTTATTAAAAATTAAATATGTGATAATTTATTTTATATATATATTTTAAAAGAATATTAGAGTCATAATTTAAAATATATACATTATATTTAAAAATTCACAATATTTAGAGAAATATTATTCTTCAAAAAATAATTGTTTTACCATAGTAACTAATATTTACCTTAAGAAAATTAATTTAATGCCAAAGATTGAAATTTTTATTTTTTAATAATCATAAAATTAATAATAATAACAATAAAATTGTTATATTTGATTAAATTACAAAAAGCGATAAAAAATAATTTTTAATATTAACATGTAAAACCCTATTTTTAGAAAATGTGTATTTTCAAGATTAGGATTTTTGTGTTAGATAAAATTTTCAATGTTTTTTTATTTTCATTACATAATTTTTTTATTATAAATTTAAAAAAATGGGTCTTTCAAGGAATTTAAAAATAAAATTTTACCTAAATAATGGTTAATTAATAAAAATGATCAAAACATTTATTGGAAAATATTACATAAGTTCATAAAGGTTAAAAATAGGGTTTCTAAATTTTTAATCGTATTTTAAAAAATATAGTTTAAAAAACATTATCTATTAAAATGATTTTTAACTTCTAAACCTTTTATATATTATAAAATTTATAGTTTTGGTAAAAAAATATATGTTTCACTATTCACCCAAAAATCAATTAATTTTAAAAAATATAAAAAATAACCCTAAAATAATATTGAAATACCTAAATTTAAAATGAATTAAATTTCATCAAATTAAAATTCTAATATTAAAAAATTTATCTTTTCAGTAAAAAATATAGAAAAACTATTTCTATAGAAAAATAAAAAATCTTTTTCTTTACCAGTAAAAATGAGAAATGTATTTAATAAATAGGATAACTAACTTATTTAATTAATTATTAACCAATTAAATCATCCTAATTTTTAGTTACATAATCTCGTAGGATATCTCCATAAAATCTAAGAATATGGTATGCTCTTGTGTCAGTCAAGGGTGGTGATTCTACTAGTATAACTCTTATGAAAATCCTCAGTTGCTTGAAATTATCTCACATTTGATTTCTATCACTCCATAATTATTGGAGTTTGGAATGGTATTATACTAGGGAAAACAGTAGTGAAACTACCACTATTAAAATCTCTGAAAAAGGAGATTCATATGGGTGACTTCTATTATCTATTTCTATTTCATTAATTTTTATTTATAGATTTCATAATATAGTTGCATCGTTTTATAACAACTAATTTAATGAATATATTATAATGATAATATTTTATTTTATTATATCTTGGTTTCATTTTAGTTTAGTGTCATATATAAAATAATTTATTAAAATAATATTAATTTAAGAAAAATATATAGTGAAATCTTGGGTCATTACATCCCCCCATAAATAAATTGTGTCATCTCAATTTTAATTATCATTGATATATAACATTAGTTAAGGGTTTCAAAAATATAGTCATGATACATGATATATTTTCAGATGAGGTGTCTACCTTAATTCCTTAGGCAAGACAAGGAAATTTTTTTTCTCTGTCATGTTAACTTATTAGTTCACTTTTTATCAAGAAATAATTGTTCTATACCCTCATATTCAAAAAATAGAACATCTTCCAATTCATTTAAGACATTATCCTTGGTAACTCATTCCACATTTTGGATATAAAAGAAATTTAACATTCTTTCCATCATATTATTTATCTCTCAAATATCCATGTGGATCTGTTATTCTCTTCTTTGATGTTCTTAGGAATCTTACTGTGTTCACATTTCAAATCACATTTCACTGTTTCTAGTTTGGCATAATCACAAGATTTATCAGTCATGTAGTTATCTCATTTGGTTAATCATTGGGATAATGACTTAAATATCAAAAGTATCCCTAGTTAACTTTTTTCCTTTAAAGATTCATCCATTATTGAAACCAAAAATTGTGTTAACATGAGTGATGAACCATTATAATAGAATTTTCATAAAATATATCATGATAAAATCAACCTAAAAATGTATCATTTTTATAAACCATCACATTATATTCAGTTCAACCTAAATCACTTGTTATTAAATCTATGATTTGTTATGTTGTATTCTCTGATAATTCTTAACCAAATAAATATCCCAAAATAATCATGAACTTTACTAGTATATTCTAAACCCAAAATCATTTAAATATATAATCCAAAAAATAAACATATATGTTATCCATAAAAGAAAATATTAATTAATATTCACCTTAACTTATGAATCTATTTGTTTTAATATAGGTTATCAATGAGAAATTTCATATTATGTTATATTACCTAAATCTATTCAAATCCCCCATAATTGTTCACAAAGATAATGTGAATCTCTATGTAAAATCCCTTAGGAGTGTCTATCTAGGTGTGTAATCATAGGCCCACTCATTATGAACCATAGTGAAGATTGATTCAGTGCTCAACTAGCCTTTTTAGGGTGATTTCTCCTAGGTTTATCTATAACACAACCTCATAAACTTACTAGTATCTATAAAAGTATATAATTTCATTGATTACCACATAATCTATATGTTACCATAACAATAGAATTTTATCCTATACATAGATTTATACCGTAGACTTTTCCCTAGGGTTTTCACTGAAGCTCTCATATCCTAAACCCTAAAATATTAATGACTACTTCAAATAAACTAAAGGTTTATATATAACTTGGGAATAATGATAATACTTAATATTAAAAACCTTGAATTATCCCCAACTAACATCCTGACCTATAAATTTATCAAAATTTATCTCTAATTCCAAATATAATTTACCTGGGAAACAACCACCTCAATTATTTGACTTTAATCAAATTTCACATTATAATAAATTCCTAAGACCTTTTAATTTTATAGTTTTATAAAGTTAGGAAGAAATAAACAAAGAAAACCAATGTGTTTTTAACTAATATATATTTTTCCCACTATATAATAAAATTCATAATCTATAACATGTATTGAACATCTCCCATAAATTTATTTAAATAAGAAACACTTACAGGAAAATATTTTGTATATAGAATTTCATTGTAACCTAGAGAAATTGAAACATAATAAAGGGGTGATATGATATTATCAATAAGGGTGAGAATAAGTAATAACCATCAATGATCATATGTTATAATAAGATGAACATATGGGCATGAGAACATAATCATAGAAAATGAACAGTACATAAAAAATTCATACCTAATAAAACATGGATTTATAAGGAAATAATCATCAAATGAGGATTTTATCATGAGGAAATAGATTCTATGGAGTCATAGGAAATACAAGAGGCTTAACATGATCATAAAAACATGAGTCCTAACATGATTTTAATTACATGAGGCATTAAATGAACGTAAGAAGATGAATCATAACACAATCATGATTACATGAGGAATAACATGATTATGAGTATATGAGGCATAACATGATCATGAGTACATTAGTCATAACATGGAAATGTAGATAAAACATAATCATGAAGAATTTATAATCATATCACCTAATTTCATCACTATGGTGTTAGAAAATCAATTTACCAAGGTTATTGACCAAGTTATCATGAAAAATTACCATGTCATGCTTCCAATGTATCATAAATATGTCATCTCTAGATATTAATTATTTAACCCCTCTATTGGATCACTATCAAGGAACTACCTTTGTTTGTCTATCATCATGTGTTCCACGTTAATAAAATATCATAAGAACCTATCATCTTAATCCTTGAGTAGGTAATGTTGGTATGAAATATGGAATTACCCAAACAATAAAATAATTTTACATTTATACTGATAACATTTAATGATATTTGAGTTTGTTATTCACAACACGAATAAATGACATGAAAATTCATAGAATGATTTTGGTAGCATGATCGGTATATAAAGGGATTTTAGAATGGGTCTAATGAGAGATAAGGGTAGTATCTCACCCATAAAGAATCATTTTGATTGTAAATGATTGATTATGAACAAGTAAGGGTATAATCAGATGGAAATAAAAAAGTATTATTATAAATGAAGTTCCTATATTGAAAATAGGTGGGATATAATCAAGGAGTGACTTTGGAAGCATGATATAAATAAAAAATGGATTATGAAAAGGCTTTAATGAGTGATAAAGGTTGTATTTCATAAATAGGGAATCATAATCATAGGTTAATAAAAATGATTAAATTAAGAAAATACAGGAACAGAAAATCCATCATGATGGGTATACAAAAGGGCATATGGAATGGGTTTAATGGGCGAGGAATATAGCCTCAAATTAATAATAAATCATTGGGATGTAAAGAATTGATTATGAACACGTGGGAGAATAATCACATATAAATAAATATTCTTATCATAACGGAAGTGCATGAATTGAAAATATGTAGGAGAGATTCAACGGGCGATTTCAGCAATATTTAAATTGTAAAAAAAGGATTATTAAAGGGTTTAATGAGAGAGAAGTGTAGTCCATCATCAATATTGCATCATTTGGATACTAAAGTATTGATGATAATCTGAATTCATATACACTTTTTGGATATATTTATTTTAGTATTAATCATGCTTTATTCAATAATACATTGGTTTTTGAAGTTTTTTCAAAGGAGTTTTGAATACAAGAATCAAATGAGGAATGATGAAAAAATTGAAAAATTGGACATTACATGTTGTGAGTATGAAGTACATAATGTGTAATCATCAAGAAGTGAACCTGCAAGACATATAACAGCATGTGAATTCCATTAACTTGATAGAAACTAAGTATATTATGTGAATAATGATTTCACATCATGGAATACTCAAATTCGAAACCTAATTAGATACACAATGTGAGATCATTATATAATATGAAATGTTTAAATTGAGAATCTCACTTAAGATATAGGTCATGAAAACAATGAGATCTAAAATACTCAAAGAACATTGATGATCTGAAGTACATGGCATGAAATCAAATTACACGACATGAATATATCAACATAGAAGCCACTCAAATGAGTTAGATGACATTAATTATTTACACATCATGTAACATTCAGATCTAAATATATGAGTGTGCCTATGAAGGACAAAGGGGATTAGAATATGATGGTAAAACCTCATGTTTTATTCTTCATTTATTTCTCATTTTCTTTCCACCTTATTTATATTCGTTTATTTTATTTTTTTAATCATTCCATTTTTTCCACATTTAATTCCATGACTCATTCATTTTGCGCCATTTTTTCAGAGCATGAGTCAAATTTCGTTGGACAGTCAACTTATTCTATTGATTCATTGTTCATTGTATCTTTTTTCATGTTAGTATTTAATTTTTTTTCATTATTTCAGTTATGGATTTTTTTGACTTTTTTGTTTTTCATGTTTACCATGTTGGAATATGTTTCCCTACTTTCATTGAATATTGTTATGGGAAGCTAATCAACTTAGGGTTAGGGCTTGAGAGTAAGGGTGTCTTTGAACATAAAGAATATCTAGATTAAAATATGGTATCCCTATGGATAGTAATTAGGTTGAAAAAATTATCTCATTATTTTGGACTACCATGAAAATGGGAGATGCAATTTAATGACCTTGTACTAGTTGGAGTTGATCATGCTTGGAAAAATATATTGTCATACTTTTATTCTAGAAGCTATGCTTCCAACACATAGGTTATTGATTATCTATAGACCAGGAAGTAGTTTCTATATTAGATAGATTCTTTTATTTGAAACAAGATCAATTGGTGACCTTTTCACCACTTATCATCCTAGATTACAGGATTATACCAAGCTAGATTTAGGAATACCCTTTTCCCCAAACCATGAAATTAACCCTTACCCATTATTTTAATCTAAATAAAAACATGCGATACATAAGTTTAGTAAAAAAACCTGAGAGAGATTGTGAGGACTCCTACCAGAAGGTTATTACTGATAGGTTTCATTCCTGCTGGTTGTCCCTATGGGTTCAATGCTACATTTCCACTGTACTGCATCACTGTAGCGAAGTGTAGTTTGGGAAATATAAACTCTATTCTAATCAACATATGTGTGTAATAAAAGATGATATGTTGGACCATAAAAATTTAGAGCAGTTGTCAGGGAGGTTTGTGCCTTTTCATTGTGACCTAAACTTTGAACCTAGGATTATGTCACCCCATTTTCCTTTTCCCCATTTCTCTATAAAAATTTCCACACATTGACTAGAACCTTCATCTTATTTTCTTTTTCTTAGTACTTGCACCATGGTTTCATGACTCATTATAGGATCTTGGAGACACCATAATTGTAATCTTTCAATACTGGAATTTAAAGATCTATTTTTAAATTACCATTTCCTTAGGGGTGAGCATCATAATATCACACATCCAAACCAGAATAATGTTCAATATGTAGCACCTAAACATCAAGGAGAGCGACCAGTGATACAAGATCACACCACCACAGATTATGGATTTTAATACATTAGTGTTTCTACACTTAGCATTGCAAACACTCATATTTAGGTGCATTCATTCTAAATCAAACATGTACTCATCAATATGATCTGAAACATGGGGAATTCTAGTGGAGAACAAAGCAAAGATCCCCATGAATACATTTAAATTTTATAGAGGTTTGTGATACTTTTCAAAACCAAGGTGCATCCTCTGATGCCGTTAAAGTTCATGTATTTCAATTATCATGACATTAAATATCCAAGTATTTACAAAAAATTCAAGCTCCTAAGTCTATAATGACATGGTAATATTTAAATATGAAATTTTTGGTCAAATATTTTCCCCCATGTAGAATGTGGAAACTCTAAAATGAGATCTGAAATATCAACTAGGAGGATAGATATCAGCTTGGGAGGCATGATAATATTTTATGGATTTAAATAACAAGTTCCAACATTAGAAACTCTATGTGTGTATATAAATTCAAACCTTTCATTATGGACTCTAACCTATAGAATGAATTGTGGTAGATTCCCCCGCTGTTGGAAGGATCATGCTTAAGATGACCGAAGTCGGTAGAGCATTGTTAGATGATATTTCACACAATGAAAATCTATGTAAATGAAGTAGAGAACCTCCCGACATGGAATACATCAATTATAAGAGAATACCCACATAGAAGCTTAGGTTTAAGACCTTGAAAAATAACATGATTCCTTTTAACTACCTACTTCACCATCGACCCCTCCAACCCTTGTTATAGAGATCTATGTGTCTGAAATATTTGGAGGCCTTCACCTATATCAAAACTACAGGGGAGGGAGATAAGATATTCAAATACATTATTGTAATTACATCAATTCCAATAAATAAAATCAATATTATGGTAACATAAACCATATCAATATTATTAATATTAGTATAGCCTAGAAAAACAACCACAACAACCCAATAAAGCTTATTTTCATTTGAGGAGTGGCCATGAACCACCATGGAATTAGGGACCACATGGGAACCTAACTCAAATTACATTCCATCATAAAAAAACAATTTCAACAAGCATTTTTCCCCTGAGAGCTCAACAATAGAAATTACAACAAGCTTCGTTAAGACTATAACAACAAGACCCCCCCCCCTCAATAGTATAATCTCAAAAACATACCCACCACATTTTTTAAAAATGAGGATCAAAGGATGATTACCCAAGAGACAGAAATGAAAATTAAAAGGGATTCCAGGAACAACCTTAATCACCAAGTGGGATAGATCTCAAATACCATATCAAACTGATTGTCGGGTACATTGCCCCATAATACCAAGAATAATCTAAGAGAGAAGTCCAAGGATGTAGTCCTTTGAATAGTATGAATTATATATTTTAAGTATCTATTATTTGGTGAAGAAATGTTTTTTTAAGAAACATAAAAATTTGGGAAATTAATTAATAAGAATGATGATGATCATAAATATAAATCTTTTCTGGAGGAAAATCGAGAATCCTGACATGCTGTTAAAGCTCTAGTTAAACATAAATTTAAAAAATAAGAAGCTTATATGTCACTTCCACCATAAAAAACTCCTATAAACATTCCATATATCATGAGGAAACATAAAATATAGGGTTAATAAAAAAAGTTAGAGATGTTTAAGAAATTTCCCATCAATATCCCCTTTGTTGAAGAAATCACTCAGATTCTTACTTATGTCATGTTTTTGAAGGAAATACGTTAAAATAAATTGAAAATGGATGATATTGGATTTATTTACATAAATTAATAATTATAAGATGTTTTAGAGTAGAATTTTCTACCCAAGATGTGAGACCTTTGGAGTTTCTCTATTCCGTACACTATAGGGACATGCAATTTTGGACGATCCTTATGAAATCACTAAGAAAGAATAAATATCATGGATATGAGTGTCTTGAAAAATTGGGGTTTAAATAATTGAAACCAATGAAATTATAATTCAAATGGATAAAAAATTATTCATGTTCTCTCAGGGAAATTTCAATCATGTCTTAGAAAAATTAGATAATTCATCTTTCCTACAGACATCATTATCTTGGACATGGTGGAAGTGAGAGATTTTCATATCATCCTAGGTAGAACATTTCTCACCACTGAAAGTAATTGATTGATGTGAACCATGTAAGGTAGATATTCAGATTAGGAAAAGAGAATGTTGTGTTTGAATTAGTAAAAGCCACTAAACAAAGTGTCAAATAATTGGATTGTCAAGACAACATTCATACTGATAAGAAATATGGTTATATGACTAGTGAGGATGAAAGAGAGACCATTTCTCTAGATAAATATGAATTTGGTGACTATGAGGGTTTGAATAACATTGAAACATTGAAAAGGGATAAAATCACACAATTCAGACCCTCAATAATAAGACACCAAACATTAGAATTGAAATGTAGAATGAGAACACAAAATAATTCATTATTAGAAATAGAAGTAGAATTATTAGTTATTATTAGTTCATAACTAACTCAAGTACATGAATAAAAACTCATTGAAATCCTAAAAAGGAACATGGATTCAATTTCATAGAGAGTGGATGAAAATAAATGGACCATACCTACAAACTATAACCCATAAGATTTTATTGGATGATGGTTCTCAACCCAAATGTCAACCCCATAGGTGACTAAACCTACCAATGAAAGAGGTATTCAAACAATAAGTTCCGAATCTTCTTAACACTATTATAATATTTTTAATCTCTGAAAATGAATGGGTAATCCAACTATAGGTCGTCTTGAGGAATGGTGGGTTGACCATTGTTAGATATAATGAAGATGAGTTAATATCTACTTGAACCATCACTGGGTGGATATTATGTGTTGATTATTGAAATATCAACATGGTGACTTGGAAGATTCATTTTTCACTTACTTTAATAGATCAAATAATGTAGTGGAAATATGGGAATATATTATATTATTTTCTGTATGGATATTTAGGACATAATCAAATTTCTAGTCGACCTAGTGGATAACTCAATAACTATATTCACATGTCCATTTGGGACCTTATCCTACAAACATATTTCATTTGGAATATAAATCGCATAAGATAAATTTTAATGGTGCTTGAAACACATATTTCATGATATCATTGAGTAATTCCATGGAATCTTTATGGATAATTTCTTAGTGTATGAAATATACTTAAATAATTTCCTAAATAATCTGGGCATAGTTCTACAACACTATAGAAAAATACTAGGAAAAAATGGGAAAAGTTTTATTTTATGGTCCATGGAGGAATACTAATAAAACATAATATATAATATAATGGTATGAAATTTTATCCTATAAAAATTAAGGTGATTAAATACTTTCCTAATCGCATGATAGTTAATGGAATTATGAGTTTTATGGGCCATATGATTTTTTATCACTATAAGGAATAGCCTGGTGGATGCTCATACTATAATATCGACTTAATTAGAAACATATTTCGAATTAATTATTGATGAAGATGATGATTTTGTTGGTTATATTTTAGTAAATATAGTTGAAAATATCTTTCATAACATTTATTATGCTAGCCACACACTAAATTAATGTCAGGTTAGTTACAAGACAATAGAAAAATAGTCACTCATAGTCTTCTTTGATTTTGAAAAAATTTCCTCATACCTAGTAATTTCAAATGTTTTGGTCTATACAATCCATACGATACTAAAATTCATTCTATGAATAAAGTATTGCAATCCAAAATTAATAAGACTAATCCTACTACTACAAGAATTTTACATCATCATTAAGGATAAAAAAGGGACTAAAAATTTCATTTTTGATCAATAATATAGGATTACAGTTCCAAGAAATGAAGATGACAAAAATCTAAGATTTTGTGGACTTTACGGATGAAACAATTTTTAATATAAATACACTGGCCTAAAAATTATTTCTTATATTGAAACATGTCTTTCCCTAAGAACACTTTACCCCCACTTCTCCTACAATCAACAAAATAAATTCATGGTTGATGTGTCACACTGTTAATGGGATGAGACATGGATATTTAAGAAATATGTTGATGGATTAATACTACATTGCATCCCAAAAGATGAATTTAAAATCATACTAGAGAAATGTCACATGATGTTGGCTAGAGGAAATCATGATCCTAAACACACATTGGATAAAATCCAATAAAGAAGACTATTCTATTACACACTCTATCTGGAAGTGAGGAGTTTCATTTAAATTTGCGAACAGTTCGGGAAAATTGAAACCCCTAAAAGAAAAAAAATTCCCCATAATCTTATTTTATAATTCAAAATATCTAACATATGGGGAATCAATTTTATATGTACATAACCAATTTCTCATGGGAAATTTTACATACTGGTCGGCGTGGATTTCATTTTTAGGTGGTTATAAATCAAGGTCACCACCGATGAAGCATCTGTATTGGCAATGAAAATATTAAGTAAAACCATTTTCTTGAGATTTGGATGTCCTTGGTATCCCATTAGTGATTAGAGATCAAAATCTACAAATAAAGTCATGAATGGATTTCCTAGAACATATGGAATCCATTATAAGAGTATAAATCCCTACAACCAATTGAATAGTGGGAAAATTGAATTGTTTAATAGAGAGATTAATCCAATTCTTTAAAATATAGTGGCTACAAAAATAAAGGACTGGTGTCTCAAACTTTAGGATGCACTTTGGGAATATCAAGCTATGTGTAAAACACCCATTGACACTAATCTGTTCCATATTGTTTGTGGGAATCCATGTCAATTATCAGTTTAATTATAGGATCAATCTAATTGGGGAATTAATAAACTAAATGAACATACTCAACAAACATGGGATGTTTGAATGGTACAAATTGATGATATAAAAGGGATCAGAGGGAGTTCTTATGAAAATTCTAAGATTTATAAATTAAAAATGAAGAAATTTAATGACCAATACATTTCATGATGAATATTCACCATATGGGATAAATTTATAAAATTTAATTATGGATTCAAACTATTCCTCAGGAAGATTAGATCCCAATGGTTGGGAACATTTAATGTTGTCAAATGTCTCCCCTATGGGGTAATCTAAATTAATCATGGTGTTAGAACACCCTTCAAGGTCAACAGAGAATGACTAAAAACTTATTAGGAACCATTTCTCTAAGGGTGTTCCCGTTATTTAAAGTTAAACTAATTCTTTTGTTCATCCTTATAGAGGAAGGCATAATTGTTATAACTTCATGGGAGGTATCCCAAAATGTTTTCTACATTTGAATTTTTTTACTAAAATAATTTTTTAATTTCTAATCATATTTGTTCGATGGTTGTATAAAGAATCATTATATCCACTTCATGCATTAATCTATGCTATTTTATCATATCATTGACTGTGTGCAACTACACATTTTTCTATTTACATATTGACTAATCCCTATATATTAATGGTTTATATAGTGTAGGTATTTTGAATCTAATTTTTTTATGTAGCATAATTTCCCATCACCATCCAAAAAGTTTCTCTATTGTATGACTTTCATTATAGGGAGCTATCAATTACCTAGTTGAACACTATTAATTTCCCTTTCAATCATGTTTATGAATATATTTATATATTTCCCATATCACGTTCTAGAACAGTGAGGACACTGTGACATTTTATGTGTGGTGGGATTCACTAATGATCATTATTTTCTTTAAACTATTATTATTTCATATTTTCATTAGTTGATGTAGAATTTCTCATTGAAATCACTCTTAAACTTGAAATATTATTGAAAAAATTTAAATAAAAGACATAGTCTTGTTGTAGATTGATGATATCAATTTTTTTATTCTATTTTAGAATTTTATCATGAGTGATAATTTGAATATTTTAATTTTAATTTTCGATTCTTTTTCTTACTTGTGATAGACTTATTACTAAATAGGATGCCCTAAGTGATTTATAGTTATTCTATAAACTCTCAATCCTAAAATGATTTCTAGACCTATATTTTCATATTATTTTTTCAGTGTATTTCTGAATAGATACTTAGGGAATTTAATCCTATCAGAACTTGCATTGGGTTATTATGAAGGATATGACTTAACATATACACTATTAAAATTATTGAGGAAATATTTTTTGATCCAGTTATCCTGAGACCCATCGGTACATCTATTCGTCTTTAGATCCTAGTATTCATGAATAACCTTATTGGGATGGATCTCCTTCCAGACTATTATCCCTTCCTACCCTACTCTTCATACAACGCATTATTCTCTTTTGGAAAAGTGTGGGGGATTTTTAATATTTTCCATAAATGGGATGCTGGTAATGAAAAGATGTATGGTGGCTTTTTTACTAGATTTATATGACATGGTTCATGAATACCTTTATCATTTTCTATGTATATGCGTTTAAATTGAAACAATTAATATATAAAAAATATGTAATGTGTGTTATGAAGGTCAGAGGTCACCATTACCAGACTGATGAAACATAGGATTGATCATATGTTGTTTGGATATGGATGTCAGATCTTCCCTAGACAAGATTTTTCAAAAAAAAAGAAAGGAACAATGAGCAATCTATATGATTTCTTGACATAATTATAGACCCAATTTGAGATATTTATAAAACATGGAAATTATTTTTAATTGAGGAAATGTTTATTTATATATCTTTTCATGATCATCATTCATCATTATATAGATATTACACTTCTTTTTAGGTTGTGTTTTATCATCTACCCGCCATCCCTCAGCCTCAGATACATTTAACCCTTTTTTATTAAGCCCCCATGATTAATTTTTTTTTAAATTACAATGTAGATATATTAGATTCAATGAGAGCCTATGGTTATGGACATTTATTCAAGGTATAATCATAACTCTAGTTTTATTTTACTTTGAATAATGAGGTAAAATTTATTTTGAGGTAAATTGAAAATGGGTATAGGTTCTAAGAAAAACATGAGAAATTATAATTAAAATAAGAATGAATCCAAATAATGAACTTAATTATGAGGCATGAATGATTTTATCTGAAGGAGTGATTCTCGATGACATTCTTTTTCCAGAAGCGCTTTGTTTTATTTTCCTAGTTGTGATTCATATTTCCTATTTAAAAAACATTTCATTTGGAATCCCTCTTGATTTGTCTTTTTTCATAATGATATGAAATTGTTCAAGTGCGGTTGAATTTGATAATATAAATTCATATAAATATTTTGGATATATTTTAATAATTATTTATTCAATAATACTCTAGGTTTTGACATGTTTCTATTGGAATAAAGAATTAATGACTCAAAGGAGGAATGTTAGAAAAAAAATTTGACATTACATAACATGAATCCGAAGAACCAGATGTGTAATCCTCGAGCAATGCAGTAGTGATCCAAATTACAACCTATGAATCCAATTTACATGATGTGACCCAAGTACACAATTTTAATCTATCTTACAATTCATGAATGTACCGAATTTCAAAACTGACGAGATTAATGTTGTGATATCAGTACACAATATGAAAAGCTCAAATTGTGAATCTCATTAAAGATACAGGTCATGAAATCCTTTTGATCCAGAATATTTAGAGAACTTTTCATACCTAAAGTATACAGTGTGAAATCCACTTACACTCCCTGAATGTATCGATGAAGAATCCTATTAAAGGAGGTAAACAACATGAATCATTTACATGATGTGTAACATTTAACTCTGTATATATGAAAGAGCCTCAAAAAATATAAGGGATCAGAATGTGATTTCTAAACACCCGATTTTATTGTTTGATACATTTCCATTTAATTTACATATTATTTCTATTAATTTAAGTGATTGTTTTAATCAATATGTTTTTACCACTTTAGATTCCAAGACTAATTCTTCATGCATCACTCTTCCAATGCTTGAATCCAATTCTATTTCCTATTCAACTTTTTCCATTGATGTGTTATTTAATTTTTCTTCATTCAAGTAAGTATTTAATTTATTTTTAATTGTTTAAGTTACTTTTTATTTATTTTTATTTGTTTATTTATCACGTTGAGCATGTTTTCATCTATTTTCCTTCTTTCTATTAATACTTTCATGCGTGGCTAATCAGCATAGTGCTAGGGATATAGAGTAAGGGTGAACTTGAACCTAATGATTATCTAAATTGGAACATGGTAACCCTATGGCTAGTAATTAAGGATTTAAATTTTTTATCTCATTGTTTTCACTATCATATCCATAGTAGATGCAATCGAATGGCCCTGACCTACCTAGATTTGACCAGCAAAAACCAACATCTTGTGATACATTCAACCTTGATGCCATGTTTCATGCACATAAGCTGTTTAATATCTATGAAAGAAAGATTATTTTATATATAATGTAGATATAATTGGTTAGAACAAGACTAATTGGTGACCTGTGATCCACTTATCAGCCTAGATCATAGGATTATACCGAGATAGATATAGGATTACCCTTTTTCTTATACCATAAAATTAACCCTTCACCCATCTATAGATCTAAATTAAAACCCAACATTTGTAGTTTTAGTAAAAAAAACCTAATAGAGATCATTATGACTCCATTCACAAGATTCTTACCACTAGGATTCCGTCCTTTCAGTTATCCCAATGTGTTTAACCCCTCACTATTATTGTTTAATGCTTGTACAGGTCAGTGTATTTTGGGAAATATAAATTGTAATATGATAAACACCCATGAATAATAAAATATGTCATGTGGGACATTAAATTTATTATAAACATATGTAATCATAATTATATTTAAATTCAAAGGTATTTTTATAAAAAATGTACTTGAATCAAAAAGAGTGGGAGGTGGAGAACCCTTACCTTTCCAAGTAGCTTCTTAACAGTTGGGAGGACACCATAGGACCATATAAAATCCATGGGATAGATTTAGATTGGGAGATGGAAGGAAAATTCATGATAAATGAATTTGGGTTGTTGAGTGATGATAGAATGGGTGGTAGTAAGCACCTTTAATAGGTGAAAAGAGGGTCTTTTCATGGAAACTAATGTTAGGTAAGAGGTATGAATGAAATCAAAACGGTGTTAGGTGGGATAGGTGAGTTTGGTGAGTTAGGTAAAGAAAGTTTATGTGAGATATGTGGAAATGACTATCATACCTAAAAATTCTTTCTATAAGATGTATGTGACCATTAAATAATTAAAAATTAGAGATATTTCATTTAATCATTTTTATGATTATTAATCTTGATTAAAAATTAACAATGTAAATTATTTTATTACAAAAAAAATAAGATAACCACTATTCCCAAATTTCAACATGAAGAATTTTATTTTTGGATCCATTAAACATTGTTAAATTTCTAAAAAGAAGAAAATTAACTTTTAAATTAAAACATATAATGTGTAGAAAGCTCATTTTTTGTTGAAAGATGAAGTTTTAATTGTTATGTCTTTTAATATTATTTAAAATTTATGAATAATGAAATGATTTTTTATTTAGTTATATATATGTAAACATAATATTATAGTCTTAATTTAAAATATTACCATTTATTTTAGAAAATAATAAATATTTTAAAAAGTATTATTCTTTTAAAAATAATTGTTGTACCATGGTATCTAATATTTACCCAGAAAACATAATTTTATTTTAAAAAATTATATTACCCTTTTTAAATGATTTAATATTTATTATTTAACATAATAAAATCATTTCATTTGATTCAATTTCTAAAATTCAAAAAAATTTATTTTAATATTATAGTGTATATTTTTTTAGGAAAAGTGTTTTTTTAAGCTTAAATTTATGTATAGGTTATAATTATCAATGTTTTTATTTTAAAACAATAATTTATTTTATTAAAAAAGATATTTTTTTGTGGATTTTAATTAAATAAAAAACTAAATTTTACCAGAATAATATTTAATTAAAGGAAAAAACCAAAAACAATTTCATTTATTTGAAAATAGTAATGTGTTCATAAATTATTAATTTAAGGTTTTATAAATTTAAAATAGTATTACAAAATGTGTAGTTTAAAATCATAGATAAATTTAAATGTTTTTTTAACTTCTAGGTTTTTTTATATTATAAATGTTATTGTTTTGGTAAAAGCTATATACATTCACTATTCACCTAAAAATTTATTATTTTAGAAAAATCTCAAAAAATTCACATTCAACAATTATTGGAATAATTAATTTTAAATTTAATTTAATATTATGAAATAAAATTTTTAAAATTATAAAATTTATATTTTAAATATAAAATATAAAGAAAACTATTTTTATATAAAATTTAACTTTATATTCCATTAACAGTAAAATTGTGGAATGTGTAAAATACATATGATAAATAAATTTTTTCGTTAATTATATAAAAATTATATCATCCTAATTTCTATTTATATAACACCTCAGGATCTCTACATATGATCTAAGAATAAGTTCTGATCCGTTTGGAGACGAGGTTGATGATTCTTGTAGCATAGTTCTCATGTTTATATCCACATGATTGAGCTTCTCTCACATTATATTTTTCTCATTTCATAATTGTTTGAGTTAATATTAGAATTATTTAAGGTAAAACCCTTGTGAAGATAACTCATTTAAAGTCATAGAAAAATATGCTTAATAATGGATACTTCCACTACCCATTCCCATTTCATCCCATTTTCTTCATAGATTTCATTTCATAGTTACATACTTTTATACCTATGAAATTAATGACTATATTATAATGCCCAATTATAACTAATTAAATCTTTGTTTTTTAGATTAGGGTTTTATGTTAAAAAATCTATTCACATAATATTAATTTATGAAAAATACAAAGTAAAATATCATGTCATTACATATAGGGCATATCATGGTCGTACCACAACCTACTTGGGTAATTAATGTCAAGTCATCACCCAACACTACTCAAGGGGTCTAATGAACTTATCTAAGTCATATAAAATCACTAAGCTCATTTAAGACACACCCATCAGGGTCAATATATCATAATGCATTCAATTAATTTCAAGGACTTGTAAATTTGTGATTGAGGAATTATTCTAGTTCCCAACATCCTTATTGGGGATTTACACCTTATTATTTTCCAGAAAATTCATTTAAATGAAACAATTTATATATTTAAAAATGGGTCAATATCCATCATTGCCGAGAGTACACATCATATTCTATATAAAAAGAATGCATAATACCCCAGGGGTACATATTAGATACAACCTACCATATTAATAGAGTTTTACCTTTGATCTAATATTGAAAACACTTTCCTAAGACCATTCAAGTCCAAACAGAAATCACCCATCATCATGATCCCCTATATCACACCAAAAAATCCAAAATAATTAATTATAATCCTATATAATTATTTAAAAAATTATATTTATTTTTACAATTTGTTAAAAAGAGGTATAAAATCTAAAAAATCACCGATCATCAACAAACTACTAAAATATGAAGAAACTAGTTATAGTATACTTTAGGCATGCATATGACGCTACGACACCAAAAATCCCCAATTTATGATTCAATGGTCAATTTTAACAAAATTTTCCAAAACCCTCAATAAAATTCAAGTGATGACAAACCTTAACTAAAACCTCAAGTAAGTACATGCAGATATCATCTCGATGAATCCTCTAGCCACCAAATTCAAAATTACTATTGATATCAGTCAATTTTACCTTAATATGATGGAATTGGTTTTAAAAACTAAATAGAAACGGAATAGAAAATTATCAGCCAACCAAGGAGGATAAATAGAAGTCATTTGATGGAGAATCATAACTCAAATCACTATAATAACACAAAGAAATTACCCTATATCAAGAGGAATTGATAGAGAGGTGATTGGATGATCACTGACCAGAAATGGACTCCTCTCAAGCCCCTAGTATTCAAAAACATGAATACCCTACTTGTGAAAACAAACAATTTCCCTATCTAAAAAAACACTAAACACCCATTAATAGTGTGAATAAAGAGTTTGTTCTATAAAATAATATAAGGGTTTGGATCCTAATAGCTACTTTGTGAGTTTTGGGTGTTGGAGTTTTTGAGAGGAAACTCAAGGAGGAAATCAGGAATTAAAGCATACATATCATTTGAAGAAGATTACATGACTTAGAGGGATATACCATACCATAAGGTTGGTTTTTATGGTATAGAAATCCCAATTTTGGTGTATGGTACTAAGAGAAAAGGTTTTAGAGCCACTTCCATTAGTGGAATGGATGAACTATGGTGGAAAGTTATGGAATAGAGTAGTTTAATTTTATAGAATATAGTGTTAGGCTGAATTATAGGGGTTTGAGGGGTGATCTTGGGTGTCTCTACCAAATTATGTACCCCTATGGTTTGGAGGTAGGCTTTAGTGTGGGATCCTTCTGGGATGGTGGGTTTTGCGATGTGGTATGGGAGATTTCACTGTAGTACTATTATTATTTTATAGGATATAATTCTCAGTATACTCCATGATTCTCATACATGAGTTTGACTAGGTAGGTAATAATGTGGTCCCTTCCATAACACTGTAGTACTCATCTTTTTCATCAATTTTATGGGGGTGGTGAGTGGTGTTGCACCATGGTGTTATGTTTTTCATAATGTCAATAAATAGCTAAATCCCCCCAAAACTCACATTTATTCCATTTTCTCTTATGAACCCTAGGATACTAAGAGAGATATCAAATATAATTGAAGCCCATTTCAATTTGATTCAACACCCATGTTCTAGGGATCTATCCTTGGTGATCTGAGGCGAATTATTCTTATTTACCTTATGGATTGTTCTCTATTAAATATTTTTTCCTCCATTTATTTCATGGAATTTATGGATTTTGATATCCTTCATTCTGATGGATTTATTTTTTCTATTTTTTGGAATGATTGTGAAGAGATATTCATGGAAGGATGTTGGTTCCTTAAATGGCATGTGATCTGTAGTGACCCGATCCTAGAATCCCAGATCCTGTGTCTACTACCATTTCATTAACATGATTATACTAAAATGAATCATGAAGGACTGATTAGTTTATTACTCAAGGTAAACCAAATAAATACACGGGTCTTGTACTATAAATGAATACACTAATTACAACATATTTTATTTATTATTGGGTAACATTATTCTTAGTACACTTAATTCATTCATGATGAGTGGAAATAAAACAAGGGTGAGCTAAAATGACTAGTAAGGGTTAATCACAATGGAATAAATAATTAATGTATGATAATAATCATTATGTAATGATAAATTACTAAACATGCATACCATGTAAACAATAAATTTAATGGATAAAAAATATGGTAAATTAATAACTGAAAACACATACTATTCAAATAACTAGATTAAAAATAATCAATATGTCCAAAAAAATAACTGAAACACATTCCATTTAATCAATGAACTAAGAATGAAATGTATCTATAGATATGTCAATTAAAAATCAAATGGATGAATAATAACTGAATCTAAATAAGGGAAATTATTAATTACGAGGTGCCTTGTTTCTCAGGAATATAGTACATTTACCATCAATACCATTCAGAAAAAAGTTTTTCATATTGGGTAAAACATCATCTAAGGATATCCAACTTACATGTCCCATGAGACTACTGATATATTGAGGTGCTATCTATAACTTGGCCCCACCCGTGTTGCATCTGTCCAAAGAATTCCTCATATATTGAATAATCTATTTAACAATATACCTATTACAATATCTATATAGAGTAGAAGGAAAATATTTATAAATATTCTCATAGATATAATACTAAATTCAATGTGGAAACCCTTTGTAAAAATGTAATTTTTTTAGGAAATAATCATATCCATGATAAATGATATGGTTATATAGGTAAAATTTAATGTTTAATGATCATATGAAAATGAATATTTCAAGGGGACTAACAAGGAAATCAAGATAGTGAATTTCAATAAAATCCTAGGTTAAGGAAGTCATAAACCGTCCAATGTAATAATAACTATGATATTAATACAACATATACCAAATAGAGTAAAATAAAGGGTTGTCATCATTAATGAATATAAATACTATACAAAGATATTTAAAAAAATTCTTATAGAAAATATCCTTCTTCTATTTTCCAAAATATTTTCAAAATAATTTTAGTTGAAAATCATTTTTTAAAAAGGTTTCTTTAAAAAAAACTTTTAAACATACAGAGTAAGCTTTGAATAAATATCGACGATTGAATCTATACATGTCATACAAGGTAAGAAAGACATTCCCCTTGCCTGATAACAGGATAAAAAAGTGCCTTGTTTTGAAAAAAGAACCAAAGGATTCTATTTAAAACGTTTTTAAATGAAAAAGTGTAAAAATTCATTTAATAATTTATTTTGGAAATGGTAAAAACATTTTTTTAAACCTTTTTATAAAACTAGGTTTTTAGAAGAAAATAGATTTCTGAGTAAAGAGGGAAATGAAGTCAGGCTTTCTGAAAAACATTTTATAAATAATTTTGAGTACCAAAAAATGGAAAAAATGGTAATAGTACTTCAAAAAGGTCATGAATAACTATAGGAGAAGAAAATAAAAGGGGTTTTTAAACAATGGTCATATAATTTCATCAAATACAAACTCAAGTGAAAATAATCCAAAATAAAATAATATTGTGATGTAAACCCTTGAAAAGACCATAACATTGAAGTGAGAATCAATCAATGAATTTATTATGTGTATTAAATATAGATTAAAATAAGGGATTTTAAAATATATAATTTTCATTAAAATTTCTTTATATAAATAATCATAGAATATTAACAATAATGAAGATTTGATATTACTCAATGAAAAGGAATTGAGTTATGAAATTTCTTAACCACTTGAAAAAATTAATTTCAAATACCCTTAGATGATATAATTAAAATTGAAACTCAAAATATAATTATTAATGAATTAATCATGATTTTACATGTAAATGTTGCAGTATGTACATCATATATAAGAAATTAGGTGTGCAACAATAATGTATGCCTCAAAGAATGGAAATTGTGATGAAGTCCTTTACTATTGTGGTAACAAATGACTTGGAATAACCACTAGTAATAATCATAAAATGGGAAATTTAAATAAATTGAAATAAATTATTTCAATATTTTTTATATAAAATAGGTATAATTTCAAACCTAAAAAATTATTATGTGGGGTTAATGGCATGTGCCTCACGGAAATAATAGTGAGACAAGAATCACTTACCTTGTGTTTCCTTTCAGGTGAACATCCTATAACCTATTGTATAACGGTTTTCAACATGTAAATAAAATAAACCATAACCATAATCATATTTATAATAACATATATTATCTTTTTATAATATCATGATACCCATTTGATAATAAACATTCATTATTTTCACTATTTCGGGCGTCAATTTCTTAGTTTTTCATGTATGTTTTGACTAGTAAATTGTTGTTCCTATTAATAAGATCATGGATTATTTATCCCAATAATATATGAAATTATTTAAATATTTTATATATATTAATTATATATGTATTTGGAATATTCCATAAAAATTGGAGATAATAAATAAAATGAATCATTCATGGAGATGGTAGGTTGTACGTATGTGTGAACACAACATTAATTTCTCTATTGTATTAAAATAATGAAAAGTAAATGATCTATATATATACATGTATATTTTAATTTTGATATCTTATTTATGTCGTATATTTAAATAGTTTTGTTAAAAACATACTTTATACATTCCATGTATCGCTTTGTGGAGACAGTAGTCCACACTTCCATAAATGATGTTGTCACATTCTAAAAAAAATAGAATGCATGAATTTATGAGTTATATAAGAATCAAAAAAGCTTAAAGATATTATAAATATCATTTATATCATATATAAATAACATTTTAATCATAATTCCCAACCATAAAAGGTGGTAAAGAAAACAAAAGACATCTATTCATGAGGCGGTATTTTGCTGTACATAAATGGTAAGTTTGTTACCCATTTGATTGAAGTACATATAATTGTAGATCAAGAAATTAATACATAAAAATATAAATATATTCATGATACATAGTTTTTTATTTAATAATGGAATAAAAAGAGTCTAGGGCATGTAGAATGAAAATCTAAAGAGGTTGATGAAGGATGATACTTATTCTATGGGTAACCCTATGTGGTTTTACCAAATGGATTACTTAGATAGTCTTATCCCTAAAGGAAGGATTTTAGTATGATGGGAGTTGTGTTTGGATGTTATTATAAAAGTGTTTTTATGAGAAAAGGTATTTAAAGGTGTGAATAAGAGGGATGGGTGTGTGTCTTTTTATAGTGGAGGAGTATCATTCTTGTAAATTTTTTAAAAGGGTATTCCGCCTATGTTTTACCCATTTCGCGTGACTCAAAAAATGTCAGAAATTATATATAATGTTTGATAGGGTATAAAATTTAACAGAAAATGTATTTTTGACAACTTTATAGCTCTTTTTGGCTATTAAGTTTAAGGTTTAGTCCCTTGTTATGCTAATTTTTCTCTTAATCACTGTAAATAATTTTAATTACATTGAAAAAAATGTTTGGTCAAAAACTATGTTTACCTTATTATAAATTATAAATTATTTTTATTATAAGTATGGAATCCATTTTTCCAAAATTCTAATAACATAATTATTATAACTTAATTTAACTTTAAGGCAATATATGGGATGACAAAGAGGTTTTTTAAAGTAATAATTTTCAAAACCATGATAAGTTTTTATATCCAATTTCAAAGTAAAATTGTTTTCAATGTCCTAAACTGGATTAATCGATATAAAATTTATCTTAAAAACATTAAAACCAATGAAAAATATAATTTAATGTTTTATATAAATTAGATTATTTTTTTAATTAAAATTCAGAAATTTTCACTATTCATTAAAAAATGAAACTTCACAGAAAAATACCAAAAAATTCACTCCAATAAAAATTTTATGTTCCTATATAAAAATTTATGTTTTTTTGACATAAAATATTTTTAAAATTTCCAAAATGTGGATTTGAAATATGTTCTCCGTTAAAAGGTGGTAAAATTACCTTTGTAATTAATTTAATTTATTTGGATAAAATAGCTTTGTGAGCATAAAAATAGTTTTAAATAAAAAAATTCTCTTTATATACAGTTGGTTATTATATTCATTTCTGAATAATTTATAACCAATTAATTCATTTTATATTTTTCAAAACAATATATTTTCATGATTTATTAATCCATTTTATAACTAACAATTTTACAGCAAGGTTATATCTTATTATATTAAATAATTATATTTTAATAATATATATTTGTTTGGAAAAACTCGGGTTTGCATGTAATGAAAGTCATCGAAGAAAGTTTTTGTTTCATGTGACACCGCTTAATTTAGTAATATGTGTATTATAAGAAATATAATAGATTGGATTTATTTAAAATCTTAAATATATTATAACGTCTTTGGATATTATATTCCCTTATGTGCTTGGGTTGCATCACATACATGCTATCGAATAAAACGTTCTTACTTTATAATTTCCAGGAATTACATTATCCCTATCTTAAATAATTTACATCCTCCCACTTTAAACTTGATCTCTGAAATATTGGGTTTGATGTTTGAAAATTCCTTTGTTGTGATCCCACATAGTGAGAATATTTAATAAAATATCCTCTTAATAAGACAGAATGTGATGTAAAAAGTTCATATTAAATAACATATAACTAGGTATCTATGTAAGAGAGCATTAATAGAAAATTGTGATATATAAATTGAAGAAAATAATAAATATTTATACAGAGTGATTAAGGTCATCAATAACAAAAAAATGAATGATCAATGGAATTTTTAGGGACTTAAATCCATAAATATTTGAAGATTTTGAAACCAGTAGTTCAACAAAAATAAAGGTATTAGGGAAACATTTATTTATCGTTTTCCTAATGTTGATTAATTCACTTAATGCATAATTATATAATGAAATATATTTATATAAACACAATTTCATCCATTGGTTGTGCTTCTATCAATTTCCAATTCATACATTACATCAAGAAATGGATATCCAAATATTAACTTTGATGCTAGAAGCCCTAACATACACCTATAACGGATCGTAAGGCCTATAAAATAGTGGCATGTCCTTCCATTTGTCTTTAAATATTATCTAAATCCAATATTTTTAATACTTTAATTTATGATCATAAAAAAACAACACTATAGTTTCTTAATTAATAATTTTTCATCAAATTGTTTAACTGAAAACAATGAAAAATTTACCCGGACCTTACATATGTTAGTGGTTGGTGTTAAAACCATATCACCCATTGGTCATGGGTTCAAGTCCTGCGGCCTTACCAGACTTGATTGGTTGTCACTCGGCATATAAGTTGTAATTTTATATACCATATGAATAAAATTTGTAAAATAAATATGATATAAATCCTTAAAATAAGGTTAATCACTAAATAGACTTTTAACTAAGGTTTTTAATACAACCTTAATACATTAATACATTATCTGTTTTATTTCAACATAGGTCCTTCAATGGTATAATGGTTAACCTAGCTCATTCATTTTCATTATATATTAAAAATATTCATAACGTGTTGAAAATAAAATATGAATTATACTAAGCATATACCCTAAGAGTGTCAAACTAGGTGCCTAGTAAGGACCGTTTTCATGTACCAAGTTATGCAAAGTGAAGCCCGACACCCCATGTTAGAGTTGTAACCCCTAGGTACATCTGTTACAGAACCACACCCACTTTCAGTTTCTAGAGATGGATGTATTGATAATTTGATACACATAACCTATACCTTACCAAAATTATAGGATATTCTCATATACTTATACTCAAATTCTACCTCAGGGTTATGTCCTCTAATATATTTTTTCCAAAATTTACTTCCCAGGGTTTCTATTGAACATTGTTTTATACAAACTATAAAAACCCAACCCTAGAAGACCGAAACCAGTGTCTTCTACCATTACATCAGCATGATTAAAAATAAATATATCCCAATGGAATAATCAGTTTAGTAGTCTTGGTAAACAAGAAACATACATCCGTCTTGAGTTACAAATGAATATACTAATTACAACTATTTTTTTTCTTTCATGGATATAATTTTATTCCATTTAGTGTATCCTTGCAAATTGTTCTTTATATACTTAATGAATTATTTGGGGAAAGAAATAAAATAATGGTGAGATCAAATTCTCAACATGGGTTAAGAATATAAGAATAAACAATGAATCAATTAGAAGAATCATTATATAAATGCAAATAATTGCAAATACATTACATATAATCAATAAACCGAATGGATGAACTTTATGGAAAGGTAATAAATTAAAATAAATTCAATTAAAATAACTAGATAAGGAATAATCAATATGGAGAGGAAAATAATAGAAACACATTCCATTTAATCAATCATCTAAGAATGAAATGTAACAACCAATATTTTGTTAAAATATATTATGGATGAATAATAAGTGCATCTAAATAAGGGAAATTCTTAATTTTTGGATTCCATGTTTCTTAGACACATGGTAACTTTATCATTGGGACCTTTCACAAATGGTTTAGTATATCGGGTAAAAATCCATCTAAGGTAAGACAACTAACTCATCCTATGAGACTACTGATGCATCGACAGGCTATCTATAACTAGAACCACCCATGTTTTACCTATCCAAGTCATTCCTCATATATCAAATATTCTATTTAATAATGTTCCTTTTCAAATATCGGTATAGGGTAGAAGTTATGGATTTATCAATATTTCCCTAAAAATAAAGTAACTTTCAAAGTGAAAACCATATGTTAAAATGGAATACGGTTTTGGAAATAATCATATACATGATAAATGATATAGATATTTAGGGGAAACTCAATGTTCAATTATCATAGGAAATTTATTATTTCTAGGGGAATACTAAGGAAATCAAGGTAGTGAATGTCGATACTATCCTTGGTCAAAGGAGTCATAAAAATTTTAGAGGAAGAATAAGGATGGTATCAATATGGAATATCCCAAGTCGAGTAAAATAAATGTTTATTGTTGTTAATGAATATAAATACTAGAAAAAGATATTTTAAAAATATTCTTGAATAAAATATCATTTTTATTTTGAAAAAAAACATGAAAATACCTTTCTTTGAAAGTAAATTTTAAAAATATTTTTTAAAAAATTAACCTTTTAATCCTGCAAGGGAATCATCAAATAAATGACAGTTGGTAAATCTATACATGTCTTATAAGGTAAAAAAATATTCCTTTTACATAATAAAAGGTTAGAAAGGTGGCTTGTTCAAAAAATGACCCAAATATTCATTTGAAAACATTTTTAAATTAAAAAAGGTAAATATTTCTTTAAAAAATAAAATATTTCTTTAATAAATAATTTTTAAGGGTAAAAACATTTTTGAAAACCATTAAATAAAGGTTTTGATTTATATGAAAACATGTTCTCCAACTAAAGAGGGAAATGAAGTCGGGATTTCTTAAAAAAATTCTAAAACATTTTGAGTACCAAAAAATTGAAAAATGGTACTAATAATTTAAAAAGGTCATGAATAAACAAATGAAAATAAAATTAAAGGGTTTATTAAAGAATGGTCAAACAATTTTCATGAATGGAAGTTTAAGTGTAAATAATCCTGAATAAAATGAGATTGTGTTGTAAACCACTAAAAAGACAATAAAATTGAAGTGAGAATAATTCAAAGAATATATTATGTGTATCAAATATAAATCCACATAATAAAATTTTAAATACATCAATATATTGTAAAAAGTATTTATAAACATAATAATAGAATATTAATAGCAACAATGAAGTAATATAACTCAATGAAAAGGAACTGAGTTATGAAATATCTTTACTACTTGGTAACATTAAGTTCAAATCCATTTTGATGAAATAATTCAAATTGAAACTAGAATTATCATGAATAATGAATTAATAAATATTTTATATTTAATGTTTCATTATTTAACCCATATATATGAAATTTGGTGCACAACAATAAAGTATGCCACAAATAATGTAAATTTATATGATGCCCCTTACCACTATTGTAGCTTATGAATTAGAAGAACCAAAAGTAATAATCATACAATGAAAAAATTAAATAAATTTAAGATAAAATAATTATTGATATATTATATAAAAAAGGGAATTATTTACACCACAAAAAATAACTAAGTGTTGTTAATGGTGTATGCATCATAGAAAGAAAAGTGAGACAAGAATCCCATACCTTAAATTTCCTTTTGGGTGAACATAAATTATCTTCATTTATAATAGTTTTAAACATTCCAGTAACTTATACAAGAACCATAATAATATTAATTCTATCATATATTATCTTCTTAAAATATATTTTTACCCATTTGTTAATAATATTTCATTATTTCCCCTATCTCGGGTGTTAATTTCCAAGTTTTTCAAGAATGTTTTGACTAGTAACTTATTATTCCTATTAATTATATCATTGTATCATCCTTTCTAGAATGTAAAACGCGATTTAAAAATAATATATATTCATTCTATATGTATTAATAATAATCAATAAAACATTGAGATAATAAACTAAATGCACAGTTCATAGAGACGATGGTCTGTATGTATGCATGAATACTATTTTTATTTATTTGTCATATTAAAAGAATGAAAATTAAATGACACACACATATATATATTTATATTATAATTATATTAGAATATGTTTTTCTTATATTTAAATTTTTTTTATTAAAAATATTATTTATATGTTCCATTTATAGTTTGAATGAATCACATTACTTTGAGGAGCCGATAGTCCATACTTCCGTAAAAATGATATCATGTTTACAAAAAATAGAAAGCATGAGTGTATGAGTTATATAAGAATTAAATAATCATAAATACATAATAAATATCATATATAAACAACGTTTACACAATAATTCCCAACCATGAATGGTGATAAAGGAAAAAATAAATGACATCATTTCGCAATGAGGTAGTTTGCTGTAAACGAACAGTAAGTTCATTACCCATTTTATGGAAGTGTTTTTAAGTGTAATTTTAATAATCAAAATAAAAAATATCTATATATTCAGGATTTTATGTTTATTATGTAAGGATGTAATAACAATAGTTGAGGGGGTAGATAATGAAAATAAAACTATAGAGCTTGAGGAAGGATGATACCTCTTTTTTGGGTAACTCTATTTGGTTTGAAACAAAGGAGTTAATTAGATGGATTGTTGCCCAAAATATGGATTATGAGTTAAGTTTAGGGGTTATTAGATCTTATTTGAGCATATTTTGGGTTATATAAATGGATTTAGAGGTGTGAATAAGGGGTAATGGTGAGTTCCTTTTTATAGTGGAGGAGTAGTGGAATTCATGTAAATTTCATAAAAGGGAAGTCCACCCACTTTTTTCCCACACAAAATGGATCCAATAATGAAACAAATTCTATTAAATTGAGTATAGAGTATAAATATGAACATAGAATGTAATTTTTACAAGTTTCTTGGCCATTTTAGATCTTAAGATTAAGTTTTAGTCCCTTGTTAAGATAATTTTTCTCTTAATTACTGTAATTAATTTTAATTACATTCACTATTATTTTTGGTCAAAAACTAAGTTTATATTATTATAAATTATAAATAATGGGAATTAAAAAAATTGAATCTATTTTTCCAAATTCTAATCACAAAAATGGAAGAATTTAATTAAAATTTAATCTCACGGACGGGACAACAAAGCGAGTTTTAAAAGTAAATATATTCAAACGTTTGTGGAAGATTTATATCCATTTTTAATGTTATATTTCCTGAATTGAACTAAATTGTACTAATTAATGTAAAAATTATCTAATTAAACATTGAAAACAATAAAAAAAATATAACATTACCTTATAAATAAATTACAAAAAAAGTAGTTTTGAATTAAAATTCTGTATTTTTCCTTATTCATCAAAAAATGAAACTTCATAGAAAAATACTAAAATAATAAACGTAATGTACTTTTTATGATAAAATTTAAAAAATAAGATTAGTTTGACATAAAATACTTCCAAAAGTTCCAAAAATTAGATTTAAAATAGGTTGAGCATAAAAAGGAGGTAAAAGTTATTTTATAAAAATATTTGTTTTATGTTTAAAATTGGGTTTGTTCTTATATTATGCCTATAAAAAATATTTTATGTGTATAAGAAATATATTATTGAATATAATATATATATATATATATATCATTAATATCTCTCACCAATTTTAATTAATTTATTTTTCTAGGATGAACAAGTTTTTTGAGAATAAAAATAGTTTTCTATAAAAACATTCCCTTTATATTTAATTGGATTATATATTCATTTATATTAAATTTGTAACCAATGAATTCATTTTATATTTGTTTAAACCATATATTTTCATAATTTAGTTAATTCCTTTCATAAATATTAATTTAATGGATAAGTTATATCTTATTATATTACAAATTAATATTTTAATAATGTATTATTATTCAGTAAAACTTGGTCATGCGTGTAACAAAAGTCATTTGAGAAATTCATTGTTGTTTGTGATGATATATAACTTAGTATTGTGTGAATTGCAAGTCATATCATAGATTTAATTTATTTAAAATATTAAATATATTATAATGTCTAAGGATATTATATTCCCTTATGTGTTTGGTGTTGCATGTCATACACGCTATTGAATACAACATTCTTACTTTATAATTTTGGGGTGTTATAGGATAAAATATATATGTTATTATTTTGTTCTCATTTAAAGAACGTTAGAATCCAAAATGTAGGGGATTCATTGCTTCTCTTAAATTTTTTATGTGAAATTATAATTGTTATATGCTTTAGCCCTTTGGGAGGAGGTGTAATTAACCCTATGAAAGGATAAAATGGGTATTGAAAAGAAATGGTTTGTGGTTAGAGATCACAAGTTTTTACAATCTGATTAAAATTTTACTATTTTTTTACTAGATTTTGTGTTATCTATTTTATTCATGGATCATGATGTCTGTTATGATTGGGTTATCATGTATTATTTGATGAATGTAGTTACAGAATATAAATCTTGTAATTGTGGGTAGGCTAAAGAATTAAATGAGGATGTTTAATGATATTTTTGTTCATTTTAATTGTATGGAAATTTAATTATGATTAATTTATATATAATTGAAAATTTTCTTTCATGAATTAATGATGGAGGCTAATCAACATGAAGTTGGAATTATTAATGATCATAATAATAAAGCGGCATGTTAATGGAACTGTTCTTTCCTATAATACCAAACTAGATTATTTATACGAAGAATGCTTAAATATTTATATCCTTGATATCCAATTTCTTATGTTTACCATTTTTGTAATATATAGTAAATGAATCAATTAATTTATGATGGAATAAAACGAGTTGTTTGATAAAGATAAATATTTGGGGTTGAGTGACCATATTTTCATGTGAATTTTGAATCCCTTTTTTTTAGGGACAAGTTTCAATATTGACCTTCTATATTGTCTATTGTTTTATTTGTTACTCTGGATGTGAGCCATGTCATGTGATGTGATGTGAGCCTGGGATGGCTTATACTTTGATGAGATGGGTTGGGATTCCAAGGTTTGTGTCAATAATTGATACATGTGATGACTGGATGCATGGTGATTTGTATGATGGTGTCAGGGATGGCATTGGTAGATGGAATGGATTAAACACGGTCTTTCCCATTGTAGTTTTGAAATATGAATTCATAATTTTGAATAACTCTATTTAAAATATAGATGGTTTAGTTTCTTATTTATCTTAATTTCTTGCTATTCTTTTTAAGCAAACTTATTATTCATGGTTATATATCTATTCATGCAATCTTATGATGTTTTATAGAGTAACTAGAATAGAATGATCATAGATAATGTTTAACAAATGTTTTCTCCCATGGGATTGGTTCTTTTTGTAATGAATAAGATGTTATTCTTGAGAAACCATGGAATTAGCTGGACTATTCCCAGAGGGAATGAACTTCACCTATGTGGTTAATGAAATGTAATTTGAGTAATGTCAATTTATGGATACTGAATTAATTAACATATGGTTAAATGTAAAAATGTGAAGAAGTAATTTAATAAATATCGTTGAAGGCTTATGTTCTTATAGGATATCTAGTTCTTAGATGTGGAAATTGGGTTTCCAAGTTAAAATAGATACAGTTGAGTCTAAAACTAGGTTTATGCACATAGTTTGGCTAGGAGCTATATTATATCTTGTATTTTTTGTGAACATATATGATACCAAACCCATGTTGGTAGGGATACTAACACCTAGTGGATAATGAAAGGGATTTTTACCCAATATCCATATTAGTGAGGAATGGATGGTTTACTACCCCCTCAGGCCCCTCTATCTTTTTTCGGTTAGTATTATGTTCTGGTATGCATGGTTGTTAGTTTTCCCCATATTTTTGTACAGAGGGTTTTATGGTATTTTGGTTATTTCAAACACATGTATCCCAAAATATAATATCCTAAGGATTATTATAGGTATAATATTTATATTTTTTTATTTTGTGAGGAACATTACTCAGTATATAGATTGTTATGGAATGTGGAACAATACTCGATGTATGATACATGACATACGGTTGTTGGTAGCTCTGCGAAACTTCTTGGTTACTATATGGATATGTGGAATGAGATGATGAGATGATGTGATGCATGAGAGGCATGTTGTGATACTTTATCCATGGTGTATTTGGGTTGGATTATTTTAGAGAGTGATAACTTAGGACATATGATGTTGGGGAAGAGTAGAAAACTAGTGTGTAAGTAGTAGTAGGGTACCTTCATTTGATCTAATATTATATAAACATTTGTATCTTTTGCTTGGTGAGAGATATCCATAGTGAGTATAAAGACATAGAATATTTTTTTAGGTGGTAATTTATTTTCACTTGTTGTTCACTGGGATTTAGAATTATTTTTTTATCTATTTCAATAGAGGATCTATGGAGGATACAACTAAGTATACCTATTATTATCACCCAATGTACTTATAAACTATTATTCTGGTTAGTAGGAATAAGTTAGAGATCGACATGGATATTATTAGATCATGGTTATTTAAGAGTTTTCTGGGCTATTTTGTCTCTATCGAGTTTATCTTTATTCACTTATACTTTTCATAAAATTGTTTAGTTGTATTAAATTAAATTAATTTAATCGGGATTTCATTGTTTTATCTTTTATGTAGGAGTTGATTGGTGTGCTTGTCTTATATCTTGTTCCTGATTTTCTCTTATAGGGTAAGGCATCCCATTTGTATGTATGATATACCCTCAGTGCTTCCCACCAACCCATGGTGTATTGGAGGTGGGATTTGGGTGGTAACTATCTCCCTTCTCTCATTTTCGGCCTAGAAGGGGTACCTTTGGGGGGATGGGGTTGTGAAAAAGTTATATCAAAGGTTTAGGTTAATGGATATTATAGAATTTGGAGTTAGGAACAAGTGTAGATTTCATGGGTTAGTAGGGAAACAATGTCATTAATTTTTAGTGAGGGATGTAATCAAATGTAATTGGTTGATAAATGAGTATTTAGGTCCCCATATGGCCTGATTCATGGACCTTCAAGTTTAATAGGCTTACTAAGAAAAGTGATACTGGTTGTGGGGTAGAGACCTAGGAAAGGATCATGAACCATTCTTCATTCACCCTATTTCTAAAATGGGTAATCTTTGGGATAATTTAAACCATATATAAATAAATAAATAAATAAATAAATTAATTAATCTTAAATATTCCATGTCCTTATTTTAGGAGCCTCTAACCATTTTTTTTATTTTTTAAGTATAGATCTAGTTCAACATTCCTGTGAATTTTGTACCAAATATGTTTAGTAAAATATTATAACATAATGATGTAGAGTAGAGTTGGATGATGATGAATCTTAGAGGTGTAATCTCTAAGAGATTAGGCCCCAAATACTATATAAGGATGAGGTATATGTTTCATACTCATTGATAAAATATTTCTTGGTGGAGGTGGAGATATCTTTAAGTCTGATCCATTCTTAAAAGGATCACTGGGTCTCATTATCCATAGGGTTGTATCATGGAGTAGTGAGGTGGTGTGGGCCTCATTCTCCATAGATCACAAGTATTCTTAGGTCTCATGGGATAATTTTAGGGATAAGTTCCAAGTTGAGATTTTTTCTTTGATCATAAAGGTGTCTAGTCGCTATGAGATTATTACGCAATGAAAGTGGAGTTCCAGAATGATGGAGTTCAAGACTTATTTTTTGACCCTTATTCACTATTCATTGGACCCATTACTAAGTGAAGAGGTAAGGGAATGCCATTTCAAATTGGAATTTCATACATAGATCTTATGCAAGGTCACCCAGTTCATGTTGTTGACATATCTTGAGGTACTAGAGAGGGAAGAGGTTATTGAGAGAATATTTTTCTGAACTGAATTTTAACAAGAGGGGAGTTTTCAAGACTCTATATAAATCATATAAATGGTCTAGAGTTTCCAATATTCTAGACATAAGATATTTCATATAGCTAGGGGTAGGTACCCACCCTCATCATCGTGACTATCTAGGGGTGGTGACTCTCAGGCCTATTTCAAGGGATCGTATGAATGTTTTTCTTATAGAGGATGAAGTCTTCAACAGAGAGAGTTCCTAAATATTCTGAGTAAGAAGTGTATACTAGGTGTTCCACTCCATGTTCCTCCATTGAGGTAGTTTAATCTAGAAAAAATTAGACATATGCTTCAGGTTGGGATCATTAGAGAAGAGATCTGGAAGGCGTAGGACAACTTTGAGTTGTTTCTCTTCCTCAAAGAGTAGAGTGTGTCTATGGAGGTGGCCGTACCTAGGGTCAAAGAGGCCATGGAGCATGCCATGGCCAATTTAAAGCCCTAGGGTTTCTATCATTTGTCAAGATAAAAATCATTCAGTATAACCTTTCATGTTTTATACTTGGGTGCATTCCATTCTGATTTAGAAGCTAAAAACACCTTTATACCACCTTCCCTACACTACTACAAAACTAGACTTTAAAAGTGCTAGAAATGTCCATTATCAGTTCTAGAAAAGTAGTGACTACATGAGTGAGGTTAAAAGCATGGGTCTTTTATAAGTGCTAAAAACACACAGATAAAGGGTTCATTTGTCGGTGCTAAAAAAAGATTTGATAAATTGGTCCTTTATCAGTGATTTTAAAATCCATGATAAAGGACCCATTTATCAAATCTTTTATTTAGCGCCACTAAAGTAACCCTTTATTAGCACTTATAAAAGCTCCAATAAAGGAAAATTTATAATCACTAATAGAAGAGTTTATAAAGTATACCATTATCAAGTCGTTTAGAATCACTAATAAATTTATCCTTTATCAATTATTTAAAAGTGTTGATAAAGGGCCATGATTTAGAGTGCTCTAACAACACACTGGAACACCACTATAATGTGTTGTAATAGCACACCGTAGCACGAGAAGCACAAAAAAACACTATGTATAAAAAAAATATAAAATTTTAATGAAATGGAATTCACAACACAAATAAAAGAAAAAAAAATATTATAGACATTTCAAACATTTGTTTATACTATTACATAAATAGAAATTATTACATACATTCAAAAACATCAATGTTCCTCTATATTTTAATGTTTACCTAACTCATGCTATTGCTGAAAAAATAACCCCTTATCAAGAAAAATAATGAACAAATATAAGAAAAATATTTTTATGTTATTAATAATATAAATCAAAAGTTTAATTTTACTAAAATTGAGGTCAATTTTAAATAAAAATATGTACTATGAGACATACTAGTCACACTGTGCAACAGATTGAGGTGTGGCCAATTCCAACACATCTCAAATGATTTTTGTATCATTTCACTAAATTATCAAAACAATATTAACGTGTTTTCTTGGTTTTTAGTATGTCCATTTCATTTTTTACTAAAATTTTATTTTAAACTGGAAACATACAATTTTGACTCATTATTATCTCATCGTGAATTGGATTGACATGAATCTAATTCCAATACATAAAAAAAACTTATGAATAGATTTCATATATTATGAAGAAAATAAATTCATGTTTGATTTGTTTTCAGTGAGTGAAACATGTTGAACTAAAATTTTGATTTTAAATCGATGATAGACACTGTGAGTCATACCACGCACATAGTGTATCATATTGAGGTGAGGATGATTCATAAAAAGCACAAATGAAATATGGATTGTTTTCATAAATTATTGGAATAATAAGAATGTATTTTCTTAGTTTTGAGTAGGTTAGTTGTCCATTTTACTAAAATTGATGTAAATTTTAAATAAAAAGATGCACTTTTAGTCATACCGGTCACACCGTGGGTTATATTGAAGTGAAAACAATATATACATATCTCAAATGACCAATTGATAGCTTTAAAAAATTATAAAAAAAATCCAAATATTTTTTCTCGGTTTTGTGTATGTCATTTTCCTTTTTTACTAAAATGTTATTTTAAACTAGAAACACACCTTTTCACTCGTTCCGATAACATCATGTATCATTTAGAAGTGATGTCGATTCATATATGTCACAAATTAATTATGAATCATTTTCCCAAACCATTAATAAAATTGAGGTGTGTTTCATTAGGTTTTAGTGAGTGGGTCTTTTTGAACTAAGATATTTATTTTAAACTGATAACAGTCACCTTGAGTGACACCAGGCACATCATGTATCCTATTGAGGTGTGACGGATTCCTACACATCCAAAATGACTTATAGATCATTTTTTAATGTATTTAAACAATATTAATTTTTTTTGATTTTGAGTAGGTCAGTTGTTAATTTTACTAAAATTGATGTCTATTTAAAATAAAAAAACACACTTTTAGTCATACCGGTAACACCGTCAGCCAGATTGGGGTGTGAATAATTTCTACGAATATAAAATGACTTATGGATTATTTTCCTAAAGTATCAAAAGAATCTGATTGTTTTTTCTCAATTTTGATTATTTCAGGTTTCTTTTTTACAGAAATGTCATTTTAAATTGGAAAAATGCACTTTGACTCATTTTGATCACATCATATATCTGTTTGTGTTAGATCAATTCATATAGGTCAACAATTACTTATTAATCATTTTTGTAAATTGTCATGAAAATTCATGCATGTTTGAACATTTTTTAGTGAGTGACACTTTTTTAACTAAAATTTTGATTTTTAACTGATAACATACACTTTGAGTTATTCCAATCACACTGTGCGTCAGATGAAGGTGTGGTTGATTCATACACATCTCAAATTACTTATGGAATTTAGTCTTAAAATAAAAATACAATACAAATGTGATTGTTTGGTTCTGATTAGGTGATTTTTTTATTATGAAATTTATGTCAATTTTAAATAAATATGAACTTAGAGTCATACTGGTCACACCATGGATTGGATTGAGGGGAAGCTAATTCCTATATATTCCAAATGAATTATGGATTGTTGTCTTAAAGTACAAAAACAATCTAAATGTTTTTTCATGATTTTGAGTACATCACTTCTCTTTTTTACTAAAATGTCATTTTAAATGTGAAAAATGACATATGAATCTTTGTCTTAAATTATCAATAAAATACTGCTGTGTTTGATCAATTATTAGTGAGGGAAAATTTTTAAACTAAAAAGTCATTTTTAAAATTATAATGGTCCCATTTAGTAATAAAGGGAAAATTGTGTATTGGATTGAGGTGTAGATGATTTCCATATGTCAAAGATTACATATGAACCATTTTCTTAAAGTATCAAAACAATATAATTATTTTTTCTCAGTTTTGAGTATGTCAGTTGTCTTTTTAATTCAAATTAATGTTAATTTAAAATAGAAATATGTAGTTGGAGTTATAACGGTCACATCATGTGTCAGATTACGGTGTTGTTGATTCCTACACGTCCCAAAGTCTAAAAAAATCGTAACCATCAATGTTTCCATAATTTCCATGGACTTTATTTGTTGGACTTCCAATACAGCATTAGTAGTTTTGAAAAAACTACCTCAAATTGAAAAAAGGAATCCAACTGTATAAGAAAAAATTTTAATATCATTAATAGTAAAAAGAAAGAAATAAAACATAAATATTAAATAATACATTAATTCTTGGATAATGGGTTTATTGTGAAAATATGAATATTACCATTGTGATTGAGTGGTGGAGGGAATTTGAAGGAAAGTGATAAATCTAAACACTATAGGAGTGACAGGTTTTGAGGGATAAGAATTATGGGAATGTTTGAAAGAAGAAAGAGATGAATTATGGATAAAGAACCCCAACTCGATCAAAAAGTATCAACATGTATAAGAAAACAATTACTATGTGATTAATAATAAAAATAAATAAATTAAACATTAATATGAAACAATACATTAATTCTATGGATAATTATTTTATGTTGAAAACATCAAAATTACCTCGATCATTGAGTAGAGGAAGCATTGTTGCTATTATTGAAAAGTTAGTGGAGAGGACTTGAAGGAAAGTGATAAATGAAACACTGTAGGGGTGAAAATGTTTTGAGGGAGAAGAAGTGTGCGGATGTTTTGGTGCAGAAAGGAATGAAAGATGGAATTATCACCCCAACTCAAACAAAATAATCTACCTATATGAGAAAACAATTATTAAGAAATTAATACTAAAAATAAATAAATTAAAAATAAATATGAAATAGTACATTAATTCTATGGATAATGACTTTTTTGTGAATACATTAAGATTACCTCTTCGATTGAGCAGGGAATTTTTTTTCTCTTCCTAAAAACGTAGTGGAAATAACATGAAGGGAAGTTATAAATATAACACTCCAGGGGTGAAAGGGTTTTGAGGGGGAAGAAGTATGTGGATGTTTTTTTACAGAAAGGCATTAAATATAGACAAAGAACCCCATATCAAAAAAAATAATCCCCTTATATAAGAAAAAAATTATGTGAGTAATACTAAAAAGTAATAAACTAAATAAAAATATGAAACACTACATTAATTCTCTGGACAATGATTTTATTGTGAAAATAACAAGATTACCTTTTTGATTGAGAAGATACAACATTGTTTCTCTTCTTGGAAAATCATGAAACATGGATATAAATATTCTAAAATAAACAAACTTGGTAAGGGATAATTAAAATCAAATCAATGTTCTATTATATAACTTTTGAGTAAAATAGAGATTGTATATCATAACATTACCTTTACATAAATCTAAAGGGTTAACTTCATTATAGTTAGTTCTTCTCAGGGTTTGGTTACATCATCATGTGCATAAGACATTGTCTACATGAGTAGTCAAAAATTTAAATTAGATTATGTTAATGCAGTAGAGAACATATAATATTATGATGAAAAACAGAATATATCAAAAAACACTTTTAACGTCTCATTGAAATCTATTTATTTTCTAAAGGTTTCAAGGATTTTTCTAATCTATCGAGGAATACAAATCCCCTCTTTGTGGCCCCCTCTAATGTACAAGACAACATTTACATTAGGACCAACATGAAGTAATTGTGATTTACCAATGAAAGAGTCATCCTAAATTTAAGTTTCATCTCACTGAACATTTGTTCTAGTCTCCAGGAGTAAAATTGACTAATTCTTATTTGTTAGATAAAAGACATAAAATACTTTCTCTGCTTGTGATGCCACTGTAAATATCTCATCTTTCCCCATCCTATATTGTAATTTACATTCATAATGCACATTTCATTAACATTCACTCAATTGATATTGTGAACCCATTTTGAATAGAAAAATAACACTTGAAATGTTGTATAATCCAACTCATATATCTATTTGATAGATCCAAAATATGACCTATTTCCCAAAATTGGATTTCTATCATTGGAACTAGATTTATTCATCGCTATAACCACATGTTTAACACCATTAGTTTTCATAATACTGATGTCAATATGTTCTTTTTTATAGAAAGTATAAACATTTATTAAAAAAAATGTAAGATATAACTTTTTTATTCATTATTTGGACTTTCCATTGAAGTTGTTGGACAATTGAATTCATATTTTTAGACAAATCCTTATAAATTTAATATATGAATCACCCCATAAACTATTTATTATGTGTATTTGATATCCATTATTCATCCATTTATGGAATCAAATAACTAAAAATTTCTTTGTGGGATTCAATGTATAGATCAACATCTTCTCTATTATGTTATATGAAAATATTTTGTTGCTTCCACTCTATCAATGTAATTTTAACAACATCTCTTCCACAAATCCCTTTTCCTATAAGGCATTCACAATGATGAGACTTTGGGGGAACAATGTTTTTCAACATCTAATAGTTAATTTGTATAGAATTCAATATCTTCTTTAATAATATATCATTCTTCAATACAACCATCTATCCAACTTCAATTCTTGACATACCCTTAAAAAATATTCATATATTGTTCAATGGGGTATATCCAAAAATAATGGATATGACCATATAGTCGAACCTCTTTAGCCAAGTGAACAATCCAGTGGACCATTATATCAAGGAATTATAGTGGGAAGAATATCTCTAATTAATATAATATGACTTAAATATCCTTATTCATGATGGGAAACTTCACCAGGTATACCACATTACTACATATGGTTTTGAAAAAGAAGCAGAGTATGGTAAATTTATATTGTACATTTTGAGGCAGAATGCAACAGAAAGAAACAAGCATTAAATATTGCATCAAAACATGACATTAAAGTGATTTTAGTCCTCATGACATTAAATTATTCATTAAAGCGAAATTATTGATATTTTATGAATACCCCTATAGAACATTAACACTATTAAGGAAAAGAGAAAATTGTAATTTTTCCTGTGGGCATAGAGTGTAAGCTGTTGGAGGGAGAGAAGTCTGGCTTTTACCCTTCATCGATTCTAACTCTTCCATTATCCCCATTTCAATCAAGTCATGCCTGGCCTTGATCCCGTATTTCATTTTCCATATAACATTTAGTAATGTAACAATAACAATGTCAAATACATTTTTTCTACATTGATGACATCAAGAAAATGTATGAAATAAAAACAATTCCAATATGAAAATTGAAATAATATTGATCTCCTCTTCAAATGATTTTGTACAGTTTTTTGAAAATGGTTTACCAAAAAAAGATTCAATCCTTTTTAATTTTCAATACAGTTAATATCCCAATATTGGATGTTCCCATATAATTTTTCCATCCAGGATCGATATTTATGTCATTGGGGAAAAAATTTCTGATGTCTTAAAAGCAGAGTCTTTGAGGAATGTTTCAATCGAAATGATTGTGTGTTTTTCACAAATGGGACACCCCACCATTCCATTAATTCTATAGCTTGATAGATTTCCACAAGTGGGGAAGTAATTTATTATTCCATACAACATGGTCCTCAATGTAATTTATTCACTTATATGAGGATCATTAGTTGTAACATGTGTATCCCATATCAATTTCATATCTTCAATCAATAGAGCCAAATAGACATCCATATCATTACCAAGTTTCTTTGGTCCAAATATAAGCAGAGAAAACATAATTTATCCGTGCTTCATTCATAAACCTAGAGGCAATTTATAATTTACCAACTTGATGGGCCATGTACTATGATTATTACTCTATACACCAATAGTATTTATTTCATCTGTAGATAACAAAAGATGAAAGTTTCTTGGATTATATCCAAATTCAGGAAACTCATCATCAAATTTCATCCCCAGAGGAGAATCTACTGGATGACATAGGTTCCCATATTTAATTATGGCATCTATATTCAAGGTTAATTATTCTGTGGTTTCCTGACATCAATATAATCTTCTAAACCATGGAATGATATGATTCTACCATACATATTTCCAAGGACTTGATTCAATTTTCTTATATCGATATGAACCAAACATAGGGAATTTTATGAGCGATTTGTGGTCATCGTTAAACAATATGAAATAATTAGGAAAAAAATTATATTTTTTAGATATCATTCCAATTGAACGTAACATTTTTTAGCGTCATATGTTTGGCATGGTAGTTTATGTTCTTTTAATATCAAATCTTTTAAAAGACTACATAGTTCTATAAATCTAGTGTCAATCCATCTACTTCCATATTTCAAATTAAATAACTCCAATACAACTAACAATGTTGTGTATTTAGTACAACCAGTTTAGAATGGTGTCTTGTAACAACTATTTAACTCCTGAAACAACTTTGGACAATCACAAAGGTCATAATCAATTTCCATTGTCATTTATTCCATGTAATATCCAACATATTTTACAAAGGTATTCATATCAAATGATTCACAAACTGTAGTGTGATCCCAATCAATGTCCACATTCAGTTTTTCCCCTTGTTTAGTAAAAAAATTATAGTTTTGATCTATTCCATGAAAAATAAAATGTTATTCCAACTCTTAAAGTGTAATTTTTCTAGAATAAAAATAGCATTAACATGGACACATGATTTTATAAGGGTCATCTGCATGATCTCTTGAATAAATTGATGAACTATTTAACTCTATATTAATATTAATTTGTCAAATAATTAGAGTGCATCCTTTTTTCATTCATATCCACCTTATTAGGTTCATAAAAGATCAATTTTATATAGTATTTAAATAAATAAAAATATGATATTCATTATAAAAATTGAATATTATAGAAAATTAAAATAAGGGAAATTCAACATTTGATTATTTCAAATAATTTCAGTATGTTTAAGAAAATTGGTAATTGAATTTAAAAAAAATAATTAATCCACATCAATTTTTTCTTAAATCCAATAAAAAATGAAAATATAATATAGTAAATTAAGGAGTAATAAGAAACTTAAATATGATAAACAAGAATAATAAACTCTCATTCAATCAACTAGAATATATAAAAATGTATTGATGAACCATTATAATAAATAACGGTTTATTTCATATACATGGGTAGTAATTAGAGATTCCAAGTAGTGGAATAAATATATGTTGACATAAAATGATGAATACCTAAAATAATTTATAATATATAGAATTTAATAACATCCATTATATTTTTTTGAAAAAGTGATGTAGAAATATAAGAAATTATTACATTTAAAATTAATGGTATACTAATATTTGAAAACATATCAAGACTCTTGGGATGTAATATCACCACACCGAACCATCCCAATGAAATTCAACATAATCCAACGGAATGTAAAATTAGAATTTCCTAATAGATTACAAGAATATTAAGTATACATCAATAAAATAGGTAGTTTTATCATTCATTAATATGAGAAGGATGTTTGTATATTTACAATTGTGATGTATGAATTGAATCAAGAACTAAGAGCTTGGTATTGATGGTTAGATGAAATATTAGAGAAACATTAATTTAAAAAATGAGGAATTGATCGTAATCATTACATAAGAAATATTTTTTGGATATATTGAATGTTTTTATCAATGCGAATGACAAAATGTTTAGAGGTTCAATATATGAATGATGATAATAATTTTCTACATTAACTATGACCGATATTTAAATATTGATGATTAGTGAGTTCACATTTTCCATAGTTTATCTTTAAGGTATGCACATTTTCTACTTGTAAGAATAAAGATTGTATTTCAATGGGAACTATATATGTTAAGTGTATTTATATCTCTTATTCTTATAGTAAATATATATAGATAATGCGATAAATTTAAAACATTGGATGAAATTTATTTTCTTCTATTATAATATTGTTTAACAATCGAAGTTCAATAAATTTGAGAAAAAATTCAATATATCATACAAGGAAAAACCATATTGGGATTAGGTTTCTCTCTTTTATAATGAAATTAAAAAAAATATAACATTAAATTATTTTTCTATATAGGATTAAGTAGCTAATTTGATGAAAATAACACTTCCAAGGGAGTTTTTCGAAGCACATAGGCTGATTATTGGTGTTAACCAATCCCCCTCCATGTCATGGTTTAGAGAAACATCCACCTAACCAAGTTATAGATTCTAACTAATGGTTGTTAGATGTGTTATCACTACTACAAAACACACCTTTAACAGTGCTGGCATTTTTAGCACGTTCTTTTAGTGCTAAAAAAGGGTACCTTTTATCAACACAAAAAATAAAGTGTTTATAAATGGTATCCTTTATTAGTGCTTTATTAGCATGGATAATGGTCCACAAAAAATGAAATAATATAACAAATAGAAATAATTTTTTTATGATTTCATTAATTAAATAATTATTGTTTAATATGATTAAATATAATATACATATATATAAATTTTAAAAATTAATAAATAGTATATATTAAATATATAAATATGTAAAATGAATAAAATGAAATATTAAAAAAAATTAAAAATTGAAAATGTGTAAATAAAGAAAAATATTAAACATTTTATTAATTAAATAATTATTGATAGAAACAAAGGAATTTAATATACATATATATAGATTATAAATGTTGATAAATTTTATATATTAAATATTGATATACAAATGAATAGATTGTAATAATTAAACAACAAAAGTAAAATGAAAAAATTAAAAATTATTTAAAAATTTAATAATGAAAAAATTATAATAAAAATGAATCTAATATATATATATATCTATATATTAATTATAAATATTAATAAATAATATATATTAAATATAGATATTTATAAAATTAATAAAATTTTAATTAAAAACATATTAATATCTTATTCATTCTTAATATTTCTTGATTTTTCAATTAAACTAATAAAAAACATCATGTGTTACATTGATTTTTCATATATATATATATGTAATTAATGTAGTTTTATATACAGACACCCACAAAAAATATATTTAAGCATTATATAGAATCACACAAACCTACTATTTATCCAATTTAATAAAATTGTATTATATTTCACAATTTCATTATAACATGAAACATTTAATATTTTATTTTTTAAATACACAATTTTATTTATTTATTTATAATACTATTAATGTTAGGGAATTCATTTTTTATATTTTTTAATTTATTTTTGAATTTGATCATTTTATATTATATATATATATTTAGTATATTTTATTATTTTCAATATTTATTTATCTTTACTTATATATATATATCCATATTTTTTAATAATTTATATTTTATTAATAAAACTTATATATTTTTTCAATATTTTTAAAGTGTACTCATTTTGAATCATTCAATTTGAATAATTTTAAAAATTCATATTTTTAAAATTATATATCCACTAATAAAGTTAAAAATATATTTTTAAATAAATATATTTATCAATGTACATTTATTATATTTATAAATTTATATATTTATGATTATTATAAATAAATAATTACTATTTTTAAGTTATTATTTATATAATTATAGATAAATAATTATATGTATTTAATAATTATAAAATTATAATAATTTATTTAAATAATTATAATTATAAATCCTTTATGAGTATTAGAATTTTAGCACTGATAAAATGAATATTTATTATCATTTTTTGTAGTGATGATAAAGATCGATCTTTATCAGCTCTAAATAAGTGTTGTTAAAAACATTCTTTAGCAGTGATAAAAAGCTAGCCCCGATAAATATGTTGTTTATCAGCACTTTTTTAGTGTTGATAAAATGGATATTTCTCAGCGCTTTTATAAATGTTCTCTGAAAAGTGTCCCTGATCTATTTAAAAAAACCCTAACCAGTTCTTAGTCACTCGCGATTCTCAAGATCTTGCGGGACTTATTTACTACTTGAGTGATTCCTCTATGTTACCTCGGGCGAATCAAGGCTATAATTTAATGTATGTTATTTTATAATTTTCCTCTATCATTGTTTGATTTTTTAGGTTCTACATTTTGTGTTTTTGTGCTGTTCTTAACAATGAAAATCCAACATCTCAACTTCTCACCACTGAAGTACGTTGAGTTGTTGTATTTCATATTTTTCCTCTATAAAGAATGGTTTCAAATACAACTGTTCTACTAAAACTTCACAGAAATATATATTTCATCTATATACAAATGCAAACACAAATATATTTCACCATTGACAATGGTTCTATTTCATATTTTTTCACCACACACTACTAAAAAAGTAATTTCATCTATATCCCTTAGAACATATACAACCCACACTAAAATCTCATAAATGTAGTAGCCACGTATCTCCAACCCAAGGCAAAAACATTGCTAAAATAGAATTGTTGCAAAGTCCAGTGCCATATTTGTCACTGCACTGTAACAATGCTATCTAATGATTTGTTTTTTCTTCCCTATTTGGATTCAAATTTGTATTTATTTTCATAATACAAAAATAATAATGTAATAGATAGTGTAACCATTGAATATGATTTGATGATATATGCACTATTTTATAGCCAGAGTTACTCCATTTTAGTACTGTGGGTTGGAGATTCTCTTAGCACTAACACAAGACTTTAGTGATCAGGAAGTGTGTTTGAGGTGATGACTAGGTTTTTTTTTTGTTTATTTTTGTGATAACCAATATTTTCTAGTCTCATGTCTCTTTTTTTGGATTTGATAGTTATGAATCAGTAATAATATTTTAAATTTCACGTTATTATGTGTTTTTGTTTAGTTTTTTTCGAGAAAAAAGTATAAATTTATATTAATAGAAACATAAATAAGGAGTATAACATATGGACACATCCCTATCTAAAACCAAAACCTACTCACCCTTATTCTCACGATTAGAGAAAATATGTCCATACACTTAAACTAGAGACTGGTATAAGGAGTCTGACAAAGCTTACATATATACTTATGAACTAGACCCCACCTTTATTAACTACATATATATATTCATAACATCTTTCTCAGATAGTTAAACAACCATACCATAGACAGGAGTTCCAAATTACACTCTAATTCTTAGAAGTGTACCAACATGAAAATACATCTTCCCCTTCCCATTATCCTTTCTAAATATGGTCCCATCAGTTGATTCATTCATTAGGTTCATATCAGCACCCATCACCTGATTAGGTTCTATATCCCTAACTTCACATCTTTTCTCCATTGAGACTTGTTCCACCATATTTTTATGAATGAGTTAATTGACACTCCACTGAATCCCAACCACAATCTAACCAATTGTAGGACCCAATACAAATTGAATCACCTACTATAGATTCTCATCAACCAAAATACTACTAAAGGATCCTAAACCTATTAAACACAAAAGAGTATAAAAATCTATAAATTCTAGTGTAATCACTATGCCATGAACCACTTGGGACCTTGGTTTCCCCAAAATAGACATATTCACCCCTATCTTTGAAAAATAGTAAGAGAGTACCCATTAACTGCTACCAAATGAGTACCAAAACCATCTTTCAATCTAGTGTTGGACTTGCTTTAGAAATTCAATAATAATGAATCTTAAGAGACATAAGTGAACATACATGATTAAATTCACATTTTTCCTATTAAATTTACTATTTATAGAAAAATTGAACAAAATGAAAAACTTTCATACTCAATTTTCACGTTTAAATCACCATCAATTATTGATAAAACAATCTGATCAATAATCAAAGATTTCAAGCCTATTTGAATGGGAAACCTAAACAAGATTCCCAAATTAGCCACCTCAGTTTACTTATTGATTTTAATGGGAATTTTATTTTAAAATTCAACATCCACTAGAATTCAAGGATTCCAAAATATTTATGTTATTCAAATAATTGTAAACCATTTGTTCACATGAGTGTTTTTAATAATAATGGGGTTAATGAAAATGTGGTTTATATAAACTATGTCACCACTATAACCCCTATATCTCCATATGAACGAGAAAATGAACATCCTCTATATGCTAGAACATATATTGAGGAGACTTTTGAGTGATTCCATTAGTGTAGTTTCCTATTAAACTTCAACCCTTATTTCCCCTTTTCTGTGAATCATTTATGTTCAAGAATGTAACAATTTTCATGAACGATGCATTAAAATGTAGACCCTTATGCATTGAGTGTATTATGTTATTGTTATTGAAGAAAAATTTAATGTTTTACTATAAATATAGAAAATGTATTATAAAAATTATGATGTTACCAATCCCAAGGAAGAATAAACTATTGATGATGAAACTATGAAATTATTTGGGGATCAACAACAAGTTGATGAAAAATAAGCAGCAAAACATCATAGTGTTGGTTTAAATTATCAATACAAGAAGACTGAGTATAAAATTTGAGGATGGTTAGAATCAATGCAGCCAACCTATTGACCCCAGAAAGTCAATATTCATTAGTTATATTGGGCTCACAGTGAAGATGGACGTTTTAATTGATATTGATTCATGGATTTGCGTCAAAACTACAATGAATGAAATAATTTGGAAAGATATAATAGTAATGTTATAATATAATTTATCTATTTTACTGAAAAATTATGTAATGAAACGTTGATTTAATTTTTATTATTCCTTATAGACTTTTTTTATTATAGAATATTTGTGCAATAAAATTTTCATAATGGTAGTTGGAAAAGCCCATAGAGGCTTCTGAGCTTTTACTAAAAAGAAACATCTTAGGGATGCTGAGGAGGAGGTAGAGGTGAAGACCAAGGTGGAGGTTGAGGGGGAAGAGGATAAGAGGTGTTGGCTTTCAAACAATAAAATTTCTGGGCAATTAAGTAGAATGAAAATCATACCATGATTCTGTGTTTGAGAACAATTGTTTAAAAGTTCCCACAAATAATTTGGATTGTTTTGGTAATTTTTTATTTATATTCAGTCTTTTAGTATTTTATACTACTATTTTTAGTGATTTAGGTTTTATTGATGTAGTGTGTTGAGGGCACACTGAATGTTTCTATTATCTTGAAATTTCTCTGTGCTACTAAATGAACCGATAAGGAGACCTTTTATCAGCACTTTTAAAAGCACTCATAAAGACAACCTTTATCCATGCTTTTTAAAGTATTGATAAAGGAATCCTTTATTGGCGCTTATTAAAGAATTGATAAATTGTGTCATTTAGCAGAACTTTTAAAATATTGGATAAAGGATAACTTTTTATGTGATTTTATTTGCACTGATAAAGATACCCTTTATCAGTGATTTTTAGTGCTTATAAAATCCTCAACCTTTTATCTCCATTAAAGTGGTCAGTTCTTGAAAGGCGCTGATGATGGATTACTCTAGTATTGTTAAAGGTGTGTTTTGTAATAGTGTATACTAATTTCATTGAATTCAATAATTGGAATTCATGAATGTTGAGATTTATTTGAATTTTTAAAGATTAAACCACCTTGGTATTTGTCATCAAAGCGGGGGAAATTCTTGAAAATGAAAAGTTTCAATGAAGAAATTATAATATCTAATAGTGGTATATAGGTCTAAAAAAGTGGTATTACTAGATAAGGGTAATCTCAAAAGGATATTTTTTAGTAAATTATTGAGAGAGGGGGAGTAGGATAATGATGAAATATTATAATGTATTTGTAAAATAGATCATAACATCAAGGTATAATATTTCAAATATTATTATTAAAAGGATTTATAAATAATTTTGGGTTAATTTTAGAGGGAGAAAAATAAAATAATTTTTTAAGTGTAGAGAAATAGGAAGTTGGATTCTTGAGAAAAGGTACAACATAGTTAAAAATAGATATAATTTCCATAACTAACCTCATATAACCATATATCAAACACCCAAGCTAGCACATGATAGTATCCAAGGGACATTATCAATCCCCCTCAGGCTGGAATCAAGAACCCAGACATGAAAAACAACATAGTGGGAATTATTTGGCACAAAAAATAAATAAAAATAGATGAAATAAAACATAAATAAAAAATTCCATGATTCAACCATACATTGGGTTTCCACACCAACAAGATAAATAGAAAAAACAAGATATAAAGCAATAAAATGTAAAATAAGTCTCCTAACCTACCTTCAACGGCCTCACACACAAAATCCCAAGTTTCAATTTCTAAAATTTCACACGTATGGAATAACACTGATATAATAAATAATGAAAAATACGTATGATAGCTTTGGGTGATCAATTTCTGACATGTAAACAAAATAAAACAAAAAATAAAGTCCATGTGACTACGTATGTCACCATTGAGTCCAGAAAAAGTAAAATCTCCATGACCGATCAAGAGTTGAATCAAAATTAGAAGTTGAGAAAATCAGAGTGCCTACCTCAGTAGTATACATTCACTAGACCCCAAATAATGACATTGTCGAAAAAAAATCATAAATAAAAAAATACACAAAGAAAATTGGAATCCCTACCTTGCTAGGTTGATGAAAATATAAGGCCCTCTTTAAAAACCCTAATTACAATTGAACACCAGATGTTGGGTGAGATGTTCAAGCAACTGGAGGCAATTGAGTGGCGTGATTCCAGTTTTGATTCATTGGGGAGGAGCACTGAAAGTGGGTTTCTTCTATGGAAAGATTCTGATATCACAATGATTTCTCAAACGGTTAGGGTATTTTTTAATAAATCAGGACACTTTTATTAGTTCTTACAAATAGTCAATGATAATGAGTCCTTTTATCAATGTTTGTTACATAAGTACTAATTAAAAAAATATTTATAATCGTTTTTAAGTGTTGAAAGTGGTAATTCTTTATCAGCTTTAAAAACGATGATAAAATCAATCATTATTTGTGATAAAGTTATAGTAATGATAAATATTACTTTTAACTCTACTATGTTTTGAATTGATAGAGCATCAACTTTATCACCATGAAAAATGAGATGATAACGATGCTTTTATCAGTTCTTATTACTTAAGAGTTGATAATGGATTTATAGTTATACACATAAATAAAAAATTGTAAATATTTAAATATTTGTAATAAGTATATATAAATATAAATATAGAAAATATATTCAATTTTAAATATATTTATTATAATTTTATAATAACTTATTTATAATTAGAGAAATATTTTTAAAAAATAACATTTTTATCATTATATATATATATTTTTAATTATACATATATTTATTTAATATATATATATATATACAAATATATAAAATATATTCATTATTTAGGTAAATTTCTTACAAATTTAATAATTATTTAAATATATACAATTATTTATTTATAATTATGTAAAAACATTTAAAAATATATATATTTATAATTATAAATATATAAGTGTATAAATATAGTAAATGTACAATTATAAATATATGTATTTATAAATATTCTTTTAGAAATATATTTTGAGCAATATTAAAGAATATCTAATTTCAAGTGCATGCATATATTTTAAAAATGGGTGAAATTGAATAAATTAATAATAGGTACAGTTTAATAATATTGAAAAATTGGATACATTTTGTTGTGTGCATTGTATATAAAAATGCATTAATTACATATATTTGAAATCAATATAACACATATTTGATCTATGTTAAAATGAAAAATCAAATGATATTCAATTATATGTCGAGTACTATGCAATTAGTCAATATTTTTAATTCATATTAATATTTAATTATAAACCATTACTCAATAAATATATGACTTTTTTAATGTAAAGCACATAAATATCTTATAATATATAAATCATATTTATATACATTAATATATTTAACTATATATTTACTATATATAATTTAATAACAGTAAGTATCATAATTATTTAATTAATAAAATGCTTTGTATTTAATAATTCATAATAAATTTATTCATTTTTATCAATAATTATTTAATTAATAAATTTTTTAATTTTTTCAAAAAAAATCATTATTTATTATTTATTTATTTATTTATTTCATTTTATTTATTCAGACCATTATCAGTGCTAAAAAATCACCAATTAAATAAATATTTATCAGTGCTAAAAAATGCGCTGATAAAGGGAAGGTTTTATCAATGTAAAAAATAAAGCACAAATAACGGATACCCTTTATTAGTACTAAAAACAGACCATTGATAAAGGTTCCCTTTATTAGTGATTATAAATATGTCATTTATCATCATTTTTTAGTGCTGATAAATACCATCACTATTAAAGTCTTGTTCTGTAGTAGTGGTAGTCAAGGATACGAGACTTAATGTGGATATACTTTTGGTGCCATGAAAATTGACTACACATATTGGAGCTTAAGCTTATTTTTGTGGAGTATATAAAGACTATGAGATAGTTTTGGGGTAGAACCACTCACGGAGAGACCACTTATGTTTATGGATACATCCATACAATATCATCCTTGGTATAGATAAACTATATTTAGTGTAGGCTATTATGGATTTCTTCATGAGGTGGATTACATTATATAATGATGAAGAATAGTATGACATGTTCTTTGGAGAGTGAGATCATTTGATGGGTAAGCATTGTGATCTTTTCCCTTGAATTACCTAATGGATGAGATAATACTAATTTTTTCAATGCATTAGAAAATGGTGTATCCTAGGATTGTGGAAAAGTAACCTGATGTCATTACCAATGAGATTTTTGTGTTACCCTGTTGACAAGAGACCGATTTTCGGATAAGTCTACATCCATAAACTTATCCTATATCGATGTATCTATATAAGATGGTGCCTTCTAGGTTGGATGAGATATGAGTATAACTCGATGATCTATTATGATCAGTTTTTTCTTCGATTAGTGTGTCACCTTAGGGTAAACAAGTTTTATTCATGAAGGTCGATGATAGTTTTTATTTTTTCTCCATTATCTTCACTTGAATCGGGTGATATTAAATAACCAATAACCTAGTCCATGTGTTATTGACATATTCAATCAGCATAAATGAAAAAACAAGTTCTTGAAGATCAATATATGATTAGTATATATTCAGTTTCGGGTGAAAGATGAGGATGTTATGAAAGTAATTTTTGATTTCAGAATGGAAATTATGAGTTTATTGTGATATCATTCAGTGTGATGAAAAGTCCGTACGAGTTCACGAGTTTGATGCAGATAGTGTTTAGAGAGTTCCTGGATTGTTTTATGGTATTTTCCAAAGGAGATATCTTTGTATACACTATGACTGAGGTGGGGAATCCAATGAATCTGTGTGTCATCTTGGGAGTTCATCATCATTAGCAGCTATTTGGGAATTTCTTAAAGTGTGATTTTTTGGCACATGAAGTTCATTTATTAGAGAATAACATGTCTCAGTGGGGAGTAGTTATGGAAAATTTAAATATATAAGCAATTGTTTCATGGGAAACACCAAAGAGAGATGCAGAGGTGTGTATTTTCCATAGTCATAAAGGATATTATAGTAGTTATGTGGCTGATTTCTCTTGGGTTGTAAAAACTATGATAGATTTTACTAGAAAATATTAAGAGTTTTTATTTACAGATTAGTGTAAGGAATATTTTGATTACCTAAATGAGAAGTTGTTTAGCGTTCCAATTCATTATATTCTATAATAGGGAGCTCATTTTGAGGTTTTATGAGACACTTCAAAACATGGATTGGTATGTGTTTTGATGAAACTGAGATCATGTATTTCTTATGGGATTTTTTGTTATGTACTCATGAGTGTAACTATTCTACCCATAATATTGATTTGGAAAAGATCATTTTTTACTTGTTGTTGTGTTTAAATTAACTCATTAGTGACATAGAGAATATGGTGAAACTCTAAAAAGTCCCATTTAATATTCTCCCCAATTGGTATTTTCATTTTACCTCAAAGGTACTTAGAGGCATTCAATATTATTTTGAAACATAGTTATTACATAGAACTATTTTTCATCTTTATATTGATTTTTAGAGAGAGTGGTCTATCTAGATTCTTAAATACATATTGCATTCTAGTTTTTTAGATTTTAGATGTTTAAGATTAGGCACCCACCCTCATTTGAGTTTTCATAAAAAAATATATTTCACTCCAATATTTTCATGGAACTATTTATAGATTTAACATTAATTTTTTTTGTTCTTTATTGTTCTATATTGGGGATGAGGAGTCAGTAATTATTGAGCCAGAACTAGTACAAAACACAATAGAGAAGGTTCAGGTGATTTTTGAAAGGATAAAAGAAGCACATGATCATTAGAAGTCATATTCCAATCATAGAAGGAGACCTATGGATTTTGACATTGGATATAACTTGTTTTGGAGATTGATGTTGGATATAATGTGTTCTTGAAGTTGAAAACTCATTATGGGAAGTGAAGGATTTTTCCTAGGATTAAGCTTTCTCCTTGAATTTTTGGGCCTTTTGAGGTATTGGATTAATTTAGAGTCATGGTGTATGATATTTCACTTCACCCATTGATGAACATGATATTTGATTTCATCTATTTGTCCTAGCTCTATTGTTATTTTATTGATGGCTCTCACATCATCAATTTTAGTGAGATCATTGTAGTTGATGATGTGACTATTAAGGAGTGGCTTTTGGATATACAATATCACAAGGAGAAGGAGTTTCATGGGCATGCTATTGCATTGGTTCATGTCTTGTGGTGACATGGTGGTGTGGAGGAGAGTTCCTGGGGACCTGATTCACACATATGTGCTCATTATCCTAGGTTTTTTTGTTTAAATATTCTCTTGTATCTATGATCATTTGTAGTTGTTGAACATTATTCGGGTTATGATATTTTTTCCTTATCGTTGATGTTGTGTTGTGACTTTGATCTTGTTCGAGAAGTATCTCTTTTATGGAAGTGTATAGAATCTAGTGGTTAGATTTGTATGGTTTTGTTCCTTATTCCTCTGAGTAAGGTAGTTGACCTCTAATGTTGGAATTTTTGTGGGAAATATCTCATGGGGTTGTTGTTTAGAAAACCCTATTTTCTTTTTTTTCTCATTCGGGTTGGGTTTAAATTATGGAGTAAATGAATATTTTGGTATGTATCTGATGTAAGGGTCTAGATCATAGTAATCCCTTCCTCAGTTATTTTTGAGTGATGGAGGTTTTGAGAGGAGACTCAGGGAGGAAATAATGGATTCAATATAAAATATATTCAAAATATGATTGAATGGTGTGAAGGAATATACTTCATTGAAATATTGGTTATTGAGGTGTGGAAATCATAGTTGTAGAGTAGGTTCTTGGGAGGAAGGATTTTGGATCCACTACCATTTTTTGAAGGGATCTATTTTGCAGGTAGGTAGTGGCATAGGGATATTGGATTATGTGTTTTAGAAAGGGAAGATGTGGTGTATGGGTTCAAGGGGTGAGTTTGTGTGGTTATGGAATAATTGGAACCCCTATAACATGAATATTGGATATGTAATAGACTATTTCAGGATTTCTGGGTTCTATAGTGTGGGGTGGAATACTACACCATATCCCTGTTTCAAGAGTATAGGATCTAATACATGGTATGCGCCGTGCTTCATGGATGTGTGTTTGACTATATAGGATGCGGTGTGGTCCACCCCCTATACTATAGTCCTCCTATTTTTTAAAAAGTTCTACAATGTGGTGTGTGGTGTTGTTTAATAGTGTTAAGCTTGGTAGAATTCCCTTAAATACGTGAATCCCCTCTAAATAAACCATTATTCTATATTTCTCTCTTGAAATCTATGATCCCAAGAAAGATCTTTGAAGTATTTGAAGCCCACTTTGATTGGATTCAACCCCTACATTCTAGGGATAAATTTGTGGTGAACTAAGGTGATTTATTCCCATTTTCTTTATTATTTCATCTCTATTTGATATTTTTTCCTCTTGATCTTCCTTTCCATGTAATGAATGTTTATCTCCTTTTTTCTAATAGTGTTATTTTTTTTGTATATTATAATGATTATGGTGTGGTGTTCTTTGAAGGATGTAGCTTCCCTCCAAAATAGGTGATCGTAGATTCACATTTTCATTCTATTCTCATTTAAAGAATGTTGAATGCCTTGAGGTAGGAGATTCAATACTACTCTTCTTTTTTACATAAAATTGTGTACTTTGGCTCATTGGGTGGTAGTGGAATTAAGCATAATAAATGTTGAGGTGGATAATGGAAATAAATATTTTATGGTTATCTATATCATGTTTTTTCACCATGATAACGATTTTTATCTTGATTTTATAGAAGTGTTATATGTATGTTATGAATTATTTAGAATGTTTGTTATGCATGGGTTATCATGTATTATTTGATTAAAATAGTTAGTGGATTTTTTCTTTCCCAAAATGATGAACTATATTATATTCTAGGAAGAACGTTTACATGTTTACAGCATTAATCATTTATTCCTTAGGCTACCGATGGTTTTAACCTATAAGAATTGGATCAGTTAATTTAACATGGAATTATAGATCCTAGGCCAGATTGGACATTAAGAGGGGTGGGGTGAATCATTTTTTATGAATTCCTTTTCATTCAAATTTAACAAATTGAACTTTTTAGGTTCTCAAACCTCTAAATATTATATATCAATCTCAGTTAATGTTAATTTATAGTAATATATGGAGAATCACATAGTATTTATATGTTTCGATTAAAATACATACTTCTTACTATGTTAGTCCCATAACAAGAATTATTCAATATAAATCAAGTGATTAAAATTCTCTGACTCCAAATGAAAGACTTTGTTTTCTTACAGTTCCAACTGAAATACTTCTTCTCTAGATTAAAATATGAGACTCCATCTACCCAGAACTCCAAATAGAAGACTTAACTTACTCCAAAAACCAACCAGAAGACTTCATGTCTGATGTAGGATTGATCCAATGTAGGATGATCTTTAATATTCTTCCATGATCTTGTAAGGTTTAACTTAATCACATACACTTCAGGAATATTCAACAGTCATTGAATATATCTATCAACCATTATCAATAAACTATGCTCGGGCTATGATTTGTTATGTCTAAGGTATCATCCATAATCAAATGTTTTAAAGAGGTGCACATAAGGTTCTTAAATATTTTATATAATAAAAAACTTTCCCAATTTCAGACTAGTTATTCTGGAAATATCAACTCAATTCAATGAAGTAAATTTCATTCATGTATTTCATGGAATATGAAATATTAACACAATTACATATTTGTTCCACTATTTTATGTGTTATTTAATGTCTTGTTTCAGGAATCTCAATTACAGTAGCATGGACTGTATGGGTAGTATGAGTTGCGTGAAATATTTTTCTTCATCTCTTAATTACTGTTTCATGTGAAATGCATGATTAATCCATGGTTATAGGATTTATTCAATATCTTTGCATGACACATGTGCAGCTAAAAAAATTTATTCTCAAAAGAAAAGTGTTTCTTCAAAAGTCCTAAATCACCATATGTGGGTTGTTGTCTCAATGAATTCCCAATACAAGGATGTATCATGGTGTATCCTCAAGTGCTTCACATAACTAAGTAGGTAATGGGATAGGTACTTTGTGAGACACTGGGTGTGTCTATGGCTTCCTTCTCAACCACCTTCATGAGATCAAAAAACTCATAGGACTATCTCAAACTCCTTCATGTAACAAAAGTGTATGTGAGTTCCTTCAGGAGGCAATAATTTTTCCTACTTTTTCCTTCATGTGAAAGAATATGTTAGAAGGTTATCTTTTTTGAAAGTTGTTTCTACAGATTGTATCTCCCTTGAAATAGGTTTTTCTACATGTTCTTATACATTCCACTGCATGATCCTTGTTTATAGGATCACACGATACACTCCTGTTATTTATCATGAAACCAGAGAGGTTCATGGAATCCCCTTAACAATATTTAGATCACAAGAGATCATCTATTTTGAGAGTTTCTCTCATTTTCCTAGAAGAAAAAGCATCCTTAGACACCCTTTCCTCAACTTATGTAGGTAGATTAGCTTTTTTATAATATTTTTTTAAGGACCGCTTGAAATTCTATAGGATCTCAGGATCTTATGAATTTTGATCTCTATTACCTTTCTGGAATGATAAAGCGATCCATGTGATGACTAATTTTTCTTCACATGATCACTCTGTTGATCATGCTATGGGTTGAATGACATAATAAAAAATATGAATAATCTAAATAATCATTCATTTAAAATATGGGATCTTCATGAAGTTATAAATCTTCATATGATGGATTCCATGATTTTGTTCACTCGATCACATGATCAATAGATCATCACGGGATGGATTCAGTCACTAATTATAATTCTTAAAACATCAAATGGTTCTCAGGACGAGACTCATGTGATGGATTCATGGTCATTTTTTGAATGCAATATGAAGTTGCATGCTTTCTTTGGTTAATTCTTCCTTTTTTCTAGCCTTTGACATGTCGAGTGAGGTTGGTCGGTTTTTTCGAGCTCATGAGGGAACATGCTTCGTTGAGAGGAAGAGGACAACCAAACCATTCAAAAAATGTGCGGATAATTCTGAATATGGGCAGTGCTAGATTGGATTATTTCAAAAGGCACTTCATGGGATTCAAATGGATGGTGCATATTTCACTGATCAGATAGACATTACTATTTCCATCATTTTAATGATGTGGGAATAGTAATTGGGAATTTTCTGTCCCATATAAAATTCTTAAAGGATCTTCAGTCCAATTTATAAGCCAATTCAAGACCACTGTTCGATCTAGCTATGGGGTTCATCACTTGTTCCACCTTCAAAAAACCACCACTAGGCTACAGTCCTCTGGGATTTCATCCCAATATATACACCACTATATGTGTGCCCACATGTATTAACCCCTTGGGACCCCTTATGTGTGGTTAAATACTATCCCATTGGGTATTGTGTGGTGGAACATTATTTTTAGTCAAATTCTATTGAATATATACTATTTGTAAAAAACTCCAGTACAAAAATTCCAATGCACATATCAACAATCTCCTTCTTCTCTCTCATGCATTAATAATTTTGTTTTTAATGGAAATATTTCACGCCCACATATTTACAATATCCTCCTCTCTGATGTATTAATAATTACTTTTTTCATGTAAATCATTCACTTCCATGTTTTGTAGAAATGTTAAATATACATAAGAATTTTTTTAATCATTTAAATTCACTTCAAAGAATAATAATATTTTCCTTGTAAAATTTTCTAATCATGAATTCTAATTCTTCTAGATGAATCCATTATAATTCTCTAGGAATCACTAATTTATCCACATCTCACAAAACATATATTGGCACATCATTGAAAATGATGAAACACTAAGCCAAAAAATATCTATCCTTGTGTTTTTTTCAATATCATTTTCAAAAGTCAATATATTTTCTCAAAAAATTCTCCCCCTTGGAAAATTTGATACAAAAGACAAGTGGGGAATTTATCTCAACTCATTTTTCTTCTAAAAATATAGACATATCCCTTATAAGAAAATTCCATGATCATTTAGAGGAGAGGATTTATCTCACATGGTTTTCATAGAAATGATCCTTTATTTAATCAAATCTATGTCTATGTTGCGTAACTCGGTGTAGAAAATAAGAGAGATTCGTCCAAGGATGTCTAATAAATCCATAAAAATATTTCATGTAAAGTCATGCTCAGATTATCTCAATTCTCATTTAGAGCACTATAAATGATCATATATATCAAGGAAATAATAAATCATGCACATATATATACAAACACATCGTAAAGTTCGTGTGAAAAATTTAAATCTCCCCCTTTATGTTATTTTTTCATCAATAAAACACTCCCCCTTAATTGATATGATAATACAATTATGAATAAGGGGTAAAAGTATTATTGTCTTGCCTTGACCTTTAATGTTTAATTTTCACATGTTTCTCATATTCATTATCAAGGTTTATCCCCCTTAAGGGATATAAAATTTTCTTCCTTTTAATGGATGTTAGTAGACTTTATGAAGTAAAATTTTATGATGTTTTTCAAAAGTGATAGCCTGAAAAATGTCCTTTAAATTTCTAGGTTGTTGCTTCAAACCACATAACATAATATGGAATAAAGAGTTACCTCATGGTTTCTTAGAAGTAACATTCTGACTGAGATACACATCTCCATATAGGACATTATTTTCTAACAATCTCATCATTGGAAGATTTATTTGGACTCGTTTTTGTTGTTTTGATTCTAATTAGTTTTTAATATCTTCTTTCTTCCCATGAACTTCATATTTGTGTTAAATAACTATTTCAACCTTAGTTTTTTGGATCTTCATGTTTCTAATTATAAATAAATACTCACGAAATTCAACCTAATTTTCTAAGACCACATTCTTTCTATTATATTTAGAATTTTTATCAGCTTCCTCAAATAGTTTATCTACTTTCAACTGATATAACCTAAAAACTAGGCAATTTTTCATGACATTATATATTTTCTCAAAATATTTACATGACTTGTCATTGATATTATTTTGGAAAATCTCCCCTTTCATAAAATTGGTAACTTCTCCATCCAAAATCTTCAGGCATAACTCATCCATGTGAACTTCAAAACCGCATCAACCAAAAACATCTTCCAGAAGATAATTTTTTTGTTTAAATAGTTTTGGTGTATATTTGTTCACATGTAATTTTATCTGATATTTTTTCATCTGATTCTCATTAAATACCCCCTTGATTATTTCCTATTTCTTGGTAATTAAATGTTGAACTTTAAATCATATTCTTCTTTAACATTCTTACCACCACACCAAGAATAACCTTGAATATTTATTCTCCCAAATTGGTTCCAGATGAATCTAGCTCTATGTTATTATTTTATTTGAATAGGGGGTTGTGGCCTTTATTGAAAATTTTTATCTAACATAGATCCGAAATATTTCCTCTCATTCTCCGTGAACCTCATATTTTCTACTTTATATTTCAAACCAGCACTATTAAAAGAAACATATCCATTAAAATTATTAAGTCCACTTTTACTTTTCTTCTAACCATCTTGATAAGTTTCTCCATTGGTCTCAAAAGATTTATTTTAATTATCTTTATCCATATTAAACTTATATTGAACTATGAAACATATAGATTGTGTCTGAAACAAATTTTCTTCTCTCGTAGTCAACTTCTCTTCAAGATCAAATATCATATAATCTTGTTCGATAATTTTTTATTTTTGCATCCTGATCTCACTAAAAAAGAAACATTTTTTTGGAATAGAACATTCTTTTATTAAAAACAATAAACTATTTCTTCGTTATTTTTTAAATGTTTATTTATTGTTTTCTCTCTCATGATTATTCATTTCCATCTTGAGAAAATTGATCTTTTACATGCAGAAATATAATTGTTCTTTTCGCTTCTATTGAAGTTCTATTCTTTTCTCTTCATCATCGCTACTTCTTGATGAATTGGTTATTACATTTTCTTGGGAAATTAATCCAAATTCATTATATAAATAAAAACTTGATGATAAATATTTATTGTTATTACTCATAAGAGTTATCTTCTTACTATTGTATTATTTGTTATTCTTCTTATCCAGTTTTTGTTTATGGGATATTTCACCATCTGATTCAGATTCTTCAACCTTCTTATATAAATAATACTTGTAAAAATGACCAGTGCTACCACAATTGGATAATTTAGGTGTTTTATTATTCTTTACATTCAATTTATAATCCTAAACACATTTTATATAATATAAAAAATATGATTGAATTCATCATCATCATCATCGCTGTTTAAATCTTATGATTCTTCACATTCTTCTTCTTTTATTTCTCTTTTGTTGATGAATTAAAAGCTTATTTTAATTTTTAATTTATTGTTGAAAGCAATAATTTTCATCATCTCATAATATATGATAATATTTGGTATTTCATCAAGAGATAATTCATCTCTTTCACCTAGAGATGAATCTTTTGAATCAAAATGATCTGGATATTTCCTCATCAATTTTTTTGAAAACAATTGAGTTAACCAGCTTCTAACCAAATAATTGAATGTTTCTGACTATCTCATTCACTATGTAAAAATAGAAATTGATAATTTATTAGTAATTCATTTTATTTCCCCAAAACTTACTCCAATAAACTTGTAGATTGAATCCCATAACTTTGAAATTTCCTTCATATATTCTTCTATGTATATCCCAGATCTCCTTAGTCTGGTGACCCAAGACATTGTATATAACTTTTCTTTTAGAGGAATCATGATAATATTTTGATCCTTTATATATAACTCTATCTATTTATATAATCATATTGTTTCGTGGAAGCATCAACAACAATTGGTGGAAAACCCACTATTGCAGCATCTCTCACTTCAATGTCGGTTGATATGAGATTATGTAGAAACAAATTATTCCAACTACAATAATTATTGACCATATTAATATTATCCATATGTTAATATTATCCATATGTTATAATTATTCATGAATATTTAGAGAGATTATGACACATTGATACCACTTGTGAGGACCGGGGTCAGATTGACCACTAGGAGGGGAGGGGCGAATCTGTGGTTTTTTTTTCAAATTCCTTTTCTTTCAAATTCAATATTTAAAACTTTTTAAGGTTGTAGGTATAATAATTATTATCTCTTAATATCACTTCATGTGTAGTGGTTGTAATAGTGAGAGAAGAACAAAATATTTACAAGGTTTGGTACAAAGAAAAACTCATTTCCATGTTGCCCCCCAACATGGATTTTTCACTATCAAACGTGTGAATAAAATGCTCTGACTCCAACAAAGAGGCTCTATTTTCTTACAAATCCAACTGAAATATTTTTGATCTAAATCCATCTAGGAGACTCCTTATACTAATGACTCCAACTAGAAGTCTTTAAATACTCTCATCACCAACCTAAATACTTCACCAATGATGATGGATTAATTCACTATAGGATGACAATTAATATTCCTCCGTTATTTTGTAGGATCTAAATTTATCATCTAAACATCAAGAATATTTTATAATCCCTAAAGAGTCCTATTGGAATTACTCAGTAAAAAACGTTCAAGCTATTATTCCTTCAAAATGAATTCCTAACACAAATAAAATACGTGAAATAGGTGCACACACTGTGATTTGATATTTTATGAAAGAAAAAACATGCACAATTTCAAATTGATTATTCTTGAATTTTCAACTCAACTCAATCAAGTACACTTTATTCATGGATTTCACAGAATTCAAATTATTAACACACATGTTTTTATATTCCACTCTTTTATGTGTTATTTAAAGTCTTATCTCATGTATCTCAATTATTCTTGAATGGAATATATGGGTATCATGAGTTCCATTAAACAAATTTCCTCCTATTTTAGTAATTAAATAATGAAAAGATCATTATCTATCCAAGGTTATGTGATTTTTTTCACTATATTTGTGCGAACCATGTGTGGATAACCAAATTTATTTTCATAAGTAAAAATATGCTTTGAAATATATGAAAAACTATCTTTTATTTTTGTCTCAATTACTTTTCAAGGCCATGTTTCCTTACAGGTGTCTCCTTAAGTGCTTTGTTTAACCAAGAAGGTGATATGAGGGGTCCTTCATGAGAAATTGGGTGTGCCTAGGTCATCTATCTCAACTAACTTCATGAGGTCAAAGGACTCACAGGACTATCTCAAACTCTTTCATGCAAGAAAGTATCTGTGAGTTACTTCATGATACAATAATGTGGTCTGCGTGTTCCTTTAAATGATAAAAGATGTCTAAAGGTTCTCTTTTGAGATACACATGTTTTTTCCACATGTTTTCTCCCACTTGACCCAAGTTTTTTTTTCTATTTCTTCTAACTTCCTTCACATGATCCAAGTTTATATGATCAAATGAGATGATACTACTATCTACCGAGATACCAGAGTGTTTCATGGAATCTACATTATATGATATAGATCATGTGGGATCCGCTATTTTATGAGTTCCTCCCTATTTATTAGAAACCCATAATCATCCATCAATATCCTTTCCTTAGTTTATATAGGAAGAGTTGCTCTATTTTTTAAGTCATTTTTAGGACCTCTTAAAATTATTCAGGATATCGATATCTTATGAATTCTAATATTATTAACTTCTTCATTAACTTGATTGAATGAACACGTTATCAGAGAAATGACTAATTATTATTCATATGATCACTTTTCTGATCATGATATAACTCAGTTGACATCATTAAAAACTCAGAATAATCCAAATCATAATTCATGTAAAAGATGGAATCATCATGCAGTTGTAAATCATCATGTGATTACTTCAGTAGTATTCTTCACTCTATCACATAGAATGAGATAATCACGTGAGTAATTCAAGTACTGCTTCCCATTATTGTGACTGAAATTGATTTTTATGAGTAGATTCATGTGAAAAATTCCTAAATATAGTTCACATTCAAGATGAAGATTCATTATATCTTTGGTTCATTCTTCTATGTCTCAAGGCATAGAAATCTTGAGTGAGGTCAGTTGGTTGTCTTGAGTTCACATGGGAAAACTTTTCTTTAAGAAGAAAAATATGACACCACAATTCAAATAATGTGTCGATGATTTAAAATATGGGAATTTTGGGATTGGATTTTTTTTTAAAATTCACTACATGAGATTCAAATGGACATAACATATTTCATCAATTAAACAGATGCAATTATTTTCTCTATTTTCATGAAGAAGGAATAGTAACTAGTTATTGATCATATCGCATCAAATTATTAGAATTGATTTTCTCCACTTTATAATAAAATCCTTGAACATCGTTAGATTAAGATGGATATGGGGTTAGACACCCATTACACCATCACAAAAAAACCATGAGGATTTAACCTTATGGTTTTATTCCCAAGATATTCACACCTTTGGGAGTGCACAGTCCACAGGCCTTACACATGGGATAACACATGATTAGTGGGAACTATTCTCTTGAGGGCTTATACATGGCCCTTTCCACCATGTTGTGCCTCGTTAGGAAATATCTTCCATGGGGGGTTTACCCCTATAGTACCCCTATGTGTGGTTGAGGGATTTCCCTTTGGGGATTTTGTGGTGGACTGTTTTTTAGAAAAATCAAATTAAATATATTATAATTTTAGAATAATCATGACCAAAAAATTGAACTCACATAACAAATATATCCTTATTCTATACCATTCATTAATAATTTATTTTTTCATGGAAATATTTCACATACAATTATTAAAATAATGTAAAAAAATTAGCGGAATTTGTTAATCATTTAACATCACACTAAACAATCTTCAGATTTTCTAAGGATAATTGTCCATGAATGACATCCAATTCCACTAGATAAATCCAAAATAATAATTAGGAATCACAAATTCATCCAAATGTCAATAAAAACATTTTGAAACATCATTTATAGTAAATTAAACACTTATTCCAATAGAAATAATTTGTTTTGAAAATGATAAATTTCCAGGGATGACTGAGCCTATTTTCTTGTGAAGGATAAATGCCTTATTTTTAGGGCCTAGTTTCGAAGTTGATATTGTTTGTTGTTTTCTAACTTCTATATTACTCTATATGTGATATTATTTCTATGTGATGTGATATGATGGAAGGATTGATGACAGTTTGATGATGTGGGTGGGGATCCTTATGATTATAGTAGCATTTGATGCTGATGATGGTGGGATGCATGATGGTATGCATGATTATTTCAGGGATGGAACTAGTTTATGGAATTAGTTGAAGTTGGTCTATCTTGTTGTGGTTCTAATATCTGATTTCTGGCTTGTGAACAAATATGTGTTAATGGTTAAATGGCTGAGTTTCTTATTTACTTACATTTCTTTCACCACAGCTTCAACTAGTTGGTTATGCTTGGTTATGTATTTATTTATTGTATATTATGACGGTTTTAAGATTAACTAGAATAGTTGAATAATAGATAATGTTTAATAAATATTTTAACCCATGGGTTTGGTTCTTTTTTGAATTATTTAGATGCTATTATTGAGAAACTATAGTCTTTGTTAGATTATGGTGGAAGGGAATGGGATTGAACTATGTGGTTAATAAAATGTAATTGGATTAAAGTTAGTAAATTGACAATGAATTAATTAATTTAAGGTTAAATATAAAAAAATAATAATCAATTTAATAAATATCATTGAATTATTTTGTTCTAATAAAATATCTAGTTCTCTGTGGTGACATCAGGGTCTCTGAGTGAGGATAGTTTTATTTGAGTCTAAGACTAGATTAATCCCTATAGTGTGGTTTTGAGCTATATTATATCATGTATGTTATATAATTTCATACAATACCCCACCCTCATTGGTAGGGAGACTCACACCTAGTGGGATCATAGATGGGTTTTTCCCAACATCCATACTGGTGAGGAAAAGATGGATGACTACCCCCTTTGGCCACACTCTCTTCTCTTAGTGTAATTATATGCTAGTATGGATGATGGTAAGTTTTCCCAATATTTGTGTGTAGAGGTATGCAATTTTTTGTGGTTATTTCACACACTTGTATCTCTCTATATAGTATCCTAAGGATTATTACATGTATGACATGTATGTTATATGATAGCTTGAGGTATAATACTCATTGTATTGTCTGTTATGTCATAAGGTACAATACTCAATGTATGATAGATGAAACTTGGGTTATAGGGTCTCCTAAAAACAACTTAGTTACTATATGGAGATGTGGAAAGGGATGATAATATTATGTGATTCATTAGTTTCATGTAGTGATACTTTAGCCTAGGTTTTTTTGGTTGGATTCTTCTGGAGAGATATGGCTCAAGACATATGATGTTGGGGATAATAAGAAAACTAGTGGAGAAGTGGTAGCATGGTAACTTCATTTTATATTATGTTATTTGATCTCTTGTATGTGTTACTTAGTGGGAGATATCCATAGTGAGGTTGGGGACTTAACATACATGTTTAGGTGAAAAGTTAGTTTCACTTAGTATTTACTGGGCATTAACATGTTTTATGTATCATTTTATTAAGTGGCTTTTGGGAGGATTCTACTTAGTATACCATCAATTTTCACCATATGTATATATATACTATTTTTCATGTTTGTAGGAACCGATTAGAGAAAAGGTTGGACATTACTATCTCATGGTCTTTTGAGAGTTTTTTGGGATATGTGGTTGTGGTCGAGTTTATATTTTGGCACTCATAGTTCACTAACAGTTGTTTAGTTGTATTGAATTACATGATTGTACTTGAGATTTCATTCTATTATCTTCTATGTAGGAGTTTATTAGTGTATTGGTCATGTCTCTTATTCAATATTTGATATTATAGGGAAATTTATCCCATTTGTATGCATTATATAACCTTGGTTCTAGTCTCTAACCCATGAAATATTGGATACAAGATTCAGGTAGTCATTATCTCCCTTTTATCACTTTCATTTCAAGAAGGGTACCTTTGAGGGGAGGGGTTTCTAGAAAACACTCGGGGAAAATATCATATCCCTAATCCAAAAGTCCATTTAATGCACAAACCAGTGATCACACCATGAAATTCTCAAGGTAAAGACACAAACCGCTTGACTAACCTCATTCATAGAGAGAACCCCATTGTTCACATCATAAATAACTGTATAAACTAAAAATTCATCTCTATGGCCACCCGACACAACTCTGAAGCTCACTTAACCACCCACATCACCAATAGGGGCTGGAATCATATCCAAAAGATATCTTTTGAGATGTTATAACTTTTATAATTCACATCATAATATAAATTTAGAAAATATCCCTCTCTCCAAATTAAAAATTCAAATTTCTATACGAATTCACACCCTAAAAGGGTATGGGGTTATAAAATATAAAATGGTAATAGTTTTTTGGTTTGAATTGTTGGTGAAACCATTATAATTATTAATTATTTGTTAAATATTTTTTGTGTAAGGAATTGATGGGTTATTAATGTGAAATCCTCGATAATGCTTATGATTTATATCTTTTTATTATATGGAATCATATACATCATTGTTTTATAAATAATTTTATATTATTTTCAAATGAATAAGGAATAATTTTATTTAATTAATTATTTTTCATTGTATTACATGGTCTCATTTAAGCATTCAATGTCTTAATTTAAGAAATTAAAATTTATGAAATGATGTTTTTTTAAATAAACATTTAAAAATAATCACAATACAATATTTTGGGGCTTTTATGAAATAATTTTTTATGGATAAAAAGTGAAAATACCAATTTAATAAATATTGTCACTTTTATGATATTATCATGATATAAGAATGACCTAAAATTTTATGAAAACTTTTTTATAAATAAAATTAAAATTTAATGAGTAAGTTATTGCATTTAAGAATATAATTTTGATCAAAAAAATTATGTTTTACATTTTTGAAATGTACGTAATGTTTTTATTAAAATAAAAAATATTTTTGGTTCTTCTCTTTTAATTAAGTGTTAAAAGGGTTTATTTTTTGTTTTTGTTTGGTTTTAAATTCAAATAAATATCCTTATATTATGTTTAGTTTAATTAATATCATGGGTATCAATATAATACTTTATTTTGATATAAAATCATATTTATTCTTAATAGAGGCATTTTCTAAAAACTATTTTTCATTGAATTTTATGAAATTACATTAAAGGTAATTTTTAATTGCTCCATAAATTAAATATTAAAGTACATATTAAGTATTTTGGATCATAATTTTCTATTTTTTAATTATTTTAAAATAATTTTTATTCACAATTATTTTTTCCATGGTAATATTTTGTCACAATGATAAAGGTTAAAATGGTTCACAAAGGGGAGAGACTAAGGAAAAAGGATTCAAATATATAAAAATACTATCATTAATTTGAATGGTTTATTGTATTTCAACCATGAAATATCTTCTATTATAAATTGAACTAAAATTTTCCATGTTAAAAGATGAATACATTTATTATATTTAAAATTTCTTACTATTTTTAAGGTTATCACTCCTCTCACATATTAACGGAAACCTCCTCTCCTCAATTATATACACACTTTGAACACCATTTATCAAAAAAAATATATACTTTAACACTTCCCAAAATATCCTCATATTTTCATAGAATTTCTTTTCTTCCTATAATACTAACCCTATAAGGGTTAAGGTGTAATACAAAAGAATACATCCATAAAAGAGATATAAGTCTTTAATGAATTCATTCAAGTTTATTTTTCCATAAAACTCAATAAAATATATTCTATACATCATGATATAAAAATAATAATTATCTTTAATATATATAAATATTATTATGTTGATGTAAAATCTATTTTATACCTCCTTTCCATCTTATGAAAAATGGAAATGTCGCTCGTGCCTACATGCCGACTGCCATCTCCAAAAAGTGATACAGTTTGTTTTTCATCAGTGAATCACATTAATTGTTATAATGATTTTATTAATTTATATAAATAATATTTATTAAATAATTATGATTATATAAATTTAAAATATCATCTACCTTCTTACCCTGCAATCAGTTCGAAAATTGAATTGTCACTCTTGCATACATTCAGAAAATTTCCACTAAGAAGCGATGTAATTCGTTTTTCATCACAAACTCATATGGATAATAATAAGGATGAATATAATGAATAACTAAGATATTTATAATATTATTATGTTTTTTTATAGTTAAATATTTATCGAATTTATTTAATTTTATTGTATAAAAATAATAATTATGGAAATAATATGATTTCATAACCATTAATCCTTTGACATTGTTCAGCCTACCTAATATGGTTTAAATGTCAATGATTGAACAACCTCAAAAAATTTTATATAAACATAACAATTTTTGTAACAAAATATAACTCGGTAACATATGAAATAAAATTAATAATAATAAAGAAATTAAAATTAAAAATATTATTAAGTAATTAAATAATTAATATAATTTTATTTTTCCATATTTAGAGATTGTAAGAACCAATATGGGACTCAATGTAACCGACTTTCCTTTAAAATTGAAATTTCAAATGTTTTCATATTTTTTTTTCAACTCTTTTTCTTCCATATCTATATTATTAAAAAATTTAAAGAATGAAACTATTTATTCTTAAATAATGGTTTTAATTTAACTTTTACCCTTATTAAAAATTATTAAAATGGAATCATCCAATCATTTTCTACATGGTTTATTTTGGATTATTAATAAAGGTGTGAAAAGAATGTTATTAATGTTTACTACATGAAAAATTATTATCACCCTAATAGATATTATTAATTATAATTATTCCTATATAAGTGTTCAAAAGTTTAATAGAATCACCTATTCACATTATTCTAGTAATTCTTCATTTTTAATGGGTCTCAAAAGAAAAGGATATCTCTTCTAATTTTTGTATAAAATGGAAGGTTCTTTTTACTATGAAATTAAATGTGTTTTTCATGGGGTTTTTTAAGAAAAGGTGAACGATTAAAATTTTCTTGTTCATGATATAGTACTTAGTAATAATATTTGATAAATTTCGATCCCATTATATAGTTTTCTAACACATTGGGTAATGATTTATTCTTAGATGACATAATTTTAGAGATAACTATTTATGTTACTCCTATTTAAGGGGTTCTATAAAAGAGTCCACATGAGTTATGACTATGATTACTCAAGATTATTTAATTTTATTTTTATTCCAAAGGTGGTTTTTAATGATTTTCAATGAGAAAAGGTTGATTTTTACATGTGGTAATGATTTCATTATATAAACAAATATTATTATAAAATTTCTAAATATTTTTATGGGTTTTCATGTTTTTCACTAGACTGATGTGTTTTTTCATTTTTATATACCTTAATAATAATTTTGGTCTTATTCTACAGATTAAAATTCTTTTCATATGATATAACGATGTGTAATAACTATATCCTGGTCAATAAATCCCCTATAGTGACTCTTCTTAAATAAAGAAAAGGCATCTTGAATGACACACATGTGTAAAGTTTTAAGAATCTGTTTTTTTTTCAGAAAAATGTACACTTTGTGGTGGTATCAAATTTTTATGTAATGGATTTATTTATTCTAAAAAACCCTAATTAAAAAGATCATTGGAATTTATGAATGTTATATCCTTTCTTTTAAAGTCATAATCCTGGGTTGGTTATGATAGGGTTGTTATTGTTAGTATCCAAGAGATATAGCATCCCATACTTTTCAAAGATAAATATCGCATATTATTAGATGAATATTCAGTACATAAAATTAGGATCCATGCTTAAATCATATTATTCTAGTGTTTTTGGAATCTTTTATACATATAAATTTTTTAATAAGAGATAAACATTATCTCTCACTAAGTTCATAATCACTTTCATCCATCATAGACATATAATACTTAAAACCATTCTTCCTGACTTGGGGAAAGGGGAAAAAAGAAATGTGATCACTAATGCTCATTAATGGTAAACCAGGGATATATTAATGACCACTTAAATATAACATGATACTAATGGTATGATAAAATGATTATAAAATTTTTAATACATGCCTCTCATTTCACATATAATAATAATAATTCATGGAATAATTTTTGGTAGTTCATAAGACATGAATTATAATAAAATCATAGAGAACGATCCATGAAAATATATACATTGAAATAAGACTTATTTTTCTTTCATAGACATAATTATATAGGATTTAAATTTATATAGATACCCAAATAAAAGGGGTGGTGAATTTTAAGTTTAAAAAAATTTTAATTTTAATCTTAAATGAATTTTTTTTGAATAAGATTAAACAAACTGTATTCCCAAAACCTATTATGTATTAAAATAGTAATCATACTAGACCCTTGGTTCCAATGATATGAATATCATAATGAGATTGATTCTGAAATATAACCCACATGTTTGATTCTAGTGAAGACAATTGTATTCAAAAGGCGGTGTAATCGTATTCACAGTAGAAAACAATATATCAATGTATTTATAAAAAGTATCATAATCATATTGGTTATGACTAATCAGAGTAATAAAAAAATAATGATTCTATCTTAAAGAATACAAAATCGTATTTAGTGTAAAATTTCATTCACAATATAATAATTTAAATGAGTATAAATAGAAATATGAATATAAAAGAATTCAATTTCTATTAAAATTGCATCAGATTTAAAAGAACGTTCAATTAATCATGTAAAACAAATGAATATAATTATTTCAACCTAAATAGGAGGGTATCTAGTAACGTTGGATAAATTTACATTTATTTATACTTTAATTAAAGTCTATCTTATCCACACCAGGGTAAGCCGTCGATATGAATATATGCTTCTATATTTCTATCCTCACAAGCCCTCGATAAGAAGGTGATCAGCTCCTCCATCTTCCTATCTTTATAAGCAATCGATCTGATGGATAATATTTTTTTAATTTCTATCCTTGAAATCCATAGATCGCACTGATCATATTCTATCTTCCTATCCGTTGAAGTCCTGGATCATAATCATAATAATAAGAGTCGTACAATGAAATACAACATATTCTAATAAAGACAACCAGAAAATGTTTCCTTAAGAAAAATAATCTCTCTAAAGTAAAAAAAAGTCGACGAACAAGTTTTTAATTCTTTTAAACTTTATAAGATAGAGAGAAAAATCAAAGTGAACATGTACATGAGAGTGGACATCAACTATTCGTTCTAGACGCTACAAATGACTAGGTATATATAGGTGTGCCTCTTAATGGTCATCATGATATCCAATGGTTATGTCATCTCTGAAATCTTCAGGAGGACTGGGACACCGGGAATTTAAACGGTCATTATATAACTAAAATTATAACACCATTTAGTTTCACTTATTACAATAAAATACACAACATCATTTTGAAAATATAGCCTTAATAATAAAATGTTCCAATATAATAAAATGGATTTCTGTATATAGAATGGAAAAAGAAGTCAAATCTCATGGATTTACTTTATAGAGTGTCATGAAGATTTTATCAATGTGTCTGAATCAGATAATATCAGATCCAATGTCAAATATGATTAATTTTATTTTCAGTATGAAAACAAGAGAAAAATTCTTAAATAGAATTTGAGAAAGTGAATGTAATATTAATCAGAATATTTCTAATTATGATGATTTTTTAATAATTTAAAACTATTTCAAAGTATAGTAAATGTATATGTTTTCTATAAAATCACTCTAAAAATAATTTAGACATTAAATTATTGTATATTATATATTTAATAATCAGTTTGTGATTTACAAAAACAAAGGAATGGAAGAGTCAAAATAACTTTTTACATAACAATATCTCACTTTTTGGAAATCAAAAACAAAAAACATTAAATAAAAAATAAATTTTAAATAATTTAGTACAAAATTATTTTATGAACTATAATATTCAAAAATAAAGAAATATACATATCTCCCCCCGAGTTAATAAATTCTTCTGAATATGATAGTGAATATGAATAAAATACTCTTAGGATTAAAATCACCCTAAGGATCGTATTCTATTCTTTTGTAAGAATTTATTCTAAAATCATCTCCCCATTTCTATATAATTTTCCATAGAATTTCCCTATTAAATTATTCTTCCCATTATATTCATATCATTCTCCCCCATTATGATTTTAAAAAATGAATGGGAATAATATTTGAGTTATCTGAAAGGGTTAGAAAAAAAATCTACATGAAAAAATATAAAGTACTTGATCATCCAAAAATAATTGAAAGAACATTCAACAAAAATAATGGAAGATATAAAATCAAAATGAATATGGATGAATATGTTTTTCGTTGATTTTCCAAATATCAAAACAATACAACTAGAGTTTTTAGGATGGTAAATATTTCTTTGGAGGCATGAGGCTTCTAAAAATTGTTCTGATCTTTTTGAACACCTTTCTGTCCCCTTCAACATTTTCCAAGAGCTTATCCTATGAATTTTTTTCTTTAAAAGTTCCTAAATCACTTCCCCTAGATCTAGATTCATTCATCATTCTCTTCCATCTCTTCTTCTTGATAGTGAATATTTTCTTCAAAAAGATTGTTGTGTGTTTCCTAGTCTTTGAATTTTTCTGAGAAAATTGCATGATGAGTCATTAAGGTTCAAATTTCATATTGGTAAAATTTGATTCAATAAATCTATATAATCTAAAAGCAGTCATTTTATTGTATGTGTGAGATTTAAAAAGTATTGAGATACTTTACCCTATTGGTAGTATCTATTGTTATACTATTGAAAGCATTGTCTATCTCATCCAATGATTTCTTGATTTTTCCAAAAATTTCATCATGGATCTTAATGTCTTCATTAACTGCTCGAGACTATTTCATAATTTTGTTGTAAGACATTCTATGGGCTTCAAAATTTTCGTTGAAAATAATGATTTCTTATTCTAATCAAATCAAAATGTCTAAAAAAATATTTTTATTAATCTAGGTGTTTATATTTATTTCCCATGACCAAATAAAATTTAGTTTCTAGTGCGGAAAATTTTGGGATCATCTTCTCTAATCTAGTAAAGGTATGAAAAATATTATCAATACCTTGTGTAGTAATTAGATTATGAGATTCAAATTCTGAATAGATGATTATTTTTCTTATTCTGACCTCTTATTTTAGTGAATTTCTTTTCTTTTTCATTAAATCCAATATCTGAATTCTTTGATCAAAAATATTTTCATCAGAAATCTAAATTTCTTCAAAAACAACCTCCTATTTTTTCCTTCTAGATTTGTATCCTGATTCTATTCATCCCTCTTTGATGAAGAAACATTTTTTTGAATCAATTGAGAAGTTTGTTTCTCCTGGATTACTGTCATCTTAGTATGATTTCCTGAGGAAGATAATCTATTTGAATATGCCTATGAAGTCCTTAATAAATGTCTCTCAGAATAGTTTTACTCTTCATTTTCATGAATATCAACATTTTCCTCTATTTAATTCTCTTCTTTGTTTTCCCTTCTTTTTCTTATCTCTCATATTATTCTCATAATTATTCTCATTCTCCCTATCCTTATTATTATTCTTATTTTCTCCTCCTCCTCCTTTATATTCGTCTATTTGTTTAAAAATAATTTCTTCTTTAATTCCTTTAGTAATTTTCTCCAATAATTCACAGATTTTAGAATCAAGTCCCAAGTCATCTTTTCCCACTATAATTTTTTCTTGAACAAAAATTATTTTCCTTTTGTCTTAGAATAAGGGTAATGAGAAAGAAATTCCTATAATTATTTGAATGAAATACTACCATCCCGTTTGAAAATTGTTTTGGTAGAGGCCAATTCTACACCTTTCAACAACTTTTCACATAACTATGATTCTAAAAAAAATTTCTTTTTCTTTTTCTATTTTATTTGTTTTTCCTTATCTTCCTCACTATGAAGCGTTAATGAAAATTCTTCTTTAGGTTCGAGACCAAATTATGGTTCTCTTTCTTTTCATTCTTATGTTTTTTCCTCCATTGATTAACTAATTCCTTTGATCATTTTTTATATTTATTTTCTTTATTTTTTAGAAGAGAATCATGTTTTCTATTATTCTATTCCTTCTATGCTTTCTTTTCCAAATAAGGTCCTACCTCTATGAAAAAAATGGTAGTTTTCTTAAAAAAATTGATTTCAAAACAAAAAAAAATCATTCTTCAAATTGTGTCTTCATTAATAAACATAACATTTTCAATAATTGGATCTGATCTAATTGGATCATTTAAATGTCTCCGGATGTTTTTAATCATCTGGATAAGAAAAATGGGAAACATGATTATCTAAGACGTTATAGACAAATAATTGATATTATTAGCAGTAAAAATAATGAAATAAGTTACACTTATGTTACTCATGTTGACGAAGTAATCTAAAAAAACATAATATACTTTATGAGTATCTTTATCACTTCATTATTGGATAATAAAACCATGAAACCATGTTTCTAAAACTCTATGATCTGGAATTAGACGAGTAACTTTTCCTAGATATTTATTGGTATTAAATAAATATTATTCTATTATTTATTTTACAAAAACCCCTTAGAATCAACAATTTGTGATAAGGACACAAATCATATCCCTAAACTAATACGCCAAGGAAACCAACATCATATATTAGATTAATATAATAGTTTTTATGATAAATTGGATATGAAAACATATATTTTCCATCAGTCTTATAAAAAAGAACAAAATCATATAAATCATTTACTATATCCAAATAAAATAAATCATAATTTTGATATGATTGTTCTACTCATAATGATTCCCATCCTTAAAATCAAATCATTCTTTTCAATGACGAATCATACCTCTCATAAAAGGTTATTGAGACTATCCTTAAATAGAAGATGAACCAATTATTGTAATCCATTGTTTGAGCTATCAAATTTGGGATGGAAATAGAGGAATCAGAAATGAAAAGAATCAAAGTCTGATTATAAAACTTGGCAGCGATTTGTGATGGAACTCTGAGATTATTGACGTGGGATAGGGGGTTGTCCCTTATTTACAGAAAAAACTACCCAACAGTTTAGATTCCCAGTAGATATAATTGATGGAAAACAAATTCTATGATCTAATGTTTGAGATAATATCTTATGAAATATTTAAGAATATAAACTGTTGAGGTTTTTTAAAAATATTTTATTTTATTGGGTGAATTTATTTGTGGAAAGTAATGTTTTTTGAAAAACAATAACTAAGAATAACAATAGACAAGAAGAAAAATTTATCATAATGAATTAATGTTTAAAGTAAAAAAGAAAAATTACCTTTCATAATGATGATATAAAAATGATAATTTGTTATTATTTGTTTTTAAGAAAAATATAACATGATAGTAAAAAACTACGACTTATAAAATTTTAAATGAAAATTTTAAATAATGAAATTTTAAAAATGGATAAAAAAAACTTTTAAAATACGATTTCAATATTGAATATGAATTTTTTTAACTCTGATTGAAAAAATCAGTTCTGATTGATTTTCTAAATTCTGATTGAAAATTTTAATACGAAAAAATTGATGATTATGAAAAATTTGAAAATAAAAACATTAAAAATTTAAATATTTAATTTGAATGTGATACATTTTCTGAATCTTATTAAAAATTAAAATACATTTATTATTTTTAAATCCACTGGATATTAAAATTTGAAATCTTTCAGATTAGAAAATTTTTCAATACAAATTTGGAACATAATTAATTCCCAAAGAGTTACTTTAATTTTCAGAAAAATTAAAACCTTTAAAGAATAAATATTTAATGATAGAAAATCATATGTACTCCCCCAATATGAAGGAGTAAATTAATTTATGGATATGATTTAAACATGAATTTTATATGAATGATTAATTTAAAGTGATCATTCCTATATTTGGTTTAATGTATTTAAATATATTGGAAGTTAATGGTTTTGTAGAGATATTAGAATGTTTTTCTTACGTTACAATGAATTGTAAAATGATATCTCTTTTTTTTGTTCCCTAAGAAAGTGATACCTGATATCTATGTGTCTTGCACAAGAGTTGTTTGCAGGGTTTTTACACAAAGCAATGGAACTAGTGTTATAACATAGTATTTGAGTTTTAGTAAAACTCATTGTACTGTTTGTGTGTGTGTGTTGAATCCAAAACACTTGAGAAAAACTACATATAGTTTCCATATATTCACATTTATTAGTATAAAGTGATACTTTGTGTTTTTTATTACAAGACCATGAAACTAATGAATCTCTATATAAATGACATGTTCTGAAAGTAATTTTTCTATCCATTCTAAAATCAATAAAATTAGAATCTGTAAAAAATTTCAATTCCAAATATTTACCAGAAGAATAGAATGTTCCTAAATTCATGGTTCCCATTAAATAATGAAACATTCGTCTAAATGATTTTAAATGGGATTCCTTTGGATTTTCTTAAGATCTTGAATATAATAAAATTGAAAACATTAAGTCTAGAAAACTAGAAGTTATGTTTAGTAAACTTAATATCATACCTCTAAATGTTGTTTGATCAACTGGTTTCCTAGCTTCATCAAGAACAAGTGTATTTAAAGTACTGATTAGAGTATTAATAATTTTAGTATTATAGTATCCATACTTTTTTAAGAAGATCATTGGTATACATATGTTGAAATATATAAGTTATTTTTAGTTTGAAACGTCATGGTTTCGGGTGCCACTAAGTGGTGCCTCGTACCCAGTTGGTCACATGGATTCAAGTGCATTTCCCCATACGCCAGAGGCTTCCAACTAGCAGCGAGGGCCTTGGGTGTGATAGTGGGTAAACTATTCCCTCATTGGCTAAAAAATGCAGTGGAATGAAACAGATAATAGTAGTGGAAGTAGTAATAATACCATTAAACAGTAATCAATGGAAGATTGGATATAATAAACAACTGGAGAAGATATATAAATGATGAATGATACATATTTATAGGAAAACAACCAAACAAGACACAATGAAGAACTACAGTTCTAAACTAGTGTAATAGAAAAAATAAACTTCTACCGCATCGCAAGCCTCAGCTTGGTCCCATGCTCTCTAGCTCCACAGTAATCAAGTACCTAAAGTAGAAGGGTACTTTCCCTTATCTATACCTACAACAATATAATATATTTCGGCCCAAAATCATGATCCATGTAGGGTGTGAAATGAATCCCAGTAAAAAACCACCCAAATATCGATGCCTAATAGTTAGTGAATCTATATAGAAAGAAACATGAAAAAGAAGAAATAAACAAATAAGTACTCAAAAGTAAACAGTCCTACAGTTTCAATTACAATAATTTACATTTAACAATTTAACCAACCAATTAATAATACAATAAACCTTCTAAGAAAGTTCTCACAACCTATCCCCTCTAGTTCAACCACAAAATCATGTAACCCTCTGGGTAGTCGTCATAGCCTAACCCCTCTGGTTGAAATTATAAAAAGGGATATAATAATGACTCTCTGAGGAAGCACTCTCCGTCAATAACTCCTATAGTCATGTGTAATTAAAGACACTCTGAGGAAGCACTCACCGTTAATTCCCCTTATAGTTCTTTAACAATAAACTAAATATACTCTGAGTAAGAACTCAATGTCAATTCCTCATGTGGTCTCATAACATTACTATAGATCCTCAGAGGGAGCATTCAGCATCAATCTCCCCTATGGTCTCGCAACGTTATAATTATAACATACACTCTGGGAAATCCATCAACATGAATTTACCCTATGGTCTCACTACACCAGGTTCTCACAGCCCATGTAAAGAAAACGTTCACAAACGATAATCATCAGCCAAAGTAAACCTCAAAGTACTACTTGGCCAATTAGCTACAAGGCAAGGTACATCGTATCAGATAAATAATCACTCCATCCTAATAACACTAGGAAGGGAAAAAAATAACCTAATGGGAAAATCTAGACCAAACGACCAAAATCAAAAAATCATGGAAAACACATCCATAGCATGCCAATTAAACCTATTCAGAATCAAACAACCTCTATTCAAACATACATGGAGTTTCAGGCATTAACAACGTTAAAATCCCTAAACAAACAATACCCCGAATGAGGGTATTGGGAACTTCTGCATATATAACTCAAAGAATAACTAAATAACGGATCAAACCACATACCTCAGCATTGTAAGATTGTTATACATGAACATTAGGGCTTGAATTTCCCCAGAACTCCGTAGATCTACAAAAATACTAAATACGTTCAACTAAGGATATCTCGTGACCGATAAAAAATCAAGAAATGATTCTCTATAAGAAAGTAGAGCTTACTTTGGGGATTCCAATGAAATAGATGGGGGTTGAATCAGAGAACAGATTAAGAGTCTAGGGCTAGGAGAAGAAGTGATGTTCTCATTCGCTCCTGGATGAGTCAAATAGAAAAGAAGGGTGTTCTGTCGATTAGACCCTAACCCGGGTAGTTTAATGAAATAAAAAAGAAAGTACATGGCATGTTTTTTAAGAGTACATTGTTTGTAATTTATTTAACCAACCTCTACTTTAGGTAGTCTCTAGGTCACCCCACGTAGCCATGTACTTGGCCATTAAACGGCCAGTACACGGTCACCCGCGGAAACCGGGTATACGACATTTAATTATAAGTACAAGGAGAGTACTCCTAAAATTTCCCAAAACTTATATTTTCCTCAAAAACAACCAGAAATGAATGAAATACCTGAAATGAAGATACGAGTTATTACAAACTTCCCCCTTAATGAAATTCGTCCCCAAATTTCCTTAGCAAGGCGACATAGAAGAAGAATCCTCGAACAGCTCTGGCCACTATGATCATACATCAACATCCCTCTCCCAGGTCTCATCCTGTACTCTTCTGTGCTTCCATATCACTCATACCAGAGGAAAAAATTGGCCACATAGAACCTTCTCACTTAAATCCACAATCCAGATAGGATTCTCCTCGAATGAGGCAACTAGCTCTAACTTAACCTCCTCGAGTTGGAAAACACGAGACAAGTCTGAGATGTAACTTTGTAGCTGAGAAATGTGGAAGACTTCATGAATAGCTCAACACCTCTGAGGTAACTGCAACCGATAGGAAACTGTCCCGACACTCTTGAAAACCTCAAAAACCTGACGTATCTCAATGAAAGAATATCCTGTCTTCTAATACTCTTGTGTCTCATCCTCGGCATGACACGTAGGAAAACGTGATCTCTGACCTCGAACCCTAAAGGTCCTCTTCGTCGATCATCATAAGACTTCTATCGTTCCAGTGTTGTACCCATCCTCATCTGAATCAAATCTATCTGTTCTATGGTCTCCTAAATAAGACGAGGTCCCAGCATAGCTGCCTCTCCTACCTCCAACCTACATAAGGGTGATCGATATGGCCTACCGTATAAAGCCTCATAAGGTTCAATATGAATAGTTTCTTGAAAACTATTATTTTAGGAAAACTCCACTAGAGTTATATGTTTCTCTTAAGAACCTCCAAAATCTAGGATGCATTCTTGTAGAATATCCTCCATCACTTGTATCATACGCTTGGAATATCCATCTGTCTGTGAATGGTAAGCTGTACTCAGAAGTACCTATATACTCAAAGCCATCAGTAGTCCCTGCTAGACTCGAGAGGTTAACCCGGAATCCCTATTTGAAACAATGGAGTGAGGAAATCCATGTAAACTTACAATATCATGGAAGTACAGCCTTCCCATCTCATCAAAACTTAAGGTCTTCTTTATCATCAAGAAGTGATAAACCTTTCATGAGTCTGTTAATGACAACCAAAACTACATCATTCCCTCTAGGCGACCTCGGAAAACCTGTCATGAAATCCATAGTGACATCATTCCACATCCACTTTTGAATGGGTAACTAATGCAAAAGCCATGCTGGTCACTGATATTCCACCTTCACCTACTGATAGGTGGAACAACTCATGACCACACCTGAAACATCTTTCTTCATACCTGGCCACCAATCTAGATGGTGCAGATCTAGGTACATCTTGGTGAAACTAGGATGAACTGCCAAAACTGAGGAATGAAAGTCCCACATCAGTTCCTCATGTATGTCTTCTGACACCCATACGTGCCAAGTAAAATTCAAGAACTCAACCTCTCCAACAATCCACACAAGAATATGGTCCTCTTATGACACACCCTCCCATAGGACAAAGCCTTCTGAATCTGATAGTTACCTCACTTGAACACGATCAAGAAGAGTTGAGGTAAAAGGTACATAAGAATGAAACATCTCCCGATGTTTGTCATGCACCTCCAAATGAATCTCAGAGAATAGATCCATAAGCTGCCACTCACTACTGGCCACCAGAACTGCCTATATCTGATTCCTTCCTCTCAACGCATCAGCCACTACGTTGCCTTTCCCATGCGTATAGGAAAACTCAAAGTCAAAAGACCGAAGGTACTCAACCCACCTTCACTGTCACAAATTCAGGAGGTGCTGGGTGAAGATATACTTGAGACTTTTGTGGTTGGTGAAAAATAATAAATTCTCTCCCAAAAGACAATGTCTCCAATAATATAAAGCATGAAAAACTACAGCCAACTCGAGATCATGCGTCGAGTAATTCATCTCATGTGGCCTCAACTACTGAGACCCGTATGTAATGACTCCTTCCCCCTGCATAAGCCCTACTCCCTGTCCGATACATGATGCATCATAGTAAACTTTGTACCCATTTCTTAGCTCGGAAGAACTGGTATCAGTTCTCAAGTCAACCTCCCTTTCATCTCCTAAAACACAAACTCGCATGAATCTGACCATAGGTACTTCGCACCCTTATTAGTCAGGCTCTTTAATGGCACTAATAAGTATGAAAAGTCCTTTATAAAATGTTTTTATTATCCATATATCCCTAGAAAACATCATACCTAAATTTCGTTCTTTGGATGCTCCCAGGAAACTACTACTCTCACTTTCTCTGGGTATACTGACACTCCTGTCTCTGAGATAACATGACAAAAGAAGTGAATCTGGTCCATCCAAAAGTGGAATTTTGAGATCCTAGCATATAACTGATGCTCTCTCTATGTACATAAAACGATTTCATGATGTGTGGAATGGTTGTGTAGAGTGTGAGAGTACACCAAGATATCATCCATGAAGACTACCACGAAGGAATCCAAGTATGGATGTAACACTCGGTTTATTAGTGCACTAAAAACTGCAGGCACGTTCGTTAGACCGAACGAGATAACCACGTACTCGTATAGGCTATACCAGCTCCTAAAGTCTATAAGAGGTATATCTAATGGTCTAACACACAACTGATAATAAATAGATCTCAAGTCAATCTTTGAGAACACTCAGGCTCCTTGAAGATGATTAAATAGATAATCAATCCTTAGAAAAGTATATCGGTTATTGACCATCAACTATTTCAGCCTACAATAATCCAAGAAATGATTGAGGGTATTGTCCACCTTCATTGCAAAAAGGACATGCGAACTCTAAGGATAAGTACTAGGATAGATGAAACCCTTAGCTTGTAACTCCTCTAACTACTTCTTGAGCTCCTGTAACTCCTGTGTAGCCATACTATAAGGTGGAATGGACACCGGTGCCACTCCTGGCTCATGCTCAATAGAAAATTATACCTCTCCCTTCAGAGGAAAACCTAAAAATTACTATGGAAAGAAATAACTTAAATTATCCACCACTGGAGGAAAGTCTAAATGTGAAGTCCCTTGGTCATCCCGATATAGACTATAAATCTGGGTTGTAACTCCACCCAACCCATGATGCTCGTGTCCCGCTATGTTCTCTTGGATATCCCATTCACCGTTATGAAGAAATGATCTTACCTCTGGTGATTTGAAACCCACCCTACAATGATTGAAGTCGACAACAACATGGAAGGGAACTAACCAGTACATTTCGAGAATGAAATCATTACCTATCATCTATAAGACATAATGGTCCCATAAGAAGTGACACCCACCAACCTCAATAGGGAACTCTTTGAAATGACATAAACTAGCCCTTCTTTTCCCCAACTGAGTGTCTAGCATCAAGACATCAACAGAATAAATGATATAGAGCCCATGGCTCTCCACAACTGCACCAGATATGAAACTACGGGAAGCCCATGTATCGAAAAGCGTAGAAGCTAAAACTAAATAAACTAGGATCATACCTCGATATGTAGAGGGTCTGGGATCCTTCTCCTACTGGGTCTTATCCACTACAAATTTTTGGCCTGTACTGCAACCCTAGTACACTAAAAAACCACCCTGAGCTGATCCACCCTGTTGTTGCTAAAACTACGCCGACTGGCTACCACGACCGAAACCTCCACCTCATCCTGAATGGCCAGAAGAACTCCAGTTCCTAGACTGATGAGAAATTGGTGGTCCTACTCCTGAACGCGGAGTCATAGAAGAATCCCTATCATCAGTTACAGGTGAAAAAAACTAAAAGAAATGCTGAAGGTGACCCATATTACCACAAGATCGGCACTCCACTAGATCTCTTGGGCAATATCGCCTCATATGCCCGCCTTTACCACATTGGTAGAATACCAACTAGATATTTGAAGGTGTATACCACTTACTCAGATATCCACGTGTAGAATCCCACCAGTGCTTCCTGCTATCAGCTGGAGATGTACCAACTCTGGATGATGAACTGCCCTGTCCCACAACTCCAGAATTCCTCATATTGCTCTCTGTGATCTGTTCTTAATTAATGATAAAAGATATAGAATTAAATCTGATGACGTTCACTTGATCCCGAATGTCTTTCCTAAGACCAAACTCAAACTTACTTTCTTGGAATAACTAATCTCCCCATAGAAAGGGTGTAAATCATTGCAACTCTGAGAAGTGAGAAGAATACTCTATGACTGAAAGAGTAACCTTCTCTAAACTCATGAAATCTTAGGATCGATTGTACCTTAATGTCTCCGTATAGAAGTAATTGTAGAAGGTATGATGAAACTCATCCCAAGACATGCCCTGATAGCATCCCACCAGTGAGATCACATCCCACCATCTCATGGAGGAATCCCGAAACATATACATAGTGGGCTTGACCCTCCTCTCCGGGGGAATCTCCAGATGCTCGAAGATTGTCAGCATGGATTCAGGCCATGACATTGTAGCCTGGGGTCCTCCATCCCTGGAGAAAGTGGGAGGATACTGCTACTAAAAGACCCACTTCAATTTTCCCATCGATAGGGCATGAGGTGCTGTTCCCTAGAAGGTTTGCATCATCCTCATAAATCCATCTCGTAAATGTGCATCAGTACCTATATCTGGGATAATGGATGGTTCCAAGAAGGGTACAATTGGAGGATCTATTGGGGGTTGCTGATCGGCTATGTCCAGTGTCTGATCACTACCCTTTAATAGGCATAAAACCGGAGGATGTCTCGGTGGCATGAATCTTCAAGGTCAATGCACACCTCAGATAAAGATTATCGAGGATTGGAACATAGAAGTGTAAGAAGGGAAAATGATAATGAAATCATTCATGTTTTTCAAAACATGGATACACGGTGTGTATAACACCTATATGGCGTGTTCCCTTAATCCTTCACATGGGCGTGTACTTTTTTCAACCGAGGTTAGGTAACAACCCATACACATGACATGTTATCCTAACACATGGTGTGTACTTGAATCATATTCCCCTACCCGAGTTATTCTACACGACTAACACACATGGTTCCCATAGAATAAGACTACATGGAGTGTTTGTTCTAGACACAACATGTACTAGAATAACTTCACCGACCCGTTTTTTTAGTCTGACGGCTAGATACACGACTCACTCTACACGGCATGTTCCAGATGGAAACTATGTGTATTTCATGATTTTCATCAACCCGTGTCATTAGTCACAGGGCCAAACACATTGTCTAAACAACACGATGTGTATGTCCAGTACATAGTGTGTTAACCAAATATTTCTTAACCCCTTGTATCTGCCCACTCCATCAGTCACATGGTTAAGGACTACACGGCGTGTACATATAGTACATGGCATATACTTAATAAAAGTTGTTTATTCCCAAACAGAAGGATACCTGGCATGTATTCATTATTACACGCCATGTATTCAGTGTTTTTTGGATAGTAAGCCTTTGAAACTACTCCAGAACCAAGAAAAACACTGAAAAGAATAATAAAGTGCCAATTTCCAATCCCTGAGGGTCCATACTCCATGCGAATAAAAGTTTGGAACCTTATACATGTCAGAAACAACCATAACGGTGGAATGAACCAAAAAATTCTGATCTCTGAGGGCGCATAACACCTCAAGAACCAATGTTTTTCATTCATTTAAATGAAACCTTACACCATCCAATTATATATCAAATATTAGGTATTTTATTAGGGCATCTATCACAACATCATTCATGTCTAGAACAACATCTATCACAACCACATGCAATTGGTAATGCACCCTAAATGGAATGGCAAGAATGCCTGAGATGTGATCTATAGCAAGTGCCTATATGATGAATGAGATGGTACACCCTCATCACATTAGGTTTCAATAGAAATATAACCTAAATAACATCAACAATAACAACACACTACATGTGTATCACCCATTGGTGAAATCAAATCAACTGTAATAATTAAAAAACCATAAAAATCACAAAATACGAGGTAAATTGGATTTTCCCTATACACGAGTTAGCTACTCTCAGGAACAACATATTACGAAATACAAATTCATTTCTATCACTAGATATTGGTTCCAAATATTAATTCAAGAAAAAAATAATCCCTATGATACTACTTTGTAACGTCCCAGTTTCGGGTGCCACCCAGAGGTGCCCTGTACCCGGTTGGTCAGATGGACTCAAGTGCATTTCCACAAAATGTCGGAGGCTGCCGACTAGCAGTGAGGGTCTTGGGTGTGATAGTGGGGAAACTATGACCTCATTAATAGAGTAATGTATTGGAAAGAAATAGATAACAATAGAAGAAGCATTAATAATACCATACAATAGTAAACAACGGAATACTTGAAGTAAAAAAACAACTAGAGCACATATATAAATGATTCATGATACATATTTCTAGGAAGACATCCAAACAAGTCACAATGCTGAATTACATTTCTTAACCAAAGTATAATAAAACAAATAAACTCCTGCAGCATCGCAAGCCTCAACTTTCTCTCATGCTCTCCATCTCCACAACAATCAAGTACATGAAGTAGAAGAGAACTTTCCCTTATCTAGACCTACAACAATATAATCTGTTTGGGCCCAATAGTAGGTCCCAGACAGGGTGTGAGACAAATCCCAGTAGAAACCACCCAAATATCTGTGCATAACAGTTAGTGAATATATATGGCAGGTAGTATGAAAAATAAGAAATAAAAAAGGAAGTACTCAAAAGTAAAAAAGTCTTATAGTTTCAATTACAATCATTTACATTTAACAATTTAACCAACCAATTACAAATACAAGCAACCCCCTGGGAATGTTCTCAAAACCTTTCCCCTATAGTTTAGCCACAAACTCAAGTAACCCTCTTGGTAGTTCTTACAGCCTAACCCCTCTTGTTCAAATTAAAAAAAGAGATATAACAAATACTATCTGAGGAATAACTCACCGTCAATTTCTCCGATCATCATGTGCAATCAATTACTCTCTGGGGAATCACTCACTTTCAATTCCCTGTATAGTATTTTAACGGTAAACTGCAGACACTCTAAGGAAGAACTCAATGTAAATTCTTTTTGTGGTCTTGTAACGTAAATATAGACCATCTGAGGGAGCACTCAATGTCAATCCCCCTTATGGTCTCATAGCTTGATAATTATAACAGACACTCTGGGAAATCCCACATCATCAATTTCCCCTATGGTCTCACTACTCTAGGTTCCTGTAGCCTGTATAAAGAAATCGTACATAGATGATAATCATCATAAAATGTAAACATCAAAGTACTACATAGCTAATTAACTACAAGGCATGGCACAACATATCAGATTAATAATCACTCCATCCTAACAACACTATAAATTGAAAACAGTACCCTAATAGGAAAAGCTTGACCAAATGGCCAAAATCAAACAAGCATGGAAAACACATCCACAACATGGAAATTAACCCTATTTACAATCAAACAACCTCTATTCAAACATACAGGGAATAAAAGGCATTAACATGGTTAAAACCCCTAAACACACAATACCCCGAATGAGGGTATTTGGCAATGTTTCTCAAATAACTCAAATACTAACTATGGAAAGACACAAAACACCTACCTCGGCATTGTGAGAACAATATAGGTGAACCTCAGGCCTTGAATCTCCCTATAATTCCATAGATCTACAAAAATGCTAAAAAATTTAAACCTTGGAAATCTTGAGGAGAAATTAGGAAATGAGGCTCTATAAGAAGGAAGATATTAGCATGGAGATTCCAACGCAATCGACATCGGCTGAATTAGATAACAGATGAAGAGATGGGGGATCAGAGAAGAAATGGAGGTCTCATTCACTCTTGGATGAGACGAACAGAGAAGAAGGGTGTTCTGTCGATTTGACACGCCCCCGATCCATTTAATGAAATATAAACAATGTACACAACGTGTTCTTCAAGAGTACATGAAATGTAATTTATTTATCTGGCCTCTGCTTTGGGGGGGCTCTAGGTCACCCCACACGGCCATGTACTCAGTCATTACACGGTTAGTACACGGTCACCGGTGGAAATTGACTACATGGTGTGTACTCCTGAAATTTCCATAAACTCATCTTTTCATAAAAAAACAACCCAAAATGAAAGACGTACCTAAAAGAGATATTTTAAAACCATAAAAAATGTTAAATCACGCATCATACTCTTTTCAAAATCAGATTTCATAAGATTCACAAAATAATATGATAAAGACTGTTGAGTTGATCCGAATATAATGTCATCTTTGACTCCCTAAAATACTAAAGTAATAACCTTGTATTGGATATCATGTGTGACACGCGACATCAATATCATAAGGTAATATAATATATGGATACATTATAATATGTTTAAAATTTACAATAGATTCCATACATAAAACACTAAGTTAGCATATGTTACAAGAAAGAGAAAACTTCCTCGATTGGTTAAGTTCCAGGAAAGAGTGACCTTCATTGACATCTTGCGTTACACGTTAGACCAAGTTTCATAAAACAAAGATATATTGTTTAAATATTATTATAATAAGATATAAACTAGCTGATATTAATATTATTAACTAACTTATAAAACTATAAGGTTTATAATAATAAAATATTATTTCACAGGTTAAAAATTAATTAGAAATGAGTATAAAAATCAATTAAATATTAACGTAATGTTTTTATATAAAACATTTTTTATGCTCATGAATCTGTTTTAACCTAATAAATCAATGTAATTTTAGTAAGTTAATTATTTTCATGTAATGTTTATTTTATATATTCAATACAATACTTTTGATATTTTCCCATCAGGTTTTATGTGAATAAGATAAGAAAAAACACAATTTCACAAATAAAACCCTATATTTCATAAAGGTAATTTTATAGCCTTTTAATATAGAACCCATTTTAAATTTAAATTTTTGCACTTTAATTGATTTAATATGTGAAAATAAACTTTATATTTTAAATATAAACATAATAATTAGTTTAGGGAGAAAATTTGATATATTTTTGAGTCATTTCATTTTTGTCAACGAATAATTAAAAATAATTAATTTTATTTGAAAGTTTCTTTTTTACACTAATTAATTTATAAGGATAAATTATAATTATAATTGATTTTAAAGATTAATTATATAATATTTTTATCAACTAATCCAAATTGGGTCATTTTAATCTTTTACACAGTGAAATTGTATATAAAAACATAGTTAGCTTTTATACGTTTTTACTTTAAAATCCCACCTTATCATCTCGTTTGTAGGATTAATTTTAATTTAATTAGTGCCAATTATGTGATTTTAATTTGAAAAAATAGATTACATATATTGAATAATAATAATTTATAATTTCAAATAATACTAACTTTTTTTTATAAAAAATATTAGTGAAAGTGATTAAAATTAATTACAAATATTAAAGCAAAATTACGCTTAGTAAAGGAATAAGCCTTTAATTTATGTGGAAAAATGACCTAGAAGTTTGTCAAAAAACCATTGGATGGACATATATCATCCATTAACCTTTAGTTCATGAGTTTTTTTGGTTTTTTATGACTTTTTATATGTAATAACATGTTCACACCTAACTTGTTTCCAAAAATACCAAGTGAGTCATTTTCCTTTCATATAAAAGGCAACCCCCTCTACCCATTCATCACACCTCTCAAACCACCTAACTTAATCAATGAACTTCCAAAATAGTCTTCCAAAATTCATATACTCAACCTATGAGAATCCATTTGGACATAAACCCTTCCAATAAAATCATTTTGGTTCAAACTAAAAGAAGTTACATGATTAATAGTTAACACCTTCTCTCATGCTTTTCAGTTTCATTTATGTTCTCCACTCCCTAATCATCTCTTATTCTACAATTACATAAAAAACAGTATCCTAAATATACTAGGGAGTTTTTATACTAAGGGTTAGAACAATACATACACAAACCTATATCTAATGGGAAACAAACATATTGTTTCTGTGTACGGAGAAATATCGCCTCACGAAATGATGATTGTTCAATTCTCCCATACCGCCTCTAATGGAGGACATTATGATGGTCACTCTGTTTATATATGATATAAATGTTATTTATGATTTCTTGTGCTTCTATAATTTTTATTTTTAACATACCTATTTTCTTTCCAAGTTGTGTAAATAATATATGTTTGTTTAAGGAAGTGTGGACTACCTCCCCCTCAATGAGATGTGATTTGTCCAAATGATACATAAAATTTATAAATGAATGTTTATAATTAAACAAAAGTGACATAAAAAACAATAATAAATTAATTAAATGATTACCTTTTTGGATGTATAATATATATATATATATATCACCTCCTTTATTACCCTTTCACATAATTTAAAAGAGATAACGTCATTTGTGGACGTGTGGACTATCACCTCCTCGAAATGATGTGATTAATTTTACATAAAATAATTCTATATATAAGTATAAATGATTAGATAATATGTTTTTATTATATAATTATAATTTGGTAAATATTTTAGTTACTTACCATATTCCCACAACGATCATTTAAAAATGGGAATGTTACTCATGCGTACGTATAACCTACCATCTCAATGACTGTAACATAGTATAATTTTCATAACCATATTTAATTACTTTTTTTAAAATTATAATTTACATAAAAATATGATAATTATTTATTTTCTCTTATTACTAATATTTTATATAATGAACCATTTGACCATAACTTACCCATAATAGTTTTTTTGACACATAAACTGAATTTTGTTAAAAACACCCAATGTAAACTTAATTGTTTAGGTAGTGTAAAAAAATGGTAATAAGTGAAATAAATGTAATTATAAACATGAAATGTTTTCTGAAGAAATTTTAAAATTAATATAAATTTATTTTTAAAGAAGATAAAGGATGTTCACCAGAAAGGAAACTCAAGGTAAAGGGACTTCATCTAACTTTTAATTTCTGTTAGATTCATTTGATGTTCACCACTATTTAATTTTATGTGGTGTATGTACTTATATTATTATATTATATGTATCTTATAATTAAATTTTAGGGTATTCAAATTTATATTTTATGATCCTTCTTTTAGGGTGTTTAATATACAAAATTTATCAAATCGGTAAAATGGGTTGTCTTAATTTTCATTCAATGAACTCTTGTTTTATTATGAACCTAAAATCTTTTTTGAGATGCATATATTTACCTTTTACATGATATCTCATGAATCTAATGATTCTCATGATATTATATGCATTATGTAATTTCTGATTATTACATGGAGGGTATGATCCCATTTACAGAGTGATAAGAGTTTATTGAGACAATATTATCACTTTTTTGAGATTGTTATGTTTATGACTACTATGATGAAATATTATGATCCAAATATTGAGAAATCTCATGGGTTTCATTATACATTATTATTTAACCATTTTCTACTCTTTGGTATATAACATAGTTGAGAAACTATTTTTTAGAAAGTCTAACTTTACCCTCTCTTTGGTCAGAAATATTTTTAAAACAATGTTTTCCAAAAATGTTCCTCAGAATATTATTGTATACCCCAATATTATTTCAAATACATCTTCCCTTTTGTTTTTTCCAATATAATAGATGTAATATTCATGTATCTTTCCAAAATAGGCATTTTTTACTTTTTACCATACAAAAGGAATATTTTTTTACCTCATATGTCATGTATAGATTTATCCTCTGTCATTTCATTGAATCCTCCTTATCACGTTTAGATGGTTTATTTTTTAAAATGTCTTTGAAATTGGATTTTACAATGAAAAAAACATTCAATATTTTTTTCAAAATAATAGGATATGTTCCTCATGAATATTTTTATAAGTTATTCTTTTATTTCATCAATGAAAACATCACTATATTTTACATCATTGGGGATTTTTTGTATTGATATAATTCATATTCTTACTCTGGATATTTTATGATTTATTTAGACAAGTATATTATTCACATTCAATTCCTTGATTCATTCTTGAAGTACCATTGAAATTTTCAAATTCTAATGATCACTGAGCATTTAATTTCTTTTAATAATACATAACATTTATAATGATATTTACTATTTCCTAAACTGTATACCATTTTATATATAGTGTTTACATTGACAGTTATTTGATTAAATATGGAATTATTAACAAGTCTGTATTTCTCATTCAATACAGTTATTTGATAAGGCATATTACTAATTTTATTATTCAATATGAATAATTATTTGGATATGTAGACAAGGGTTGAGGACCGGTTGATGAAATACCCTCGATGTATTGGTAGTCTCATGAGACAAACTTGTTAGCTAGCCACCTTAGAAAGGGTTTTACCCTATAGAAAAACCGTCTTTTGAATGGTCATGAAGGTATTGGTTCCATATACCTATGAAATATGGTGTCCAATAATCGATCATTTCATTCATAATTGTTTCAATTATTATTCAACCATGATATTTTTATTGAAATATCTATGGATACATTTCATTTAAATTCATTGATTAATGGAAAGTTTTTTTGTTTCACACATTTCTATATTTATTTTTACTTATATAGTTATCTGAATAGAATGTATTTTTAGTTATTTCCTTTTCATATTACTTATTCACTTCCACTCAGTTTATTTATTACATGGAATGTGTGTTCTGTTATTCACCCTTCCATATTAACTATTCTCATTGATTCATTATGGATTCCTCTATACATCACCCATACTTAGCATTTGAGCTCACCCTAATTATGTTTCTTTACCCATGAATCAAATAAGAGAACTATGAAATTTATGACATAATATACAAGATGGATTATAGTTATCCTAGAAGTTTTTTATTTGTTTAGAATATAAAATATATATTGTAATTAATGTTTCCATTTTTAATACAATTATCCTTTATGTATCTAGTTTTCCAAGACTACTAAACTGATAAGTATTTTGGGGATTGATTCCTTGTTATAATTACAATGTAATTGTACCTAGAACCATCTCTGGGCAATCTAGGGTTGGGGTATTATATCTTCAACATAGATTTGGACAATCAAAACTTTTTTGTTATCATTATTTATAAAAATATTTGGATCAAAAGTTCCTTTACACAATATTTTTATAACAAAAATCTTCTTAATCTATCATACCAGGCTCTAGGGGATTGTTTAAGGACACATAATGCTTTGGTAAGTTTATAAACATATTCAGGATGTGTTGTATCTCCAAAACTAGGAGGTTGTTTAACAAATACATCCTCTTGAGCATAAATGTTAAAGAAAAAAATACATTACATTCATTTGAAAAAGTTTATAAATTGAATAATGCTATAATGGATAATATAATATGAATTGATTAATCTATAGATACCATAGGATAGGTTTATTTATAAGATATTCCCTATTGTTTATTATAAATTTTAGAAATAATTGTTTCTTTATTTCTAATGATTATTCCACTTTCATCAAAATTCTTTTTGAAAACCCATTTAACTTCAATTAGAGAGGTTTCATTAGGTATTTTAACAAAGATATATAATTTTTACTTTGGAATTCATTTATATCAACTTACAATATAGTAATCCAATCATGATTACCTAAATCATCATCAGGATTTTTAGGTCCAAATTGGGAAAAAAATGATAGATTTTTTACTTTATTTATTAAAGAACTTCTGGTACTTATATGTTAATTTACATCACCAATGATACTATCACTAGGATGATTCCACAGAATAAATTGAGTTTTTTTTTGTAAACCATGTTCATCAACATTAGGTAGAATATCTTCCTGAGTAAATAATTCAGAAATAATATATTGAGTATTTTCCTTATTAGAATATTCTTCTACAAATAGTTGGTAATCTGTTTTGGAAAACTCATCAAATGATGTAGGTTCAGTTTATTTGAAAACAAAAGGATAATTTGCATCTAGTTTAACATATAATATTTCCTTAATAGTACTAGAAGTTTTATTAAAAACTATATAAGCAATAGAATTAGTGGAATAACCTAAGAAAATATACCTTTATCGGATTTGGGTGTGAATTTTTGTAAATTTTATTTTGTATTCAAAATGAATAAATTTCATCCAAATATTATGTAGTTCGAAGCTTTTTGTTTTCAGAAAATCCATAATTTATAAAGTGTTTTATTAATTATAGGTCGAATTAAAACAAGATTTATAGTATAAAAAGTTGTATTAACAGGTTCTGTCAAAAAATGTTTAGAAATTGATTATTCACTCAACATGGTTGTAATTATTTCCATAAGAATATGATTTATTAATTCGACAACACCATTTTCTTGTAGAGTTCTAGGGTCTTCATAGTTATTAGTAATACCATTCTTACTAAAAAAATTTCATAAAAAAGAATTTTCAAATTCACCAACATGATCGATACAAATAGTTATCAAGCGAATTTTTTTTCTCATTTTTAACGTTGAAAACAAATGTTTTTAAAAAACAATAATATTCATATTTATTTTATATTAAATATACCCATGTATATTTTTTGTAATCATCAACTAAAACAATTATATCGTACATTCCTCTAAAACTTCCAGTTTGTGTGGGACTAAATAAATCCACATGTACTATCTATAAAGAATCAGCAGTTTAGACTTCACTAATAGATTTAAATATTGACATATGTTTCTTGACGTATTTATAAGGACAAAAAACTTTTATAGAATCAAATTTAAGTCCCAGTTGAAACTTTTTATGTCTTTTCTTATTAAATTTTCATTGGTTTGTATTGTTATAATGTCACAACCTTCTATTACATAACTGAGATTGATCTTCCATTACACTGATACAAGGTAAGTATTGGATTCTAAGGTGTTATATGTTAAGATTTTATACACTCTCATTACAATTGAAAAAAAATAATAAATTTATACTTGGAATTATTTAGGAAACATTTATCATTCCTATAGTTCACAATTTAACCATCATCACATTATTGACTTATGCTTGTACGGTTTTCCTTAATAACATTAATAAAAAAAAATTTAATTTAATTTTTTCCAAGAATAATAATATTACCTATACTAGTAATTTGTCCTTGAGAATTATCTTTGAAAGTAACTATTCCACCATTCATTTTGATAATCTTTTCAAATAAGTCTTTCTTACCAGTCATATGTTGATAATAACCACTATCCAGGTTCCATTTATTATAGTTGTTGGTACTTCATTAGTTTTCCTAAACATAAAACAATCAGGTTTTAGGACCCCAAAACTTCTTGGATAGAGAATTTTTGGAAAGAAAAATTGTAGGAATACACATTTTTTTTTCAAAAATGGTCATTGTGAAATCTTAGGGATTGAATTTTATTTATAGAACAATTTTTATTCCAGTGACCACCACTTTGAAACACTATAAAAAATGGTGCACTCATTGGTACTAAGTAATTATTATTGAAAATTAGATTTGAATGAGAATATCACATTCCAAAACTATTACCATGAGGAAGATTTTGTTTATACATTTTATAAAAAGTTTCCTTTCTAGAAGTAAGCTCTGATAAGAGTTTATTTAGAGAAAAAAAATAATATAATTTTATTTTTATAACTAAATTATTATCCTCACAATAATTAAGTTTATAAGTGAGTTTTGTTTCTAAAAAAGTTTTCTCAAAATTCACTATTTCAAAATCATTAGAAATCTTATCCTTATCAGAATTAGTTTTTTCAAGGTTTCTAGAAATAGGATAATTTTCAAAAGATTTCTTAAGATGATCTTTTGAAAGATATGATACATCTTTGGTCAAAACATTTATTCTACTATTTTAATTTTCATGTTTTCTAATTACTTTAAAATTAACATTTTCAAGATGTTTGGAAAATCAAGAATCCTCTTCATAAGAAGTTAAAGTATTATTATCACTATATGAGGATGATTCATCATATAAAGATATATAATCCATCTCATCGAGATAGTTTGATTTTAAATACATAATTTTAAAGATTTAGGAGTATGTAACTTATCCATAAGACATTGATTTTCAAAAGTTATTGTGGTATAGAGGCCAATATTCTTCTTTCCATAATTTTCATTTTCAGAGGAATGGTCAAAATAATCTCCCTCCTCCAGTAACTGGATTTGAAGACATTATTACCTTTTTGTCTTGTAATACATATTATGATTTATGTCAGAAAATATTTCCTTTCTTTCTTTTCTTTTGACTTTTGTACAATATTGTCTTATATGTCCTTCTATTTTACATTCATAAAAAGTATGTTCATAAATGTTCTTATCAATCTTGTCCTTGTTAATTTTATTATAATGATATTGAAAATCCTTTTTAAAAAAAATATTGTTCATACTAAGAGAAATATTGGATATCTAATTTTCTAAATGTTTATATTTAATTGAATCCAATCAAAATACTAAATTCTTTGTCTTTGTTGACTTGAAAACAAATTCAGGAGTCTGATATTTTATAATATTTGTAGTTTTAGTTGGAAATGAAACTCCGCCATTTTTCATTTTATCTTTCTTATCATCTCTTTTCAATATATTAACCTATTGTAAAGGAGATAATCAAGAGTAAAATTATTAACCTTTCTTGACTCATTAATAACAGTTCTATTTGATTCCCACTTATTAGGAATAATATCAATAATATTTTCAACAATGATTTCATTATCTAATAATTTTTCACCCATAGCTTGTAAACTATATAAAATTATCAAAAAACATTGTTTTAACATAACAACATGATCTCTATCAAGAAACGCAAAAGTTTGATTATTAGTTCTCAACATATCTCTTCTAGTCACATCATCTTTAGAAGTTCCAAAGTGAGTAATCTCTAATTTCATCCAATTACTATTAGAAGCTTCAAAATAAGAAATTTGACTATATATGTTTCTAGTCATGGGACATAATAAGGTATTCCTTATGTTGTAATTCAATTGGTATTATTTCTTTTCCTGAATTGTGAAATGTATTAATTCTTTATAATTATTTTTTTAATCTCTAGTCAGCATAACAATATTGTCAAATCCAATTTTGATAACAAAATACTCCTTCTATCACTCCAATAATCATAATAGTTCTCAAAACAAATTGGGGGTCTGTTTGGATTGAGATTTCCAATTTACATGACAATAAGTCATACTATATTTAATAAAAAATAAAAAATTCTTTTTCTATATTACATGTTAGTATAATTAGTATTAATATACAAAAAGTTTATAAGAATATTAATACTAACTTGAAAAAAAATAGAAACAAAGAAATTGAATGTATAATAGTGGTGGAATTCTCTTTTGAAACATAAATTTTGGTATCAATATTATATATACATGGAATTGATACTAATTGTAGGATTAATATGTATATAGATACCCAAATATAAGAGGGTGAGGGGGTGAATTATAAGTTTCAAAATTTTCATTTTTAATCTTAAATGTTTTTTAATAATATTAAACATATCGTATTTAAAAAAACTCTTATGTATTAAAATAGTATTTGGACAAGAACCTTGGTTATAATGATAAGAATATTGTAATCAAGTAGATTTAGATTTGTAATCCATAGTTATGATTCAAGTGAATATAATTTTATTCAATAAGTTGTGTAATTGTATTCAGAGTAAAAATATATATATTACTGTATTTATAAAAATTATCGCAATCAGAGTGGTTATGATTAATCAGAGTAATATAGAAATTAATGATTCTATCATATGTGTATGAAATCATTTAAAATGTAAAATTATACTCACAATGTTATAAATAAAATTAATACAAATATAAATATAAATATAAAAAAATCACTTTTTATTATAATTATAGTGGAATTAAAAGAACTTGTAATTAAACTAGTAATAAAAATGAGTAGAATTATTTTAACCCAAAGAGAAAGGTATCTAGTAACATGGGATAAATTTATCTTGATTTATACATTCCAAGAAATTTTTCTTACCCACACTAGGGTAAGCCCTCGATATGAAGATATTTTTCTATCTTGCTATCCTCACAATCACTTGATCAAGAAGGTGATTAACTTCTCTAACATCAGAGCCTCAGAAGACCTTGATATGAGGGATCATATTATATCTTTATATCCTAATAAGACCTCAATAAAACTGATCATATTCTATCATTATATCCCCAGAAGCCTTCAATTATAATTACAAAATCAGATTCACATAAATAAATACAACTGAATTTTAAGGGGACAATTTGAAAAGGTTTCCTTAAGAAAAAGAATCTCTCTAAACTAATACAAAAGAATAAAAACAAATTGCTAAAAATTTTACACCTTATAAATTTTAGAACAAATTCAAAATTCCCACACACATGAGGGATTATGTCAACTATTCTTTTTAGACTCTTAAAATAGCCAGGTATTTACAGGTTTTTCTCTCAACTGTCATCAAGATATCTAATTGTCATATTTTCTCCGAAATCTTCAGGAGGACTTAAACACCTAGAACTTTAATGGGAATATGATAACTAAAATCACAACATCTTTTTGTTTCACATATTAAAATAGAATACATTACATCATTTTGACAATACACAGTTAAGAGTTAAATTTTCCAATACGATAAAACAATTTTACATATTCAGAATGGAAACAGAACGCTATCTGATGTATTTACTTATAGAGTTTCATTATTATTTTATCAATGAGTGTAAATTTGATGATATAAGATCTGAATTCAAATTAGATTAAAACATTTTTCATCACTAATAAAATATAAAAAGTCTTAAATCCGATTTGATAAAGTGAATCTGATCATAATCAGAATCTTTCTCATTAAGATAATTTTTTTGAATACTTTAAAACTATTTCTATTTATGGTAAAGGTGTATATTTTTTATAAAGTTATGGTAAAAATAATTTGGACCTAAATTTTTTTGATATATTATATTTTAGAATGAGATTTTCATTTCCAAAAACTAAAGGAATAAAAAAGTCAAAAAGAACATTTAACTTAGAAGAGGACATAAAATCATTTCCATAGTTAAGTATTCCATCCAAGACTATCATAGTGGATTCGGTTCACTACCCATTCCATCATATCCTCTGTCAAGGTTCACTCCAAATAATTACATAGTGTATATATTCCCTTACCAAATTGAGTTCACTACCCATTCCATTACATATTATCTCATGAGATATACAAATTTAATTAATGTATTACAGAGATATATAAGTCTTGGACCAACCACCACATAAATAAATCATAGATATGTTTTCCACAACATGATAAAACATTAATCATATAATAACTCATGGAATGGAAAAAAGTCTCCTAAACATTTCAAAATTTCATAAAAGTATAACCCATGGAAAATAAAAAAGTTTCATAAAAATATTTTCATCATAATAATAAACCACCCAGAGAATTAATAAGGATGGTTTCATTGGATCATATCTTCAATAAATTAAAATTAACATCATAGGATTATATCTTAGATGAAAATGGATTTAAAACATTACTTTGAATATTTATTGGGGAAAATAACCTTCTAACATTGAAATTAATTCTTTAAAATATAAAATTTCTCAAAATTTTATAGAAAAAATTTTATTTGAAAATAAAACTTTTAATAATTTGTGGTTCAAGATGGTGGGAAATTATTTCCACGCCATATATGTTAGAATAAATAATCCCTTCTTATTTTCGATAAAAAGGAAAAAGTTCCATATTTAGAAAACTATAGGAAGAATACTTTTAAACCATTTATTATAAAATTAAAATCTGGTTGAAATAAATTTAAATATCAATTGGATTATAGTAAAAACATTATTCAAAACATTTTTAGTAACCATGAACATGGAAGAAAAATAATTTTTGACCGAAGAGATAAATAAATTCAATTTTCATTAAATAAATCAATCATTATATTGAGTTCTTAATGAGAGTAAAATTAAGGGAAAAAATTTAATATCCATAAATAACTATAGTAGAATAAAATTTATGAGAATTTTGAGATATAGTTCATAAAATTTCATAACGAGAAACTTGATCACAAATAATCGTAATAAATAATGAGATTTTAACATAAACTTATTTCCTCATGGTTAACTTTATTTAAAAGTGAGTTAACATCCAGTATAATAGATTAAAAACTATTTTAATCCTATCACAGAGTAATATAATTAATTACATTACCATATTTTGTAAAGACCCTGATTTTCCATGTAATTTTTTTAATTATATGGAATTATTAGGAGTTTGTGAAAATTGATGGCACATGATTTCAAGGCTCGGTGTTCCTGGAATGAATTTGTGAACATTTTTTAAGGTATGTTCAATAAACACGTGAGTGGCGTTTTCTAACTTTTAAACCGGTGTGCAGATTAAAAATATGAGGGCACCGTTGAATCCATAACACCAGGATTCTCTTAAGGGTGGCTTCACTTCGACTGTAGTAGGTCTGGAGAAAAAGTAAGATTTTTTTCTTTTTAAAAGAATAATTAAATAACTATGTTGTTTTATTTATTTATTTCTTTTCCTCCAATGGAAAAGGGGTAGTGTGGGGCCAACGACGTGCCAATCCATTAAATATCTTGACCCTTGAAATCCTAAGTAATAACATTGTTGGAATTCAGGAAGGATCCTATTAAATGAACCCCTATAAATTTCATGATCGTTACATACCCTTCCCCTATAATATTTATATGGAGCTTGGGGAGGGTTAATGGCACATCTTCACAATGCGATGAAGTCCTGATAAAGTGATGTGACACCAACCTTAGAGGACAGGACCAATTTCGGCGTGCAGTGACAAGCAACACTGAAATCCTAACCAAAGAACGATGATTGAGTGACATCATTGGCGGCATGTTGTGGGGACGATGAACAATGAGTCTTCCTCAATCGTAGGCATTCGTCAACGATCTTGAGGTAGGGGTTACTTTTTTTTTATTTCCAGAGTTGTTAAATCTTATTCAACCCTCTGGATGAAAATATAACGCGAAGGGTGTGGTCCAAACAAACAAGGCCTGTACCCTCATCCTTTTGTTAGAATTTTGGTATGTTCTTCTTGAGCATTATCTTCGGGTTGGACGAGACCCGGGACGGCGGGTAACGAAAGTAGCCAGCAATGGACGGCCGTAGAGGAGATAGCAGCGCGATATCGCACGCCGCTAGTGGAGAAGGTCATGGGCGTAGCCGCAACAAGTGAATATGGTGGCTGACAATGACCGACTGCGAAGGAAGTGTTGGTGCACCATTGCGCACCGCCGAAGAAGGGGGCCACAACATATCAACGTTGTGGACAACGAATGTCGACCATGGGCGGAGGCGGCGCGACGTACCAATGCACGCTGCAGGAGGTGGCAACAGCTCATAGCCATGGAAGTGGAGGAACCTGCCCTCCTGCGGGTTCTGCGGAGATCAGGTGGTGGCCATGTGGCACCACCGCTTCACAAACCGAACGGCCGCTCGGCCGTTCGGGAAGACTGGGGGGGTCTCACCCCTTATGTCAGCTAGGGCATGGGCCACTCCATCTGTGCCACAGGTGACCATCTTGTTGAGCCCCACTATTGGCTAGGCCGCGCGTGCCCAGCGGGCCGTGCCCTACCATGGGCCGGGACGCGTCAGCCCCGCGGGCCCTGCCCCACTGTAGGTCGGGCCGCGCAAGCCCAGAGGGTGGTTCCCCGGAGGGACGGGCCACACGAGCTAGAAGGCCACCCCCTTGCGGGCTAGGCTACACCCCCTTTCAGGCTAGGCTGGATTGTGGCATAGCGGGACGAGCCCGCCGCGGCTCAGCCCAGTCAGTTTGGACCCGTACCGGGTCGAGTCGACCCAAACCGGGTCGGGTCGGCCTAGACCCAACCAGGCCTTGTTCCGCTTAAAGGGATATAACTTGAAATCCGGGCATCTGTTTGACGAGTTGTCTATAGTAATGGGGCCCTTGGAGTGAGTTGGTCCTTTTCCTATACTGCACTTGAATTTTGGATATAGTTGGAATATGGCTGGGTTGGATCAAACCCAAATCCAACTGGGCCCTCGGAACGAAAATGCTTATAACTCAAAGATCGGGCGTCCGATTGACACGTTGTCTGTCACGTTGGAACCCTTACGACATGGAGGTAATTTGGGTTACCCCTTATTGGATATTTGTGGTAGTTGAAGTATGACTGATATCTTGAGGTGTGGATTATACAAAACTTGAGCTCATAGGGTGCGAGGAATCTAGTGGCTGGCAGTGAGGCGGAGGTTGGAGATAGATCATATGGAGGTTAGTACCGAGCGACCCTATCTGGGTCAACACTAATCCTATGTGGTTTAGATCCTATGTGGGTCATCACTCAGCAATCCTGTATGGGTACGCACATATTGATCTTGTGTGGGTTAGATCCTGTGTGGGTCAGTGGGGGTTAGTTACCTATCGATCATGAGTGGGTCAGATTTCATATAGTCAGCAACAATTCCTCTCAACACAATATGATGATATATATTCTTGACTAATCATATGTACTTATATACCTTACTTATATACTATTGTGATTTGAGTCTTTTATCATCATGGAGTTACCTGTGCGGTATTTATTCCTTCATGGTGTTACCTTCGTGGTGTTACCTGTGTGGTACTTCTACCTTTGTGGTGTTATCTTCGAGGTGTTATCTGTGTGGTACTTCTATCTTCATGGTGTTACCTATGTGGTACTTGAATCATCCTGGTGTAACCTATGTGGTACTTCTATCTTCATGATGTTGTCTTTTTGGTGATACTCGTGTGGTAATTCTAACTTCATGGTGTTACCTGTGTGGTACTACTACCATCATTGTGTTACCTTTTTGGTATTCTTCCCTTATGTTGGGATGATTGTATCTTGATAACATAGGAAAATTTATGGGAATATACCTAAGTAGATATGATGTATATTGCTTCCTGCTTTGATATGGAGGTCTTTATTTGTAGTTTTTCCTTTGTGGAACTCTGGGAGACCTATGAGGGTCTCAGGGTCCCTTCTGAGTATCGTTATACTCACCCCTACACGGGCTATGCCCACACCTTGTTATGTCTTGTAAATATGACGTACGTCATTGATCTATGCTGAGGAATCTAGGACTGGACAGTGCACGGAGGTGGGCCATTTGATGGGACATGATGCAGGGTTTTACTGATCGTGAGCTGTACCTACCCTTCCAGTAGGATCCAAGGTGGATGATCCAGGAGCTATTTTTCACTTTTAAGTAGTATTTTTACCTTTAATTTTTACATGTACTTTTCTGTTGGTCTTGTATTATGGGACTTTTTCTTTTAGAACACTTTTACTACAACAGTTAATTTGTGGTTTATTTTTGTTGTGTTCCTGGACACTGTGTATGTACAAGTAAAAAGGAAAGTCCCTCCTGTTTTAGGGATACGCCTTTCCAGTGCTAGTCTCCAGCCCCTGGCATATGGAAGGCAGGCTTGGGGTAGTCACGGCACGGGACCCAGGGGATGGGTCGTGATAAATTGGTATCATAGGAGTTAGTTCAACCATAGAACTAGGACCCCGATGTTTTCTATCTAGTAATAGTGTTATGTGTTATGACTGTGGTGTTCAGTTTGGGGAATCTAGTGTTGGTGCAACAACTAATGTATCCATACACCAGGAACCTGGATTCTGATTTCAACTCAGTACATGTAAACATTTATTGCATGTGTTTTTGAATGTCTTTTCTTGTGAACTATTTGAGTCAGCTCACAATGTATTACTTATTTACTATGAAACACATTTTCTCTTTTAGGATGCCTCCACATAGACAGCTAGCCTATATTCCTGAGAGTGTATGCGATAACCATCCACTAAGCTATGAGGCCTCGGTGAAGGGCCATTTTACAATGTTAGCACATTCGGGTGGTGTATGAGGAGCATCACTACCCATTGGGAAAATGTTTCCACCAGCCCCACCAGAAGAGGGTGCATGCCAACTGAGTGTGTTTCACATGTTTCAGAGGCTGAGGTCTCCTAGGTTCCAAGGTGAGATGGATCCGCAGGCGGATGAGGACTGGCTGGAGGCTGTGGCCATATTTTTTCGCTTAGTTTGGGACACCATTTGATTTGATGGTGATCCTAGCTACCAGTCTCTTCCAGGGAGCAACTGTGAGATGGTGGAGTCTGACACATTAGATACACAATGAGGTGACCCTCACCTGGGGGGGATTTGAGAGCCTTTTCATGTCAGTGTACATCCCAGTGACTCTATGCTTAGTGCGTATACAGGAGATTCTACACTTAAAACAGAGCAGCATGACTATGGCCTAGTACTCGGCGAGGATCACTTATCTATCTCTATACTCCATCTACATAGTACAAGACCCATTCTTCAGGGCCCCGACCATTGATTATGGTCTCCAATGGGAGATCAGAGCATCGATGAAACCGGTCAGCATTCTGACGTAGGCTTGGGTACAAGAGAGATAACTTTTGGGGCAGAGCTGCCTAGCAGATGAGGAACTAACGGTGAGAGCCACCACCAAAATTTAGGTAGAAGAGTCATCTTCTGCATGGATTAGATGGATGACGCAAGGACTAAAGTAGGCCAGACCTTCTAGTGGATGACATTAGGATATATGGTCAGTGGTGCTGGGCTCACCAGATATAGGAGTTCAGATGAGGACCAGGCAGTGCTACTCGTGTGGTGGGTAGGGTCACATGACTCATGACTTCCCAACCTTCCATAGGGATGACCAACAGATGGTCGACGTACCGCCGAGGTAGAGGTAGTGATTCGAGGGAGGAGGCCCAAAGGGTGGAAAATGTGGTAGAGGTGATAGCCATGCAGTAGGCGGTGGATGTCGATTCAAGGTTCTACTGCCACACCCTCTAGGTGGTCTACCCCGACCATAGGGAGTAGGTGGAAAGGGGCGTTCTTAGATCCAGGCAGCTGAGGCCTGCGACCACAGTGCTCCAGTGTTGAATCAAGGTACGATCTGTTTCTACTCCACCTTAGCTGCTGTACTTATAGACACAGGGGCCATTCACTCTTTTATTTCCATGGCCATCGTTCGAAACTCAGAGACTCTGGTGGAGCCGTTGGCTCGATCCTTATAGCTAGAGACTCCTACCAGAGGGGATTCTATAATTACACACCTGTGCTAGTAGTGTGATCTTAATCTAGGAGGAGAGAGCTTCGAATGTGATCTTCTAGTTGCGGTGTCGAGGCCTTATGATATCATCTTGGGTATGGACCAGTTATCCACAGTCCATGATCAGATTGACTATATTAGGCACAAAGTGTGGTGTGTCCGCGAGGATAGGACCATGTTTTCCTTCACCGACGGGAGGGAAACCATTGCAGCACAAGATGGAATTAACCAGAAGGGGATACAGGTGATCACATATTAGTTGGATAGCCATACCCTCAGTGTAGTTGATTTTTATAGTACCATCTATCCTATTGTGGAGTACAAGTACGATGATGTCTTTCTTGATGATGTTCCAGGACTACCTCCTCACAATGACGTGGACTTTTACATCGACCGGTAACCCAGGAAGAAACTGATATCTACACCAGCATATCAGATGGCTCCCACAGAGATTTGTGAGTTGTAGGTACCATTGGAGGACTTGCAGAGGAAGGGGTTTATAAGGCCCAGTGTTTCTCCTTGGGAAGCCCCGATTTTGTTCGCCAGTAAGGAAGATGATGGGGGTTTTAGACTCTATGCGTACTATCGGTACCTAAACTAGGTGATTGTGAAGAACAAGTATCCACTTATGAGGATTTATGATCTTTTTGATCACCTGAAGGGATATTGTTGGTTTTCAAAGATTGACCTCACACTACTAGAAAAACAGGTATTTGTGATGGGATCCCGTCGCAAATGGCCTTTTGCGATGGGGGCCCGTCACAAATAGCCCGTTGCGGAAAACACCGTTGCAACAACAATTATTTGCGACGGGCCCGTCCCTAAAGTTATTATTTGCGACGGGGATCCTTCCCATCGCAAATATTACTCCATATATTTGTAAAAACTTTTAAAATAGTAATTGCGACGGGGCCCGGCGCAACACGTATTTGCGACGGGGCCCGTCGCAAATAGTCTTGCGACGGGCCCCGTCGCAATTACTATTTTTTTAAAAAAAAATAAAAAACTATTATTAAATTATTTTAATGAATATCATAATAGTACTATTTGCGAAGAGCATAATATCCCATCAGAAATACTATAAAAAAAATAAAAAAATAAATTATTAATAAATTATTTTAATTAATATAATAATAATCCAATTATAATTCAAAAATAAAAAATAATGAAATATTACTAAATGATTTTAATTAATATAATAATAGAATTATAATTCACAAATAAAAATAATAAATTATTAATAAATTATTTTAATTAATATAATAATAATAGAATTATAATTCAAAAATATAAAATAATAGAATATTAATAAACGATTTAATTAATATAATAATATTAGAATTATAATTCATAAATAAAAAAAATACTAATAAGTTATTTAAATTAATATAAAAATAGTAAAATTATTTTACATTCAAATATTAAAATAATTCAAATATTACAAAAAAATATAAATAAATTATAATATTATAAAATTTTAATATATATATATAAAATTTAATATTATAAAATATAAATAATAATATTATTCATATTAATATTGTTATTTCAAAATATAATATTATTAATATTTTATAATGAGACAGAAACTACGAATAGAAAAAAATTCATATTTTGATTTAACAAAGTTTATAACACAAAAAAAACTCTAATCTGAAGGAGGGGGGAGGGGGGAGGGGGGATCTGCAGATGCTGGTGGAGGAAACTCCATCCCTAAAGCATGAGTTAGTCGGCGCAAGTACTTCATCTGCTCCTGGTGCTGCTGCTGCCACCGACTCATCTGCTCCTCGTACAGCTGCTGCTGGCGTCGACGCTCCTCCTCATGCTACTGCTGCTGCTGATGCATCTGCTCCTGCTCCTGTCAGAGACTCTCTATCAGTGTAGCCTGAGATCGCAACTGATCCTCATACTTTGTAGCAGAAGAAGATGCACGAGCTCCTCTCAAGCTGGACACCGACATCACAGCACTGCCATAATAATCTTCGGGAGTCAGTCGAGAGCTAATACCAACTACCTAGCCCTTATCGAAGGCATACTGGGTGGCTTGCATCCATGCCGCCTCATCAAACTGACGACCAGTGGTCTGATCTGATGACTCGTCCTGACTCTCAGGCCGGGTCTGTGACGCTACGGCCTCATATGACTCCTGTAGTTGCAATTTAAAATTAAAATTGTGAATATATTATATGCAGTTAATTTTTAAACTTGAAAACAAATAATACTGACCACGATGTGATGCTGACGATCACCTCTGAGCTCCCCAGTAGCAGGATCACTATAAATCCTTTGATATACGTCGTACTCCGTAATATCGGGGTGCTCGACAGCCTATAAGAATAAAAAATAAACTGTTAATATTTATAGTTATATTAAATATTTATAAATAATGTACGTACCAGATGCTGTCTATGAGTACTGAAAGAACGTCTCCCATCTTGATGAGTCACCTCCTGTCTCCCCCGATTCTGCCTCCTCACTGATGATCTCCTCTGAAAGGCACCACTCAACCAGTGCGCATATAATCCATCCCATACATGGGATGAAATGTACTCTGGTCGGTGTGCTCTACATGACTCGTCAAAATAGGACACTCCTGCTTTCTTCGTGGCAGCATTTATTAAATTGTGCAAAAACTGATGAAACCGATCACGCATGGCCACCTCCCATGCCTTGTGGATGGCGCCATGCATGGTATCCTTGATCGGATACCATAAACCCTACAAATAAATCAAAATATCAAGTTAGAAATGAAATAATTTTCAAAATAAAAATTATTTATTTATGTACGTACCAACCAATGGTCGAACATGGCCTACTGCACATAAATGGGAATCTGATCCCACGTGGTCCACGACTGAGAGAAATAGTTCTGCAAAATAACACTGCCCTGTCTGACTGCTATATGCAGAAAACTGTAAAAATAATAAACATTTATTATGTGAATAGATTAATGAAATCTTAGTCAAATCCACAGATTATCACATAGGTTATCACACCTCCGTGTGCGTGGATCAATCCCAAGACGTGGACGTCACTCGGGGACGGGGTCAGGAATCATCAATCGTGCAAGACCGCGCCCCCTCCGCGTACTCCCTGGAGCGCCTGCAGGCTGAGGGTCATCTTCCAGCAACTCATCCGCATCGAAAGTCAGGTCAGCATCTTCCAACTCACGAAATGTGTCGTCGTCCATCTGAAATAGAAAATGTTAATGTTGTTAGCAAATAATTGATAATTACTATTATATATAAATATATATATATTATGATTGTATATACCTACCATGGAATTCTATCAGTGTTCATCTTCATCATCATCTTCATATATGTCAATGTCATCTTCATATTCCTCCTCAACATCATCGATATCCATTCGAGTTCTAGTTGCTTCATCTCTTACCATTTCAAATTCATATGTGACATCATTAACATCATCGTCATCACCGACTCTTAAATGTGGGGGGTCATCATCGATACTCATGTCTCTTTGTAAAAAAGATTGATTTTGAGTACTCTCTTGAAAAACTTCAATTCTCTGCACATCCGTGAAAGCACATTCACTTTGACTAAACTGATTGTCTCGAATTTTGATTTTTATTACACTCCACCAATTAGTCAAGTCTCTTGATGTAGCACAGTACTTTGCGTAATAAACTTGATGTGCCTGTCGAGCCAATAAGAATGGTTCATTTACTGCGAGAACACTTTTACATTTAATATCGATGATTCCATGAGTCGGATGAACACGCACGCTTCTCTTTGTATCCAACCACCGACATTTGAACATGTTTATGTAATGTTGTCCAAGATAACAGAGTTCAATGATTTCATCAAGTATTCCATAAAAGTCAACTTTATTTTCTCGATGAAGAGATCCCCTCAAGCTAACTCAACTGTTCATTGTTTTTTTCGATTACCCATATGCATGTGTGTGAAATCGAAATCCATTCACCACATATGCATTATAAGTCTTAACAAGTTTGGAAGGTGGGTTACTCAATATACAAAACCGTTTGTCAATTTTATCAGCATGTCGAGACACCTGAAAATTTGTGAAATAATTATGAATATAGTAAACTATACATTGAATGAGTTTCTAAAAGATAAAGAATTTATATTACCAGTTTTTGAAACCACCGAGATAAATTTTTCAGTCGGCATTCTTCGAGAGAAGCTACTGTAATTTTTGGAATTTGTTTCTTGATATGATTATCATACAACCTATAAAAACCAAAGTTATTTACTGTAACATAAATGATAGAATACGTGATATAAACACTTACAGTACAACTGATGTCATCTCTTCACAATTGAGCAGAACATACGTATAAGCTCTATGATGTTCATCATCCGAAAGCTAGTGTTATTAAACTCCACCAAAACCAAGCTCTGGCTGGTTGAAAACAGATAATTGATTGTCGATTTCATCAATATTCCTCTCGTTCCATACCATTCAGTTTTTTTTAGGATACTCAGATTCAAAATAATGGGAGCAGAAAAAAGATATTTCCTCTTGAAAATAAGCTTCTGCAATAGATCCTTCAACAGATGCTTTGTTACGTACTTTTCTTTTCAATTTTTGCATGCATCTTTCAAATAGGTACATCCATCGAAACTGTACTGGACCTCCACATTTGGCTTCATATGGAAAATGTAACATCAAATGTTCCATTGAGTCGAAGAAAGACGGCGGAAATATTTTTTCCAGTTTACATATAATTACAACAACATCTTTTTCAAGTTTGCATAGAGCATCATAATCTGCTGTAGCTGCAAAAATTTCCCGAAAAAAATGAGACATGTCTATTATGGAATCCCAAATCACAGAATTCAACAGACCTATTAATCCAATGGGTATAAGTCTTTCCATTATAACATGACAATCATGACTTTTTAATCCAGTAATATGACCATTCTTTACACATCTACACAAATTGGAAGCACAGCCATCTGGAAGTCTCAAATCTGCAATCCACTGAAAAAATAATAAACGGTTTTCTTTAGACAGTGTATAAGCTGCTTTTGGTTTCAGTAAACTTTCTGTTCTGACATTCTCAAACAGTTCCAGTTCTGGATGCCTGCAAATTTGGGCAAGATCTAAACGTGCATTTACATTGTCTTTGCTCTTTCCTGGCATATCCAAAACTGTATGAAACAAATTTTCAAAACAGTTCTTCTCAATATGCATGACATCTAACATGTGTCGGACCAAAAAATCAGACCAATATTGAAAATCCCAAAATATGATACGTTTAATCCAATTGTGTTCTTTTCCAAAACCAGAAATTTTCTGTTGGTTTATTGTGGGACCAAAAGTGATGGGAGGTAATGAAAATACAACTGATTTTAACTCCGAACCTGATAGCATTTTTGGAGGTCCAACCCTTTCAACTGTTCCTTTTCTGAAATGATATCTGTTTCTGCGAAAAGGATGATCATCTGGAAGAAATCTGCGATGACAGTCAAAATAACAAGGTTTCTTTCCATGAATGAGCATAAATTCTTTGTTCTCTCCCATACAGAAAGGACAAGATTTCTGACCATGTGTACTCCAGCCAGATAACATCCCATAAGTCAGGAAGTCACTAATTGTCCACATCAATGCTGCTCTCAGTATGAAATTCTGTTTCGTTGCATCATCATATGTACTGACACCAGTACTCCACAATAAACTTAATTCATGAATCAATGGTTTCAAATAAACATCAATATTTTTCTTCGAATGTCCTGGAATTAGTAAAGTCAAAAAGATATATGGATCCTTCATCAACATCCATGGAGGTAAATTGTACAGAGTTAAAAAAACAGGCCAACATGAATATTGACTACCATAAGATCTGAACGGACAGAAACCATCAGTGGAAAGACCCAGTCGAACATTTCAAGCTTCTAAAGCAAAGGATGGATGCACTCTATCAAAATGTTTCCATGAATCACCATCGGCTAGATGATTCAAGCTTTTATCGGTTGAAATATTCTCTTTATGTCATGACATCATTGTCGCCGTATTCTTAGACATGAATAAACGCTGAAGTCTAGATGCAAGCGGAAAATATCTCAACTGTTTTACAGGAATCAAACCAGACTTCCAATGTTGTCCTTATTTATATCTTAGTTGGCCTCATGTGGGACAACTATCCAACGACTCATTTTCTCCAAAATATAAAATGCAGTCATTTGAACATGCATGAATCTTCTGACAAGTAAGTCCCAAATTTCAAACCAACCTCTTACTCTCATAGAAATTTGCAGGCAAAACATTTCCTTTGGGTAACAGTGTTTTAAGCAAAAAAAATATCTGGTCAAAATAGGTGTTTGACATTACGTTATCTGATTTGATAGCCATAAATTTTGCAACTGCTTCTAATTTGCTAATCTTGCAGCCAGGATATAATGTATCCTCAGCAGACCTCAACAACTCATAAAATTCAGACGGTGCCAACTCAGGATTTGAAGCTATATCAGCCGGAGTTTCTGTATGTTGAATAGATGAACCTGCAACATCATGTACTATATCTTGAAACTGGGATGGATCCGGAATCAAGTTGTTATCACCTGCTCTGGAACTGCGTTCACCGTGTTGATACCAAAAAACATAATCTGGTTGAAAACCAAAATGCAAGAGATGACCCTCCACTTTGTCAAATGTGTCAAACGTTCTCAATGCACATTTTCTACAAGGGCATTTTATTTTGCCTTCTGAAACAAATTCTAGATTTGATGCCGCAAATGATAAAAAATGTCTCCACACCCTCTACATATACTGGATTTAAACCAGAACCGTTTGGATTTCTGCGTTGATTTATCCATATGCGGTCACCTAATAATGATTATTGACGACCTCGTTGTTCCATATTTTTCTATAAAATATAAAAGCATTACTGGTTTTGAATAATTTGTTAGAAAAACCACTCAAGCAAGGATAATTATAGAGTATACATCATACACGACTGACCCAAACTTTTTATTGAGATAGACCTAAAAATTGACCCTTTAAGAGTTGAATATATTGAGAATAAAGCAAAACCTGTTACAAATATTGATAATTTTAATATTATATAAATTTTTTATTATTTTCATAGTACTAATATTATTTTTTCATAAATATTAATTATATAATAATAACATTATTACATTATTAGTATATTTTATTATTAATATTAATATAATATAATTTTTTATATTATATAGAATTCTCCTTTCATATGTGTGTTTAACATTCTGTCTCCACATGTAATATTTGCATTCACTTTCACCTCTCCATTAGTGAGTAGGTTGATAATTTTGAAAAAGAATGCAAATATTGCATGTGGAGACAGAAAACACAAAGATGAAAGGATAATTGTACATAATATAGAAAATTATATTATTTTAATATTAATAATAAAATATACTAATAATGTAATAATGTTATTATTCCTAATTATTGGTAATTATTCTTAATTATTGGTAATTATTCCTAATTATTGGTAATTATTCCTAATTATTGGTAATTATTCCTAATTATTGGTAATTATTCCCAATTATTGAAAATTATTCCTAATTATTGGTAATTATTCCTAATTATTGGTAGTTATTCCTAATTATTGGTAATTATTGGTAATTATTCCTAATTATTTGTAATTATTCATATAATTACCAATAATTAGGAATAATTACCAATAATTAGAAATAATAACATTATTAGTATATTTTATTGTTAATATTAAAATAATATAATTTTCTATATTATATATAATTCTCCTTTCATCTGTGTGTTTTCTGTCTCCACAGACAAATATTACATGTGGAGACAGAAAACACACAGATGAAAGGAGAATTATATATAATATAAAAAATTATATTATTTTAATATTAATAACAAAATATACTAATAATGTAATAATGTTATTATTCCTAATTATTGTTAATTATTCCTAATTATTGGTAATTCTTACTAATTATTGATAATTATTACTAATTATTGGTAATCGTTATGAATCATTACCAATTATTGGTAATTATAACTAATTATTGGTAATTATTCCTAATTATTGGTAACTATTTCTAATTATTGGTAATTATTCCTAATTATTGGTAATTATTCATAATTATTGGAAATTATTCTTAATTATTGGTAATTATTGGTAATTATTGGTAATTATTGGTAATTATTGTTAATTATTATTAATTATTGGTAATTATTATTAATTATTATTAATTATTGATAATTATTACTAATTATCGGTAATTATTACTAATTACTGGTAATTATTGGTAATAATTACTAATTATTGGTAATTATTGGTAATTATTACTAATTATTAATAATTATTGGTAATTATTATTAATTATTACTAATTATTGGTATTTATTATTAAGTATTACTAATTAGTGGTAATTATTGGTAATTATTACTAATTATTACCAATTATTACTAATTAATGGTAATTATTGGTAATTATTGGCAATTATTACTAATTATGGATAATTATAGGTAATTATTTCTAATTATGGATAATTGTTGGTAATTATTTCTAACTAATGGTAATTATTGGTAATTATTTCTAATTATTACTAATTATTGGTAATTATTACTAATTATTGGTAATTATTACTAATTATTGGTAATTATTACTAATTATTGGTAATTATTACTAATTATTTGTAATTATTACTAATTATTGGTAATTATTATTAATTATTACTAATTATTGGTAATTATTATTAATTATTACTAATTAGTGGTAATTATTGGTAATTATTACTAATTATTACCAATTATTACTAATTATAGATAATTATTGGTTATTATTGGTAATTATTACTAATTATGGATAATTATCGGTAATTATTACTAATTATGGATAATTATTGATAATTATTACTAATTATGGATAATTATCGGTAATTATTACTAATTGTGGATAATTATTGGTAATTATTACTAATTATTGGTAATTATTACTGATTATTACTAATTATTGGTAATTATTACTAATTATGGATAATTATTGGTAATTAGTAAATTATTACTAATTCTTGGTAATTCTTACTAATTATTGGTAAGTCTTGGTAATTATTGGTAATTATTACAAATTATTACTAATTATTACCAATTATTGGTAATTATTGGAAATTATTACAAATTATTGGTAATTATTGGAAATTATTACTAATTATTGGTAATTATTACTAATTATGGATAATTATTGGTAATTAGTAAATTATTACTAATTATTGGTAATTCTTGGTAATTATTGGTAATTATTACTAATTATGGATAATTATTGGTAATTATTACTAATTATGGATAATTATTGGTAATTATTACTAATTATTGATAATTATTTGTAATTATTACTAATCATTGGTAATTATTACTAATTATTGCTAATTATGGGTAATTATTATTAATTATTACTAATTATTAGTAATTATTGGTAATTATAGGTAATTATTACTAATTATTACTAATTATTGGTTATTATTACTAATTATTACTATTTAGTACTAAATATTGGTAATTATTGGTAATTATTACTAATTATTGGTAATTATTACTAATTATTGCAAATTATGAGTAATTATTAGTAATTATTGTTAATTATTAGTAATTATTACTAATTATTACTAATTATTATTAATTATTGGTAATTATTGGAAATTATTACTAATTATTGGTAATTATTGGTAATTATTAATAATTATAGGTAATTATTACTAATTATTAGTAATTATTACTAATTATTACTAATTATTGGTAATTATTAGTAATTATTACTAGTTATTCCTAATTATTGGTATTTATTACTAATTATTAGCATTTATTCTTAATTATTGGAAATTATTACTAATTATTCCTAATTACCATTAACTATGAACAATGAATACTAATAATTTAAATTTATTAAGTAACAAAACAATGTAAACATAATTAAATTACAACTAAATAAAAATAATTGAAACTAATAAAAAATTTAAAATAAATATTAAAATAAAATAAACATAAATACCTTTAAAATTGATCTGAGGTTGATCACTGAGCATTGTTGAAAACTTCAATATCAACTCCGAAAAAAAAGTAAACTTAAGAAACGCTGAACTCTAAAAATAGAGTTTTGAGAGAAGGAAAAGATGGAGTTTGAGAATGGATGAAAAAAACGGATGGGGGGTATTTATAGGTTAGATTATTTGCGACGGACTATTCGCGATGGGATACCCGTCGAAAATACCTTGGCCCTCATTTATTACGGTCAACGGTTAAATAGTTATTTGTGATGGGTACCGTCGCAAATAAGAACCTGCCGACATACTATTTGCGACGGGGGTATATTCCCGTTGCAAATAGCTATTACCGACGCCGGTTATTTTCGACGGGCGGTAACCGCCCGTCGCAAATAACTTTCCCGCGATTTGGCGTGCAAAGCGCGCCAGTCCTTTTGCGACGGGATTTATCCCCGTCGCAAATGACCATTTTTTCCGTAGTGTCAGATCAGGCTGTCATCAGCTCAGGGTACGAGATCAGGATGTGCAGAAGACGACCTTTGGATGTCGGTATTGCCACTATGAGTTCTGTTTATTCTATTCGGCATGCCCAATGCCCCAGCAGTGTTCATGGGAGTCAAGGATATAATCTTTCATCGATACCTTGATCTCTTTGTGGTTGTCTTTATTGATGAAATCTTGATATACTCGGCGTTGGGAGAGGAACATGCCTATCATATGCAGATAGTTTTTGATACACTATCAGAGCACAAGATTTATGGTAAGCTCTCGAAGTGCCAATTCTGGATAAGAGAGGTCCACTTTCTGGGACACGTTATCTCATAGGCTGGATTTGCCGTAGATCTGGTGAAGATAGAGGTTGTGCTCCCTTTAGAGGCACTAAGGAGTGTAACCAAGGTTTGTAGTTTCATGGGGTTGGATGCATACTAATGGAGATTCATGCCTGAATTTTCTAGAGTTTCGACACCCTTTCCTGCATTGATGAAGAAGGGGAAACCCTTCGTATGTATGGAGAGATACCAGTAGTGTTTTCAAGAGTTGAGGAAGTGACTGACGATTGCCCACATTTTGAGGCTAACATAAGAGGGTGTTGGGTATGTAGTCTACTTCGACGCATCAGGGACCAGACATGGGTGTGTCTTGATGCAGGAGCAAGCAGTGAATGCCTACACCTCACGACTTCTAAGGCAACATGAGTAGAACTACGCTACCCACAACCTGGAGTTTTTAGTAGTGGTATTCACCTTAAAGATGTGGTGACATTAATTGATTGGTGAAAGTTTTATAGTCTACTCCGATCACAAGAGTCTCAGGTATGTCTTCTCTCAGAAGGACCTGAACCTGAGACAATAGAGATGGCTGGAGTTCCTCCAGGACTATGACTTTGAGATAGTCTATTTTCCTGGGAAGAGGGACGTGGTAGAAGATGCACTCAGCAGGAGGTCTAGTCTGCAGTTTCTGAGTGAGGCGTTAGAGCAGCTAGCCCAGATGTAGATATCCTTCAAAGATAAAGATTAAATAGCTTACCTCTAGTCTATGACTATCACTCCCATACTTCTTCAGTGAGTTCATGAGACAGAGCATGGGGACATTTACTGCGAGGCTCGACGTACTTAGATATCCTCAGGACAGACACCTAAAGGATTGTATGAGGGTGGAGAGGACATTATCCTCTTCAGAGGACTTTCCATGGTACAGGTGGCGCTACGGGAGAAAGTTCCATAAGTCCCCTTTGGCGGTACATCCTGGTGTGGAAAAGATGTACCAGGACCTCCGACATCAGCAATGGTGGCGAAGGATTAATAATGAAGTGGAAGAGTTGGTTGTCAATAAGTGAAGGCTGAGAATTAGGTTCTAACAGGTTTAGCGCAGCCACTAGAGGTGCCAGAGTGGATGTGGGATGGAATCTCCATGGGATTTGTGACAGGGCTTTCACGTACGTTCCGGGGACATGATTCCATCTAGGTTATCATTGACCTACTATCCAAGTCACCCTAGTTCCTACCTATCCTCTAGTAGGTATCAGTAGAGGGCTTGAGAAACCCCTACGTACAAGAGATTGTAAGACTTCATGGGGTTCCATCGATGATCTTCTCAAACCGTGATGCTTGTTTTACTTCCCGGATGTGGAAGAGGTTGTAGGAGGCATTTGTGACTCAACTGCATTTGAGCACCGCCTTTCATCAGAAGGTGGATGGTCAGATAGAATGGACCATTTAGACACTAGATTATAGGCTACATGATTGTGTCCAAGATTTTTTTCCAGAGTTGGGAGGATCACTTTCCCTTGGTGGAGTTCTCATACAACAATAGTTATCACTCCACCATCGATATGAAACTATTTGAGGCCTTGTAAGGTCAACCATGCAGATCATCTCTATGCTGGATAGACCCAGGGGAGTCAACACTTATGGGTCCATAGATATTACGGGCTACCATTGAGAAGGTGCAGGTTATTCGGGAGTGGATGAAGACTCCACAGAGTAGACAGAAGTCTTATGCTGACAGGGGACAAAGACCTCTGGAGTTCCATGATAGGGACCATGTATTCTTGTGAGTCTCTTCTTGATAGGGAATACAGAGATTTGGCAGAGGTGGAAAAATCTCACTGATTTTTATCAGACCATTTCTGATATATTGAAAGATTGGTAAGGTTGCATATCTCTAGGAACTGCCACTACGGTTGTAGGGGTTCACGATGTCTTACATATATCATAGACGAGGAGATACATTCATGACACATCTCACATCATTGACCACGACGAGCTGAACTTTGATGACGGGGTGACATTTAAGGAGGTTCCCGTGGAAATTGATGATCGACATGAGAGATTCTTTAATGGGTAGTCGATACTTCTAGCATGAGTTCACTGGCATCATGGGAACCTCCAAGATTTCACTTGGGAGTGGGAGGCTCATATTCGTGATCAGTACCCCCATTTGTTTTCTTTTTTTATGTTGTGTCATTTGAGGATGAAAGGCCCTAAGTTGGGGAGAATGTAAAGACCCAGATTTTTTATGTAATTTTTTTACTTATATATAATTATTATGAGTCTGTGAAAATTTATGGCGTGTGATTTAGAGGCTCAGTGTGCCAGGAATGAATTTAGGAAAATTTTTTAATGTACATTCAGTAAACGTGTGAGAGGAATTTTCTAACATTTGAACCAGTGCTCGGATTAAAAATATAATGGCACCATTGAATCCACAACGTCAGTATTCTCTAAAGGGAGGCTTCACTTCGACCGTAGTAGGTTAGGAGAAAAATCTTGATTTTAGACTTTTTAAAAGAAGAATAAAATAACTTTGTCATTTTATTTCTTTCTTTATTTTCCTTAGACGGACAAGAGGTAGTGTGGGACCAATGATGTGTCTATCCATTAAATGGATTGACCCTTAAAATCCTATGTAACAGTGTTGTTGGAATTTATTATGGTTCCTATTAAATGAACCCCTGTAAATTCAATGATCGTTACTTACCCTCCCCCTCTCCTATTTATTTGGTGCTTGGGGAGGGGTAATGGCATGAAATCACTAAGTGAAGAAGTACTGGTAATGTTCCGTGATATAAACCTAAGAGTACGGGACCGGTTTCGGTGAGCGGTGATGAGCAACACCGAAATCCAAACTGAAGAACGATGATTGAGTGACATCGTTCGCAGCTTGTTGCGAGGACGATGAACAATGAGTCTTCCTCAATCGTGGTCATTCTTCAATGGTCTTGAGGTAGGGTTTACTTTTGGTTTTACTTTCATGATTCGTAAAATCTTATTCCACAATCTTTCTATCAAGATAACGCATAGTGCGTGGGACAAATGAACAAGGCCTGGAACCTCTGCCTTTTGTTAGAATTTTGGTGCATTCTTTGTGAGCATTATCTTCGGGTTGGACGATACTCTGGACGGAGGGTGAAGAAGGCAACTAGAAATGGCCAGTCATAGAGGAGAAGGTAGCACATCATTGCGTGGAGCCGGTAGAGACGGCTCCGGCCATAACCGCGATGAGTGAAGATGGCGCCTGGAAACAGCTGACTGGGAAGGAGGTGGTAGTGCGCTGTCACACGCCGCCAGAGAAGGTGGTCGTGGAATATCACTGTAGCAGACAATGAGTGCTAGCATCAGCTAACCGTAGTAGAGGAGGAGGGGAGCGTCGTTGGAGAAGGCTGTGACTCGAAGCCTCGATGGTAGAGGAAGCCACGCTCTTGCGGGTTCAGCAGTGATCGGGCGGTGCCCACGTGGCACTGCCGTTCACAAATCAAAGGACTGCTCGACCATTCGGGAAGACCTGGGGTCTCACCCCCTTGTCGGAAAGGGAGGGCCCCACTCCATCTAGGCCGCACATGCCCATAGAGTCGTGACACATGGTGGGTCGGTCCGCATGAGCCCGACGGGCCACACCCAAGCATGGGCTGGGCCGCGCGAGCCTAGCCAGCCGCACTTTTGCAGGCCGGGATGCACGATCCCAGCGGGCCGCCCACTTGAAGGTTGGGCATCACCCCCCATGCAGGATGTTCTGGGATGCGGCCCAATGTGCCGAGACCGCCGCGACCTAGCCTAGCCAAGTCGAACCCAGACCGGGTCGGGTCGGACTGGGTCAGACCAGACCCGGACCCAACCAGGCCTAGTTCTTCTTAAAAGGCCATAACATGAAATCTGGGTGTCTGTTTGACGAACTATCTATGGCGATGGGACCTTTGCAGCAAGACAATCCTTTTGGTATACTCCACTTGAGTTTTGGATACAGTTGGTGTATGAACGAGTTTGATCGAACCTGAATCCAACGAGGCCCTCCGAACTAAAATGCTTACAACTCACAAACCAGGCATCCGATTGATGCAGGGTATGTCGCGTTGGAACCCATATGGAATTGTAGTACTTTGTGATACCTCTTAGTAGAACTTAGTGGTAGTTTAGGTACGACCGATATCTCGAGGGGAACATTCTATGGAACTCGAGTGCACCGGGTGCTAGGAATCCAGTGGCTAACAGTGAGGTAGAGGTTGGTGACAGATCATATGGAGGATAGTACCGAGCGATCTTGTGTGGGTCCGCTGCAGTCCTGTGTGGGTTTGATGCTATGTGGGTCAACGCTCAACGATCCTGTGTGGGTCAGCGCATACCGATCCTGTGTGGATCAGATCTTGTGACGGTCAGTGGGGGTTAGATACCTATCGATCCTGTGAGGTACAGACACCGTATAGTCAAAAACAGTGCCTCTTGACCAAATAAGATGATCTAGAATCTCAACTAATCATCTATGCTTTTATACCTTACTTTTATACTGGTGTGAGTTGAGTCTTTTATCTTTCTAGAGTTACCTATGTGGTACTTATACCTTCATTGTGTTACCTTTGTGGTGTTACCTATGTGGTACTTCTACCTTTGTGGTATTATCTTCATGGTGATACCTGTGTGGTACTTCTAGCATCATGGTGTTACATGTATGGTACTTCTATCTTCGTGGTGTTACCTGTGTTGTACTTCTACCTTCGTGGTGTTACCTTTGTGGTATTATTCCCCTATGTATGGGATGAGTATATCTTTATATCTTAAGTATACGTGTGAGAATATACATAAGTGGAGATGATGTCTACCACTTCGTGCTTTGAGATGGAGGTCTTGCATTGTGGGTTTTCCTCTGTGGAACTCTGTGAGACCTATAGGAGTCTTGGGGTCCCTACTAAGTATCATTATAGTCACCCCTACGTAGGCTACACCCGCACCATATTGTTTCTTGTGAAGGTGACGTACAACATTGATCGAGGATATGGGATCCAGGACTATACAGTGCTTGGAGGTGGACTATTTGGCAGGACGTGACGTGGGGACTGCTGATCGTGAGTTGTACCTACCCTTCAGCTTGGATCCTCGGTGGAAGATCCAGGAGTGATGTTTCACTTTTCAGTTGTATTTTTACTTTTCAGTTGTACATGTACTTTTCAGTTGGGCTTGTATTCTGACCCCTTTACATTCATCACGCTTTTAGTACATCAGTTACATCGTGGTTTCTTCTTGTTGTGTTCCTAGACTGTGTGTCTGTACAGGTTAAATGGAAATGCCTTCAGGTTTTAGGGATACGCCTTTTCGGTGCTAGTCACCAGCCCCTGGCCTATAGAAGGCATGCTTAGTTTAGTCAAGGCATGGGCCCCAGGGAATGATTCATGACATATATGATCCATTTATAATATTTTAACACCCATTTATTAATAATTCATTATGAATATCATTGTTTCTATGTGTTAACTATTTCATTTTTCAAGAGAATTTCTATTCTGTAGATACCATCCTTATAATTTGATCATGGATACATAGTCTCAAGCATTTTTTACATGATATGAATATCATATATATTCATTATATATATTTATATTCAACCATAAAAATAGTTATTGAAAAAATAATTACATTGTTCGAGGAGAAGATAAACCATACATATGCATGAATGTTGTTTTCCATTTTTGACGAATGGAACCAAAGAATGGTAAAAAATAATTCATATTTAGTTTTTTTATTATATCATAGATATATATACTATATATTTATTAAATATATTATTATTTCAATCCCAATAAACTGGGACCAAAAAATGAATTACATCGTTTCATGGAGGTGGTAATCCACACGTACGCATGAACGGAGTTATCATTTCAAAACAGATTCTAAGGTAAGAAGTTAGATATTATTTTATAATTATATAATCATAATAATGTCATAAATATCATTTATAAACCATAAACCCACCATAATACCCATCCATTAATGAAGGTTATGAAAAATGAATTGTATCGCTAAATTGAGGTGATAGTCCACACGTACAAACGATTGATAAATTCACTCATCATTTGATTAAAAAGAGAGTTGATAATTTTTATTTAATGATCATAATAACATTAAAGTATATTGGGTAATTTAAGTTATTATTTCATGATGAAATCTACTAATTTTAATGTTTTATAAGAAGAAAAAAGTTTGAAAGGTGTCGGGTAAGACAATTACCTCTTCTTTGGGAAAACACATTTTGATCCTTTCATAAATACCCATTTAATATTATTTTAAGAAGAATAGAATATCTAAATTGTTGATAATAATATTTAGAAGAAAATTTTTTAGGTCTTTTTCATTCAAAACGGATCAAAGTGGTTTAAATAAAAGAGGGAAAGGGTGTCCTTTTATAAGGGAGGAAAGGTGCACACATAGAATTACTAAAAAGATTAAAATATAATTAATTAATTCTCATGAAACAAATTTAAAATGGTAAGACATTTAGAGAAAAATATTTTGAGGTATTAATATCATCAACCAATGAAATTGATATAGGTTTGTGCGTTTTTTTAATTCTTACCTTTTGGTTTATCCCCTTAGTTAACCAATTTTTATCTTAAGTGTGGTAATAACATTTCTTATATTAAAGTGATATTATTTAATGTCATTTTTTACACGATTCTTCTAACTTGAAATTAAAGAAAACATTAAAGAAAATGAATTCCAATATAAACATTTTAAAAATACATAATATATTATATTTATCTATACAATACATGTAACATTATAATTCACCAAAATTTTATTACTTTAAATATTTTAAAAAACATTTATTTTATTTCTCTATGAATTGAATAAACAGCTTGTCGGCATTGAAAAATAATTTAATGTAATTATTTTCTAAATAAAAATTATATTTAAATTAATATATCTATAAAATAAACATTTATAAATTATATTATCCACTTTTTATCCTTATGTATAAATTTTAGATACATTAAAGTCAAAAGAGTGACATTTTGTATTGGTTTTTTTCTTAAATAAATATAAGGGTCATAATAGGATAAAAATGGTACCAAATACTAATATATTATATTATTTGATGTAAATGGGTGAAATAAAATCATCCAATAGGATAATTTTTTGTTTTAGTGGATTTTTAGATCATTTTCAAAAAAAATTAACCCTATTTTACCCATTTCACCCATACTTAGTTGAATTGCTTTTACCATGGTTACTATTCATAATGACCCAAAATAAAAGGAATCTATTGAAAAAATTTAAATCTACTAATATCAAATAATATATCCATTTTTCATGATTCAATTTCTATAAGTGGAGAAAAATTATTTTAAGATAAGTGTGCAAAATACGATGAAAACTGTTTTTAAGAAAAATAAATTTTTAATTATATAACCATATAAATTCTTATCTCATGAATATGAAAAAAAATTAGATGAATGTAAAAATATTTTACTGAATATATTATATATTAATTTTATTAAAATCATTCAACAATAATGATTAATTTAATTTTTAAGAAAAAAAATCTATTGTGCGCCTAAAACAGATTTTTAGAAAAATATATCTTTTATTTTCAAATGATTTTTATTTTAATTTGTAACAAAATGATAACTAATGAAATCATTTTAAAACACTATAAACCATAAATTTTACATAATTTATTTATTCCTATAAATACCATCTAATCCAATGGCTAAGTGATAACTGCCACATTGAATAATAATATTTCCATAGTACATCATAGTTCATTTAAACTTTGTGCTGTGTATAAAGAAAGATACTAGAGAAATGAAATTTATTTATATAGAACTATATCCTAAAATATTATGGTTTTAAATTCTACCCCCATTAAAATGAATTTCTCCATTGAAATTATGTTACTCTAATACAAAAAATGATGATATCTCTATTTCATCACATCCTCAGGTTCCTAAGTAGCATCATCAAATTTTTTATTCATTGAGAAAAATTTCACATGGTGAGTAGTCTTTTTCCATATTACTATATCTATATAGTTCAATATTTGTACCTAATGTTCTGAATTGGAAGGATTATTATTCATGGTATGACCTCTGAGTTCAGTACAAATGAAGGATCAAGTATGTACTTCCTCATCCGAGATACATTGAATGCATCGTGGACTTGATAGAGGTTTGGTGGAAGCACAAAGTGATAATCTATCATCCCTACTCGACCAGGAATCTCAATGTGGCTAAAATACCAAGGGCTTATATTTACATTATTTCTGAATCTCATAACATTCTTCGATGGATAAATTCCTATAAATACATTCCCATAACTTCAAATTCCATATTTCACTGATCATTATAGCATAACGTTTCTATCAGGTTTGAGAAATACTAATATGTTTCTCAAATAACATTATCTACCATTTCTTTAGCTATATCAGGTAACAACATCATTCTTTATCCAACTTCATCCAAGAACATTATAGTTCTATGATTATTTATATAGAGGGATTCATTAGGAGCTATAGAAATTCTCAAGTGAATGCTATTATTATAATAAATATTGATTAGAGGATGGTGTTGATCTCAATCACATTTGAAATACATAGAGTATGATCATATCATATCCTATAAGGTTTTAATGGTTCTATTAGACTGAAAATCTATATGAGGATGATAAGTAGTACTAAAACTCATCATTGTAACTAGATACTACTAAATAATTCTACCGAAATCATGGTAAACCTCGAATCAGATACAATTGAATGTGGTACTAAATTCAACCTTACCACTTATTTAATGTATATTTTAGAAATATGATCATGAAATAAATATTCTGTGATAGATATTAATTGTGATGAATTCATCAGAAGCTCATCTACAATCCAAATAGATTTATGTAACTTAGATGTTTTGGGAAGTTTGATGACAAAATCCACGGTGATATTTTCCCATTTCAATTATATTATGGGTAATATTTGTAACATCCCCTTATAATTTAGTCTCTTAGAATTTCCTTTATGACTTAACTTTCATATAAATACATACTCTACAATGTAACTATTAATGTTTTCCCACCATAAATACTCATTCTAATATCCATACACCTTTTTACTTCCTTGAGGAATAAATAATGACGAACTATGAGTATTTTTCATTATATCCTTATTCATGTCTGGTATTAATGATAAAAAAACATGATTCCTGAACCATTCCATTCCATCATAATAAATATTGAACCCAATAAAATTTCTCACATTCTTTTTATGTTCTACATCTAACTTTCCCACCTCTTTAATCATTATCTAAATAGATGGTTGAACAATAATTTATGAAAGATAATATTTTACACTTCCTTCATTATTTATAGAACTATCATTTTAAAAATACATAAATATAGTATATTTTGTGATCCTAATCATAGATATGATAGAATGATCCTTTAAACTAGAAGAAATGTCCACCGTGTTCTCTTTCCTAGTGTAGTAATATATTGAGCAGTCATAATCTTCAATCAACTAAAACCATTTTCTACAGCACATATTTAACTTTTTTTGAGTGAATATATACTTTAAGATTTTATGATAAGTATATATATATATATCAAAACATTATTCATAAAGATAATCCCTCAATATCTTTAATGAAAATTTTACCACAACTAACTCCAAATCAAGAGTTGGGTAATTTTTCTCATGATCCTTCAATTGGGATGAGGCATAAGCTATCACTATATCATTTTTCATGAGGAAAAATTCTACTCCCATCATCGATACATCACTATATGTAACAATACCCTATCCACTATACGGTAATTTATACATATTTGTGCTTATTAACCTTCTATTTAGTTCATTGAAATTTTCTTCACAATCATTTATCGAAACCAAGTTGGATCCCTTTCTAGTTATATTGTTGATTGTATTATATATCCATGAATAATTCTCCAATTTTTTTGATAACATACAACCCAAAAAATAAAATTATGGATCTTAAAAATAGTGGTTGGTTTGGGCCAAAGTTCAATAAATTGTTTCCTTGATGGAACTACAGATATACCGACACTTCAGATTATATGACCAAAAAATGGAACTTTTTATAGATGAATTTCATAGTTGATAAATTTTTCATATATTTACAACTTATTTAGGGTATTTAGTAAAATACTCAAGTGATCTTCATGATCTTACTTTCTCTTTGAATATATAATAATATCATCTATAAATATTTCCACTAATTGATAAAATTAATCTTTAAAGACTCTATCCATTAAATCTATAAATATAATAGATGAATTAGTAAGACCAAATGACATCACTATAAATTAATAGTGTTTATACGTTGTATGGAACATTTTATTGGGTATCTCATCCTTCATGAGCATGAGCTTATAATATAAATAATGAAGGTGAATTATGGTAATGTATAAGGAATCATGGAATTGATAAAAGAGGTCATCAATATGAGGTAGAGGATACTGGTCCCTGAGATTGATCTTGTTATGTTCATGATAATCAATATAGAGTATGATTATTCCATATTCTTTGTCAAAAAAATAATAGGAGAAACTCAAGGGGACACACTTTTCCAAATGAATAATTTGTTAATTCTCTCGGGGAGTTTCTTCTTCAATTCCAGTATCTCAATCAGGGCCATTCTATATGGATTCTTAGAAATAGGCGTATCATAAGTTAATTGTTTAACTAAAAACTAAAATTTATTATTCGACGGAATTCTATGAAACAATTTCATAAATACATAAAAAACTCCCAAAAAAATAGGAATATCATTTATATCGAGTTTCTCTCCAACCATATGACATAAACACCCTTTTTAATTAGTATCAACATTTTTGTGATGGAAACGATCTAAATTTAATAATTATCATCAAATTGAAAAATGATCTTATGTTGGATCATAATATCAATTGTTACTTCCCCTCCTCAACCATTGATGTGGGATTTATGTAATTAAAGTTAATAAAAGTCTAAGATTGCCTAAAATTCAACTAGAGGGAGAATCATGAGATTTTCAAGAAGCACATTCCCACAAACATCAATAAGAGAAGAATCATATACGTGAGATGTGATCATTATACCATTTTGGGTTTTCACAAATAAATAGACATTTTATCATTTAGGATATTAATTAGCATTATATAAGACATTTCCTTATATGCATGATTTCATATAAGTAAGCTTAAATGGGGTACTTCAAAATTTGAGAAAACCAGTTACCACCTCAACTTCATCATTTTATCACCAATATCTTACTAAAAAAATTTCAGTATGAGAATAAAACATCATAGTGAGAAATCATATAATCATAAAATAATTGAAAAAATTTCTAAATCATGACACCTTATTTTAAATCTATGAAACCTTAGGTTTAATCTATGTCATCCACGATCGCCATCTTTTAAAATACTTCATTATGGTTCATAAAGAAATGTTACTTTACCAATGAATATAATCCAAGAGTTCCAAACAAGGTGCATATTAAGGGAACATTAACTTTGAACCAGAATGAAGGTAAAGTAATACTTAACTAACTAATTTTGGGGTTATTACCCCAAGATACATTTGTTTCAAAACCATGTCTACGAATAGTATCCTTATAATGATGTTTTTCTAGGAAGTGCACACTCCTTTGACTACTGTAGTGTAGTATGTTATTATATATATAGGATTATCCTAAGGGTTATCACAAAATTTTTCTCATCTTAGTTTTTAAATGTAGCTAAACATTTATCTAATACCAAGTATAGTCACCAATACTTTTCATACAAAAATATCACATCAAATTATTTGGTTATTCAATACATAACATTATGATCCATCCTAGAATTTTATAGGTCTAGTGTATTTGGAAACATGGATACATAAAAAACTTTTTAATAAGAGATCTACATCACCTATCACTTATATCTTCATAACAATCATCCTTATTATACATATCAAACACAAAACCTTTATATATAACCTTGGAAAAAATAAGAAATGTTGAGGTCTGATACTACGTAAGGGTAAAAAAGGTAAGTGTTAATGATAAATTAAACATAAAATGAGAATAAGTGTATGAGAACTTGAAAATAAAATTCTGAAAAAAACTCTGCTTATCATAGATTATAATCTTGAGTCATGGAATAAGGTTTGTAATTTCCTAAGACATGAATCATAACAGAATCAAAGAACAATAGACATGATAAAATTTTTATAAGGTATAAATCTATGGAATACACATAAGAATGTAAAATCATTTCCTTATTCAAGGATTACAACCAAAACTATCATTTTGGATGGGTTTCTGTCCAAATTCCATCATATCTTTAGTTAAGGTACACTCCGAAGACTAACATATTGGATATAGTCCCTTACTGAAATGGGTTCACTCCCCATTCAAATCCTTATTATCTCATGATATATCTATTCTACCCAAGGAATTAGACAAATATATAATTATTATCCCAACTATAACATAATTTAAATCATATATATATATATATGTTCCTTAAGATAATAAAATATTCATTATAGCGTAACCCATGTAAATGAAACAAGTTTTATAAAAATTACATCATAACATATCCCATGGAAATGAAATGGGTTTCATAATAATCATTTTATCATAATAATAAACCATACATGGAAATAATAAGGATGTTATCATTGTATCATATCCCCATTAAATCAAAAGTAACATCAATGTATTTCATCTTAGATGAAAATGTCTTTAAAAGATCACATGGAACATTTTTTGGGGAAAATATTGTTGTCACTATGAAATCACATATTTAAAATCAAAAAATTTCAAAAAACACGATGGATATTTTTTTTGTTTTAAAATAAAGTTGTAAAATATTAAATTAAGCTTTAGATTATTTACTGGCCATGAATCCACAAATTCTACTTATGTCTTATACATTAAAATAATGATTCACTTCACATTTTCTGAAAAAAGTAAAGAGCATCTTGTTTTAAAAACAAAAAGAATTATCACTTTAAAACATTTTGTAAAGCTGAAAATATTGTTTGAATATAATATTACAAAATCAATGAATAATATTAAAAATATTTTTTAAAACATTTTTTGAAGACAAAAACATGAACGAAAAAAGATTTTGGACAGAACAGATAAAAAAATTGATTTTCCTTAAAATCAGTCTTTTGGTCTCTTGAGTTCATAAAGTTAGGAAAATTAAATTAAAACATGTAATATAAATAAATAAATAATGGGGAATGAAATTTATTTTATTTTTTAGATATATTTTATAAAATTCCATCATTAGAAACTTTATCAAAAATAATCTTGATAAACAATGTGATTGTAACATAAATCCCTTACCTTGATTTCAACTTCCTTTCAACGCTCTTTAACCTAAAAAATAATAAAATGAAAATTATTTTAATTTTATAAAATATCCATTTACATACATATAATATCATTCATCATACACTTATTATATTTAAACTCCCAATTATTTATAATACCTTATTAAAATCATCATTTTTGGGTATTAACAGTTTTATTTTTCATGAGAATTTCAGTTCAGTGGTTCTGATACTTGTACATTGATCATAGTTCCATCATCTCCATAATTTTATTCATGAATAAATATAATATATATTCATTAATATCTAGTATATATTGAATATTTAATTACACTGACAATGTAGATGGCAATTCGTATGTATGCATGAACGTTGTTTTCACTTGTTAAGGAATGTTACGAAATAAATGTAAAAAATAATTCACCTTTTAATAATAATTATTATATAATATATAAATTTAAAAGTATATTTATTAAATCTATCCTTATTACCATATATATAAATTAGAAATTAAAATTGAACATCATCCCTTTATGGATGTAGTAGTCCACAGGTACACGCAAGTGACGTTATCATTTTACAATGGAATGGAAGGTTAGAATATTGATATTATATTATAGCGAAAAAATCATTATAATTTCATAAATATAATTTATAAACACTGAACCCATCATAATACTGATCCTTTAATTATGGTTAAGGAAAATTAATTTTCTATCTTTGTGGTAGTGGTAGTCCACACGTATGCATGAGTGATACTTTCACTTCCCATTAGATAGAAAAGAGGGTGGGTAATGGTTTTTTAATTATCAAAATGAAATTTAATTACATTTAAGATGATTAATTTATTATTTTATGATGAATATAATTTATTTAGAGGAGCTATAAGAAGAAATAAATTGAAAGAGTTCAGGATAGAAAATCACCCCTTTTTCGGGACACCACCTTTAGAACCTTTATTCACGACCCTTGGAATATTTTTTTAAGAATAAAATGCTATAATTTGTTGATAATTAATTTTAAAATATAATTTTATAGTGTTTCATCAAACATTAAATCTCAAAGTGGTGTAAATAAAAGAGAGAATTGGTGTCCTTCTATAATGGATAAAAAGACACACTTGGAATTACTAAATTGATTAAAATATATTTAATTAATTCTCAATGAAAATGATTCTAAATGGTTATAGATTCAAAAATAAAGATTATAATGTCAAATTATCATCATCTAATAAAATTTTAGGAGGTTCTGGTTTTTTTAAACCATATTTTTTGTTTAACCCCTTGGTTAACAATTTCAATATTAATCATGGTAATGTATTTTTTTAAAATTAAATGATTATAATTTAAATTATAAGGTAAAAAATAAATCATAAATTTAAAAAGGTTTAAATATATTACCATTTATAATCCTAATTTTCATCTTGAAATACATTCATTATTTAAAATAAAAATAAATATATTAGTTTACATAAAATATCATTAATATCATTTTTGACACTATTCATTTAATTTGATTTTAAAGACAACATAAATGAAAAAAATTAGAATATAAATGTTTGAAACATTAATAATAAGTTATATTTATATATAAAATTCATAGAATATTATAAGTCACTAAAATTTATTACTTTTTATATTTTTGAAGGCATTGATTTTATTTTTCTATTAATTGAATAAATTTTATGTCGATGTTGCATAAGTATTTATTGTAATTATAAAATAAATAAAAATTAGATATATATTAATATGAAAAAAATTTATTTATTTTTAAAATAAAAATTTATAACCAATCTTATCTTCTTTCTATCCCTATGTAAGAATTTTGGAAATATTAAAGTCAAGAGACATACATTTTTTATTTATTCTTTTATTAAATTAATATATAGGTAAAAATAAAAGCAAAATGGCAATAAGGGAACATATATTTTAGTATCATATGGATATTTCCATACTCCACTCATCCAATAGGATAAAATCAAGTTATAATGAAACTTAAAAGCCTTATCTTAATGTTTTATGCCTATTTTACCTATTTTACCCTTACCGAAGTGACAAAAATTTACCAAGGTTACTATTCAAAATTAATAGAAATAAATGGGACCTATTTAGAAAAATTAAAAAACATTATTCCAAAGATGGGATATATTTTTTATGATTCAATTTCTATATGTGTGAAAAATTCATTTAAAAATAAGTGTGCAAAACGCGATGAAAACTTTTTTTTAGAGAAATACATTTTTAGCATAAAAATGGATTTGTTCTTACGTCATGGCTTGGAATGAAATTTATGAATTTTAAAAAAAAAATTATTTAATATATAATCTATATCAAATTAATTAAAATAATTCAATAATAATAATTAATTTAATTTATCATGATAAAAACACATTGCATTCCTAAAAACAATATTTTATAAAAACATATATTTTACTTTAAAATGATTTTCATTTTCATTTATAATCAATTTATAACCAATGAATTCATTTTTTAATTCCAAAAACCATAAATTTTAATAATTTTTTAATTTTATTAATACCCACTAATCCAATGGTATAGTAATAACTATCACATAAAAAATAATATTTCAATAGTATATCATGATTTATTTAAACGTTGTTTTTTGTGTAATGAATGCTATGAAAGAAATAAAATTTATTAATATATATCTATATCATAAAATTTAATGGAGTTAAAAGTGTGGTTTCTATAAATTTAGTGGCTAGGATGATGTAAAAATAAACTATTAATTGATTATAATTTATTGTTTTCATGAGATAAATTTTGAGTATTTCCATTTTTATTCATTTAATGCATGTCTATTCAGGATTATTTTCTATAGAGGGTATAATACCACTAAGGAAGAAATAAATAAAGAGGATAATATCCTTCTAAACTAGAAATATGAAGTGTTTGGAGTTGGAGTTGAGCAGTTTTTGGTTGTGTAAACTTAATTAACATATGAAATAAATGGTGGGACCCATGCAAGAGAGAGGGACTGGATTTTACATAGGGGAATATATACATAGTATAGAATTTTATGAAATATAACTCTCTAATATTTGTTGGATCCTCATACATAGTGAAAGACGAATGATGGATAACTGCATTGGAGAAGATATTTGGTGTTTTGGATTATATAGAGCACAAAACAATAACTCTTGTAGTCTATCATTTCAAAGTTAAAGTTGATGAGTAGTGTTTTTTAATTATGAATAAGAAGAAGATAATTTATGTTTATACCATAGAATGGATAGTATTTATAAAATTTTTTATTGAGATATATTTCCTAAATTTTCATTGACAAGGAATGGAAATGAAATTTCAAGATTTAAAGAAGAGGTAAGAGAACACAGTTGCTACTTAAAAAGACAATTTCAGTAGAGTAGCCTAGTATTCAATGAAATTTTTTTCTATACTATGTGAATAAATTTGAAATATTTTACATCAATTTAAAAATAAATTTATATATATATTTGGCCACTTTTGAATTTAAAATCTATGAGGAAGTTGTTATATATATTGAGAAAGTTGAGTTGTATTTTTACAAAACTTATTTACCTCATGAAAATAAGAATAATAAGCATTCATGTTTTCAACCAATATAGATATGGTTAATAAATAAATATTAATATTATCCCAACACATGTTTTGACTATGGTAAAAGAAATTTTATGGAATATTTGAAAGGATCAGGAATAGGTTACTGGTGAAGCATGATCAAACACTGTACTCATTATTACAAGGATAATAGTTTGGATCAGAAAATATACGAGAAAAAGATATTCATTCAGAAATGAATTTTCTTAACTGAAATTATTGCAGTCATTATAAAAATGTATGTATAGAGTAAGTTAATCAATGTGAAAATAATAATTATTGAAATCATAATGTTTTGTAAAATTATTTTTCTATAACTTTAGAAAATTAAGGACCCTCAAATGAAGTATCAATAGCTCTAAGGATCTTGGAATCTGTAGAAGATTGACCTTAGATCTGGATATCCTAGGAGGATGGTGAAATTAAAAGACATTCCAATGTAGAAAATTCATTCCATGTATGATTACTATGTGTTTGTGGATATTACATTTTGGTTTAATAATTCACCCACTGTATTTATAGATGTTATGAATTGAGTTTTCAAAAAGTACCTAGATATATTTTTTGGTATTTATAGATAAAATTCGTGTTTATTAGAAAGGTTATTAGGGTCATGGAAACAATCTAAGGACTGATTTTCAAACCTTGAAAGAAAATAAATTATATTGAAAATTTAGCAGATATGAAATTTGGTTACAATAGATTTTATTCCAATTGAATATATTATCTAAAGATAGAACAATGGTTTATCCTACTAAAAATAATGTGCTAAGAGAATAGCCAAGACCTACAATTATCACCAAAATTCATAGTTTTCTTGGACTAGTGGGATATTAATGACATCTTATTGAAACATTTTCTCACTTAGCTAACCCACTAAAAATGTTAATATGATAGGGAGTAAAATTATTCCGGATAAAGGAATAAGATAAATGTTTTCAGGAATTAAAAATAATACTAGTTAATTTTCCAATGCTATATTTTACATCATGAAATAGGGAATCCTTCGTATATATATTCTTTATTGAAGTGATTTAGTTGTGTTTCAATGTCGAATTATTAGGTAACTGAGTATGCATCAAATCAATTGAAAGACTACTATAATAATTTACCTGTATATAAACTTGAGTTTTATGTAATAATTTTATTAAAAACAATAGGTGTCATCTATTTTGGGAGAAATGTGAAATATATGTTTTCCATAAAATTTTTAAGTATATATTCTCTCAAAAATAGTTAAACATGAGGGATTGAATATGGTTGGAACTGATAAAGAATTGTGATTTAACAATTCACTATCATCTAGTTAAATTAATAAAGGTATCTTATTCCTTGAGTCCAAAAGATATAGCGTCATTAACTATGTTATATCTATAACAAGATCCATTATTTAATGATTTACTGAATTTCAGTCAAAAAATTATGTATATAGAATGTCCCTCTATCTTGGTCCAAGTTTCAGTGTATTCATCTTTGTTGGAAAAAAATAACCATTCATAGAATAAAGATTATGGATGGGAATAAATGATATAATAAGTTTAGAAAGAAATGTTTCATAGGTATAATATTAAAAAAAATGAATTATAATTTTTGGAAAAAGGTGTTGTGCATAGAATTATTTTTAGTTGATGATATAATTATTTAGTAAGACTCGCAGCTCTCCATTTTATGTTCATCTAATACTAAGATTTATATATACATTCAAGAATATAATCTGTGGGAAGGAAAGAATAAAAATATTGTTAATTTTACTATTAGATGTCTGACTTTTCAAAAATATAAAGCTAAATAACAACTACTGAAGGTGATGATTCAGCTATCTCATGTTCCTAAATTAATATGAGATAACATATTCATGGATTTTTTATGGAATCACCAAAGATACTTGGAGGCTATATTTTGATTTGGGTTATTATTTATTGATTGACTAAAAGTTTTCTTTTTTTTTCTATTCGATATTATATGTCTTTGGATCAAATATCTACACATTATATTAAAGAGATAGTTAGGTTGTAACGAGTCCTTATCTCTATTGATTCTAATCATGATCATATATTTAAATAAATTTTTTTAAATGAATTGAGAATTCATTGGGTAGTAATTTAAATTTTATTGGATCAGTCCCTTAATCCATTATTTTAATGATCTCAAATATTTTTTATTTTATTAGTGAATATTTATGAGTTTAATGATAGATGCTTTAAAATTCAGTTATTTACATAAAATTTCACTAAGTTCAATATTCTAAAATCAGTTATAGATTTCTACCATGAGAATATATTTCCTACTCCTACTTCACTTCTACTACAGCTGGAAGACTTCTGCTACCACAAGTACAATATTTTTATATTTGGTTGAAATATTATACCATCAATAGACTTATTATACCATTAAAATTATCATCCTTCTATTAAGATAACTCTTTCTACAAGTAATATAGATCATTCTACCATTGGATGGATTACACTACTACTTGTTGGAGTCTCATACTTCCTGCACACATTTTTTATCTCCAGAACAAATGTGCTACCCCCAAACAAGTTTGATACATCCAGTAGAAGTTTATTACCACTAGGAAGATATTTATACCATTTATTGATGTTTTTATAACATTAATAAATTATTTCTTTCTCTAGACTTATATTTCTTCTATTAGTATATGTATACTACTACTAGTTTTGATCTAATACCCCTAGATGAATAAGTTAGCTCCAATTTTTTATTCTACCACTAGTTTAGATCTTCTGCTGCTAATAGATAATTAATACCACTAGATGAAACCTATACCACTAATTGAGTTTTAATTTCATTCATACCTAAAATTAAATTCATATTATTTATTTCAATAGATAATTTATGGAATTTAATGTAATTGAAAGATTTATTAATTATGATGTTTTCAGAATGATTATTATTAAAACAACTACTTATGAGTATTGAAGAAAAAGTTAGACTGGATTATTATCATATAATATATAATTAGTGTTTTTCAAAAGATATAAATATGAGGAATCCCTCTTACACCAAGGTTATTCAATTACATTCTACTACAAACTGGATGTCTGGATATGTTTTAGTGTGTCAATTGGGAAAATGATTTTCTATAAAAATATGACAGAGTTTTCTCTTAAATAAATAAAAATCTTGTGTATTCTAATAAATGTTTCTTCAATGATTGATTTAAATACAATCTAAAATAATTACAATATTATTAATTCCCATCTCAAGATGATCATAGAAATAGAAACACAAAATCTTTTCTATATTCTTTCACTCTTATTCTCTATTTTATTAACATTTTTGTTTTTCTTAAATTATTTTTTATTTTTTGAGAACAATATCATATACTAAATTGGATATTACTTAGATAATGTCTTCACCTTTATTTTATAACATCTATCCCACAAATAATTATGAAAGAGGCTTTTTATAGAATTGCCTACCTTATGTACAGTTGTATATAAAACCCAATTCTTATTGTGGACCAGCTTATTGTTTATAAAACAAGCTTGGTTGTGGGTGTCTATCACGTGAATAATATTAGGTCATGATATGAGACTGAATTTATTTTATTCATTTCATTTTTTATTAATTTTTTTTAACACAGTTTTAAAAACGAACTATTTATTTATAACATATTTAGTAAAACAATACATTGATAATTAACTTCAATACAGGTTTTGTATATTATGTTTTATATGATTAATTTTTTTTCAAAATTTAAAGGGGGTTTAAAAAAATAAATTAGGTTCTGATCGAGTCTTTGAGAAATAATGTGAAAATATAAAATTATATATTTTTATGATTTTAGTTAACTAGGATTCTTCTCCTAAATTGGGTGAATTTGTTTTAAATTATTTTCAAGCAAAATTTTTTATTTGATACTTAATTAACCCCTACCTATTGAGTACTCCACTCCATCAAAAATTTGGTATTAGAGGAATTTTTATTTATTTGTTATCTATATTTAGTTGTGATCAGGTTTTTACCAAAAATTTCAAAATTTCTATTAATTGTAAATTTTTATCATTATGGATAATAATAATCTTCAGGGAACTGCTCTTAAAATACATCATTATTTTAATGGTACAAATTATATTAAATGGAATATTAAAATGAAAATAAATCTTTAGATTATGGGTTTTGATATATGGACTATAATAAAAGATAAATATGAAAAACATAAAGCTACTAGAGATGACTAGAGTGATACCACTAGGGATAGCTAAAATTATAAATAAAAATATACAAATGCCTTATATTTATATATTTTTTAAGATGAGTTTAATAATATATATCCATGTGATAAGAATTTTTGAATATATAATACACATTATGTTTCTAATGAAATCACATAACATATAAAATAAATGTGTGAAAATATTTATAATATTAAATATGATACATATAAAATGAATCCTTGTGAATAAATTTATGAAATTTATATTAAGTTCAATGAAATATTAATTATGATTCAAGTTCATGGAAATAAAGTATAAGATACAAATAATTTCATGATAATCCTTTGATGCATACCTAGTCGATGGATATGAAATTTTGACTCCATTAATGAATCATGGGTCATAAAATACTACTAGTGATGTATCTAATTAGAAAAATAATGATGTAATAGGATTAGATGAAATTGAATAAACGTTATGATGAACCAATAAAAAATTCAGTCACTTTTGAAAACATTTGAGTGATAGATGAAAGATAAAATCAAATAGAATTTATCCAAAGAGGAAAAGTTAGATTGTAACAATGACGAGGAGATGGATCTTCTAGCTATTATATTTAAGAAATTATATAAGAATAATAAATTCTTCATGAAATCAAACAAAGGAGAAAGGTATTAAAAAATAGGAAGTTTGAATATAGAAAATCAAATATAGGAAGTAACTTGCTATGAGGGAAAGATAAAAGGTCATATAAAATCTAAATTTATAAAATTAAAATATATGAAAAAATATGAGGATAGAGGAAAAATACCCATGAGAGATATTAAGGTTATCTTTAGTGCCTCTAAGGACATATTTTGTGAATCTAATTCATGTAGTTGATATAATTAAGGAAGTTTTAATATGAGTTTAATGTAAAACACATATATGATAAGAAAATATATTCATACCACTTCTTCTCATATTTATAATATATATTAAAGTGAAAATCCTAACTAAAATGATATTTCTAATGAACATATATTTAAATAATTTAAAATCATATATAATACCTATAATTAGCTTAAAAATAAATACAATATTTTAAAGAAACAACAAGATTTATATACATGTATTAAATATGATCTTGAAATTTAAAAATAAAATAACGATTATTTATTAAAGTATAAAAATGAAGTTAAAATTAAAAATGAGAAACCTAAATAGGATCTTGAGAGATTTCAAAACGGAATAGAAACCTTGACTATAAATTTCGATAAAAATGCCACACCAATGTATTTAACTGAGATTGGGTAACAACCTAGTAAAATGAGAATTTAAAAAAATATTATTTATAGCTCACGATCTTTTAATTCTATAAATAGTTCATATACTTCTAGTAATAATTTGGTGTTTATTTCGAAAAAACACTAATTTTTATTATGGTTAAATTTTTAACAACATTAGATTCCAAAATAAATTGTTGTTAACTTCTCTATACCCAGGAATGTGTGGGCACTAGAATCATGGTTTGTTAAAACATTTTATAGAAAACATGACTGAAGGGTACCGGTAAGAATTTTTGGTATCTAGAAATTGGATGGTCTAGACACATTACTATAGGATAATCAAGATTTAATAGATTTTCAAAGGTAAATGGTGGACATGTCACATTTGGTGAGAATTACAAAGGTAAAATAATTGGACATAGTCAAATAAATAATTCTAATTCTGTTTAATTTAAAAAGATTTATTTTTTGATGGTTTAGTGTATGATTTTCTTATTATATCAAAATCATGTGAGGATTATTATCATGTAATGTTTGAGAATAATTCTTTAAAATATATGATTCAAATCATGCTTTAGTGTTTACATTAGGAAATCATAATTCTTAGGAAGTTGATTTAGTTTCATTATTTTCTCAAAATAATTATTTTTTATGTTACATTAATAAATAATCATGGATATAGAATAGGTGACTAGATCAGTTCACCATGTATTCTCTAAAAAAATCTATGAAGGTTTTAGTTAATAATTTTCCTAAACTAATTTTCACAAAGTTAAATTTATGTATACCTGATCAAAAAGGGAAATAGTATAAGATTTATTTTAAACCAAAGAAATGTGTTTCAACATATCAACCCCTAGAGTTAGTACACATGGATTTTTTCGACCTTATATAGTTTCTATCCTAGGTGGGAAGAATTATTCCTATGTTTTTAGATGAATTGCCAATATTTCATTGGGAGACATTTTTTTCTCACAAAATTGATGATTTTTATCATTTTTTAATTAAAAAAAAATCTATTTAAAATCAAAGTGGACATACAATTAAGAACCTAAAGAGTGATCATGGTCGTGAGTTTGAAAATAAATACTTTGAGACTTTATGCTGACAACTTGTCTATAGAAATAACTTATTTACTCCTAGGAATCACTAGTAAAATGGAATTGTATAAAGAAGGAATAAGTCTCATAAATAGATTGTATAAACCATGATAAATGAGTATGACTTACCTATCTATTTATGAACATAATAAGGTTATAAATACTACTATATAATAAATATAGATTTTATCAAACATCTTTTAAAGAAAACCCCACATGATTTATGGAATGGAAGAAAACCATAGGTTAATTACTTTTGAGTTTTTGGTTTCAAGATCTTTATTCATGATATAAAATAAAGTTTAGATAAATTTATATACAAAAGTGTTGAGGAATTTTCCTTCATTATTCAACCTCTAGTAAATCATATATTTTGTTTAATAAAATAAAAAATGTTGTGGAATAATATATATAGGTTAAATTTAGTTAATGTATTTACATAAGACTAAAAATCCATTAAAAATTTGACGATTATTTTTCTATCTTGGATATCAATATTTATTCCATTCCTAGTAAATTTATTCTAAACCATGCCATAGAAAAATTTACCATCACTGAGGAATTTTTTGAACTAATGTCATATGAATAAATTGAAGTACCATGTACTTCTAACCCAATATACATTGGAACCCATAGATACCATCATTTACGTGATATTATTAGAGATCTAGATATAGGTGATTAGTCAAGGTATTCTATTAGAAAATATGCCAAACATAAAGACTTCTTTTCCTAGATTGAAAATAAAAATAAAAATGATATTATCAATTATAATTTTTGGGTAATGAATAGGAAATAAGTGTTAAATAAATTTCAATGGAACAAATTCTATGAACTAGTAAAAATACCTAAAGAAAACATAAAAATTGGAACTAAATAGGTGTTTAAGAACAAGGTTGATCAGTCTCTCACCATAGTAAGAAATAAATATTGACTTGTTTTATAAGTATATAGTCCCAAAGAAGGTATTTAATATGATGAAAGATTTTATATAGTATCTAAACTTGAGGAAATTAGATTTCTTCATACTTATGAAGCACATTTGAATATAGAACTATATCAAATGGATTATTAGAGTTATTTTTATTAACAGTTATATTGTTGAGGATTTTTTAAAACCACCCCATTGTTTTCAAAATCCTCATTTTCAAATCATGTTTTCAAATTAAAAAAATCACATTAATGATTAAAACATTCTATTAGATATTGGTATGATAGGATATGATCTTTTATGATTTATTAATGTTTTTTAAAATGGAAAGATGATGTAATCTTATTTATAAAAAGGATTTCCATTGAATCTTTAATACTTAAAATATATAAATATGATATTTTTTGAATCATTCTAAAAATACTTATATATAATAATTTAAAACATGATGACAAATGAGTTTGAAATGCGTTTAATGAGTATGTTAATGTTTTTTCATGGTTTCTAGATTTTTGAAAATAAGTAAGGAATAATTTTAAATCAATGAAAATAAGAAAATTATATTTTGAATTTTTTTTTCATAGGGAGATGAAAAAGAAGTGTTATTCGAATGAGTAGCACCAGTAATTATGTTCTTGATAAAACTAGTAAACCAGTTAACAAAAAAACTTACAAAGGTATGATAAGAAGTTTACATTACTTAACAACTAGCTAAACTGATATTATGATTTGCTTTTGTATGTGTTCTTGTTTTAAAAAATACTAGGGAATATAATTTTTATATTGTTAAATAGATTTTTACATACCACAAGATCCAACTAATTTTTGGTTCTTTCACACTAGAATAAAAAACAGTAAATTAGTTAGTTATTCGGCTACAGATTTTGGTGGCTATAAGTTAGAGAGAAAAAGAGCCTCTAAAAAATCTATCCTTTGGGGAAATCCTATAGTATCATGGGGTAGTAAAAATAATAATTATATTTCATATCCACTAATAAAGATGAGTGATTTGGAGCAGGAAGTTTTTGTGAAATTTTGTTTGGGCGAAATACATAATACTAAAATATGGTTATCAGTTTTTAAATTTCCCTATAAATAGTGATAATAAAATTTCTTTAAACATTTCTAAGAATCTATATTTTATTATAGTATAAGACACATTGATATAAGAAATAAATTTTTCAGTGACCATTTTTAAAAAGGTGATATAACTATTGATTTCATTAGTATTAAACATAAACTTTCCATCTTTTTTAAAAATCCATTGAATATTGAAATAATAAGTTATAACAGACATGAGCTATAAATGATAAATTTCTCTTAATACATTATATCTAGTCAATTGTTTTGTTTCTTGTTGAGTTATGTCTAATGTAATGTGATATTGTTAGTTACTACAATTGTATTCTCTCATTCAGGTGATATCTTTTAGTGATACCATTAGCCTACCCTTAGATTACCATGATACCGTTAGGCGTTACCTTTAGGTTTCTACCACTTGAGCCATAACTCTTGGTAATTTCATTGATTAATACTATTATATGCCACCATTTTTTTCTACCAATGGTTTTTATCATCAAACACTACTGTTAGATGATATTACTACCATGGACATATTTCTTTAATAATTTACTACTGTTTAAAAAAAATTAAGTGTTAAATTTTTTATTAGATTCAAATTAAGATATTTTTATATTAAAAATTAGTGTGATTCCATAAATGATAAAAATTCAAAATTAAGAGTCTAAATTAAATCATCTCTCATGAACTCCACTTATAACCATTTATTCCATTCTCTCTCAAACCCCGTCCACTGACCATTATCCTTTAACAATAAAAAATGTGATACAATGGTGAGAATGAAATGTTTTTATAGTTATTCAAAAAATTCATATCCTTGAAATAAATTTAAATGTGAGTAAGGTCAACCTATTGATCCAGGACGTCCTTTTCTTTCATCATGAGTAGTGGTTGATGCGAAGGAAATAGATGTTGCTTCAATGGAGTCAAGAAAGTAATTTGTTTATAAATTCATCAAAGAGAAAGGATGGAATATATAGTTCTTAGTAAAAATGTTACCATTCTATATGATATTGGTTGATTATTTTTATCTACATGCCATGTTTGAGTTTGTGGATAAGAAAGATTTCATTATAAAATTGGTTTAGGGGAAGGAACTTGTTTTCTCTTCAAAGAATTTGGCTAACTGCTAAAGAGTTTTTATTTATACTTTATTTATTTATATTTTCCTCATCATTTATTATGGTTAATTTCATTTTTATTGTCAAAATAATTTTAATAGATGAAGAAATAGCAATTTTTTTTAACCTTGTGTAAAATTACAAACACAATTAATTTTAAATGTAATTGTTTTTTCTGGTTGTCATTGTTATTTGGTTAATTTTTTCATAAATAAATAAATTATTATAAAACAAACATTTTTTATTCTTGATTATTTACTATATAGTTCTTATTATTTTCATTATTTTCATTCCTTAAATATTTTTTATGTTTCCATTGAAAATAATATTTAATTTCATTCTTTAATTTTTTTATTTTAATTTTAATGTTATTCCAAAATAATTTATTATTTTTAATTTTTTTCCGATTGTTAAGGAAATAAAATAGTTCTTAATTTTTTTCAAAAAAAATAATTATTTTATGTTGTTTACTAATTTTTTTTGTAAATAATTTACTAATGTATTTATTTATTTTCCATCGAAAATTCATGAACGGTTAAAATACAGACCCATATATGTGATCATATGAAGGTCTATGATCATTATACTTACCATTTTTAATGATGGAAAGTGGTTATGGATAATTCTCCTATTTATCTTGAGGCATGAAACTACTATTCCCTATGGGAGAAAAAATGTAATACTTAAGATTCTGTGAAATATTTTTTTCAAATAAATTTAATCTTTTGGATATTTTATGTTATACTCATTTCCATGTTTAAATTTCATTAAAAAAACACGAAGTGTGGCTTGTGTTTCACACAATGCATATTTTAAATGAAATATGACATACTATTAAAATATTATTGTTTAATATGATACTTATCACCTAACCGTCAGAATGGATGGTATGAATAAGATTCAATAAAATATCAAAATATACAGTCTACACAAGCATATAAAATGATTTCCTTTATCATTAATTAATTAAAAATGAAAAAATTGATTGAAAATAATAGAAATCTATTTCCGAAAAATAATACTTTTTCCACAAAACATGTTTACCTAAATAAATTAAAATAATAATTTTTGGATATTTATTTTAATTAAATTTAAATTTTACTCAATCAATAATTTTTATTATTATTCATCTTTTATACTTTCTAGAAAATAAATAAGAATAAGACTAATTTTACATTTAATACAATATTTTTCTAAAAAAGTAGTTTTGTTGACTTTTGAACAATTATTTTAAAATTAAATTTTGTAGTTTTAGAGAATTAATTTTAAAACAAAGAAATTATTTTTTGATATCAGATTTTTAACATTATATTGGAGTGAATTTTTGATAATTTCTAAAAATATAATTTTATTTGATAATAGTGAAAAGAATAGTTTTTATTTAGAATAATCATATCTATTAATGTATTTAGAAACAAAATTTTTTTAATATGGTTTTAAAGGTAAAATTAGTTCAATTATAAATCTATTAACCCAATTTATGTTTTCAGAATCTATTTCATTTGAATTTTTATATAAAAACTTAACAACTTTTGAAAATTTTTCTTTCAAAAATTATTTTATCATCGTTTGTGTGGTAATAATTTTAGATTTTATATTTCCAATTATATGAATTGAATTCAGTAAAATAGATTAAATATTTTGAGCCAAAAGAATTTATATTATATAATAATTAAAAATTAATTTTTCAGCATAATAAATAGTAAAAACTATAAAAATTATTTTCCGCACTTAAAGTAAAAATGGGTTTACCTGGGGTTAAAGTAAAAAATATAATGGCAAAAATTGACCAATTTTTTTTTCCAAATCCCATTTTATGGCCAATTTTAGATTTTATATCCACTAGGATCAAAAATGGATTATTTTAGTGCCTTGTGTCTTTTGAAATACAAGGGTATGCCTTTTTCTTTTTAAAAATTATAATTTTGTTAGTCACCTCACTTATAAAAGGATTCCCACTAACCTCTCTACTTAATATATACAAAACCATTTGGTTCAGGAAATACATACCAAAATAACTTCCTTACTTCCATCCTCACATCTTAAATGTGGCGTTCAAGACCTATATTACACCTTGGAGGTGGCCTGAGCCAGGTGGGCAAGATGGCCTCAATTCATCTCCGTAAATTACAAAGGCTATCAAATAGTAATGAGGGACTAGGGTGTATCCATGGAGGGAAAATATCATCATTTCCAATGATAAAAATATTAGATAAAAAATAATATATGACATGAAATATATAGAGTAAGAAATATAAGTAAAAAATGCTGAATAGAAGAAGGTAAATCCATGATTAGTGAAATAAATTGAATAACATACAATAGATGATGAAGACATATGTCATGTAACTAGAATTCTCAAACAACATGGATACAATTTAGCAGGAATACATGAAAAACCCAATGTATCAAAGAGTTAATATATACACTATCCCAAGAATCTCGAGATATAGCGCTATCCTAGCACAATAAGTAATCATGTGTCTGAAGCATTAAACAACCCTTTATCAAAGCCTATATACATGTAATCTACACCAATTAGCAATGGTTCTTGGAGAGGGTGTGAGATAAATATCAGTGGGCCGCCACCAATGGTTTCTATAACATCCAGCCCATGTAACGGAAATGTAATAGTATGTAGTCATTCATATATAATGTGAAGAGGAACAATGTATCTAAATACCCAAGTACCTGATTCAGCCCTCATATGGTGTCTAAACGTGTAACCAATTCATCAATTAATTAAGTTCCAATTTATATAAACAATTCATTTGGGGCATATCAAGAACTGATATAACCGCGTGATAGTATAACTCGTAATGGTTTCTAATATGTAATAAAGAAACCACAATTGAGAATTAATATGAATTTTTTCTATGGTATTCCCCAAGGAAACCTACACCTTAGGGGCCACTAACTCAGAAGTAACCTCTTCTAGCTACGGGGTAAGAGTTTCGTCCAAGCCATTCCCACAATAGTGTTTCTAACTGAGCCCTATGAATTCATCACAGGTAAAATGGGAGATAAGCAGTGGTCAGGCCTAAGGATATAATCAGGCACCTTAAGTGATTCTAGATACAAGTAGTCTATCTAAGGCATCCTTTAATAATAATGAGGGGATCCTATTATGTCATAATAGGAATTCCAATATATAAAAGGGGTGAGTTCTCAGGTAGGTCCCACCCACGGCAACTGACATCCTTGAACTGGAATAACATCCTAGAGTCCCCATGGCATTCCATTGAGAATCCAAGAGCTAAAATGGGTCAATCATTCGGATAAATAAGTCGAGTTCCTTATGCATAAATAGGCACCATACATTTAATTCATTATAATTAATTTGGTCATATGATAACCATGACATTAAAATATTCACTTGGATCAAACCTTTCCTTTCATTATTTTGATATGGCTAAGTATCATGCAATCTTTTAATTAAAACCATGTAAGTCAAGTTCAATTAATAGGTTTCAATCAACTTCCTTCCATAAACATGGAAATGTGTGCTACAGACATGAAACCAATTATTATTTTATATTTAATAAGGCCATTTCATATAATTAAGTATGCTTGACATAATTTTGTTTAAATCAATCACTTATATTTAAGACATTTCCTTAGTCGGGTCAAGTGAAAGTGACAAGGTACAAGATATTCACAATTTCATGATTCAAAATACATTTAATGTAAGGAGTCTTAATGTTAGTTTTTTCAATCTCAAGTACATGAGAACTATGGATCAAAAGTTTCAAAACACTTAAACATGAATTATAAAATATCACCAAAAATGGTGTGTTGGGATTTAGGTATGCAACCAACCAATAACCAATCACATTTATAGAAAGTGCATAACCATATAGTTATAATCAAGCAATAAAAATTCATTAAGCGGTATAAGATAAAATCTTGGGCTCCATATGTCAATTCCAAAATCAACAAACTTGAGGGATGAGTTCGAGACCACCTACCTAGTTCTTGTATAAATCTCCTCCTCTAGTATCGGCTTCTAATTTGGATTGGATCGGAGTAGATACGAACAATGAGTATAAGGATCCACACTTTGTTAACTAGGTCTAGAGCAAGAGAAATGTGTAATGGATTAATAAAACTCAAGAACTTATAGTTGTCCATCTGACATAGAAAATAGAATCTCGATCAGATCCCTGATGAAGGATATCTTTTAAACATTATATTAGTTTTTCAAGGTACTCCAAAATGGGATAAATGGAGTTTCATCCCATTGGAATTAAGATTGGGGAAGAAGGGTTATGTTAATTAGATCATTAAGGGTAAATTATTAAAATCACTAGAAAATTAGCCTATTCACGGTTTGGCTACACGATTGGCTAAACTATGTGCCAACCATGCACGGATACCTAGAGAAAAGGGGGCACACACACAATTATGCCGCATGGTTTGGGAAAATGTGCCACAACAGTGTGGAATGGATCCTCCCAAAAATGTAGACCATCTGTATAGTTAGATCTATCTATGCACCGTACCCACACAGTTTACACTAACCATAAACATGCCATGATCTCTCTAAAATTTGGGCTCAAGGCTCCAAAAAATCCCTAGACACCCCTGAGACCTTCGTGAGCTCATTAGGAATCCGAAAAAGGTCCATAATAAGGAGGTTAAAACATTTAAAGGATCCATACCAAATTCAAAAACTTGGTTGTTACAGTATTCCCCCATAAAGAAACTCATCCCTGAGTTCACATTCCATGGGTTGTGAAACACTATCTGAGGATAACTCTAACCATTGAGCACATGCATCGGCCTCCTGCACACATGTCTCATCTGACACATAGTCATGCTACCATAACACAGATACTAGAGGGACATATCGGACTCATAGATCCTTCTTCCACATTTCAACGATGCCTATAGCATACTCCTAAAAATAATCATCCAATTCAAGATCAACTTACTCAGGATAAAAAGTTTGAGATAGGTCAGCCTGAAAAAAGTGAACATGTGAAATGTGGAAGACGTCAGCAATAACATGGTTCGTCTGAGGTAGTAATAACTGATATGATATAGGACCGTCTCCTTCCATGTTCACAAATGGCCCTACATAATGAGTTGAAATCTTCCCTTGTTTCTGTAACCATCTATTCCCTAGCCTAGGTGATACCTATATGAACACATGATCATTGACCCTGAAACCTAGTGGTTATTGACGACGATTGACCTATGATTTTTTATAGATTGATCAGTAGTCATAAAATTTTGAATCATCTGAACCTACTCTAAAGTCTCATGTATTAGATGAAGACCTAGAAAGGCTACCTTACCTACCTTTAGCTAGTATAGGGGTGAATTAAATGACCTACCATATAAGGCCTCAAAAGGATCCATCTGAATTTTTTCTTGAAAGCTGTTTTTATAGTCGAACTGGATGAGAGGGATATACTTCTCCAAAGAACCATAAAAATGAAGGACACATCGTCAGAGCATATCCTCTATAAATTGTATCATCAATTCTAATTTTTCATTGGTATGGGAGTGAAAATAAGTGCTCATAAGCACCTATGTACCCATAGCCTTCTGCTACCCCTTGAAGAACCATGACGAGAAATGTGCATCCCTATCATAAATGATAGTGAAAGGTATAACATGTTGTATTATAATCTCATGGACATCAATTGTTTCTATTTCATCAGTTGATAAAGTCTATTGAATTGGAATGAATTAGACTTATTTATCTATTCTTTCAATAACTACCCATACATCATCCCTAGAAATCAGCAACCTAGGAAAGATGACTATAAAATACATAATAATATCATCCCACTTCCATTATAATATTGGAAGTTTCTATAAGAAACCAATAGGTCTTTGGTGATCTGCCTTCACCTACTGATACTTGTAACACCTAGTGAAAAAGCCTGTTATCTAACATTTCATCCCAATCCACAAATAATGGAACTGCATATCTCATCAAATATTTGAGATGCCTGGGTGAAGATCCAACTAATAAGCATGAGACAATTTCATAAACTCTTCTCTCATATCTGTAGGAACCCAAAAATCCCCCTGAATAGATAGGATATAATCTCAATCCACAGACCAATTTGGAGGTGGCTCTACTTTTGATATTATCTCTTGAAGAACCAAACCCTCAGGATATGAAAATTGTATAATATTCACCTTCTCAAGGATGGAATTGGTAATTGTCAAGAATGAAATGTAATACTAGTATTTAATATCATGAAAATACAAATTATTCTCATAAAAGACGTCCATTAACATCCATTCATCACTGGATTCCCATACGGACTATTCCTGAGTTTCCTGACTCAGTGCATTAACAACTGCTTTTATCTTTCCAGGCATATAAGAAAGATCCAAATCGAAGGACTGAAGATATATGACCCATATTTGTTGTTTTAGATTCAAGTAACACTATGAAAAGATATATTTGAGGCTTGTGTGGTCTTTATACACAACAAATCACTCACCCAAAAGATAGTGTCTCCAGCAACGTAAGGCATGGACAACCGATACTCACTCAATGTCATGCATCAGGTAATTTATCTAATGTTGCCTCAACTATCGAGATTCACATGCAATGACTCTGTCCTCCTATATCATCACTGGTCCTAGGACAATGCCTAATGCATCATAGAAGATGATATAACCTCAACCAGGATCTGGAAGACTCAAAATAGGTTCCAAGACCAGCCTCCCTTTTATCTCCTGAAAGGATTTCATGAACTCTTCTGACCACAGGAACGTAAAACCGTTATTTATAAGACTAATAATATTTGAATCAGAGAGTGATAATTCCTATATAAAATGACTATAATATCTAGAAATTACCAAAAAAACTCGGGATATCAGAGATGTTCTTAGGATGCTCCCAAAAAACCACAACACTAACCCTCTCTAGGTCAACAAAATATTTTGTTTCTGAGATAATATGACCTAAGAAGTGAACTTTTTTATCCAAAAGTGGCACATAGTCATCGTGGCATAAAGAAGATTATCTCTCAGTGTACTACAAAAAATATCAAGGTCCATTGCATATTTTCTATGAGTGTAATAATACAATAAGATATATTCTAAAAAGACTAAAATAACCAAATCCAAATAGGGGTGGAACACCCTATTCATTAGAGCCAAGAAAACAGAGGGTGAATTCATAAGACTGAACAACATAACTAGGTACACATAAAGTTCATACCAGGTATAGAAATCTATATGAGGAATGTATGAGGGCTTGAATCACACCTGATTATAGCCCGATCTTAGTTTAATCATATAAAAGACCCTAAATCATCATAGATGGTCAAAGGGGCCATCTATATGAGGCATTGGGTACCATTAATTTACTGTAAGATGCTGTAACCATCTATAATCCATTCATAGACGAAGGGTCTCATCCGACTTATTGGTAAATATCACTGGAAAACCCCAAGATGAAGTGTTGGTACATTTGAAACCCTTGTCCTCTATGTCCCCTAACATCTACTTGAGCTCTGGGAGCTTAGTAGGTTCCATCATATATAGATGAATGGAAACCAGTTCAACTACTGGGACATGCTCAATCGTAAAATCTACCTCCTTTTTAGTAGGTAAGCTAGGAAATTTATCAGGAAAATAATCCTGAAAACAATCTACTACTGGAGGGAAATCAATAAATTCTAAACCTTGGTCCTCGATGAAGTGATTGCAAATCCAGGAGGTGACCCTCACCTAGACCATGATGTTCTGGTCCATCCATGATAGCCTAGAAATCCCACTCATCATTATGTAGATAACTTTTTCCCTCTAGTGATGTAAATGAATCTCTTTAGTGACAATAGTGTAGAAAGTCTTGATACAAAACCAACCAATCCATCCTTGAATGAAATCGAAGCTCATAATCTCAAGGGAAAAGGGTCAAATAATAAAAGGGTAATATCCTACCTCATGGTGATAGTCTCTACATAGGCATATTCCATCTTACTATACTTATAAAGGTGTATCTCGGGTCATAACACCATAGAGAAAATTATTTCATGCCCATGAATTTCCATGATAGAAAGAGAGATGAAAGAGATTGAAGAACATATATCGAATAAAAAAGATACTAGAGTGGAGGTTTCTAAAATAGTATATCGTACTGTAGATGGTCCCATAACATTATCCCTGGGTATCAGTGATAAATAATGAATTTGTTCTTATCCATGGCCCTAAGAAACAACTTGACTACCAGGATCAAAACTATTTTTCTGGTGTTGCTAGTGATCTGGGGTCTTACTACCATGACCACAATCTCATCCTCATCTAACACTGCTAGTATTACTCCCACTTCCTACCTGAAATGGCGTAAAAGAACCCACCCCTGATGGTGTAGCTGGTGCAGATCCTCTTCTACAAGAAGATAATAGGAAGGTATAAGAGAAATGCTAAACATTCCTCATATGTCTGCAATACCAACACTTTAGTGGGTCTTTATCACACTAAGGCTTGAGATGCCCCATATGTCCACACTAATGGAATAATACAGAGCTACCTATATGGGTGCCCTAGATTCCACTTCACTGATAAGAAACCTCAAGGGACTGCATTCTGCCATTGGAATAACTAATGGAATGATGTAGCACTGGTCCTCTATAACCGGTACTATCATCATCCCTAAGGTTGTGTTTAGGGACTAGATACTGATTAAATATTTCAAAGAAGGTAGGAAGGTGAAATATGTTCACCTAATTATGGATTGCATACATGATCCCATCCATGAAGTGTCTATAATTCGAAAACTCATCATGAGATAGAAGTAGTGAAAATCACTGTATCTTAGTAAAGCACGCTGAAAAACCCATTACTAACATCAAACATTGACCAAGATGCATACTCTCTCTTGATTTTTCAGCTCTCAGCACCTGAGGAAAGAAATAATCAGAGAAGGATGTCTAGAGATCATCCCATACCATTTGATGATGGTGACCAGCTTAAGAAATTACATCCTACCAATGCTTGGACGAATCCAAAATCATGTCACATCAAGATTGACTCTCCACTATGGAGGCATCTCCAGATGATCAAAGATAGAGAATTTGGATTCTAGACAGGACTCAATATCTTGCAGAATGCCATCCCCTGAGAATTTAGAAAGATGATGTTGTTGGTACTCATGGGTCAAATCATCAATCGTAGGTGTAACTCGTAGAGCACCATGCATAGACAGCACCAGACATAGGAAACTATCACAAACATGAGAATAAGTTCCCAATTAAGGTACACAAAATAGATCCTCTAGTGGAACTCCTAGCAGTAACATTGGAGGATTTGGGCTCACCATTTCAGTAGCATGGTTTTCATCACCCTCATGGTGCATGACACGAGGAGGTCATGGCAACTTTGGAATACAATTTCCAAGAACTTGCCTCATGACAATTATTGATGAATATAGATAGTATCACTAGCATAAGATAGATGAATAGAATCTCACTACCCAAGGAATAATACCCCAACCACCCTCTTAGATGAAAATATATTGCTAAGTTCTCAATTATAAGTTTCAAGAGTTCTAATACATGAAGGGTTAACAATTCCTTTCCTCCTCATTTATTGGAACAGATTTAATTTAATTTTATATTTAATTACCATGTTCACTTTTTTTCCTTTTATAAGAATGACACAGTAGGATAAATACATGATACCATTTCACTGTTATGTTTTTAGTTTCTTATAACCTGTATAAAATCTTATTTCATATTAACCTTTATGCCTAATGAATCAGGGCCCATACTCCTTTTCACTGAAAACAACATCCATTTGAATTTGTAAATAAAGGGTTGATTCATTAAAATACTCATTCCAACCCATGAGGGCCCATAACACCTCATTAATTGAAACGGGAATCAGTAAACAAAAAAACAAATAATGTACAAGTACATATAAAATCTAGGATCTCTCAACAATACAAGGAATATCAAACAATAAATGCAATGAAATGCACCTATATGGCATGAAAAAATTCATGACATGTAAACCATATGTGCCTATATGATTCATGTAACAATTATATGTTCGCTCATATCATTGGGCCACATCTAAAATAGAATCTCAATCATAATAATAGTCAATAACACCTCATGACATGTGATTCACCAAAGAGTTCAATGATATCAACCATAATAGTAAAAAGGAAAACAATAACCCAAACATGGGTTTGCGATGCCCAAGAATAGATTATGACATGTTTCCAAGAATTACCAATCTCATAATTATTTTCTTCATATATTAAAGAAAGAAAATAACACCCTATGACACCAATTTGTAACATACCAGTCTCGGATGCCACTGAAGAGGTTCCCTAATCTCGGTAGGACACATGGACTCAAACACATCTCCCCAAATTCCAGAAGCTCCCAACTAGCATGGTGTGACTATGTTGTGTTCATAGGGAGACTACTCCCCCCATTACTAGTGTGAAACATAGAGGATAACATATAATATAAAACCGTAGATAAATAGGTGAATAAATATAAGTAAATATAATTCACAATGGGAATAGAGGAATTAATGATAACTGAAATAACTTGAATAACATCAAATAGCTGATGGTGGTGTATGTCATGTCAGTAGAAAGTGGGAAGAACATGGATACAAAGTATTAGACATACATGAAAAACCCAATGTAGAAAAAAATGAAATATATAAACTATCCCAGGAATCCTAAGCTACAGCTTGGTCATCTGCTACCAAATCCATCCTTGCACAACAAGAAACCATGTTTCTAAATCATTACACTTCTCTTTATCAACACATTACTACATGTAATCTTCCTTGGGTACCAATGGTTCCTAGATAGGGTGTTAGATACATCTCAATGGGCCACCCCCTCGGTATATATAACATTTGGCCTGTATAATTGAAATTTAATAGTTTACATGCATGAATATATAAGGTAAATAAATGAAATGTAAGTAAATAACCATGTACCTACTCCATCCCTCGGATGGTGTCTAAATGTGTGACTAGTTCATCAATTAATTAAGTTCCTATTTATATAAAGAAGTCACATGATGCATATCCATCACTGACATCACCTCATGATAGTATAAATCGTGAATGTTCCAATATGTAATAAGGCAACAATAACTGATAACTACTATGAAGTGGTTCAGTGGTATTCACCAAGTAAACCTAGTCCTTAGGGGCCATTAACTCTGTCTTAACTGATACTAGCTAAGGGATAAGAGTGTAATCCAAGGAACATGACCTAAGGACTTCACACAATAGTGTTTCTAACCGATTCCATGGAATTTATCCCAGGTAAAATGTGAGATAAGCAGTGTTTGGTCCCAAGGATGTAACCAAGGCACCTCAAGTAATAATGAATCCAAGGACTGTATTTGGGGAATCCTCTAATAATAACTATTGGATCCTATAGTGTCATACTATGAATCGAGAGGTTGGAAATGGTCGGATTCTCAGGTAGGTCTCACACAAGGAAACTAGCATCCTTGAATCAGGATGACATCCTCGAGTACCCAACGAATTCACTTGAGAATCTAAGAGCTAACATGAGTCAAGCCTTCCTATAAATATGTAAATTCCCATGTGTATAAAGAGTCACATTTAATTTAAATCATTACAATTAATTTGGTTATATGATAACTATTCCATTTATAATTTCACTTCGTTAAAGAACTACCTTTTATTAATTTGATAGGATAAAGTGTCATTCGAATATTTAATTAAAACCATGTAAATCTAGTTCAATTAATATTTTCACTCCACTACCTTCCATAAAAATGGAAAGGTATACTATGGGTGTGTAACCAAACAATCATTTACATTTAATAAGGCAAATTCATATAATTATGTGTTATTTACATAATATCTTTTAAATCAATCTCATACATTTAATCACTTACCTTAGGCGGGTCAAGTGGAATTGACAAGGTACAAGCTATTAAACATTTCATGATTAAATGTGAATTTAATATAAGGGTTCCTACCAATAGTGTGTTCAATAATGATCACTCCCGAACGATGGATCAAAAGTTTCAAAACACTAAATACTCAAATTATTGAATATCACCCAACATGTGGCATTGAGAGTTGTGGATGAAACCACAAACAACCAATCACATTTATGGAATGATCAGAAAAAATGGTTCAAACAAATATAATCAAGGAATATAAATTTATTATGTAACACCTAAAGAAATCAGAGGTCCCCACATGTCAATTCCAAAATCAGTGTACACGAGGGATGAGTTATATGTCACCCACCTGTACTCGTATGATTCTCCTCTTTCAATATCTACCTCCAATATGTTTTCGATCTGAGTACATATGAAGAAAAAATATAAGGAATCACAACTCAATAACTAGTTTGATAGAAATAGAAATGAATAATGGCTTAAGAAGACTCGAGTACTTGCCATTGCACATCCAACATATTAAATAGAAGGTCGACCAGATTCCAGATGAAGGATATATTTCAATCCCTAGACTAGTCCTTAAAGGAACACAAAAATTTGAGAAATGGAGGTTCATACTAATGGAATTAATATTGGAAAGAAGGGATAAGTTATTCAGATCATTAAGGGTAAAATAATAAAATCACCCAAAAATTATTCAGTTAATGGTTTAGCCACATGGATTTCAAAACTGTGTACCAACCATGCATGGGTACCTTGTGAAAAGGGGGCACTCACATGGTTATGCCACAAAGTTTAGTAAACCATATGCCAACTATGATGCATTTATCTTCCTAATAATTTAGGCCATTCACACGGTTAGATATGAACTTTCTCCATAGCCACACAATTTAAACTAACTATGTTATGGGAAAATACTCCAAAAAAGCTGGGATCCAGGCTCTGAACAGGCCCCAAACACCCTTGAGACCTTCATGAACTCAATAGGCATCTAAAAACTGTACATAATAAAGAGTTAAACTAAATATTTAAGGGATCCATAACTGATTCAAAAATTGGGTTCATACACTATAAGCATTAATTTTATCATAAATCCTACCAAATAATCCTTTTAGTGAAAAAAAGAATTTGTCTGAACAAGAGATAACATCCCAAATCAGGCATTTTATTTTAGTTGTTCCTCCACCTCATTGAATTAGTATTAAAAAAATGATGATATAATAACCTCGATATATTACATTTATTGAGATTTTATTATGTTAATATAATAACCTAATTATTTCTCCTTTTTCATCAAATGGGTTACAAAATCATTGTTCATGTGTACGACATAACACTACCTCACGAATCGATGTTATAAGTTTTCTATCACCACCTATCATAGTTTGATATAATGATGTATTTATTATTTACATATTATATTTATTATATTTTTGTAATTTTATAATCATTATATCACAAGTTAATTCTCACCTTCCATTCCATGGTAATACGATAATGTTGTTCTGTGTATGGCAGACTACCGCCTCCGATGCGATGTGATTCATTCACATTTACATAGAAGGTAATAAGGATGGGTATGATAAAAAAATTTGATATACATGAGATAAAAATTATTCTATAATTTTAATATATTATTTACCTTTCATTCATTCAATCCTTCAAGAAAATAGAAACAATGCTTATGAATACGTACAATCTACTATATCTATGAACGGTTTATTTCATTTTCGACCTCAAACTTTTATGAATCACACAAATACTTATATAATAAATATATATGATGTTTTAATAATTTTTATCATTCTGCATATGATGGAACCACGATCAAATTAATTGGATCAAAAATAAAAAAAAAATCAAAACCTACATGAGAAACAAAGCGGTTATTTCCTGGAACCTGATTTTTACAAGGAATTGTTTATAAAATAGAAATAAATGGTTATAAGTGAATAATATATGGTATTATATATTTTATAATATTTCATAAATATATTTATAATAAACATATATTTATTATATATTATGTAAAATTTTTTACAAAGTAAGTCAATACTTAAGATAGGGGATTTCTATCTCACTATTATTTTCAGTGAGATAATGTCATATTTAACCCAAGTTTATTTTATATGGTGTATATACATCCCTTTAATTTATTTTATCATTATTATAATGAAATATTATTTTATTTACATATCATTTTTGGATCTCTCTTTCATGTGTTTTATTATATGAAAGGTTCTAATTGGGTGAGGTATTTTTTGTCTCAGTTTTCCTTCCTTGAGACATATGTTATGTTATAAACCAATACTATTTTATGATGTATACATATATCCCACTTCACATGCAATATAATGAATTTATTTATTCTCTTTATGTCATATGTTTCATTTAATCTTACGCATTCAATTTTCTTAAAATTCAAAGTTACCAATATGGTAATGATTTTATGTTACAATCTCATCATTTTTAAGGATTGTTTATAATTATGTTTTTGATGAGAAAATATTATGATTGTTATCTGAAGGAAATAATAACTTCTATTATCCTCTATTAATGTGAATATAATACATTTTTTCCTTCAATTTCATCACTTTTTTTACATAATGGTTCAAAATAATTTTTCTTTAATAAAAATCGTCTTTTTTTCTCACTGCAGTTGAAAACCTATTTTTCTTCTAAAATTATTTTTTCCAAAAGTTTTTGAAAAAGTTCTTTTTTACAATATATAAATGATGTATTAAAGAAATTTTTACCCATGCTTTAATTTTTCACGATTTTTTTTAATGTAATCTTCATTTATTTTTCTAAACATTGACTGTTTGGATTTTAACCAAAAAATCAATGGAATATTTGTTTTAATGTGTGTGAAATGATTGAAATTTTTCCACCATCATGAACAAAAATTTATTTTATGCTTCCTTTATAATATTATAATTTTATTTGAAAATAAAATTTATTGAAAATGAATAAGGTTTTTAAATTATTTTTCTTCAAATCAGATAGGATATTTTCCTCAAGAAATTTTTTGAATGATTTTTAAATATTCATTTATATGTTTTCAAGTGTATATTAAAGGAAAATAATTTTTAGAATATTTTATGAATTTATAGTTTTAAAAATTGATTTTCAAATAAATGTTATTTTCCTCATGAAATGTTCCAAGAGATCGTTCAAAATCATTTTCTATCTAAGATGAAATCATTGGATGCTACTTATCTATTACCGGGGATATGATCCAAAGACACCATTATTATTTCTCTATATCTTTTATATTTATGATGAAAGTATATTTATGAAACCAATTTATCTTTCATGGGTTATACCATAGTAAAATTATTGTGAAACGTTGTTATTTTCATGGGCAATGGTATGATGAAATGATGAAATTATTACAAGCCCTGTATCATTCCCATAGGATAAGATATGATGAAATTTTTTTAAAATAGATATCTTTACATTTCTTATGATATGATGAAGGTTTTATGAACTTTTCTAACACCTATACATGATTTTCAATATATTATGTGTGAGACCTATGTCTCCCTCCAATTCTTTGGGTAAATTCTTATATCTCATGAGATAGATAGAACTGAAATGGGGAGTAAACGAAGTTATGTAAGGATCATTGTCCATTATGACGGTGGAGTGAACCCTGACTACTATGATGGTTCATGGAGTGAACTCCTTCCACTATTATAGACTTTAAAAAATTCTTTGAATATTATGGAAATGATACAATATATTTATATGAATGCTACAATTCTATGTCTTATGCCAATTTTAGGATCTCAGGGATTATGTTCTAGGATTATTTTATGATTATTATCTTATAAAATACCATTATTTATTACATGTCCCAATATTATGATATTTGATATGATGGGTATGGTTCTAAATTGTTAATACCATGTTCTCATACACATATACTCATGTCATGCTTTTTTTATCATTGATAACTCACTTTATTACCATAACTAAGTATCTGAGCTCAACCTTTCTATTTTCCTTTACCTCGGTTTTGAATAATGGTTTTATGTATGTTGTGTTTTTGATGATAAATAAAGGATAATATATTTATGGTATATGTTGAATGTATTTCACCAAATTAAAAGATTGTGTACCTAGTCTCCTAATACACTTAACTATTAAGGTCCTTAGGTGTGAGTTTATTTAATTTATTGAATATTCATCTCAAAAATATGTAATATCTATGTATGAAATTCCTTGGTCACTACAAGAAACTTACCATATTCATAGAAGTGCTTACCGTTATCTACTAACTATGATCCCCAATCAAGTGACCATTCCCAACTCTACACCTACCTAATGTGAATAAATATCTATAACATACCATGATATAACACAAATCCACCACGGATGAAGGCTATAGATCCCAATCTTATCATAGTCACACAATTACCACACTGACCCATTGTCATTGAAGAAGATGTCCACGGAAGATGTGCTTCCATGTGATGTTCTAGTCAAGCCTCTCCAGATCTGAAAACTATTTTTTAATAGAATCTGTGTCTCCGTCAATGGAATGTACAATCCAGTTGCACCGCCACACGTGGTTATATTTTTATTTGATACTTATTGGAAAAAAATGATTTTTTTTTCAATAAGAATAGTTAAACCAGTGTTTGTTGAGTTTGAACCTCAAAACCAACAGTTCAAAAACATAAAGAAATTAGTCACTGAGATGCGTATATTAGAAGAGGGAAACCTACTAATTCCACCATGGATTACTGAATAATCTAATAGGAAACACATCCTCACCCTATTATGAGAACCTATTAATGATTATCGAATCCTTACCTCCATTTTTGAAGAATCAACTACCATGTTAGATCTCCTACACGACCCTGATCAAACCAGTGCCTATCATACAAGCTAGGAGCAGCTACTGAACTATCTATGCCACTTATGTGTTCCATAGAAGTAAGTAATGAGGTTTTCATGTGACCCCACATGATGAATCCCCAACCTGAATTTATATATATAATAATAAGTGTGTATATGTATACATTTTATAATAATAATAATAATGTATAATTGTTAAAAACATAAAATATATATATATTATAAAAATATACATGGTGTAAACCAGTGACATCCAAGCCCAAAAATAATTTATTTAGAAACTAGACTATGGTACAATACTGAAGGGGCCCATAAAATTATTCAAACTATCCCGCATTCCAAAATTAGAATTGCGTAAAATAATTTCATGAATTGGTGTTACTTTCCTCTAAAGTGAACTTATCTTTTTTTTATTTACTAGTTAAATAAGGTAATTATAATGAAAATGAACAAGATCATAGTAACTGGATCAAGGATGGGACATTCAAGCACCCATAGTCATAAATCATGGCCATTGAACTTTCCATGTGGAGAAGATCTTGGTGTGGGATCGTAGTTTCTATATGGAAGGGAATTTTGAGAAGTTTTACTTTCTATTAATGTAAGATTGGTTGTGGTCAATGCTAATGATGATGTATAGTGACAAGCATGCCACATGAAAGATAAAGAGTTTCTTGTAGAAAAAAAATTGTGATATTGAGGGGGGATTGCAATACAACTATATTATTTATAAACTAATAAACCATATGAGTAAAAATATATAGGGATATGATCAATGATCCAAAATAAATGATCATGGAGGAAATCCATAGTCACACCATAAAAAAAGAGAGTAAGATCAAATGACCATGCTGAGGATGAAGTTGATATTGAGCTGGTGCATGAGGAAGGAGATGATCTAGCTAGATATGCTTCCTCTTCCCTATCACCTAATTGTTTGGATTTATTTTTCATCAAGCATGAGTAGATAAACAGAATAGGGGGTTTAGACCAAAATGACTTGAAACACATTTATCCATTTTACTTTTGTTAGTTCAAATTTCTAGTTCACTTTGTGATCGATGTTATTTTAATTCAATTTTGAGTATCAATTCACACTATAAAAGATTCGACATGTGATAGTAGTGAATAATATCACTATAAATCATGGAATGAAGTTACAAATATTTGGAAAACAAAATGTATTTATTTTCCATCTATAACATATTAATTACTAAATCTTAATTTAGTGATCAATATTAAATGGAGTTCAATGATATCGGGAAGTTCACTAAAGAACTAGCTCAGTGAACCTTCACTTTTTCTCAAGCACTGAATAATTTTATTAATAATATTAGGATTTGATATTATGGTTTAATCAGTTAAAAAATAGTATGAGGTCCATAATTTTATCCAATATTTATCTCTACTCTTATTTTTTGTTCTTAGCATTAACAATTCATTTTCAAACATCATTTTCACACATTAAATTTCATTACCATCTTGTTTATATTTGTTTTCTTTTGTTTTTTTCTTTTTTTTCACTCACACACACTTTATGCCTTGTAGAATTGAAACCCATACTAACCACCATTTTTAATTTATATATTTTTAATAGGGTAATATAAATATTAAATTTGTGCTTATTCAATGAAAAATAAAATTAAATTTTAGCATCATTATTGGGGAAGTCATGTGTATCAAAGTAAAAAAACAGAACAACGAAATTGTAAAAAAATAAGACATAGAAATCAAAAAAAAATAAATTCACAACATTAAAATTGTTCAACACAATTATGATTTTTTTTGAAATTGTATATGCACACATGATCTTCTATTCTATAACATGTAATTCAAATTCAAGAAATTAATCAACAATATTTTTTACTTAGGAAACAAAGTAATTAAAAAATAGGGAATTTGGAAACCATAGATTTATAATGATATGGAAATAAAAACATTAATATACCACATCACATTGCTCCTTAAATTAAGAGACATAGAATTAGGGTTCTTCAAATACCAATAGTGTTAAGTGATCCATATAAAATAAGGTTTTATCCTTTTCTAGGAACTATGATATCAAATTGCATTATCTATCTCAATTCTCATCATTCAATGTCTTCCAACATAGGAATTATTAGAATTTATTATATATATTTACCATTCTATCAAATAATTTCATTTGTGAAGGTTTAGTAAAGAGGAATTGAGATATAGATTATTTCCATTTTTTCATAAAGGGTAGTCAAGGAATTGTTTCTATAACTTCTATGAAGTAATATTTAAAACATTAGATGTGATTTTTAATGAATTTTATGCCAAATTATACCATAGGAACACCACAATTGTGGTTAAAGACAACATCACTAGGTTTATACAATATGGGAGAGTGTTTTTCGATGAGGCATGGGATAGTTTTAATAAGTGTCCTGTGAATGATTACAAACCATAAATTATCTCCCCACATAATCATTGATAGTTTTTATAATTCCCTAACTCCTTATATATAGAAATTATTAGACCAATCATGTGGTGGTGGCTTCTTAGATTTGAATACCGGTAATATTAAAACATTATTTGATAAATTTGATCAAAACTATCAATACATGTGAACTCGGAAAATGGTTATATATAGGGTCAAAAATTATACTAAAGTAGGGGTCGTTAATGAAATAATACATAAGAATTAGTTCTTTAATTTTGGGATTTGTAGTCATACTAAAAAAATGTTCCCCCAAAGTTGAAATCCCTTAACAATTTAAGGAGAGTGCCAAATTTTTGGATTACATAACTATAATTCAATGATTCAAAAATATTTCTAAAATTATTAAAAAACATGATACAAAAATCACTCTAACCTATCATGGAAAGAACAAGAGTTAAATAGTCATATGTCCCAAATTTCCAAAATTGTCTTAAAACTAATTATTCAAATCAATATAGGGTTGAATTGTCAAATTATCCAGGGAAAATTGAGGGTATTTTTCTGAATGTTTTGGGTTAAATTATTTCTCAAAAAATGGAATAGAAACTATGATACATTTTATAGAACTTCAAATGGTTTATATGGATAAAGATTTAGGATAAAGAGACAAGGGAAAGTTTCCCAACATAATATAATAAAACCCTAGATATATTTTTTTAGTAAGAAAAATTTTAGGCCAAAAATTTCAAGAAAAAGTTAGGAAATTGTCTAGGGATGATAAAATTTACGATCAAACATAAAATGGAAATTAATATTTGAAAAATCATGAATTGGATAATTTGGGTAGATCTAAATATTTTCAGAAAAATGAGAACCCTTCACATGAGAAATAAATATAAAAAAAGGAAAGTGAAGTGGGAGTAGATGATGTAGGGAATCAAGAAAGGTAGGTTTGAGGATGAGGATAATAATCCAACTATTTTGATGAATTATCCGACAAACACCACTTTTCCAGAATGTCTGAGAAAAGAACAGCGAACCTGATTACCTCAAATTTATTCGAATGATTACGACATTAATAATTAAAATTCCATTTGTGGAAGATTTGAAAAAACCATATTATCTGAAACATCATAAAAGGTTCTTGGTGAGAAAAATTTATTTCGGTAAGAGATAAATAGTTAATTTGAATTAGAATTGTAGTTTAATAGTTCAATAGAATATTCCTCCCAAACTAAAAGTTCATGGTATTTTTTTATTTATAGTTGGATTGGTGTGAGTAAAGATAATTGGTCCTTGTGTGATAAAAGAGAAATAATTAACCTTATACCCTACTCATTGTTAAAAAAATTTGGGACTTAGGGAGATAAAATAAGAATCAATGTCACTACATCTAGCCGATATGTCACTTACCTACCCTAATGGGAGGGTAGAACCTTTTAGTTGACATAGGAGAACTATCATTTCCAATATAATTATTTATTATACACATGGATTGTGATAACATGGTACCAATAGTTTCAGGTAGGTCATTGTTTTCCACAGTTGGGGAAATTATCAATGTCTCAAAATATAAAACTACCCTACAAAATGGTGAGGAACAAGAGGAATTTAATTTTTTTAATGTGTCTCCACATGAGGTGAGTTGTATGTTGATAGATGTTGTGGATGAAGTGATTAAATATTTTGTTATGAAATAAAATCATCATCTATTTTATGATTTATTAATTAAATCTATATAACACATTTTGATTAAATTTTTGTTGAATACGAGTCCACTATTGAACAAGAATGATTTGAGAGAATTGAGATTAAAAATTGGAAGTAAACTAATAAGGAACAAGTGGTAATCCATCCTAGACCAAGTTTTCATACAGATAGTGTTTCTCAATCTGTTCAAAGTTTACAACCCTCCCATGTACCTAACCCTAATTTTTTTTCCTTCCCAATAATAAAGAGGAGGGAAAACCTATTAATGGGGATTCTTAACCTCTAAATGGTTGTTATAAGGATGATACATAGTATATAGTTGGTTCTATTTAGCATGGAGTTAAAGATGATTATTCTTAATCAATTAAAATTGAGTTAGGTAACTTTCTTGATAATTTACTAGATTTATATAGAATATATTTCTCTACTTATTTGTATTAATTGGATGATAATATTTGTTTACATTACATTTAGAAGTTATTATAAGTGATTAGGGACTGTTACTCTTCATCTCATACCCAGTTACCTATTTTCACTAATATTAATTTTTCTAAGTCTGTAAGTGTCACAAGTGTGGGGAGAGTGAGGGTGAGAAATTGAAATATAATGCTGGTCATTCTTATTTTTTGGTTGATCTTTCTTCATGTTTTCTTGATTCATTAAAGGATAATATGATTTTTGATTCTTTTGACGTAAGGAGTATTAGTCATATAGTTTTGGATTATTTAAGTGGAATTATCTGAGCTATTGAGTGCATGAATTATTGTGTGAACTAGTTCAATTTTCTAAAAAAATACTATAGATTCAATTAATTATAATTTTTACCCATTTAATGATCGTTCATAAAACAATTTAGGGGATTGATTCTGGATAGGGACTATAAAAATAGAAATATATTCGAAGAAACCCATTATTTTATTACTTTCTCTTAACTTATTAAATAAACAATCCTTTATCCTTTATTTTCCTTCATGATTTTTCTAACCAAAATTACATAAATTTCAATTAGATACTCTTTCTATGGTTTTAATTATATTAGTTTGAAAGAATCGGTGATAACCGACCATGAGGTGTAGATAGTGTGCACTAGGTGGATTTACTATGAAAATTGTTCATGAATTAGGTCCTATAACCCTATAAAGAGGGAACAATAGGTTGTGATACTTTCTTACCAGTGAAAGATTCGTCTTGAGTTTCAACATAGAACGAGCTCCAATTAGAGGTAAAACAGGATAACATCTTGCTTTTTTCATTCTATTTGGTTGTCTTACATATGATATTTACATTCTATAATCTCACTATGATCGTCTCATTTTTTAGTTACTTGATATTTAAACAATTTAACCTTTTTATATACTTCTAGGGAGGATTAAGGTGCTATAAAACAAAGAGATAAGATTCTTTTTATCTATTGAGTAATTTTTCAATTTTTTATTTGTTTTTATGTTGTTGCAATTTATATATAATTAACTGTCACAAATTTGGGACTAAATTTATTTATATAATGATGCATTTTTTAAATTATATCTAGTTTCAATTATTATTTATGTTTCCTCTCCCTTTTGTACAATTTCTTTCTCAACAATTTTTCTCTTTGGGAAATCATTCTTAAACATCATTTATAGCATGAAAACCATTTCAAAGTAATTTTATGTTATTTATTTCAATGTAGTGACTACTAGGGATCATTTTTACATGAATGTTTTACGATTATAATGTGTGAAAAAATCCATCTTCCTTATCACCCCTTAAAATAATTTTTTTTATGTTCTGATAATCTTATTTGTTTAAATCAGACTGCTTAAAAAGATTTAGGTTTTAAAATTTGTGTCACCCACTCTAAAATTCAATAATGCGGACTTTGTTGATTTTTATGTGTGGGGAGGGGACTTAATCGTATTAATCTTTCCTTAATTTAAACCCATCAAAACCCTCATATTTCTTGAAATTGCCTCCGTTTCAAGCATCAATTTAGGTTGTTTGTAAATAGAATCATTATAAAAAAACATTAAGGTTCCTAATAGTCAAAAAATGTGTTCATTAAGGTGAGGGGAATATATAACCTCGATGAATAATTGGAAAATTAACTTATAAAATAATTTTATAATTGGAATCAAGGATGAGAAAATGAAGCAGTGATTTTTGGAACTCATGGGAGAGTGATAATTGCAAGGGTCTCTTGTAAAAGTATTAATTTTATTTCAATATAATTTGTTTCACTCCTAGTAATGGAACATGAATTATAATTTAAATGATAAATTTTGTGACATTAATTAATAGGTATGATGATTATTAGAAATGGAGACATTATTTTATTTCATTTGACTCTATAGTGAATTAGGACCGGTGGAGGACCCTCAATTATTTTTAACATTCTTTGTGAAAAACTAGAATTCATTGAATTACCCAAGAATTCAATTGATTATGTATGGGGAATTTTATGTGGACTTTAATTAATCCATTTTCACATCATTTATTAGAGTAAATTTCGTTTTAATGTCAAAATAGTGTGAATAGTTGAAAAAATTGAAATTGTGTTTTAATTGATGTTAAATTTTTAAAACTCTTAATTTTAAGTGTATATATTTATTTTTTGGGTTATGTTTTTTTGTAGTTAATTATTAGGTAAATAAATAAATTAAAATAAGTAATCATTTTTTATTCATGATTTATTAAGCTACATTTTTTATTTTTTTATTTATTTGAATTCATTCAATCGTTTTTTATATTTTTTTCAAAATAATAATATTTAATTCCATTTTTTTATTTTTTTATTTTTTTAATTTTAATATGATTTAAAATAATAAAATATGAATGTATTTATTTTAATTTTTAATGTTAAATAAATAATTTTGTCCATTCTTTTTTTTAATAAATAATTCAATTTTTGTTTCTTTATTTATGTTATTTTTTATAAATAATTTACTAATGACTTTATTTATTTTTTTAGGAAAAGTCATGAACGGTTAGTATAATTATTATGTAAAGTGAATATATTCATGGACATTGTCAGTATAAGGACCCTGCCTGATGTTGGAAAGTTACTAAACCTAATTATTCTTATTAAATTGACGCATGAACCTGCCATAACTTTTGGGGAAAGAATCTTACCGAATACCTAGAAGTTCCTACCATGATATACTAATATTGATCCCAAATAAAGTGATCATTATTTACTCTACACCTACCTACCATGAATACCTCTTTGCAACCTCTCATACTAGAACATAGATCCACCCAGGATGAAGGTAATACATCCCAAGCTATTAAGAGTCACATCACCACCACACTGACTCAATGATTTTAAAGAAAATGACCATCAAAGACACCCCATCATTAGAAGATCTAGTCAGGTCTCACTATATCTGAAAACCAATGGCTGATGAAAATATTATTTCTATCACTACACTATATGAAGCTATTCAAGGTAGAACTCAGGGTTCTATTTGTAGTTGGTGATTCTTGGAGAAGAAGTCAAAGTTCTCCAAAATAAAAACTGTTTAACCATCATTGTTGAGTTTGAACCTAAAAATTGAGTTTTCTTGAACTTGAAGAAATAATTCATTAATCTTCATGTGAGAGGGGAGACAAAAATGATGAATCCTTCATGTATTGATAGATAATCCAATAGGATACAGATATTCACCCGATTCTGAGCCACCTATTAAAGAAGAAGGAGTCTGTACCTCCATGACAAAAGAATCAAGTGTCGAAACCAATATTCTATATTGGAATGACTGAATTGAATCCAATAATGCATCCTAGGAGTAACTGTTGGACTAGTCACATTGCCACTGTGGGCCTTGGAAGAAAGGACTGAGGATGCTGCATGATCCCAATTGAGGAATCCCCAACCTGAGTATATATAAATTATAATTATAATAATAATAAGTTTATATTTATATATACCTCTTTTATAATAATAATAACTTAAAAAAACTAAATATATATATATATAATAAATATTTTTCTGCGTCTACTAGTGATGTATGATCCCAAAAAACAATTTATTTAGGATGTGGCCCATCTTACAGCAATGCAAGGGCATGGAAAATTATTCAAGCTAGCCGACGACCTAAAATTAGAATTGGGGGAAATAATTTCGAAATTAGAGCCTCTCACCTATGAAGTGAATTGTAATTTTTTTCAAATTTATTGGTTTAATGAGATAAAATTTTAGCAAGAGAAGGATTTCAGTGGAACTGAATCATGTGTGGGATATTCTACCACCGTCACTCAGATATCCTCACCCTCGAACATTCCAAATGGATAACATATGACTGTGGGATTATATTTGATACATATCGTGTAATTTTTATAACATTTACCTTCTAATGAAGGGATATTCGTTTCGGTTTTAATATACTATTATTTTAAAAAATAAATACTATGTTTGATAACATACAAATATATGAAACACTGAGCACAAATGAACAACAAAAATTATTATTTAAATGTGATCATTTTAACATGGCCAATAAATTTGTAGGTATGATAAAATTAAATGATCTATGAAATAAGTATAAAGTTCCACCACAATATAAATTAATTATGAATTTATTAAAAAATAGTCACATTATTTTTAATAATCATTTTTTCCATAAAATAATACATTTTCTTTAAAATTGGGTTTTTTTTTTATGAAATTTTATAATTAATTTTTGGAATTTTTAGAAAATGTAATTGAGAAAATTAATTGTAGTTTTTAATTTAAATTTTTAAAATTATATCATTATTTTTTATTATTTTCTAAAAATATTGTTTTTTCAATGAATAAATAAAATAATGATTTTTATTGAAAGGTGTATTTTTATTTTTATGTATTTAAAATTTAAAAATATATTTTTGATTGATATTAAAATTTCAATAGTTCTTTTTGATTTAAAATTAATCATTTATGGGGTTTGAAATGGATTTTATGCTTAAATTTATTATAAAAACATTTCATATTTTGAAAATAGTTTATTTTTCGAAAAACTGTTTTTCATCATGTTTTTCTAGTTTAATATAAATTAAAAACTAACAATTATGTGTTTTTAATTTTGAAAATTTGATTCCTTATTTGTAATTAGGATGTAAATTTTTTGTAAATTAGTCCATTTAATTTATGGTCGATATGAATAGTAATTCACATTTCCATGGTAAAGGGAAAATAAGGTAATTAATATTAAAAATAAAATGAAAAATATTATAAAACAACCAAAAAACGCATTTATATTTTATTATATGAATTAATTTCTTCATTATTCATTCAAGATTCATTTATTTTACATTTTATGATTAGTTGGATGAGATTATGAAATTTATCTTATTTTATTTCTAGAAAAGTCAAACATGGAACACTGTTATTTTTTATAAATAAAATTTTTTAATAATGGATTTTCTAGAGGATATATTTTACTATAAATAGTATTTTTAAATATATAATATATTTATTCACAAGGGTAATTTATATTTATTTTTTTTTGAAGAAATAATTACCCTATTACGATTGCACAAAGTTAATGTAATAATTATTTAATTAATAGGAAAAGACAATAAATGATTTTAAAAATATTAAAAGTAATATAAATTGTGATAAATAATGTGATAAATTATTTTTATAGATTACCATAACATTTTATGGAAATAATAATATATTCGGTTCGAATTATAATTATTATATTGATATTATTAAAGTCAAAGTAATGAATAGTTCTAAAAATTAACATTATTTATATTTTATAAAAAATAATATTTTTGTAAATGATATGAAATTAATAAAAATGTTATATTACTCAAATTAAATATTATATTTTTGATAATTTCAACCATGATCCATTTAAGGGCATTTTATAAATTTATTGTAACTATATTGACCCTGAAAGAGTACAAATCCTTGTTGTTGTGGTTATATTTAAAAGGGTTGATGTGGGGTTAAAACCAAATAATAATGGTATAAATGTGTCCTAAAACTTTCCAAAAACTATTTTTTTAATGTTATTTATACCTATAATCATATTATAATCAAAATAAATGAGTTTGTAGCTATTTTGAATAGAATATATTATTTTATTAATTTAATATAATGAGAAATTCCAAAGTTCCCAACCTCTCTCTTACAAAAGGGTGCATATTCTTCAAAATCCCTCACACTTGAACACCCATTTGGTCTATAAAATCTATAAAATAATACCTTCCGATAACTCATCCCCTAATTTTAGAGGTATTTTTATATAATACTATCCATTGTGGTCATATGGTTGTATAAAAAAGAGGTTGTGAAATGAAGAGGTATCGTTTTAAATCTAGAATTTTTTATTTATTTCATTTTCCACCTCCTTGAAATATTTATCGTCCATGATAAAATCAAATAAAAATTAACTTCAATATACTGATATGTTACTAAGTTAATGTAATAACCTATATCCATCTCTTCTTCCCACAAATGGGACACAAAACCACCATTCGTGTGTACAACGTACTAAAACCTCGCTAACCGATGTAATTTGATTTCTATAAAAATTTCTATAGACAAGTTGTAATGATGTAATAAAATATTATATATTAGATTAATTAAATATTTATCATTCTAAAAATAAAACATATCAGTTACCATCTTCTCATTCCATACACTGAAAAATGATAAATTCTTGTGTGCGTACGTGTGGACTACCACCTCTACGAAGCGATTTGATTTGTTTTTCATAAACACATCACATGGATGATATATATAAGTATATTTAAATAATTAATATGATATTATAATCACTCTTGAAGGATAAAATAACCCTTTACTTTTTTTCATATTGATTGTTGAAAAATATAAATGTTACTCATGCGTACATACAACCTACCGTCTCCATGATTGTATAATAGTTTATTTTTCATAACCATATTTAATGGTTTTATTTAAAACTATAATTTATGCCTAAAAAATGATACATATTTCATTATTATTATAATGTATATGATTTAATAATTACCACATTTACCATAGTCAGCCTATCGATGTCATTTTCGTATTATGTACCAAATATCAGTAAAACAGCCAACGTGAACATAAATGATTAAGTAATTGATATAACATGGTAATAAGTGAGATAAAATGAATAATAAACATAAACATGTTCTTAATAAAGTAAATAATTTAACTAAGTTTATTATTTAGTAAGATAGATAACTTACATTATGAGTCAGAATCAAGGTAAGGGATTTTCATCCCACTTTTATTTTTTAATGGAGACGTGTCTTATATACTACTTGTTTATTTTGTGTGGTTTATATAATTCCAATTTATATATTTTATGATTATTTTCATGAAATTATTGGATGTACATATCCATATAAATTAATTTGTTTCATGGGCCTTATTATTGAAAATCTACCAAAGTGGTAAGGGTGTATTGCACAATCTCATCATTATTCAGGAATGTTTCTATTTTAGTCTCCACTAGGGAATATTTCAATTATATTTCAATGTACTCTAAATTTTTTATAAATTTTTCAAATATTATCATATAATTTTTCAAAATCTATTTTACCTAATTTTTACATTTTTTGAAAAATTCATTGAATGAAATCTTTTTTTTAATTTTCCAAATAAGGCACTTTCTTACTTTTACAAAAAAAATATTGAAGGAATTTTTTTAATTTATATGAAATTAGTGGATTTTACCACTATAATTATGCCTAAATTATTTCAATATTACTTTATAATTTTAAAATATTATTTTCAAAAAAATGTTTTTCATCTATAAGTGCACAAATTATTAAAAAGATAATTTATTTTAAGATGGAAACGTTATTTTCCGAAATAATTAATCTATGAGATATTTAAAAAGCATTTCCCATATAAGATAAAATATTTTGAGGATACTTAATATTTACTAGGGATATGATCAAAAAATACCATCCTTTTTATTTTTCTGGATGGTTTATGTTATAAGTAAGAGAATTGATGTTGATGAAGCCCGTTTATTCTTCATATATTACGCTATGATGTAATGTTTATGAAACCCATTTATTTCATGAGTTAAAACATAAGGAATTAATTATTATCATGTTGAACACATATGAATGATTTTCATTATGTTATGTGTGGGGCCTATATCTCCCTTTAATTCATTAGGTATAGAATTATATCTCAAGAGATAGTTATTGGAAACAAGTATAAGTGATTGATCTATTATGGGAAATAATTTATTTGTTTAATCTATAATGGGAAAAAAGTCAATGTGTAAGATCTATTACGGTAAACAAGTCAATGTTATAAATATGTAATGGGAACCAAGTTGATGTGCTTCATCAACTATGGTAAATAGGCATTGATTTCAGATTTTATGGTCTTAGTAGTTAGCATTAACTTATGAAATGGTTACTATACTTATTATGGTTATAAAAATACATTTATAGCAATAACTTATGTATCATGATTGAGTTATGTTGAATTATTACAATTATGATTTATTCATTTGGAACTGACAATGTTTTATACCATAAATCATGTTTATGATCTTCTTCATATTGGGTTTTAACTTTGTGAGTTATGGTCATGATCTTATATGCTTATCTTATGCTTTGATATGATCATTGATTGATATCTCACATTCTTACCATTACTGAGCTTCTGAGCTCACCGTTTCTTATGTTTCCTTTTCCCAAGTTCTGAAGAATTATGATAAATTTGTGGTCTTTATAAAGGCCTCATATATGAGTAATTTTAAGTGGGATGTATAGGGGTTAACATGACGTATGAAAAACTAGAAATAGTGGGATATGATGATGATCTTTTTAACCTATTTTTTATGAACCCAAGTTTTTAAGATATTTTCCCAATTCATTAAATATCTTAACTAAAAAGTTCATTTGGTATGTAAGTGTTCAAATATTTCCTTTGGACATTGTAATATTTTTTTGGAAAAAATTGGGTCACATTTATCAATATCAAATCTAGAAATGTAAAGTTTATGTTTGTAGCACTATATCCCTATGTTTAAGAATTCAGCTATTACAATTTTTATCCATGTAGGGTTTACAAAACATTCGATATTAAGAGGTTTTCATGGGAAATTATCTTAATAGTTATAGATGCTATTATAGGTAAACAAGTCTATAGTTGGCCATTAGTTCAGAGTCTTAGACCCCCCTTTTGAGGTTTTTTGTGATGGAATTTTTAGGAGGATATTAATATTTTGAGATAGGTATATATAACCCATAGTTTCTCCATGAATTATTATTTGAGAAATAATGTGTTATAATTTTGTATACATAATTTTTAAATTTATTTATATGTTTTAGGTTTTGTATGATCATAGATCTTTAATTAAGTATGGGTTATTACCTTTTAGTGTAAAATAAAAGGTGTGACATAACCTTTGAGATCAAAAATACTATGTAATGTAAAATTTTTAAGGGATATTTTTAGGATTTATATCAGATTTCTAGAAATTTTTTAAGGATTATTATAATATAGTTTTTGAATAAAATATAAAACCTAAGTTTGGTGACAACCCATCAAATCTGTCATTATCACAAGGATTGAGACCACAACTAAATGGTGAGAAGGTTTCTTCACCTAAAACTAGCCCATGTGATGTCCTGGTTAGTATGGAATGGTTTTTCATTATTTAATCTATCTTAAAAATTAATGTGATGTTCATTTTTTGAACATGTATTTTTCCATATAGATAACCATGGGATTGGATGTTTATTTTGTTTCAAGTGATTACTATTATTTCATAATATGTTAACTATTTCAGGAAACCTATATGATTATGGTAAATAGAATATGATGGAATTTCATTTTGAGGAATAATGGTTTATTTTTATTTTAGAGGAATATAGGATTTTATTTTGGATTTATGTTGATTAAAGATAAATGGTTTTCCTATCATTGAGATTAAATTTTTAGGGTTTGTAAATTTTGAAGATAAATTCTAAATTTATATTGAAAGATGATATGATCAAATACATCTAATTTTGTGTTTAAATATTATTATATAATATTTTTATTGATTTTAAGGATAATTATTTATTAAACTATATATGTTGAACATTGTGTATTACTATTGAATTTTGAAGATTGATATTGTTTTACTAATATCATGGTTTATTATATTTTAGAATAATCCTATCATGTGATAATGTTTTTTGTTTTCTTATTTCCTAAATATAATAGTAATATATTTTAATTATGTTTTGAATTGTGAGTTCCATTAAAAGATGATTTTAGTGATTTAGAGGTGAAAGTATCATTTTAAAAACTATTCTTTTAGAGAAAAAGATGAGATTTTAGGGGAAATTGATTGAATGGGAAAACACTACATGTCAAGTAAGTATATTTCCTCATGGTCATATATTAGGAAAAAAATAATTCTAAAACTCTCGTAAAAATATCATGAAATAAAAACATTATCTATTTAATTTTATAATCGAGAAATCAAGGGTCATTTAACCCATCACAGATTTATTGTATTATATTTGTTAAATTTCTCATGGACATGTTATCTATCACTCTCTACAAGTCCTTAGGCATTATATTTATCTTCCATATACATTTTTAAAATTTCCTCTAATATATTCCTACATGGAATCTATAACGTCCCAGTTTTGGGTGCCCCCCCAGAGGTGCCTCATACAAGGTTAGTCACATTTCCTCAAGCGCATTTCCCCAAATGTCATATGTTGTTGACTAGAAACGAGTTCCTTGGGTGTGATAGTGGGGAAACCATTCACTTATTTGAAGAGTAATGTAGTGAAAAGAAACAAATAACAATAGATAAAGTAGTAATAATACTATATAATAGAAAATAGTGGAATACTGAAAGTAATTAACAACTAGAGCACATATATAAACGACACATGATACATATGTCTAGGAAAACAGCCAAACAAGTCGTGATGCTGAAATATAGTTCTAAACCAAAGTACATGAAAACAAATAAACACATATAGCATCACAAGCCTAAAATTGGTCCCATGCTCTCCAGATCCATAGTAATCAAGTACCTGAAGTAGAGGGGAACATTCCCTTATATATACCTACAAAATTATAATCTATTTGGGCCCAATAGCATGACCCAAACAAGGTGTGAGAAAAATCCCAGTAACCAACCACCCAAAGATCTGTGCCTAATTGTTACTGAATATATATGGCACGAAATAAGAAAAATGATGAAATAAACAAGGAAGTAATCAAAAGTAAACAATCCAATAGTTTCAATTACAATCATATACTTTTAACAATTTAACCAACCAATTATAAAACCAAGCAACACTTTGGGAAATTTCTCACAACATATCCCCTCTAGTTCAACCAATAGTCTCAAGCAACCCTCTGGATAGTCCTCACAGCCTTACCCCTCCGGTTCAAATTACAAAAAGGGATACAACAAAAAAACTATGGGGAATCACTCACCATCAATTCCCCCTATAGTCTTGTGACAATAAACTATATACACTATTATTAAGCACTCAATGTAAATTCATCTGGTGGTCTCGTAACGTAACTATAGACCCTCTGAGGGAGCACTCAACGTCAATCCACCCTATGGTCTTGCAACATGATAATTATAATGGACACTCTGGAAAATCCCTCATCGTCAATTTCCCCTATGGTCTCACTACACCAGGTTTCCGTAGCCCTGTGTAAATAAATTGTGCACAAACGATAATCAGGATTCAAAGTACAACTCAAATTACTATTTGGATAATTAGCTACAAGTCTTGGCACATCATATTAGATTAATAATCAATATATCCAAAAAACACTAGGAATGGAAAAAAATATCCCAACTCGCAAAGCAAGAGCAAAGGGACAAAATCAAACAAGCCTGGAAAACACATCCCTAGCAGGGAAAAAACATCCATAGAATGAAAATTAATCATATTCACAATCAAAAAACCTCTATTAAAACATACAGGGCATAAAAGGAATTAACAAGGTTAAAATCTCTAAAGAGATAATACCCCAAACAACAGTATTGAGAAATTTTGCACATATAACTTAGAGAATAACTATGGAAAGGCACAAACCACCTACCTTAGCATTGTACAAACGATATACAAGGACCTCAGGCCTTGTATCTCCCTATAATTCCATATATCTACAAAAATAATGAAAACATTCAACCAAGAATCGATGGTCTCATTCGCTCCAGGATGAGACGAACCGAGAAGAAGGGTGTTCTATTGATTAGACACGACCCCGATCCATTTAATGAAATAAAAAGAAACTAAATGGTGTATTATTCAAGGGTACATGTTTTGTACATTCTATTACTAGCCTCCACTTTAGGCGGTCTCAAGGTCACCCCACACGACCACGTACTCGTCCATTAAACAACCAGTACACGGTCACCTGTGGAAACTAGGTACATGGCATGTACCTATAAGTACACAGTATGTACTCCTAAAATTTAAGGAAACTCCACTTTTTCTAAAAAACAAACTGAAAGGAAAGGAATACCTAAATAAGAATATTTGGGATCTTACAAACTTCACCCCTTAAAGAAATTCGTCTCTAAATTTCCCTATCAAGGCGGCGTAGAATAAGAATCCTCGAACAGCTCCGAACATTGTGATCGTACATTGGCCTCCCTCTCCCAGGACTCATCTTGTACTCACCCATTCATCAAAAGAACCCTTACCAGAGGAACAGACCGACCATAGAGAACGTTCAAACTTCGAATTAAAATCTGGATAAGATGTTCCTGAAACAAGGAATCCACCTCTAACTGAAAATCCTTTGGTTGGAAACCATGAGACGAGTTAGATAAGTAATGTCGTAGTAGAGAAACATTGAAGATGTTATCTATAGCCTTGTACCTCTAAATTAAATGCAATCGATAGAAAACCAGCATGACTCTCTCCAAAACCTAAAATGGCTTGACATATCTCAGTGAAAGCTTACCATGTCTCATAATCCTCCAATGTCCCAACCTCGGAGTGACAAGCAGGAAAACCTGATCTCCATCCTCAAACTCCAAAGGATGTCTCCATCGATTATCAGAAGAATTCTATCGTGACTGTGCAGTACCCATCCTCTCTCGAATCAACTCTATATGTTCTGTGGTCTCCTGAACAGGATTAGGTCCCTACATAGCTGCCTATCCTACCTCCAACCAACATAAGGTTGATCGGCATGGCCTACCATACAGTGCCTCATAAGGTTCCATCTGAATAGTTGCTGGAAAACTATTATTGTAGGAAAAATCTACAAAAGGTATATGATTCTCCCCAAAAACTCCAAAATGTAGGATGCCTTCTCGTAGCATGTCCTCGAGCACTTTTATTGTACGCTCGGACTGGCCATCTATCTGGGGATGGTATGCTGTACAAAGATATACCTGTGTACCCAAAGCCCTATGTAGTCCCTTATAGACTCAAGAAGTAAAATGGGAATCCATGTATGAAACAATGGAGTTCCGAACTCTATGTAAACGTGCAATCTCTCAGATTTATAGCCTTTCTAGCGCATCAACACTGTAAGTGTCCTAGATCAGCAAGAAGTGAGAAACCTTCGTGAGTATATCAATGAAAACCCAAAATGCATCATTCCCTCTAGGCGACCTCAACAAAACTATTACAAAATCCATCGTGATATCATTCCACTTCCACTCAGGAATCGGTAACTACTGTAGAAGTCCTACTGGTCACTGATCCTCTACCTTCACTTGCTAACAGGTGGGACACCCCATTACAAAACCAGCAATATCTCCTTTCATAACTGGCCACCAATACTGATGGGGAAAATCTTGATACATCTTGGTGACACTAGAATGGACTTCCTAAACTGATGAATGAAAGTTCCTCATCATCTCCTCATGTATGTCTTATGACACCCATACACGTGCATGAAAATGTAAGATCTCATCCTCAGTAACCTTCCATCTAGGAATAGGATCCCCTCTTGACACTCCCTCCTGTAAGAATAGGCATTCAGAATTTAATAGTTTCCTCATTCAGACTCACTCAAGTAGAGTAGAGGTAACATCCATAGAAGAAATAAATGTCTACCCCTTTCTATCGTGCACCTCCAAATGCATCTCAGAGAATAGATCCATAAGATTCCACTCACTACTAGCCTCCCGAAATGCATGTATCTGAGTCCTCCTACTCAATGCATCGGCCAATGCATTACCTATCGTAGGAATATAGGTAAGCTCAATGTAAAAATAATGAAGGTACTCAACCCACATTTTTTGTCTCAAATTCAAATTCAACTAAGTGAAGATATACTTGAGACTTTTGTGGTTGGTGAAAACCAAAAAATGATCTCCCAACAAATAATATCTCCAACAGTGTAATGAATGAACAACTGTATCCAGCTCCAGATCATGCGTTGGGTAATTCCTCTCTTACTACCTCAACTACCGAGACTCATACATAATGAATCCTTCCCCCTGCATAATCATTTCTCCCTTCCCAATACCTGATGTGTCACTGTAAACTATATAGGTCATTCCCAGCTCTAGAAACACTAGTATCGATGCTGAAGTCAACCTACCTTTCATCTCCTGAAAGGCTGACTCACAAGAATCTATCCACAGGTAATTCGCACCCTTCTTAGTCAGGCTCACCAGTGGTGCTGCTAAGTGTGAAAAGTCCGATAGGAAACATATGTAGTAACCATCCAACCCTAGAAAACTACATACCTCAAAGACGTTCTTCAGCTGCTCCCAGGAAACTACTACTATTAGTTTCTCTTGGACTACTGATAATCCGGCCTCTGAGATAACCTGACCCATAAAATGAATCTGGTCCATCCAAAAGTGTCATTTTGGGATCTTAACATATAACTGATGATCTATAAGTATAGTCAAAATGATCTCAAGATTTGTGGTATGGTTGTGTCGAGTGTGAGAGTAACCAAGATATAGTCTATGAAGACTTCCACAAAAAAACCCAAGTATGGATGGACCACTCGGTTAATCAGTTCCATGAAACTGTAGCTGCATTCGTGAGACCGGCAAATATAACCACATACTCCTATAGATCATACTTTCTTCAAAATGTTGTTAGAGTTATATCTGATGGTCTAATGTGAACTAATGAAAATCAGATTTCAAGTTAATCTTCGAGAACGCCCGAGTTCCTCAAAGTACATCAATGATATCATCAATCCTTGGTAAGGGATATTAGTTCTTGACCATCAACTGGTTCAATATCCAATTATCCACACAAAGTCTGAGGTTATTTTCTGACTTCTTCACAAAAGGACAGGTGAACCCCAAGGAGATGTACTTGGTCAGATGAAATCCTAATATTGTAACTCCTCTAGCTTCTTCTTGAGATCCTGTAACTTTAGAGTAGCCATCCTATAAGGAGTAATGGACACCAGTGCCACTCCAGGAACAAGCTCAATAGAAAATTCTATCTCTCTCTACAGAGGAAATCCTGAAAAGTCCTCTGAAAAGACATCCCTGAAATGGTCCACCACTAGATAGAAGTCCAATTGTGATGTCCCCTGGTCATCTAGATATAGACTAACAATCTGGGCTCTAAATCCTCCCAACCCATGGTTCTTAGGTCCCTCTATCCTCTCATGGACATCCCATTCTCCCTTATGAAGAAACAATCCACCCTAAGGTGATGTGAAACTCACCCAATGACAATAACAGTCGAAAAAAATCCCCGAAGGGAACTAACCACTCCATTCTTAGAATGAAATCATAACATGTCATATATTGGAGATAAATGTCCCATAATAAGTAACAACCACCAACCTCAAGGGGTAACTCCTTGCACTGACGTACACTAGCCGTTATTGTCCCCAACGGATTGTCCAGCATCAAGATATCAGTAGAAGAAAAGATACAAATCCCAAGGCTCCCCATAACTACAACATATATAAAACTATTGGAATCCCCTATATCAAAAAGAGAATAAGATAAAACTTAGGCAACTAGAATCTTAACTCAAACTATAGAGGGATCATGATCCTTCTATTGTGGGGTCTTATCCATTGAAAACGTCTGGCCTATACCGTAGCCTTGTGACCCAGCCTGACCACCCTAAGCTGATCCACCATGTTGCCGCTCAAAACCCACATACTGGCTACCATGGCCGTGACCTCCACCTCATCCTGAATGGTTAGAATAACTCGAGTTCCTAGACTAATGAGAAAGTGGGGGTCCTACTCCTTAACATGGAGTCATAGAAGAATCCATGTCACCGACTATTGGTGAGAATAACTGACAGAAGCACAGAAGATGACCCATCTTGCCACAAGATCGGAACTCCACTGGGTCTCTCGGGAAATGTGGTTATGTATTCCTGACCTTACCACACTGGTATCATACAACATAGCTACCTGAAGGTGCTTTCCAACTACTTGGATCTCCACGTGTTGACTCCCTATGGCGCTTCCTACTATCAGCCAGAGAAGTAAAATCTATGGATGCTGAACTTCCCTAGCCCAAATCTCTAGAATCTCTTAGGTTGTGATCTAGTATCAATGCCTGATTAATTATACAAGATATAAAAGTCCACCTGAAGATGTTCACCGGATATTGGATGTTGTTCCTGAGACCATCCTCAAACTTGTTTTCTACGAATAACTCATCTCCCCCTAGAAAGGGTGTAAAGTGTGGTAGCTCTGTGAAGTAATAAGAATACTCCATGACTGAATGAGTACCCTGGTCCAAACTCATAAACTCTAGGGCCCGATCGGCCCTCAAAGTCTCTGGATTGATGTAATTGTAGAAGGTATACTGAAACTCTTCCCAAGCCACACCTTGTTAGTGTCCCACCTGGAGATCACATCCCACCACATTTTGGTGGAATCCTAAAGCATATACGTAGCGAGATTCACCGTCCTATATGGAGGCATCTCTAGATGCTTGAAGATCAAATGCATGGATTTTATCTAGGAATCAGCTTCCTGGGGTACTCCATCCCCTGATAAAGTAGGAGGATACTACTACTTAAAGTCCCATGTCAGCTCTTCCATAGACGGGGATGGAGGCGATTCTCCCTGTAAGTTCTGCATCAACCTCATAAAACCCTATCAGAACTATGAATCAACACTTATATCTAGGACAATGGTTGGTTCCAAGATTATCAAGATTAGAGGATCTGTTGGTGGTCCCTGATCAGTCATGTTCGGTGTCTGATCACTATCCTATAACTGGCATACAACGAGAGGACATCTTAGGGACATGATTCTGCAAGGTCAAGCGCACACCTTAGATCAAGATTATCAATGAATGAAAAAAAGAATAATAGGAAGGGAAAATTAGAAAGAACACATTAATGTTTTTCAAAACATGGATACACGATGTGTATAAAACATACACGACGTGTTCCCCTAAGCCTTCACATAGGCATGTACTTTTTACAATCCAGGTCATGTAACACCCCATACACCTGGAGTGTTGTCCTAACACATGGATTCTACTAGAATCCTCTTCCCCTACCCAAGTTATTCTATACCACTAACCCACACGGTTCCCCTAGAACAATACTACACGACATGTTTCTACTAGACACAGTGTGTACGAGAAGAACATCACCAACCCGTGTTGTTAGTCACACAACTGGTTAAACGGACGAAGCTACAGTACGTGTTTCAGATGGAAACAGTGTGTAATTCCTAATTTTCATCCACCATTGTCATTAGTCACGCGTATGGATACATAATCTCGACAACACTGCATGTACATCCAGTACACGGCATGTCCCACCAAATATTTCCTAACCCCGTGTCTCTACCCACACATTTAGTCAAATGGTTAAGGACTACACAATGTGTACATACAGTACATGGCATGTTTTTATGAAAAGTTGTTCCTTCCTAAATATAAGGACACATGGTGTGTATTCATTATTATATGTCGTGTATTCTAGGTTTTTCGAGACAGTAAGGCTCGGAAACTACTCTAGAACCCCAGAAAAAACACTGCAATAATATTAAAGTTCCAAATTTCGATCCGTGAGGGCCCATACTCACCATGAAGAATTGTTTGGAATATTATATATGCGATATATTAGTATAACAGTGCACTGATATACCCGATTATGATCCATGAGGGCCCATAACACCTCAAGAACCAAAGAGTGGAATTCATTGAAAAGAAAACTTACACAATATAATATCCTATCAAAAAGAAGTTATTTTGTCAAGGAATCTATCACAACAACATGAATATCTAGCACAACATCTATCACAATAACATGCAATCGGTAATAGACCCTAAATGTCATGCAAAGAATGCATGAAATTTGATCTATAGAAAGTGTTTATATGATTCATGGGATGGAATACCCTTATCGCATCAGGTTGTAACAAAAATAGAACCTCAATAACATCAACAATAACTTAACAATACATGTGAATCACCAAATGGTGAAATAAAATCAAATGTAATAATTTCAAAACAAGAAAAAATCACAATATATGAGGTAAATTGGATTTTCCTTGTACATGGGTTAGCTAATACCGGACACTACTTATTACTAAGTACCTAATCATTCCTATATATAGATAATGGCCCCAAAGAGAAAGTCTAAAATAAAAGAACCCTATGATACCAATTTGTAACATCCTGGTTCTGGGTGCCACCCAGAGGTGCCCCATACCCGGTTGGTCACATGGCCTTAAGCGAATTTCCCCAAACGCAAGAGGCTACCCACTAGTAGCGAGGACCTTGGGTGTGATAGTGGGGAAACTATTCCCTCATTGGAAAAGTAATGCAATGGAAAGAAATAGATAACAATAGCAGAATCAGTAATAATACCATACAGCAGTAAACAATGGAATACGGAAAGTAATACACCAATGGAGAACATATATAAATGAGGCACGATAAATATGTCTAGGAAAGCATCCAAATAATTAACGATGCATAAATACAGTTCTAAACTAATGTACAAGAAACCAAATAAACTCCTGCAGCATCACAAGCCTCATCTTAGTATCATGCTCTCCTGCTTTACAGCAATCAAGTACTTGAAGTAGAGGGGTGATTGCGCTTATCTATACCTGTAACAATATAATCTGTTTGGGCCCAAAATCATAACCCAAACATTGTATGAGACAAATCCCAATAGGCAACCACCCAAAGATATATGCCTAATAGTCAGTGAATATATATGGCAGGCAATAAGAAAAATGAAGCAATAAACTAGGAAGTACTTAAAAGTAAACAGTCATACAGTTTCAATTACAATAATTTACTTTTAACAATTTATCCAACCAATTACAACAAAAGAAACCATTTGGGAATGTTCTCACAACCTATCCCCTCTGGTTCAACTAACAATCTCAAGTAACCCTCTGGGTAGTTCTCACAGCCTTACCCATCTATTTCAAATTACAAAAAGGAATATAATAAATACTATCTGGGGAAGCACTCACCATCATTTCCACCTATAGTCATTTGTAATTAAATAATCTCTAAGTAATAACTCACCATCAATTCCCCATATAGACTTGTAACGGTAAAATACATACACTTTGATGAAGCACTCAACGTCAATTCCACTTGTGGCTTCATAACGTAACTATAGACCCTCTAAGAGAGCACTCAACATCAATCCCCCCTATGGTCTCACAACATGATAATTATAAAAGAAACTCTAGGAAAGCCCTCAACGTCAATTTCCTCAATGGTCTCACTATACCATGTTTTTTCAGCCACGTGTAAAGGAATCGTCAACAAAAGAAAATCAACATCCAAAGTAAACCTCAAATTGATACTTGGATAATTAGATTCAAGGCATGGAACATCATAACAGATAAATAATCACTCCATCCTAACAAAACTAGGAATGGAAAACAATCGCCTAATAGGCGAATCTAGACCAAACGGCCAAAATAAAACAATCATGGCCAACACATCCCTAGTATTGAAAACACATCCATAACATGAAAATTAACCCTATTCACAATCAAACAACCTCTATTCAAACATATAGGGAATAGAGGGAATTAACTGGGCTGAAAACCATAAACACACAATACCCCGAATGAGGGTATTGGAAATTTTTTCACATGTAACACAATGACTAACTATGGAAGGCACAAACCATCTACCTCTGTAATGACCCAAACATTAACTAATGAAAATTCATCTTGATCTATTTAAATTTATTATTATTGGTTTATAAAACGATTTAACTTCCTTGGCTTTATGTTTTTCTAATTTAAAATATTGTTAGGAATTGTGATCTTTCCTAATATAGACGTTGAATATTGATCACATGATTCGTATAAATATTGGGCATTAAGATATCCAATTTACTCATCCAAAGGAAGCGATGGCCTCATCCCTTAGACTTGCACCATACGAAGCCCATTTATGGGTGCTTGGAAAGGAGGTGGGAGCATTGGGATTCACTTTTGACCAAACTAAAGTTAAGTATCAACACTTTAATAATGAATGGAACCGCATATGAGAGAAGTGGAATTTCATAGATATTACCACTCGAGTGATGTTATATGAGACACCCAAGAGTCTATCACCATCACACACCTTACCCTTCAGTCTTATAATGGTGTTATAAGAGGTTATGTAACATGACCTTAGCACTATATTTTATCTTCATCATTATTTTATATAATAATGAATATAAATTCATTTTATTATTTTTACTTATTAAATAGATTTTAAAGAGCAAATAGTATTTTTAGATAATATTCAACTAAGAAATCTATTTTGATGAATTAATGGATTTATTAATTAAATAATACTTGAATAAATTATAATTATTATTATTACTATTCAATTAATTTTTATAAAATATAAATTATCTTATAATTTTATGAATGTAATTGTAATTTTTTTAAGGTTTGAAAGCTAATTTTGTCAAAACCCATGAATTTTTGATAAATGCCTGTTTTTATTTTACAAGTAAAAATTAACAGATATAGAAAATTATTTAGATAAAATGAATATAATTTTTGGAATCAGGATGTCAAAATTATCAAACAGTGAATTTTTCATAATTTTCTGAGACAATCGAATTTTTGGGTAAAAATCAAATACCGTTTAAATGTATAATGTGTTTTGTGACATCATAATGATCCAATAGTGATATAATAAAATAATATAAATGATACATTCGTACAATATATGTTTTATCCTAAAAATAATTTGATTTTAGATTTGTTTGATTAATTTTATGATTCCTTAGTGGACCCTCCATGACAAATAAAACATATTATCTTTTTAAAATTGTTTTCCTTGAGAGTGTGACTCACCTCCACATTAGAAACCCTATTATATTACGATTTTAGGCCATTTTCCTTATAAAATATTGTTTCCCACTCCCATTTAGAAAAAAACATGGTAAAAAACCATTGTCTGGTTTGCGGTGTTGATTAGTTTAACGTGAGGTATCCCAAACTGAAATAATAAAGAATCCATTCTCCTTTTATATATAAAACCACCCAAGATCCCACTTAATCTTCCATGAAAGACTTTTGAGTTCATATAACCTCTTCCCTCCTCTTTCTAGAATCCCCCAAAGGTGCACCGAGCTCCCAATAATCCTCTTTCAAGCCTCTCCCAATCCTTTGGGATCACACTTCCAAGTATGGGATTCTGTCCTTTCTTTTTTATCCAAGTTTCATTATGTTGTAATACCCATTTACCGCCAATTAAAAATTTTGGGGTATGATTTCTCACCTCACTTATATTCCCCTACTTATGTTTGAAATGATTATTGACCTCTATATCCCTCATTAATTCTTCCCATGTACACCCTTTACCATGTCGAAATTCCGTAAGGAATTTCTCTCTCCTCATTTAAATTCAAGCAATTCTTCTGTATTATGAATCTAAAATCCATTAATTATGTTGGAACATGTATCTATATGAACCCCTTAATTTAAATTTCTTGTAAATATTATGAGACACCCCTTTCTTTCTCATCCACAATTTTTATGAATTCTTATGTCACGTCGTTACGCTGCCAAAATTTCACCGCAATTTTCCAAGCCAATGTCATTGTGTAGTGAATACCTTTCCCATTTCTCTATCAAGGGAATTAAACTTTATTCACATTTACTTATTGATTATAAAACATCATGTATTTATTTCACATCCCTTTATCATGGAATAAATTCTTATGAATGATTCCATTTTGTATGATCCATGTGGCACACTTATGCATGAAATGAAATGATTAAGAAATGTGCGCCCTGATAGCGCTCCATTGCATTAGGTAAAGTATAGTATCATGATACGTCATGTGCAATGAGTTTTGACTCTTTATAATTCAAGTGAAATGAGGTTTTACTCTTGTTTCACGTGCAATGAGGGTTTACTAATGCTCCATGTGCAATGAGCCTTAGCTCATGCTAATATAATGTTAAATGTTGTTGCCACATCTCTATGTTATAATTATCATGTTTTATCATGTCATTATGTTCATGTTTCTATTTAAATCCATTGATATGCCTATTTCCTAACATGTATTGTAATCTTCATGTTATACCTTATTTACTACCTTACTAGGCTTTTTAGATCACCTTTTTTCTTATTCATGTCCTTGGGTTACCCCATGCAATGTTAAGTACGAGGGAATGTAGTGGTCATGTAAAGGAAGTTTTCAATAAATATGTTGTGTGATTTATGTTCTAAGTTGTTATGTAATGTCCCTAATCCCCAAAACACTAGAACTCTCAATATTATATGTTTTATCAAGGGATGTTTATGTAATAAATCATGTTTGAGTGTGAAATGAAAGCAGGGTTGTTATAGTTGGTATTAGAGGATATGTTTAGTTATTTTTGGGATTAGAATTAGAAAACTCTAGTGAAAGGCTTATGGATAAGACTATGTATAATAAAAACATACTTAAATTTTGGTGAGTATTTAGGAAGTTGTTTATCAAGAAAATACATCCTTGTCTGGATACGAGTAGGTAGAGGAGGCTCTAGGACAGATGTACCTAGAAATGAAAACCCGGACAGGGAGTTTCGGGCTTGACCCAAGGTATCCTAGTATAGGAAAAAGGGCCTTGCTTCACTCTTGGTTACAACTCTCCTGGGGGATATACATTCTTTTATATCCTGAACGTTTAGTAGAAAAATCCATACACCACCACAAATAATGGATGTAATGATGTCGATGAGTACGAAAAATGGAGAAATCATTGAATACCATGCATATAAATCCTCCCATTTCATAATCTGTGGATTGAACTTCCCTACTAACCTCTTCATACTCCCTCTGGTGTAATTTGATTCAATTCTCAGCATGGATTGGCTATCCTTATACATAGGAAACATAAATTTCTATGAGAGGGAAATCACTATCCATATGGAGAATCGACCCCCAATTCAATACATGTGTAAGAAGGAGAATGAATCTTATTTAGAACCATCATCTCAAGAATGGATTTTATGCCCTAAGAGAATGCATATATGGCTTAGATGATTGAGTCTAAGGAAGCTACCATACTTGAAGACATGCCTATTTTAAGGTTATTCATTGATGAGTTTCCAGAGGAATTATCTGGTCTTCCTCCTAAAAGAGATGTTTATTTCTCAATTGACCTTATTACTGGGGAACTTCAAATATCCAATACTCCATATAGAATGGCTCCGGTGGATCTTGGGGAGCTAAAGAAACAACAAAAGTATAATCTGGATAAAGGTTTTATATGTCCAATGTTTTCACCTTGGGGTGCACCAGTCCTCTTTATCAAGAAGATGAATGGGTCAATGCACCTTTACATCAATTATAGTGAGCTTCAAAAAATCATGATAAAGAAAAAGTACCCTCATCCCTAAATTGACGACTTCTTAGATCAGCTGTGTGGAGTACAATACTTCTCCAAGGTAGATTTGTGGTCGTGATGTTATCAAGTAAGGGTTAATAAGGAAGATATCCCCAATACTGCATTTTTACAAGATACAGGCACTATGAATTCATAGTAATGAATTTCGGACTCACCAATGCTCTAGAAATATTCATGGACTTGATGAATAATGTCTTTAGAGATTACCTCGACAAATATGTGGTAGTATTTATAGATTATATTCTAATATACTCCAAAACCATGGAGGAGCATTAAGAGAATCTAAGATGTGTACTAGAGAACTTGAAAAAGGAGAATCTCTATGAAAATTACAGTAAGTGTGAGTTCTGGTTGAAGGAAGTATCATTCTTAGGTCATATCCTCACAAGTAATGGGATATCTGTGGATCCCTCTAAGACAACAACCATTGAGGGATGGCCAAGGCCAACATCGGAAATGGATATCCATAGCTTCTTGGGGTTGGCAGGATATTATCACTAATTTGTGAGAAATTTATCATGATTTTAAAATCCACTTACCAAGATAACTAGAATGGGATTATAGTTTTCATGGAGTGATGAATGTGAAGAGAGATTCAAGGAGTTGTAAAGGAGGCTTATCACTACACTAGTACTCACATTACACAGATGTGGAGAATTTTGTTTTGGTATTTAGTGATGCTTCAATGAAGGTCATGGGTTGTGTGTTGATTCAGAATGATAAGTGATAGCTTACGCCTCAAGGAAACTGTAAATCCATTAGAAAAACTATCCCATGCAAGATCTGGAGTTGGCGGTTGTGATCCTTGTGTTGAAAATCATGAACCATTATCTCTATGGGGAGAAGTGTGAGATATATACTGATCACAAGAGCCTCAAATATATTTTCACACAAAAAGATATTAATATGCGCCAAACAAGATGGATAGAATTCATCAACGATTATTACTGATCAATCCACTACTATCCCGGTAAGGAAAACAAGGTGACAGATTCTCTAAGTAGAAAGGATCATGCATCTTTATCAATGATGAGAATTGAAAAGGATCCAATCTTCATAGATTTGAAAAGGATGATCATGGGAATCATTAAGGGAGGAACATCATCAATACTTTCTCAAATGACTACTCAACAATATGTCATGGAGAAAATAAAGGATACTCAAAGAATGGATGTGTAAATTCTGAAAGGGTGGAAGCTAACAGTGATTGGAAATCTTCATAGTTCATGTTTGACAAGGATGTAATTGTGATATTAGGGTCACCATTATGTGTACCATCCAATCCAAAGATCAAAAAAGATCTTCTAAATGACGCACATAGCTCAACCTTATCTATTCACCTGGGGAGCACAGAGATTATCGAGATCTTCGAGAAAACTTTTACTGGGAAAATATGAAGAGGGAGATTGTTGAATACACATCAAATTGTTGGAATGTCAGCAAGTGAAGGTTGAGTGGAAAAAAAGTATAAGGGGATGATATAACCACTAACCATACCAACATGGAAGTGGGACTACATTACCATAGAATTGTTCACTGGACATCCAAGGTAATATAGAGGAAACAATGCTACATGGGTCATTGTGAATCGTCTAACAAAGACAACTCACTTAATCGTGATTTGATAGGACTTCCCAAGGGATCAACTTGCATGGATTAAAATCAAAGAAGTGGTAAGGATTAAGGGAGTACCACTATCAATTGTATCTGATCGTGATCCAAGATTCACCTTGACATTATGGAAAAGTCTCCAACATGCTATAATCTCTGAACTAAACTTCAGTATGGCCTATGATCTTCAAACTGATGGCCAATCTGAGCAAACTATTCAAACACTAGAAGATATGTTAAGATTGTGTTTTATGGACATCAATGGAGGATGGGACCAACATCTTCCACTGATTGAATTATCCTATAATAATATTTTCCACTAGAGCATAAAAATGGAACCATATGAAGCCCTTTATGTTAAAAGGTGCAGAACACTGATGTGTTGGGATGAAGTCGGTGAGAGTGAACTGATCGGACCTGAAATGGTTGAAGAAATGGTGGAGAAGGTGAAGACCGTTTAGCAACATATCAAGGTAGATCATATTCGACAGAAGATTTATGAAGATAACCGTCGGTGAGACCTTGAGTTCAAATTTGGAGACATGTTATTACTATACATATCTCAGTGGAAGAAGGTCATGAGGTTTGGAAAGAATGTGAAGTTAAGTCCCAGGTACATCGGCCCCTTCGATATTCTTGATCATGTCTCTATTGTGGCCCATCTACTAGCACATCCACCTACCATAGTCAAAGTACATGATGTATTTCATGTATCCTTCTTAAGAATGTATATACCAGACCCATCACATTTACTCCCTTTAGAGGTGGTACAATTAGAGGATGATCTTTCTTATAAAGAGAAACGAGTGACGATCTTAGATCATATATAAAAGGTTCTATGAAATAAGACAATTCCCCTCATCAAGGTGTTATGGAGAAACAAAAAGATTGAATAAGCGACATGGGAATTGGGTGAATTAATGAAATAGAGTTACCCACATCTATTTTAGCGTGGGAAAAGGAAATTTTTAGGTTGAAATTTATTATGGGAGGAATATTTTAACGACACAAACATTCATTAATGAAAATTCATCATGATCTATTTAAATGTTTTAATATGGGTATATAAAACATATGCACTTCCATGGTTTTATGCTTTTGGATTTTAAAATACTATTAGGAATTGTGACCATTTCTAATATAGTTGTTTAACAGTGATCACATGATTAGTATAAATATAGGGTTTTAACAAATCCAATTTACTCAGAGAAAGGAAGCGATGGCATCATTTAGTAGACTTGCTCCATACGAAGCCCATTTGTCAGAGCTAGGAAAGGAGGTAATGTCATTCAACTTCACTCTTGACCAATCTCAAGCCGAGCTTCAACATGTTAAGCATGAATGGAACCACCTATGGGAGAAGTGGAAGTTGATAGAGATTACTGCTCGAGCGATGTTATAGAAGCCACCCCAAGAGTCTGTCACCATTACACACCTTAACCTTCTGTCTTATTTTGGTGTTATAAGGGGTTATGTAACAAGATAATAGAACTATTATTATGTGAATTATTTTTGTATATAATAATTAATATACATTCATTTTATTATTGTTACTTTGTAAATAGTTTTTAAAGCACAAATAGTATTTTTAGTTAATATTCAACTAAGAAATCTATTTTCATGAATTAATGTATTTTTGAATTAAATAATATTTTAATAAAATTTTATTATTATTAAATTAATTTTTCTTAAAAATAAATGATCATATAATTTTATGAATGGAATTGTAATTTTTGTTATGGTTTGAAAGTTGTTTTTGTCAAAACCCATTAATTTTTTATAAATGTCTGTTTTTATTTTAAAAGTAAAAATTAACATATTTAGAAAATTATTTAGATAAATTAATATAATTTTTGTAATTAGGATGTTCAAATTATCCAACAGTTAATTTTTCATTATTTTCTGAGACAGTCGAGTTTTTGGGTGAAAATTAAATACTGTTTAAATATATAATTTGTTTTATGACATCATAATGACCCAATAGTGATGTAATAAAATAATATAAAAGATATTTTATGCCAAAATATGTTCTATCCTTAAAATAATGTGATTTTATATTTTTTTGTTAATTTTATGATGCCTTAGTTGACGCTTCATGACTTATAAATTTTTTTATCTTTTTAAAATTGTTTTCCTTGAGAGTGTGACTCACCTCCACATAAGAAACCCTTTTATTTTAAGAATTTAGGCCATTTTACTTATAAAATATTGTTTTCCACTCAGCTATTGAAAAACCCATGGGATGAAACCATGGGATGGTTTGTGGTTTTGATTAATTTAATGTGAGGTGTCCCAAACCTAAATAATAATGAATTTGTTCTCCTTTCCAATATAAACCCACCAAAGCTCCAACTTACTCTTCACTAAAAGCCTTTATAGTTCGTCCAAAATCTTCCCACATCTCTCTAGAATCCTCCCAAGACTCTCCAAGCTCCCAAGAAGCCTCTCTCAATCCCCTCCCAGGCTTTTGGGATCACACTTCCTAGTAAGGGATTCTTTCCACTCTAATTTTCATCCAAGTTTCATTTTGTTGTAATACCATTTTACCTTCAATTAAAAATGTTGGGGTATGATTTATAACCTCTGTTATATTCCCCTACTTATGTATGAAATGATTATTGACCTCTTTATCTCTCATTAATTCCTCCCATGTACACCCGTTACCGTGCTGAAATTCCGTAAGGAATTTCTCTCTCCTCTTACATTCAAGTAATTATTTTGTACTATGAATAAAAATGACATTACATATGTTGGTAAATGTATCTATAAGAACCCATAACTGTATATTTAATTTAAATATGATGAGACAACCCTTTCACTCTCCTCAACCATTTTTATGAATTTTTATGTCACGTCGTTACACTACTGAAATTGCATCACAATTTTCCAATCCAATATCATGGTGTAGTGAATACCATGTCCATTTCTCTATCAAGGGTATTAAATTTTATGAACATTTACTTATTGATTATAAAGATTAATATATTTATTCATCATCCATTTATCATGGAATAAATGATGACGGATGATTCCGTGTTTTATGATCCATATGGCACACTTATGCATGCAATGCAATGATTAAGAATGGTGTTCCCTGATAGCTCTAAAATGCATTGGGTAAAGTATAGTATCATGATACCTCATGTGAAATGAGGGTTTACTCAATATAATTCAAATTCAATGGGGTTTTACTCATGCTTCAGGTGCAATAGGGGTTTACTAATGCTCCAAGTCCAATGAGCCTTGGCTCATGCTAATATCATGTTAAATGTTGTTGCCACATCTCCATGTTATGATTTCATACTTTATCATGAATTTATGATCTTGTTTCTCTTTCACAACATTTATATTCTTATTTCCTAGCATGTATTCAAATATTCATGTTATAACTTTTTTACTCCCTTACTGGGCTTTATAGCCCACCATTTTTTTAATCATGTCCTCAGGTTATCCCAGAAAATGCTAAGTACGAGGGAATGCAGTGGTCATGTAATGGAATTTTTCAATAAATACGTAGTGTGTTTTATGTTCTACGTTGTTATGTAATGTTCCTAATGCCCAAATGCACTATACCTCTCAATATTATATGTTGTATCAAGTGAATTTTATGTAATAAATCATGTTTAAGTGTGAAGTAAAAACAAGGTTGTTATAACCTCGACGTTATATGAATGATATACGTGAACCTAAGGACTTGAATCTCCCTAGAACTCCATAGACATACAAAAATGATAAAAAAGTTTAACCGAGGATATATTGTGAAAGAGGAGAAATAAGAAATCTTGGATCTATAAGAAAGAAGATCTTACTATGGAGATTCCCACACAATCGATGACGGTCGAATCGAAGGACGGATCAAGAGTTGAGGTCTCAGAGAAGAATCGGTGTTCTCGTTCTCTCCTGGATGAGAAAAAAAAAGAAGAAGGATGTTTGGTCAATTAGACGTGACCCTGGTCTCCTTAATGAAATAAAAAGAAAGTACACAAAATGTTATTCAAGGGTACACGGCCTGTACATGTCTTAACAAGCCTCTGCTTTAGGCGGTCTTCAGGTCACCCCACATGGCAATGTACTTGCCCGTTATAGGGCCAGTACACGGTCACCCGCAAAAACCGGTTATACGGCGTGCACCTATAAGTACATGGCGTGTACTATTGAAATTTGTTGAAACTCCTCTTTTCCTAAAAGACAACTAGAACAGAAATACATGCCTGATAAGAATATTGGGGTTCTTACAGAATCATAGTATGTGTTATTGCATATGAAATTTATACTTCCCTGTTTCTCTTTCTATGTGGAAGTTTTATTTACCCTTTTTATGATGAGGGATTTCAACAATGTTATTTTTAATATCGAAATCATGGTTACCAAACTGATGTTAAAATTGTTAGGATGAAATTTATTAAACAGGAGGGAATGTAATATCCCACAGTTTCAAAATTAAATACTATATTCGATAGCATAAAAAATATGCACCATTGATCTTAAACAAACTCAAAAATATTTTTATTTATTTGTGACAATTATAACCTAGACTTTAAATTGATGGTTATGAATATAACAAACTAATTTATGAAATAAATATAAATTTAAATTAAAAAAATATAAAAATAATAATAAAATAATCAATTTTTTTTGGAAATACATTTTATTCATAAAAAACATGTTCATAAAAATTGAGTTTTCTTCCTTTTCTGAGGGAATATTATAATTAATTTGTTTATGTTCTAGGAAATTAATTTGAAAAAATTGATTTTATTGTTTAATTAATATTGTAAAAGTTATCTTATTATGATTTTTGGATAATTTTCAAAAAATATGTATGTTTCAATGAATTGTGAAAAATACAAATTTTTTTTGAATGTTGTCTTTTTATATCAAATTATTTAAAAAATAAAATTATATTATTGGATATGAATTAAAATTTAATATTTTAATTTTAATATAAAATAAATAAATTTTGGGTTTTAAATATATTTTATACTTTAATTTATCATAAATACATTTTATATTTTAAAATATGCATTTTTCTAAAAAATTATTTTTCATAACATTTTTATTGTTTGATTTAAAATTAAATTCTACAATTTTTTTTTGAATTTCGAAAAATAGATTCCATATTTTTAATTAGGTTGTTATAAAGGGTTACATATTTATCTTTAATTTTTTCAATATAATCTGTAACTTTAGTAATTTTTGTTTCCACGATAATGGATAAATTGAGTTATTAATGTTAAAAATAATATGATAAGGAAAATGAAACAACCCCAAAATATTTATAAATTTTATTTTATGAGTCAATTTATTCCCTAGTAATCCATGATTTAGATATTTGGAATTTTATGTCCATTTGGATGAGATTATGACATTTATAGTAGTTTATTTTACGAAATGTCAAACACATCAAACTCTTATTTTTATGTACTATAATAATTTTTATATAGGGTTATCCGGATGATATTTTTTACTGTAAATATAATTTTTAAATATAATTTTTCTGTATTCACCATGTTAATTTATTTTTAACTTTTATTTAAAAATAATTACCTTAAATTTTTGTACAACTTTAATGAAGTAATTCTTTATATAATGGGAAAAATCAAATAAATGATATCGAAAAAATTAAAAGTAATATAAATTGAGATAAATAATGTTATACATTAATTTTATATATTAAAATAACATTTTATAGATATAATAAAATATTTTATTCTTATTCTTTGTTTTGGCTTCATATTATTAAATTCAAAGTAATGAATAGTTAAAAAATTGACATTATTGAAATTTTATAATAAATAATATTTTATTACAAATTTAAATTTCGTTAAAATATTATATTAATCTATTTAAATATTATATGATTTATAATTTCATCTATTTTCCATTTATGGGACTTTATTCCATTTATAGAGACTATATATACCCACAAAGAGTAAAAAACCTTTTTGTCACGGTATGTTTTAAAAGGTTTAATGAGGGGTAAAAATAAAATTATAAGGGTATAAATTTGATAGAAAAATGTCCTAAAATTATTTTTTATGATTATTTAGACCCATATATATTTAATATTATAAAGTAATGAGTTTGGATCCATTTTAAGTGGAATATTAATTTTTATTAATTTAATATTTTTAGAAATACCGAGTGTGTCCCTCCAATCTCTTATAAAAGGGTGCCTCTTCTTATAAATCCTTCACAATTAAAAACCCATTTTTTCAACCCATACCTCCACAAATATGTTACTATAATTCATCACCTCATTATTTAGTTATTTGTATTTGAAAAAATTCTAATCAAAGAGTTGTTAAGGTTGTAATAAAAGGAAGTTTTCCAAAGAAGGTGTGTCAATTTTAATCTATCATTTATGTTTTATTTTTTTTCCACCTCCTTAAAATCCAATTAAACCTTGATAAAATAATAACACCAATAAAATAAATATACTAAGATATTATTATGTTAATTTCAAAACCTAAGTCAGTCTCCTCTTACATCAATTAAGAATCAAAACCATCAGTCGTGTGTATGAAAGACTACCACCTCACAAACGGTTATAACTTATTTTCCAACACCGTCTCTCAATACTAGTTTTAATGATGGAATTAATGTTTATATATTATATTCAATAAATTTTTATCATTCCAAAAAATATAATATATCATATACCTTCTTACCATTCATTTCATTTAAAAATGATAACATCATTCGTTCAAACGTATGGATTACCACCCCCATAAAGCGATGCGATCCATTTTTCATCATCACAACACATGGAAGATATATTAAAGATTATTTAATTAATTAATATGATATTATTATGATTATATAAATATAATATAATACTTACCTTCTTTCCTTAATTAACATTAAAAAATGGAAATGTTACTCATACATGCATACTGCCTACCATATCCATGATTGTAATGTAGTTCATTTTTCGTAACCATATTGAATATTTGGATTTAAAAGTATATTTTCTGTAAAAAAAGATAATTATTTCAATATTATTATTCTTTATATAATGTAATAATTACCTCTTTGACCATATTCATCCTACTGAAGTCATTCTGGAATTATGTACTAAAGGTCACGAAAATATCTAACTTGAAAATAAATTATTTTGTAATTTTGATAACATGATAACGAGTTAGATAAATGTAATAATATAATTAAAATTGGTTATTAATAAAGTAAATAGCTATCACAATTTTATTATTCAGGAAGATAAAAAATTTACATGATGATTCAGACTCAAGGTACGGTATTTCTATCTCACTTTTATTTTTATAGGACACATAACTTATTTACTAATTGTTTCTTTTCCATGGTGTATATACTTCCCATGAAGGTATTTTGTTATTAATTTTATGAATATTATGGGATATAAATATACATATAAATTTATTTCTTTCATGGGTATTATTATTCAAAATTTACCAAAGTGTTAATATTTTACATTACAATCTCTTTAATATTCGGGATTATTTATATTTAAGTCACCATAGGGGAATATTTCACTTTAATATACCTGTTTTATAAAAAAGTTTTAAAAAAAAGTTTTTAATATTTTCCCATAATTTATTCAAATAATTTTTACCCATGTTTTACTTTTTTTAAAAACATTTTGAAAGGAATATTTCTTTTCTTTTCCAAAACGTGGTACTTTGTTACTCTTTCATCAAAAATATGGAAGGATTTTTTTTAATTATACAAAATGGGATTATTCTCCCACTACCATGATTCCTAAATTTCTTGGATCTTCCTTTAAAATTTTACAATAATTTTGTACAAGAATTTTTTTTATTTATAAGTGAACGAGTTTTTAAAAATAGAAGTGGTTTTAAATTGGAAAATTTATTCTCTTAAAGAATAATCCCATGTAATATTTCAAAATAATTTTCCATATAAGAGAACAAAATTTGATATTAATTATGTTTAACTAGAAATATGATACAAGGATAATGTTCTTATTCTATTTCTATATTTTTTATGTTATGATGAAAAGATAAGATTGTGTTGAACCCCATTTATTTTCCACAGGTTTTTCTCTTATGAAATGTTTATAAAACCCATTTATTTAATGTTTTCTCATATTATGAATGATTTTTGATCTTATAGAACACATATTTATGATTTTCATAATGGGATGGGCGCAACCTATATCTTCGTCCAATGCATTGGGTAATGTATTATATCTCACGAGATAGTTATGGGAATCATGTCAATGTTCTTGATCTGTTTTAGTAAAAAAGTCTATGTTCTTTATATATTATGGGAAAAAAGATTATTTTTATGATATTTTATGGAAAAAAAGTTGACGTGTTTGATATATTATAGGAAAAAAGTCCATGTGATTTATCTATTATTAGAAAAAAAATTATTTTGTTGATTTTTTGTGGGAATCAAGTTTATGTACTTGATCCACAATGGTACATTGGTGTTGATTCCAGATATGATGGTCATGGTAGTTATACTAAAATTATGAACTGTTATCTATAAATATGATGGTGAAAAACACACACAAATTTATGACATGAACTTATGGTTGATTATTTATCGATGACGAGTTCTCATTCTTATGATTCATATATTTTGAAATCATAATGTTTTATACCATAACTCATATTTATGATTTTTTCAGGTTGGGATTGACCTTTTTATAATATATTCGTGGTCTTATACTCTTATCTTATGCTTTTATATGATTGTTGATTGGCATATCTCATGCCTATCATTATTGATAATCTGAGCTCACCCATTCTTATTTTCCTCTTCCCAAGTTATGATTATAGATGATAAATTTTTTTTGTTTGTAAAGGATTCATATGTGAATTATTTTTATGGGAGATGTACAATACTTAACATTGAATATAAAAAGATGCGAATAGTGGGAGATAATTTTGATCTTTATGAACAAAAAGTTTATAAGCCCAAGTTTTTAAGAGTTTGTTCTAATTTTATAATCTCTAAGCCCAAAACATCCTTGGGTATGTTTGTGATTGAATATTTCCTTTTTTACATTGTAAGACTTTGATGGAAAAAAATTTGGTCACATTTAATTGTATCAAAGAGAAAAATATAAATTTTTTTTAGCACCAGATCTGAAAGTATGAGTATCATGATATTATATTTGGCATCAGAGTAGGTTTTAGACAACTTTGGATATTATTTTGTCTTAATGAGATGTTATCTTAATATTTATGGATACTGTTAGGGGTATAGAAGTTTTAGGCTGACCATATGTTCAGAGTATTAGACAACCCTTTTGATGTTTTAAGTGATAGAATTTTTAACCAGCTAATGATATTTTGGGATAGGTCTATCTAACCCTTTTCTTTAATGCGATGTGTTTTTTGAGGATGAATTTTTTTACATTTTTTGGACCTATTTTGTAAATTTATTTATAATTTTTATGGTTCATATGCTATTTTATATTGAGGAAAGTTCGGGTTATTACTTTTTTGGATGAAAAATAAAATGTTTGGGATAACCTATGAGGTTAAAACTTTTATTTAATTTTAAATATATTAGGTTATTTTTGAGGATTTTCTTGAACTGTACAGTAATTTTATAAGGATTATGTTAATTTATTTTGTGGAAGAAGAAACGATAAAATGCAGGTCATGTGACAACCTGTCACATTTGTCAAGGCCACGAGGCTTGAATCTACAACTGAAGGGAGACTAGGGTGTATCGCTTACCACGGGCCTAGGTGATGTCCTAGTTAGTATGATATTTTTTCATTATTAAAATAGTATTATGAAACAAATTAAATTCATTTTTGAAACATATTATTTATCATATAGATAACCAAGTGACTAGAATTTTTTTGTGTTAAGTCATTAATGTTATTTTCGAATACATTAACTATTTTGGGAAACCAATATGATTTAGTTAAACAAAAAATAATGGAATTTATTTGATTAGATAATTTTTTATTCTATTTTTGATCCATATATAATATTATTGTTGATTTATAGTGATTCGGGTTATTTATGGAAATGGTTAGTGTATCATGGAGATTAAATGTGAAGGGAATGTGTATTCTTGGAGATAAATGATAAATTTATCTTCGAAGATGACTGAAAAAATATTTATAATTTTTATTTATAAATGTTATTCTATAATATTTTGTTGAATTTTAAGGATGGTTAATTATATGATGATCTATGTTGAACTTTGGTTATAACTTTTGAATGTTGGATATTAAAGTAGTGTTCAGTATATGAAGATTTAATATTTTTTGGAATCCTATTATCATGTGATAACCATTTTTTTAATAAATAAATATATAATGAATATAGTGTTATTCATTAATGGATTATGAGATCCAATAGAAGTTGATTTCAGTTAATCAAACATGAAAAAATCATCTAAAAAACACATCATTTAGATTAAAATTTATATTTTCGTGGAAATTGATTAAAATATGAAACTCTACATGTCAAGTAAGTATATTTACTCATGTTATTATCCTAGGTAGTAAAGTAATTCCTCAAATATATCAAAAGGATATTGAAATAAAAACATTATCCATTTACTTTTCTTAACGAAAAAACAATAGAAATTTAACCCACCATAGATTTACAGAATTTTGATGGTTAAATTTATCATAACCATGTTCACAATCAGTATCTATAAGTCATTATGAATTTTTTTTCTCTTTCATATCCATGTCTTCATTTTTCACTAATATTTTCAAGTATTTAAACCTAGTATATTTTTTCCACATGATGTTCAAACTACCCTTTTTCTCTTTTAAAGTTGAAGTTTTATCGATCCTATTAATGATGTAGGATTTCAAGAATGGAATTTTTAAAATTCAAACCCAATTTACCGGGCCTGAGTTCAAATTGAGAGGTTGAAAATTATTGTTGGGGTATAATATAATATCCTGATATTTTTAAATGAATTAATATGTTTAATGGTGCAAAAAATAGGCCATAGAGAACTTAAACAAACAATGACATATAAATATTATAATTTGACCATTATAATCTCATAATTAAATTGGCGATTATGAATAGGATTAAATGATTTAAAAAATAAATATAAAGCTATAAATTAGTACAAATGTATGGAAAAATTATTATAAAACAATCACATATTTTTTAGTAAATTCAATTTACTCTAAAAATATATATATTTTCTTCATAAATGAGATTTTATCCTTTTTATGGGTGAATATTATAACTATATTTTTAAATTTTATAAAATCTATATGAAAAAATTAATATAATTTTTTAATTCATAATTTCAAATTTATATTAGGAATAATTTTTGAGAATTTTCTAAACAGATTTATTTTTTCATAAATCGTGAAAAATATCTATTTTTTAGAAATCTATATTTTTCATTTTAAGTGTTTATAAAGTAAAATTATATTTTGGGTTAGAATTAAAATATCAGTAGTTATTTTTGATTAAAAAATTACATTATCATTTTTAAAATGGATTTTATACTTGAATTTATTGTCAAATTTTTTTATATTTTAAAATGTGTAGTTGTTTTTTTCTGAAAAATAATTATTCATCGTGTTTTGACAGTTTAATTTTAAATTGAATTATGCCACTTATATTTTCATAATTTCCAAAAATAGGTTCAATATCTTTAATTAGAATTTTCAAATTCAATATATAGTTCCCTTTAATATTTTTTCAATATGAATAGTTACTTTAATAATTTTTTTTACCATGCTAAATGGAAAATAGGGTAATTCATGTTCAAAATGAAATGATAAGGATTATAAAACAACCCCAACACTTGATTTTTTTCATGAGTTAATTTCATATACAATCTTCCAATATTCAGTTATATAGAATTTTATTTCTATTTGGATTTGATTATGACATTTATAGTTTTTGTTTCATTAAAAGTCAAACATATCAAACAAACGATTTAAATAATAATAATGTATTTAATATAGGGTTATCCATAAGATGTATTAAAATATTAATCTTATTTTTAAAGATAAAATATTTATATTCACCAGGGTTATTTATTTTTTATTTTTAGTAAAGAAATAATTATCTTAAATGTTTGCACAATGATAATGTAGTAATTATTTAATTAAAAGAAAATTACAATAAATGCAATTAAAAATATTAAAATTAATATAAATTGAGATAAATAATTTGATACATGGAATTTATACACTAACATGGATTTTTAAGGATATATTAATTTTTTTTAATTATAAGTGTTATCTTGATATTATTAAATTCAATGTAATGAATAGTTCTAAAAATGACATTATTGGTATTTTATAATAAATAATATTTTATTAAATTATATAAAATTATCAAAAACCTATATTGATCCAATTAATTGGAATATAGTTTTTAATTTAACCCTTTGTCTAATTAATCGCATTTTCTATTCATATTAAAAATATTGACCCTCAAATAGTCAAAATCCTTATTGTCATGGTATGTTTTAAAAGGGTTAACGAGGGGTTAAAACCAAATGATAAGTGTAAAAATGTGACCTAAACTTGTCCAAAAATAATTGTATGATATTTTTTAGACCCATACTTATATTATATTCAAAATAAATTTGTTTTAATCAATTTTTAATTGAATATTAATTTTTATTAATTTAATATTTTTATAAATTCCAAGACTGCCCCTCCACTCTATTATATAAGGGCGCCACTTGTTCTCAATACTTAATGCTTCATAATCTATTTGGTTTGAAAAAACACTATACAAATCTCATAAAATAATAAATTCCCTAATTCTATAGTTCTTTTTTTATCAAAACACTAACCTTTGTAGTCTTAAGGGTGTAAGGAAAGAAGGTTTCCTAATGAAGTGGTATCGTTTTTAATCAAGTGTTTATATTTTATACATTTTTACACCTCCATAAAATTTTATTAAACCATAATAAATTAATAAAATCTGTATCCTCCATATAATTATATGTTATTTTGTTAACATAATAACCTATATTTATATATTCTTCCATCAAATGGGAAACGAAAACATCATTCCTGTGTATGGAGGACTAAAGCATCCTGAATCGATATCCTTCATTATCCATCTTTGTATAAAAAAACTAGAGAAAATTATAGAATTAATTTTTATATATTATATTCATGAAATATGTATCTACCTTATCTTTTTTCCATAATGACTGTTGAAAAAAGGAAATGTTACTCATGCATGTGTAGGGCCTACCGTCTCCATAACTGAAATGTAGTTCATTTTTCATAACCATTTTTAATTTCTAGATTTAAAATTATAATTTATGTATAAAATTGATAATTATTTTATGGTTATTATTATTTATATGATTAATAATGTCCACTTCGACCATATTCAACCTTTGGAATTATGTAGAAAATATCACTAAAACATCCGACATGAAAATAAATGATTAATTAATTGTTATAACATGGTAATAAGTGAGATAAAATCAATAATAAAATTTAAAAAATTTCTTAGAAAAGTAATTAATTGACCAAATTTTATTATTCATGATTATAAATAATGTACATGATGAGTCAGATTCAAGATAAGGGATTTTCATCTTACTGTTAAATCTATTGGACATGTGACTTATAAAATGATTATTTATTTTGTATAGTTTATGTAATTTCAATGAATATATTTTATGATTATTATAATTATAAATATAGGATATGAATATCCATATAACGTTATTTATTTCATGAGGCTTATGATTCAAAAGTTACCAAAGTGGTAAGGGTTTATTTGAGAATCTCAACATTAATTGAGATTTTTTAGGTTTATGAATCTGATGGGGAATATATGACTTTCATTTACATTTTTTATAAAAAAAAAAGATAACTTTTTAAATATTATTCTATAATTTTTTAAAATTATTTTTATCCATGTTATAATTTTTTTACAGAACAGTTTGAAAGGAATATTTTATTCATTTTCAAAATTAGGTACTTTATGACTTTTCCAAAAAAAATATGGAAGGAATGTTTTTTAAAATTATATTTAATGAGAATATTTTCCTATTTTAATGGAACCTCAATTATTCTAATATTACTTTAAATGTTTAAAATTTTATTTTCAATGAAATTGTTTGCATTTATAAGTGAACAACTTTTTAATAAGTGAACGGATTTTCAAATGGAAAAGTTATTTTCCTTAAGAATTATTCCATGTAATATTTAAAAATCATTTTCCATATAAGATGAAATTATTTTATGTTACATATAAATGTGGATATGATCCAATGATACCAACATTATTATTTTTCTAGATTGGTTATTTTATGATGAAATGAAAAGATGTTGATGAAACCTATTACTTTTCCAGGAGTTATGCTATAGTGAAATTCTTATGAAACCTATTTCTTTCATGTGATCAGATATTAATAATTATTTATGATATTTTGGAATAAATATGTTTTATTTTAATTATTTTAATGGTGGGACATATATTTCCCACCAAGTCATTGAGTAAAGTATTGTATCTCATGATATAGTTATGGGAAACCAGTCAAAGTGCTTAATCCATTATAGTAAACAAATAGATGTGCCTGATATGTCATGGGACAAATTATATTTTATTAACATGTTATGGGAAACAAGTTTATTTTCATAAAATGTTTGGTAAAAAAGTCAATTTTCATTACTTATTATTGGAAACAACTCAATTTACTTGACCTATTTTGGGAAAAAAGTCAATGTTCTTGTTCCACAATAGGATACAAGTGTTGATGCTTGATCTGATGGTCTTTCTAGTTATCATTAACAGATGAAATAGTGGAAATAATTATTATGGTTCAATATAAAGACATTTTGACATGAAATTATGGTTCATGATTGAGTTATGATGAATTCTTATTCTTATGATTCATGTCTTTTGAAATGATATTTTTTATACCATAAATCATGTTTATGATATTTTTCAGATTGGGTATGAACTTTAAATGTTGTATTAATGATATTATACCATTATATTATGATTTAATATGATCGTTTATAGATATATCTTGTTCTTACCCTTACTAAGAATCTGATCTCACCCTTTCTTATATTTCTTTTTCCCAAGTTATAATGATGTTAAATGTTTCGTGTATATAAAGGATTCATATGTTAGGAATTTTATGGGAGATATTGAATAATTAACATGGAATATGAAAATACAGTCATATTGGGTGATGATTTTTTTATGAATATTTTATTTATGAACACAAGTTGTTAATTGTTATTCGTAATTCTTTAAAACAAAAAACATAAAGGGTTCTTGAGTATGTAGGTGATCCAATATGTCATTTTGATATTGTAAGATTTTAATAGTAATAGTCAGGTCATATTTATTAGTATAAAATATAGGCATGTAAATTTTATGTTATTATCCCCAAAACTAAAAGTGTGGGATTCATATGGTCATTGTGGTTATCATTGAGGATGATGTACAATGACAAGCATGCCATATGGAAGCAAGAGAGTTTCTTGTTGAACAGAAACTACGAGATTGGGGGGGGGGATTGGGGCACAACTATATGATATATAAAATAATATTATAGAGGAGGAAAAATAGAGAGGGACCTGATTGATGATCCATGATCATAGATCTTTTAGTAAATCCATCATCACACCCTAAAATAGAGACAAAGAGAAGATGACTCAGATGGGGAAAATTGATCTGGAGCTGGTTCCTGTTAAATGATATGATCTTGCTTGAGATTAATTCTATTCCCTATCACCTCACTATTTATATTTCATTTTCCTCTAGAATGAGTAGCTAAATAGATCAGGGGATTCAAACATCCATTCTTTGAAACACTTTTAACATTAATATTTTTAAAAATTCAATAATTTATTACACTTTATCTTTGGTGTTGTTTTTGTTTAATTATAATAATCAATTCACACTACTCTATAACTAATATGTGATGGTAGTGAGTCATTTCAATCTAGATCATAGACTGAAGTAATGAAAATTGGAAACAGAAAATTTATCTTTTCTCTATATCTAATGGATTAATTCATAAATCATGATTGAGAGATCAATATTAAATGAATTTCATTGAGCTGTGTAAGTTCACATAATAGAATGATCATGGAAACTTTACTTTTTATCAAGTACTAAATTTTTTTATTAAATAGAGTAAGACTAGATAATATTATTATATCAAATCAAAATAGTTCGAGGACCCAACTTTCATCCACTATATTGGATCTCTATTTTTGTTCTCACTATCACCATTTCATTTCCATAGACTAAATTTCATTACCTTATTGTTTTTTTATTTTTTTATTTTTCTTGATTTGGTCTTTCACACACACATTAATCCTTCCCTTGGTAATAAAACCCCATATTCACCACAATTTTCTAATTATATATAATCAGTAGGGTAATATAAATATTAAAATTGTGTATCTTTAGTGATAGATCATTTCAAGATCCTCATAATGAAATATTTAAGGACTATCTAGTTTTGTATCCCATTTTCCATGAGACTTTTTATTATTATTACATTTAGTATATTGCATGGGTTTTTATAGTAAGGGGAATAGCTATAGTTGAGATTTTTGGGAAGGACGACGTCTATTCAAATTTATCAAATATGTGTTGTGTTATTGGAAGGGGTACTTCAGTGTGATGAGTTATCAAAATGGATTATTTATGTATCCAATGATAATAGAGGAAAGAGATAAATTTGTGTATTTATCTTATGGTGTATATGATGGAATTATACAAATCTAATTCTAGGTATAACAGTGGTTTTTATCCCATTTTAATTTCATTAATGTTAGAAGAAAGAGGGATTTTCCTTAATGGAGAAGCAAAAGTGACATATTGTGGTGTTTTCTACTGCTTAAAGCGAGTAACTCAAGAGGGGAGGGGGTACATTAGGTACATAATTATTATTTTTCAAATATATTAATGTAGGTTCCCAAAAATATTATAAAAATGGATGAATTAACAAAAAAATTATATTTTTAGAAGATCTAACTTTTCAAATGATTTCATAATGTTTGTTTTGTTCTTAGATAAGTAATAGAAATTATTACATAGTCCTTTGAAATGAACATACTCAATTAAATGCTTATAAAAACACAAATTTTGAATAAAAATAAAAGAACAATTTATGTTAATAGTGAAAAATAGTTTTCTGTTTTAAAGTGTAAATAAAATAAACAAAAGAACACTGTGGAAAAATTGAATACAAGAGATTCATTCTCAATCTAAGACTTATTACTCTCCACTTGGTGATCAACTAGAACCAAGTAGTTTATATAAATAAATAGATTTAATCCCCAACCTTGATCTGGTTTTATAATAGTATAAAATTTTCAATGTAACACACAACCTCTTCCACTATTATCAGTGGGAGTATAGATAAACAGGTCTCATAGGACCTCTAACACAATTATAAATGGGAGAATAAATGATAAAAATGGATTTGAGAAGATATAAGTGTATATTATAGTTTTTAATAAGAGATAGTGTGCTATCAAATAAATTGGTTATCACACACTGCTCTAAATGTAAAATGAAATAAATAAACTAATAAATCTAACAGTATAAAGGGATATAGGTGCTTGGTCTATTATTCATTGCATCTCGTGACTCTGGGATTTGATTTTAGTTGAATCTTGAGTTTGGTTCTATGAAAACATTAGTATAAAAATGTGTCTAAGACTCTTGTTTTTGACTAAAGGAAAGAAGAATATGTGTATGGGTGTTTGCTTCCACATTCAAGTGTAATCTCTTCATGTTCTTGTAACATGATTCAGCTCTACATGTGAATATCTTATCGTGCATTTTCTCTTCTAATTTGAAAATCAATTTCTTGTATGTACCAAATTACATGAGGAATTATGCTTCTCTCTTTATCAGAAACATACATGAGTATCCATGTTAGAATCAAAACATTCTACATTCTTATTCTCTGGGATGGAACATCCTACAATGCATCATATCAATTCATTATGAAATAAAAAATAAACACAACACTTGGAATTAATTTCAATAATATGGACATTATAATAAATTAATTCAAAAAGATATGTTTTAGAAATGGTGTTCATGCCTCATGTATGATGATGTCTTAATCTAGAGGTATTTCAATTTTGAACTATTCCAAATTTAATTACTATAAAAGAGACACATGATGACAATTTCTTTTACTTGTAGTGTCTCAGCTGATGGTGAATAATTATTCTGGCAGTGACTCATCTGGCATTAGTTTGGGATAGTTTTTTCTTGAACTTTAATGAAATTATACTTTAAAAGTGTCTCATAGATAACGGTGAGACATCTTCGGTTGTGTATCATACTATTCAAAAATTATGTCTTGTAGGAGACTGATCTACAGTGGTGTAATATATGAAGGTGAATCATTTCAGTACATTTCCAATTTTCCATGCTGGGGGTTTGATATGATTGGTGGTGAGTCAGTCTCAACGGTAACTCATCCTCAGTGGTGTCTCATCCTCTATAGAGGATGGCAGTGTCTTATACTCAGAAAAAATTTCATCACCCATCTTAGATTATAAGACCCTTACACAAAACAAAAAATTCATTAATATCAATAGAAACTTGTTCTTTTGATCATTAATACAAGTAGGTAAAAAGTTTCTATATCATTCAAAACATTTATTGAGGAATGAAAGTTAATTTAAACTCTTTTTAAAATAATTCAGATGTTCATAGTGATAATTTTATAATAATTTCAATCTAGTGAATTATTTATATAGACATATGGATTTGGTTGATCCATGATTAGAACTAGAAGAGGGGTGTTTTATTATTATAATAAGGAAGTGATTGAGGCTGGTGTAGAAGTAGAGGAATAATTTTTAAAATTTGTGGTTGAATGAGAATAATTTGATTCCATTCCTATTAAATCAAGGAGTGATATAGATATAGTCAGGAGCCCAAATGTTTCATATTGACCCCCTAACTCTCTTATGTATATACCCTCTAAGGAAATTATTCTATAAGATGTTGAAATTTTCTATACTCATATTTCTAATTTGATCATTTTGGGGATTCAATTTTAGTTATTCCATGGGATTTCATTGTATTATTTGATGACTCTTTATATGATGTATATAATGAAGATGTTGATGAAGAAACCAATCCCTTAATGATTATTAAAGAGTCTACTAAAATATTTAGGGAATATTGAGAAATAAACTCCCAGCTTATTTAGTGAGTCATTTTTCTAAAATCCCATTAGAGAATGAAAAAGTGAAAACAAAAAATAAGGATGCACCATCTATGTCACGACCCGTCCTCAGGGCCCGTGCCGTGACTACCCCAAGCTCGCCTTCCATAGGCTAGGGGCTGGCGACTAGCACCAAAGGCGTAAATCCCTATAACTGGGAAGTCATTTCCTTTATAAAATAAACAAAACATCACAGAGTACAAGCGGAAGTAATACACTAAGTACAAAAGGAAGTGATGAAAAGTAAATGGGCCAGAATACAAAACCAATCGAAAGTATAGCTACAACTGAACAAAAGTACAACAGAAAAAGACAAACAGCTGGAAGAATGGAAGCAGCTCCTGGGTCATCATCCTCGGATCCTACCTGAAGGGTAGGTACAGATAGTGCATCTCCTGGATTGTCCCCCACGGATCCTACCTGAAGGGTAGGTATAGATAGCCTCCACAACGCTCTCGTCGTCAACCTCCTCCGAGTGTCGTCTCGTCATGAAGTCCACCTTCGGATACTGAATCGTCGTGAGGTCCACCTCTGGGTACTGACTCGTCGTGAGGTCCACCTCCGGGTACCGTCCAGTCCTTGAACACACGGCCTCTTTCAGCGATGCCCGACGTCTGCAACCAACACAACGAAGTACGAGCATAGCCCGTGCAGGGGTGAGTATACGATACTCAGTAGGGACCCCGAGACCCTCAAGTTCTCACTAATTCCAACAAGGATAACCACAAAGAAGGATCTCAACAGAAAACCCTTACTTAGGTATAAGCCCATACTTATACCTAATTTATCAAGTAACCCATCTCAATAGTGAGGAAACACAAAGGTTATGAAATAAACGGATAACCATTACCTTGGTATATGCTCATACATATACCTAAGTGATCAAGTGACCCATCTCAATCATGAGGTAAACACAAAGGTCATAGACTCAGTTGAAACTAGGATTTTCATAATCGAAACTGTAACTGCGAAAGAGCCCCGTCTCTGGAGAGTACAATGATCCTATCACGACTCCGAGGTACTTCTCACTAACCTAAGACTACTGAGGTACTCCTCCTGTCGAGTACTGCAGGTCATCCACCCAAACACAGTAGTGCTCCCCGCCGGGGTATGCCACCCAAACACAGTAGTGCATCCCCACCTAATAGCTCGCAGAGGTACTCTCCGGACGAGTATCATGGGTCGGCACCCAAAATGAGTAGTGCTCTGTCCGCCATGGGTCTGCACCCAAACAAAGTAGTGCTCCGTCCACTGGGCTAGTAAACTCACTCCAATTCGAGTCGGTCAAGCAGTCGTCAGGTCTCAGCCGGCTACACGATCTCCGTACTCCACACGCTTGTCTCCAGGAGGGTCCGCTCCACTAGCTACTGGTTGATTATCCAAGTACCAAAAATCTCCATGAAGAGTATCTCAAAGGACCACCTCGTCATAGGGGTTTCAACGCAACAGACGGCGCGTCAATCAGATGCTTGGTCTGTGTGTCACTAGCCTTTTCGTCCCAGGGGCCCGGTTGGTTTCGTGCGCGAACCAACCCCGTCGTATCTAAACAGTACCCCTAAATCTCATAGGGTATGCTCATAGGGACCGTTTCTCAACATTATCACCAACACCGCTGACAGTTCGTCAAACAGACGTCCGGTCTGAAAGTTATCAGCTTTTCCGTTCCACGGGCCCGGTTGGATTTCAGGTACAATCCAACCCAGACACTACTCAACTGCAACCAAAACTCAATCGAATCATTCCAAAAGTTTCGTCTCATCAAAGAGGAATCCAAAAATGTCGACGACACATCAATTGGACTTCCGAAGCTCAAGATATAAGCGTTTCCGCTCCGAGGGTCCGGTTGGTTTCGTATCCGAACCAAGCCGACCGTACTCAATGTCCCCTCAACCCTTGAGTGTAATATACCGAAATGGCCGTCTCGATCCAAGGATCGCATCGCAGCTGATAGTGCGTCGATCGGAGGTCCGTAGCCAAAGATATGGTCAAGAGACCGTAAGAGGTCTGCGAATAGGGGGTTCGGGCCCGGTCCGACCCGACCCGATACCCCCTGGGTCGACCCGGACCGGGTCGACCCAACCTGGGTCTGGGTCTGGCCCATTAGAGCGCGGCGCGGCCCGGCCGGGGCGGCTCAGCCAGTTGGCCTGCCGCGCTAGCGCGGCCGCATGGCCCGCTCGACTCTCCGGCTGAGCGGAACAGGGGGTGCGGTTGCCCCCCTTGAATGAAGCTACGGCCCCCACATGGGGCCGATCTCTGCCAGCGACGCGACGCTGGCCGCCGTGTCCCCCTCGGCCCCACGCGGCCGCGGGACCAGCGGCCTGCCGCAGCAGCTGAAGCCGCAGCGGTCCTTCCCGGCGGTGCGGCGGGCGCCGCCGCCTCTTGGCGGCCGACCGGTGTCGGCCGCCGCCTCCGGCCCCTGGCGCCGCCATGCCGGCGGGGCGCGCCGGCGGGGTTTTCCGCAGACCACCGGACGCACACCGGTGGTCCGTTTTTCCTACGGTCTTCGCCGGCAGTCCTCCCGGGACTGGCTCTTCACTGCCGAGTCTTCAAATTAACCTTGCGGCCCCGTTTGTCGTCGCCCATCAATCCGCACACAACGATCAACCAGCGGAGTCTTCAAATTTCCTTCGCGGCCCTGACTCTGGCCGCGGTTTCGTGCGGCCTCAACGGCACGGCGCGACGGCGCCGCGCTTCTTCGTCGCGTTCTTTCATGTTTCCGCGCAGTGTCGTTGCACCGCGCTGCCTTTGTTCATGTAGTAAATAGAACAACAACAAAGAGGGGAGGAGGATCGACCATGTTCAGGCAGTTCGACCTCCTCCCGTTATTATGATAACAGGCAGCTCAAATGACTAACAACAGTTTAATCAAAGGCCGAGAAAATAATCCACATAAATTAAGCCAAACCCCCTACCTCGAGCGTTTGTTGAACGAAGGCTCATCGTGTAATTGAACATCGCGGAATAAGGTTCCGTACATGTTGACAGAGATCGTTCGAGGAGGAATGGTGTCTCCCTTCCTTTGATGCGGGAAGAAGGAACGAAAGGATGCTCGTCAGGTCTTCGATCTCCGAGGAAGGCGTCTCTCACCGTTGTCCGTCATCGGAGGTTGGCGTTCTTCGCATTCTTCGTCGAGGAAGAAGAACTTCAAGACCTTGAGCAATTTATCCCAAGCCTTCACGCACAACGAACCCCTCAACAAAATAAGACTAGTCTTATTTTATTAACACACAAGTCAAATGTCTTTGAAATTAAAAATTGAATCAATCAATTTATTGAATTAATTGCAACGTTTAAACTGCCCAATTAATAGAGGCATTTAATATTTAATAAAACGCATGAGTAGACTTTCAATTGAAGGGGGGGTGAAGGTGTGTTACCTAATTAAAGGTGGGGGGTTTTGAGGAAGTTGAAAAAGTGGGGCTCGTGTGGGACCCACCCCACAAATATCCTACCTAGTGGAGTAGGATATAGTGGGTTCCACTCCAACCACATAGCTTAGGTTAAACTACCTTAAATAAAATAAAATTTGTTGAACCATTATATTTTATTCCATTACTTAACCCAAGATTTTTAATTACCTCTCCCGAGAAAACGCAACTCCTGAAAAGGCGTTCCTATGAAAATACCAGTGCTGCAGTTTCATCGGTGCCCTCAGATTTCAATTCCGAGCACCGATTCAAAAGTTAGAAAAACCTGCTCATTCGTTCACTGAACGTACCTGAGCCTAACTTCGGAAATTGACTCCAGGCACACCCGGCCTCGGAATCAGGCACCGTCAGAAACTGCGTTCTTGTAAAATCCCAAAGAAATTAAGAAAAAAATTTCCTTGAAATTTCTGGGTCTTTACATTACTCCCACCTCAGGGATTTACATCCTCGTAAATCTTTAACACAAACTAGGGATACAAAGGCGGTACTGAGCACGCATGTGAGCATTCTGCTCCCATGTGCTAACCTGGAGGTTCTCGTGCTACCTACAAAAGCGCACAAGTGTAATCAACCATCCTTGTAGGACTCGCTACTGTCGATCCTCAACCTCTACTGGAACCCTGCAAAAGTCACCCCATCACCAACATCCAGCTCCTCATGGTCGATGATATGTGAAGGGTCGTGCTCGTATATCCTAAGTTGAGATACATAGAAGTCGTCATGCACCTAGTGCAACTGAGGTGGATGGGTCAAGTGGTAAACCACCTCACCTACCTTGATGAGGACCTAGAAAGGTCCTTTGAACCTTGGAGATAACTAGTCTCCTCGTCCACATCTCCGTAAACCTCGTCGAGTTGAGACCCGTATAAGGTCTTGATCGTCATCCTCGAACTCTAGAGGTCTCCAATTCCCGTTTTGAACTAAAACTCAAAACTCCTGCTTCCACGAGGGTAAGGTTGACCGGCCCAAGAGTGATCGGATGCATCCTCCTATGCATGTGTTTACCCAGTGCTTCCTGGGGTTTCCTTTTCACCGACCAAGGAAAACCCATTCCGACGTCGTAGTTAAACCACAACCTTTTTTCCTAATACCGTCAATTTGTGTATGAACTGTGATTTCCCAGTCCATACTCAAACCAACGTCGTAAGGCCTCAATGCTGCCACCAAGAGATTCCAACTAAAACTCTCACCTAGAGGGTCTGACCACACTATCGGCGTAAGTGTGATTATCGAGTCTTCTCCCAAGATATCTCCAGACGTGAGGTTCAAGTCTACGGCTTACCAGAAACTCTAGGTCGGGGACAAGATTTGTGAAAGGAAGGAATGATTCATATCAACATCTGATACTACGACAGCTATTAGTGGACACAGACTGTCTCTTGAATAATTTTTAGAGCCATTGGGTCACACTCCTTGACTGCATGCTGATGTACTCTTCCCCTTCTCTCCAGCTCCCTGAGCCTGGCGGGGACAACTATGGTGGGTGGTTGTAGCATGTTAAAATGTACACCACCTCATCATGTTCTCCTAGCTCTGCCTCCACATCTACTACTTCGCAGTCTCATATCTCCTTAAAGCTTCTTATTCTTGAAACATTTAACATGCCCGAGTCTCTTTGACTGGCTCTAGTTTCTTGTTTCTTACTGCATTGTGCAGTCTTCATCCGCTCCTGGATGATCTGCACCTTCTTTGCCTATGATCTATAAGAGTTGCTACGATTTCTCCTTTTCCGAAAAGAGAAACTCGGTCTCATCCCCTGGATGAACTACACCCATTTCCTAATATAGTCAATCCTGACATGAATGATGTATTCATTTCATGGATGACATCGTAAGGCCTCGACGTTACTACCAAGAGATCCAACTGTCACTCTCACCTCCAAGGGTCGAGTCACACTGTCGGCATCAGTGTGAGGTCACCGTGTCTCCCCTCGTAGAAATCTAGAAAGTGAGGGTCAAGTCAAGAGTTTTTAACTGGAACCTCTTAGTATCAACCGAACAAAAGGACAGGAAAGAAAACATCACAAATATATGTGTCTTTTTATTACTGTAGCTCATAGTACAAAGACACGAATACAACAGTAACATGGAACTAGAAGTAAAATGGACGTATCCACTAGTTCCGCTCCTATCCACCTGCTCCCGGAGCTCTACTGCCTTGTCCACTGCTCGGCCATTGCTCAACCACCCGCCACTACTTCTGCCTTAGTGGCTCCTCCAAAGCCAGCGGATCAACTGTGCGGGGGGTCGGACAGTCACGTTCCATGTGACCCTTCCTACCGCAGGAGTAACACTGTCCATTTTTGGCACGCCTGGCTCTGACCCCACCCCGGGTGCCCCGCACCACCGATCATTAAACCCGAGATCGCCCATCTACTGGTCTGGTCCTCCTGGACCTCTACATCATCTGTCTACTGCCTACAGATGACTTGGGTACTGATGGAAAAACATGCGGCAAAGGCAGCAGCTCCTGAACATGCTCAGGGTGCAGAGCTACAGGTAAAAACTCCACCCTGAAAAAGGTCTCTATGTCTTCCCATGTGAAGGTCATCCCGTCGCAAAACTGGAACAAGTGGCTCCACCTTCTCTCAGCTGCTTCCTGAAAGAGGCTAGCAACAAAGATCACCATGAAGTTTGCTGGCATCCCGACTAGCCTGAATACTCTCACCACAACCTCCAGCCAATCCTCAGCCGCCTGTGGGTCTGTCTCTCCCTAGAACATGGGTGGCCTCTAGTGCTGGAACTCGTGCAGCGCGCTCAAGCGGCGTGCATCGCCTGCTGCTAGGGCTGGTGGAATCAGTGGCCCAACGTATTGTAGTACTGCTAGTGCCTCCGCTGGTGCCTCTACTATAAGTGGGCCCTGTACCGATGCCTCATCGCTCGGAAGGCTGTCAGTACGCACAACCCTCTGGGCTCTAGCTGGTCTTCCATGAAAAGGAATCCTGAAGAAACAACGTGACACGGTCAAACGATTTACACCTGGTGAGCGGACCTGGTTTGAGCTGTTTTAAGGAAAAACCTTTGGAAACACACACGCAATCAATGTTTTCATTCCCAAAGTCGGAAATCAGTTGTCATGGTCCTGGTGTATGGATACGTCGGCTGCCTGCACTAACACTGGACTCCCTGAATTGAAAACCACACTTGGTACCCTTAACACTATTTCTTCACAGAAATAAAATATCAGAGTTATAAGTTCCGCGGTATAACTGAACTCCTCTGATACCAATTTGTCACGACCCGTCCTCGGGGCCCGTGCCGTGACTACCCCACGCCCGCCTTCCATAGGCCAAGGGCTGGAGACTAGCACCAAAGGCTTAAATCCTGATAATTGGGAAGGCATTGCCTTTTAAAAGTAAACAAAACATCACAGAGTAAAACCAGAAGTAATACACTAAGTACAAAAGGAAGTGCTGAAAAGTAAATGGGCCAGAATACAAACCCAATCGAAAGTACAGCTACAACTGAACAAAAGTACAACAGAAAAAGACAAATAGCTGGAAGAATGGAAGCAGCTCCTGGGTCGTCCTCCTCAGATCCTACCTGAAGGGTAGGTACAGATAGCGCAGCTCCTGGATCATCCACCATGGATCCTACCTGAAGGGTAGGTACAGATAGCCTCCATAATTCTCTCGCCCTTCAACCTCATCTGAGTGTCGTCTCATCATGATGTCCACCTCCGGATACTGACTCGTCGTGAGGTCCACCTCCGGGTACTGACTCGTGGTGAGGTCCACCTCCGGGTACCGTCCAGTCCTTGAACACTCGGCCTCTGTGAGCGTTGCACGACGTCTGCAACCAATACAACGAAGTGCGGGCATATCCCATGCAGGGGTGAGTATACGATACTCAGTAGGGACCCTGAGACCCCCAAGGTCTCACTAAATCCAACAAGGATAACCACAAAGAAGGATCTCAACAGATAACCCTAACATAGGTATAAGCCCATACTTATACCTATGTTATCAAGTAACCCATCTCAATCGTGAGGAAACACAAAGGTTATGAAATCAACGGATAAACATTACCTAGGTATATGCCCATACATATACCTAAGTGATAAAGTGACCCATCTCAATCATGAGGTAAACACAAATGTCATAGACTCAGCTCAAACCAGGATTTTCATTATCGAAACCGTAACTACTGAAGAGCCCCATCTCTGGAGAGTACATTGATCCTCTCACGACTCTGATGTACTGCTCACTAACCTAAGACTACTGAGCTACTCCTCTTGTCGAGTACCACGGGTCAGCCACCCAAACATAGTAGTTCTTCCCGCCGGGGTTTGCCACCCAAACACACTAGTGCATCTCCCCCTAATAGCCTGCAGAGGTACTCTCTGGAGGAGTACTGTGGGTCTGCACCCAAACTGAGTAGTGCTATGTCCGCCATGGGTCTGCTCCCAAAAAAGTAGTGCTTCGTCCACTGGGCTAGTTGAATCACACCAAGTTGAGTCGGTCAAGCAGTCGTCAGGTCTCAGCCGGCTACACGGTCTCCGTACTCCGCACTCTCATCTCCGGGACGGCCCGCTCCACGAGCTACTGGTTGATACTCCAAGCATCACAAAGTCCCACAAAGAAGTATCTCAATGGACTGCCTCTTCAAAGGGGTCTCACCGCAACAAACGGTGCGTCAATCGGACGCCTGGTCTGTGAGTTACTAGGCTTTTCGTCCTAGGGGCCCGGTTGGTTTCGTGCGCGAACCAACTCATCCGTATCTCAACTGTACCCCGAAATCTCATAGGGTATGCTCGTAGGGATTTTTTCTCAATGTGATCACCAACGCCGTTGACGGTTCGTCAAACGGACGTTCGGTCTGAAATTTATCAGCTTTTCCGTTCTAGGGGCCCGTTTGGATTTCGGGTACAATCCAACCCAACCACTACTCAACTGCAATAAAAACTCAAGCGAAGCATGCCAAAAGTATCATCTCATCAATAGGAATCCAAAAAAGTCGATGACACATCAATCGGACGTCCGAAGCTCAAGATATAAGCGTTTCTGCTCCGAGGGCCCGATTGGTTTCATATCCGAACCAACCCGGCCGTACTCATGGTCCTCCGAACTCTTGAGTGTAATATATCGAAACGACCGTCTCGATCCAAGGATCGCATCACAGCTAACGGTGTGTCGATCGGAGTTCCTTATCCCAAGATATGGGAAGGATACCATAAGAGGTCCGCGAATAGGGGGTTCGGGCCCGGTCCGACCCGGCCCGATAGCCCCTGGGTTGGCCCGAACCGGGTCGACCCAACCCGGGTCCGGGTCCGGCCCGGTCGGGGCGGCCCGACCGGTTGCCCTGCCGCGCTGGCGCGGCCATGTGGCCCGCTCGGCTGTCCGATTGAGTGGAACAGGGGGGTGTGGTTGCCCCCCCTTGAATGAGGCCACAACCCCCGCATGGGGCCGCTCCCTGCCAGCGACGCGGCGCTGGTCGCCACGTCCCCCTCGGTCCTGCGCGGCCGCGGGACCAGCTGCCTGCTGCCGCGGCTTCAGCAGGGGCGGTCCTTCCCGGCAGCGCGCCGAGCGCCGCCGCCTCTTGGGGGACGGCCGATGCCGGCCGCTGTGCCGGCGTGGCGCGCCGACGGGGTTTTCCGCGGACCACCGGATGCGCTCCGGTGGTCTGTTTTGCCTGCGGTCTTCGCCGGAGGTCCTCCTGGGACCGGCTCTTCACTTCGAAGTCTTCAAATTAACCTTGCGGCCTCGTTTGTCGTCGCCCGTCAATCCACGCACAACGATCAACCAGCGGAGTCTTCGAATTGACTTCGCGGCCCCGACTCCGGTCGCGGTTTCATTCGGCCTCAATGGCGCGACGTGACGGTGTCGCGCTTCTTCGTCGCGTTCTTTCTTGTTTATTAGTGGTGCCATTGCACCGCGCCGCCTTTGTTCATGCCGCAAAGAACACAACAACAAAGAGGGGAGGAGGATCGGCCATGTTCGGGCGGTTCGACCTCCCCCCGTTATTACGATAACAGGCGGCTCAAACGACTAACAACAATTTAATCAAAGGACGAGAATATAATCCACATAAATTAAACCAAACCCCCTACCTCGAGCATTTGTTGAACGAGGGATCGTCACGGAATTGAACATCGCAGAAGAAGGTTCCGTACACGTTGACGGAGATCATTCGAGGAGGAACGGTGTCTCCCTTCCTTTGACGCGGGAAGAAGGAACGAAAGGATGCGCGTCAGGTCATTGATCTCCGAGGAAGGTGTCTCTCACCGTATTCCGTCGTTGGAGGTTGGTGTTCTTCACGTTTTTCATCGAGGAAGAAGAACATCAAGACCTTGAGCAATTTCTCCCAAGCCTTCAAGCACAACAGACCCCTTAATAAAATAAGACTCGTCTTATATTATTAACACACAAGTCAAACGTCTTTGAAATTCAAAATTGAATCAATCAATTAATTTAATTAATTTCAACGTTTAAACCGCCCAATTAATAGAGGCGTTTAATATTTAATTAAATGCACGAGTTGACTTTCAATTAAAGGGGGGGGGGGGTGCAGGTGCGTTACCAAATTAAAAGTGGGGGGTTTCAAGGAAGTTGAAAAGGTGGGGCTCGTGTGGGCCTCACCCCACAAATATCCTACCTAGTGTAGTAGGATATTGTGGGTTCCACTCCAACCACATAGCTTAGGTTAAACTACCTTAAATAAAATAAAATTTGTTGCACCATTTTATTTTATTCCTTTACTAAACCTAAGATTTTTAATTACCTTACCCGAGCAAACGCAACTTCGGAAAACGTATTCCTAAGCAAATACCGGCACTGCGGTTTCATCGGTGCCCTCAGATTTCAATTTCGAGCACCGGTTCAAAAGTTAGAAAAACCCGCTCGTTCGTTCACTGAACGTACCCGAGCCTAACTTCGAAAATTGATTCCGGGCACACCGGGCCTCGAAATCAGGCGCCGTCAGAAACTGCATTCTTGTAAAATCCCAAAGAAATTAACAAAAAAATTTCCTTGAAATTTCCAGGTCTTTACAATCTAAGGGGGATATGTCCCCTAGTCTAGATATGTTTTTTCCTAACCTATTATGATTAATATTATGGAGATGATAGGGGTAGTACACTAGGGAATAGTGGGCCTTCTATTTCAGATATTCATAGGGAACATATGGGACCTTTAGAGGAAATTATAGACTATACAATGATTCTTGATATTTTTTTTGATCATGGTGTTTTATTAGGATTTTTTCCATGATAAATCACTCAAAGAATATTACTTATATTTGATTCTATAATTGGTTGTGTCACATGAACATCCAAAGATTTTTTTTTGAGAATAAGAGATTTAGAAGAAGAAAACAAGAAATTGGTTGAAAATATTGGGGACAACTATTAGAATTTGGAATACATGATGGTTCAACATACCCTAATATATTAATAAGTCCTTGTAAGGATGATATATCTTAATACTCATTGATCCAATTTTTCCATAGACACTCCTTTTATGCCTTTTAGTGTTGATTTTGATCCAATCAGAAGTATCTTTTCGGAAGAGAATAAGTGAATGTTGGGTGATTCTTCAACTTCTAATTAATATGATATAAAGAAAATAAAATATCATGTTGATAATATCTATAAGTATATTATATAATGTTTGAATGAACAAATAAGTTACAGGGAAGATATAACCAATTCCAAAAATTATTACCACTATACGATTTTAAAAAATGAGCACAGTTATCACTTCATGTTTTTGGTTGAAAACATAAGGTTGAATCCTATTTCTAGTGATTTTAAGGAATATGAGATTCAATTGATGGAGTTATCCCAATTTTTAGAAGTTCTTTTGGAAGGGAAAATTGATTTTATTCTGATGATAGAGAATTATAGTAGAGTCATCTCCTAGTTTTTAAAGCTGATGGAGAATTTCCTCTATAGATCCTAGATAGAAGTATTTTCTCCTCCTGTTATTACTATGATATCATATATCTCATTCATATTTCATTACCTATTAATATTACCTCAATTACGATCAGTACATTCATTCTTACTTCTATCAAGGGATTCATAATTATGAAAACAATTTCATCTATCATTGTCTTTCAGCCTCCTATACCTCCTACTTCTTGGACTCCTGCACCAATTTCAACTCAAAATGAAATATTACAATTTGATACTAGCTCAATTCATGATGAGACTAACTAAAAATCTAACTAGTATCTGAAATATACTTTTTTTTGTTCTGTATTTGGTTGTAATATTATGAATTTATTATTAATGAAAATAAAAACTCTTTATTAATTTCTATTTTCTCTTCAACATTCTCTTTCCATTCTGCCTTTTTGATAATTCTAAAAGGGGGAGACTACAGTGTATACTATTTATGATATGAAATTTATTCTCTAATATGGATTTGTATTCTTATTTTTTATATTTTATGAAATTTATATATATTTATATTAATATTTATACATCCTTGAAATATACTATTTTTTAAGTTTATTTTTGATAATAATTTTTGACCATCAGAAAAATATTGATTATTGCCATATTCCAACAATTACTTATTTTAATGCTCAAATATCATGTTTCCTTTATTAATGCCTATTTATGTGTTGAATGATAGAAGATTCAAAAATCCATTATAAACATAAAATTTATATAAATCCATCATTCTGCCATTATAAATTTATTTCTAAGTTCCAAATAGATGTCTTACAACCTGTTCACTTCTACTACCACAGGGTGACATCAGCTACCACTAGAAAAATATTTCTACCCACGGATAAATTATTTTAATAACAGTGAACTTGTGATACTATTGGATAAATATGGATTCAATCATGAATACTCTTTGTACCTTTTGTAGAGATCATGCTACCATTTATTGGATTCTACTACTATTTGTTGAATTCTCCTATCACTGTTACACTTATGCTACCACCAGTATAGATGTACTACTTCTAGAACAAGTGTGCTACCAAAAATTGAGTGTTTATAATGCCACAATTATTTTTCTACTGCTATTTGTTGTTTGGTACAATTAGTAAGAACTTTCTAACTCTAGGCTTAGTCATCTTCCTTTTGTTGAAGTATGTTATCTCTAGTTTAGATCTTCTATCGCAAGTAGAGATATTATACCTCTAGATGAATATTATACCACCAGTGGTATTCTATTACCACTGTTTTCGATCTTCTATCAATAGTAAATATATTCTTCCTCCAATTTAATCCATTACTGCTAGTTTATTTTTGATTCTATGCCTATTAAGAAATTAATTATAATTATTTATTCCAAGGGATAGTCTGTGGAATTTTATTTTTTTGAGATATTTAGTATGTATGATGATTTAAGAATGATTATTCTTAAAAATTCAACTCATATACATTGAATACATAGTCATAATTTTTTTTAGTTTCTGTAGGTATAAGGATTTATCTTATTTTTATATTATCCTGTAATGTATAATTATAGTTTCTAAAAATATATAAATAAGAGGAACCCCTCATGTAGAAAGGCTGGTAGATTACCTTCTACTAATAACTGACCAATTGTTTGTGTTTAAGTATGACTCTTAAAAAATTATTGTTTTTGATGCATATAACACTATTTTTTTGAAAAAAAGAGAATCCTTTTGGATTCTACCAAATGTTTCTTCATGTATATATTAAAATTCAATATAAAAGTAGATTATCATAATTTATAATCCAAAAAATCTGATTAAATAAGAGGAAACATAAAATCTCTTATATATTATTTTTATCTTCTTCACTATTTTATTTACATTCATGTTTTATTGCTTTATTTGTCTTTTTAATGTTGGGGGTGAAGCATATTTTTTTATTATGAATGAAAAGATCTTTTTTCTTGGTAGAGGGAGGCCCATTACATAGCCTATAGGCCCAAGTCCATTTGGCTCATGAACATGGCCTAAAGGCCAAGTACAATATCATGTTTCTATCATCCTTTTTCCATCCCCAAGCCTGCATCATGCCTATATCATTACCTTCCAACATCATTTTTGTGTCACCAACAGTGTAGAAAATCCCCCAAGGGGATTTCAAGGATTTGAACCCTGGTCTGTGGGATGCGTTATTATGAAGTTTTCTAATCTGGTTCCACTCCAAATGAAAAACATGTGTATGGGTTACGCTCGACTTCCAGTGGGGGTCCCCAACCAATCCCACAACATGCCACATATTCCCAATCTTGGAAATGTCCTTGAATTTCCATATACATAATATACACAGTGTTCAATACTAGGGGGACTTGAGCCTACACCATTTCCCATGGAGAGTGATGGGTAAAACTAGTGGGTATGACTCAAATAACATCCCATGGGATTTTCTAGAATTATTTTTTTATTTCATGAAAATAATATATTATACTATATTAGGGAGTACTCAGACAGTCTCTTCATATTTATTTTATCACTTCAATCCCATGAATAATTGTGTAATAAGTTTTTTATATCTTGGAATGCCTTGTACAAAGTTGTATATAAATCTTGATCTAGGTTGTGGATTAGTTTATTGTTAAACAGATGTGTTAGGAAGTGAGTGAATATCTAGTGGAGAGGATTAGATATTTTCTGGAGAGAAAATACACTATTATAGTTTCTTATATATAATATTTTATTTTATTTATTATTTTTTAAAAACAAAATATTTTTAATTTTCAAAACATCTTTAGTAAAAAAATATTTTAATGGTTAGCTTAAATAATATTTTTATATATTTTATTTGATATGATTAGAGTTCTTCTAATAGTTGCCATGGTTATAATAAAAATTTTATTAGATTATTTTCTAGTTTTTGAGAATAATTTTCAAAATATAATATTTTATATCCCTATAATATTAATTAAATTGGTTGTTTTCTAAATTGGTCGAATTTCTCTTAAATAATTTTTAAACATAAATTTTTATTAGAAAAAAAATTCACCCCTACTGAGTACTCTTGTTTAGATTCTAACTCTCATAGACTAAGTATTTCTGAATATGGTGATTCACTATGTAAATTTTTTGGGGATAAATTATAACTAAAGATGAAACATGAGAATCTAAAACATTTATGAGGGGAAAATATCCCCACTTGTGTAAGTAATGAATAAAGTTGCATGTGTATTATTTCATTTAGAGAGAAAGAATGTGAAAACCTTGATAATACTAGAAATAAATCAATATCATGATTTATACATATTCATTTGATGTACTAATATTAATAAATGTTTTATATAAAATTTTATAAGATTTTTTAATTGAAAAAAGGAAATTTTTCATTTAACTAAATTGTTTTTCCATGTATTAGATGGTTTTATTTAAAAGTTAAATTTATTAACTGCAGAATTTTAATCTATGTAAATGGAATTAATTATTTTTAGTAGCATTTAATAACATATTAATATACTTTTTTATTTATTTATGAAATATTATATTTTTGTGTGAAGAGTGAAAATATCAATTTTACTAATATTATCACTTTTAGAATATTATCATGATATAAGAATGAATTAAATCTTTATGAATTTTTTTTACATTCCATGAGTATATTTAATATGTAATATAATAGCTTTTAAAAGATATTGTTAAACATTGAAATTTATGTTTGAAATTTCTGAAATATAAGTAATTTTTTTATTCATATAAAAAATATATTTGGTTATTCAATTTTAATTGAGTATTCAAAAGGCTCCTTTGGGTTGTGGTTTGATTTTAAAGTTAAATAAGTCTAATTTTAATATAAAATATTCAAATAATTCAATGTGAATAAAAATTATACTTTATTTTTATATAAAATCATTTTTATTCTTAAAATAATAATTTGTCTACAAAATGCTTTTTATTGATTTTTGATGCTTATTGAGAACTTATATTAAATTTAATATTTTACCACCAGAATAAATTAAATATAAAAAAATTTGTTCAATATTTATGATAATAATTTTCTAAGTTGGTAATGAGTTCAATTCCATTTTTATTAATAATTGACAGTTACCATGATAAACTTTGTTCACCATGGTAATAGATAAGGGTTAATGGGGGTTAGACTCGAGGATGTCACTCGTGCGTATATAAGAAGTACCACCTTCATGCAGTTATGTAATTAATTTTTCATCACCGAATTAGAAGGTTGGTCATAAGTACATATTTAGTGACTAAATATTGAATTTATAATATGATTTTGATTCTATAATTTTAAACAATTTTCTACATTATTTCCTTTTCATCCATTAGAAAATTAAAAACATCGCCCATGTGTATATGCAGACTACCGCCTCCATGAATGATGTATCCAATTTTTTTTTTCAGAAACCTATATGAACGTTTTTAAAACTACATTTAACTTATAAAAATATTAATAATGACATTACTGATATTATAAAACCATGAATCCTTTTATTTTGGTCAACCTACCTAATCTATTTTAATGGTTAAGGACTAAAAAACCTCCAAACATCATATGTAAACATAATTGATTTAGTAAAAAAATTATAAAATCAAAAAATATAATATAAATGTAATAATAATAAGGTAATGAACATGAAAAAAATTATTATATAGGTAAATAATTAATATATTTTTATTATTCATGGTTAAGAGAATGTATTAAGAAATATGGGACTCAAGGTAGTATATTTTTATTTAAAACATAATTTTCAAATGTTTTAACATTTTCTTTTTCAATTATATCTCTCCTCTTTCAATATTTTTATCTTTTTTTCAAGAAAATTATAATTAATACTTAAATAATGGTTTTAATTCATATATTAATTTCTATAAAAAATAAAAAATTAATCTCGCAAACAATTTCATATGGTTCATTGTGACCTTTTTATAATGGTGTAAAAAATGATTCTTTAATATCTACTACATGACTACCTATTCATGTCATTATAGCCACTGTTTTTTCCCTGATAAATCCGTAAGTCTTCAATGTTTTTAAAATAATATCCTCTTCTAATTTTTATGTGATTTTATTTAATTTTTATGAGTTCTCAAAATAAAATAACATTTATCCTTAATTTTGTGTGAAAATGGAAAGATATTTTCAGTGGGGTAAATTTTGTTTTTCAAGGGTCTTATGATGAAAATTTTATGGCTTATAAATTTATTTTTCATGATACTATACTTGGTAATTATATATGATGATGGTAATGTTTGATATGTATCTCTATAATGCATTAGGTAATGATTTATTCATCAAAGACAAAATTTTGTGGGTAACCATTTTGGTTACTCATATTGAAAGGGTTCTATAAAAGAGTTAAAAAAAGGTTATGGGTTTGATACATCAATATTAATTCAGGTTTTTATAAACTTTATATGGGATTTTATGGTTTTATTTGAGGGAATGTTGATTTTCACAAGTCGTTATGATTTATTTATATTTGCAATGATTATTAGTAAATAAGAAAATATTTTTATGGGGTTTCATGTTTTTCACTTGACTAATGGGATTACATTATTTTTATATCCCATACAGATATTTTTGTGTTCATCCCATGTTTTAAAATGTTTTTAAAAATATCTAATGATGTGTAGGAACTATATAATGGAAAATATTTCCACTATGGCGAAGCATCATAATTGGGGAAAATGTGTCTTGAATGAAACATGGGTGAAAATTTTTAAGAACCTATTTTTTTGAAAATTTACATGATGTGGAAGTTCCTACTTGGTTATGTACTATTTTTACAAATTTTCTAAAACAATAAACCTAAAGGTAATCAGAATATAAGAATTTTAAATCCTTATATTAAAAGGAATATTTATAGGTAAGTTAATGAAATTTTGTTATAATGAGTTATTAAATTTCTCTATTAAAAGATGTTATACAAGAAAAATTTAGGTGAGAGGTCATGTTTTTGTTTGGTTTTATTTAATAGATTTCCAAATTTTGTGTCATTGAGAGATGAATTTTGTCATTATGAGTATATATTATCCTCATAGTGGTTGTAACCCAATTTTTATCAATTATGGAGATCGTTGTTTCAATTTTGGTCATTACTTGAAATATTTAGAATGTTTTTCTTACAATTATGTCTTATTTTATGTGTGATTTAAAGAGATTATTTTCTTTCTTTTTTGTGTGGTGTATTGAAATTTATTCTCTAAAATTTAATCTATTAAGAGGATGTGGGTGAATTTTTAAAAAATTATAAATCATATTTCTTTTAAATGAATTGTAATTTAAATATTATTTTCATTTAGTTAACTTTTTCATATGATATTTGGTTTTATATTTCTATAAGAACTAATATGTGTCTATGATAAACACCGCTGTGTATTTTTACTTATTGATGAGGATCATGGAACGAATGGTAATCGAGGGGTTGAAGGAGGACATTATGATACAGGAATAAGGTGCATGATTGCATCAGTCCCACGTTCGAGGAATTGGATTCCCAATGATAAGGGAGTAGACCAAGACAATTAAGGAGGCCTTAAATGGTTTAATCATGGAATTTATAGATTATTCCCAACACCCTCACTTTTGAGAAGCATTCGGGCCTGTAATTCCATTAATTAAAGCCCAAACATGATTTTCAAAATCAAACCCAAGTGGTGCAACGAATTTTCAAGCACATTCCCATAGAATCTATAAAGTCAAAAGGCAGTGGGCTACATGTCTTTAATTCTACAAAAGGGTGAGACAATTTTCTACTAATGTCATGGGAATGTTACAAAACTATCAAAATCATCATTTAGGATTTTTTTACTTATTGAAACTAGGAGTTATAATTTTTAATCACACTTTGGGCATAAATGCCCACCGCTTGTACTCATTGGAAATCATGTATAAAGGTAATGTTATTATGGTGATTTTTTATTGTAGCCATTGTTTTCATGATTAATTTTTTAACTTATCAAAGGAATTTTAATCCTTTGTGGAATCTTGTGGCTAGAGTTCTTATAGAAATGTTCTCTTTGGCTTCTACCTTTACCATTTCACCTCATCATTCTCATTTTCACTATCCACAAACCACATTCACTTGTTTTATTACGGTGATCCAGGTTCTCAAAAATGGGAAAATTACAAAAGGTTACTAGGAAACTTCCTTGTGGGTCTTGCATCACGTATCTTTTAAAAATCATGTTCTTTTTTTCTTATCTGTTCTTCCATATTCATTCTATTTGAATCGGGCCAATATCAATTCTGTTCCATTTTATTCATCAATTATTGAATTCATTTCGTCATTATTTCAGACATATATAATATCATTGTTTTTGTTGATAATCTCATCTTTCTTCTAGACCTGGAATCCGCAAAATTATTTCTATATATCATGAGATATAGCAGGTTCAAATTTCACGAAGAATTCTTTAATTTTACGAACTGTGGAACTCAAATTTGGATTCCATTCGATGTTACAAGTTACTACTTATACTACATTTACATATTAAAAATTCATCTTGTTACTGCTGCATTTATTAAAAAAAATCCCCAAAATCAAAAAAAATTCAAAAAACAAATTAAAGGCTAAAAAATTGCTATATTCTTAATTATATGTCCCATTTTAATTCTTATTCATCCATTTTCATCCCATTACCACATTTTCAATATTCAATCCATTTTTAATTTTATATTTTAATTTTTGTTCGGGATTTCAACATTTCAATTTTATTGTAGATTTGTCAAAATTTGGTAAGAATGGTCTTGGAAGTAAGTTGAGTGGTAAAACGAAATTGAGTTACATTTTGATAAAAGAACAAATTGAGTGTAACACGAGAAAACGCATTATTTTATAGTGCAAACATGTGAGGGATTGTGTTAAGTCCATTTTTCTTTCTCTTTAATTTCTTCTCATAGGATTTATAAATGGAGAAGGTGAGTAGCACCACTAAAGTAGACATTAGGTTGTTATGGAGAGTTGTACAAGAACAATTACAAAGGATGAATGCAAGGATAGATGAACTAAAATCCCCTTCCAATTCAAGAGCACCACTAAGGAGGATACACATTGATGAAGAGGACTCTCTGATCTTATGAGTCACCAATTCAGAAAAATCAACCACCATGGAGGCAATTCAACGATCTGGGAGGATTAAAGTTGAAGATCCCTTCATAAAAAGGTAATATTGATCATGAAACTTACTTGGAATGTGGAATAAAGGTAGAGAGTTGTTTTGGTTGTCACAACTATTCGGAGGAAAATAAGGTGAAGTTGAAAGTGGTGGAATTCACTGATTATGTGAGTTTTTTGTCGGACAATCTACAACTAACGTGACCATGAAGTGGAGAAATACCCATATGCACTTGGGAGCTGATGAAAGTGGTAATGTGAAAGAGGTCCATTTATAGCTACTATTATCATGTTGTTTTCCCATTATACAGGATTAGAAATAAGGGGCCATGAGTTATGACGAGTATCATAAGGAGATGGAGATCATCGTGATTCGGGTCAATACTGATGAGTAATGAGAGACCACCATAGAAAGGTTTGTGAATGGCCTCAAACATGACATTCGAGACATAGTTTTTGTGCACCACTACTTGTAAATAGGGGATATACTTCACATGGATTCTAAAATGGATAGTCATGAAAAGGCATGAAGGATACACCCAATATATTATAGTAAGGATTATAAATATTCCATCAAGTGTAAGGATTCCAAACCACAGGAGCATGTAAGGGAACACAAAACTAATTCAAAGGAGATCCCAAAAACAAAAACATTATTTCTAGAATACATAGGTAAAACTGAGGGTATGTTTGATTCCAAACCACATGATATCAAATTTTTTAAGTGTCACAGATTTGGAAAATTTTCCCCACAATTCCAAAACAAAGAGGAAAATGAAAATTTTGGATGAGGGAGATGTTTTTAGTGCTAGATAATGTGAAGATGAAATGACACCACTTGAGGATGATTCAGATGTGGAAGTATAGAGCCTCGTATGAGGAGAAATGCTTGTGGTATGGCATGTATTGATTTATCAACTCGGAGGAGAACATTATCAAGAGAAAATAGAGAAATTTTTTATACTATATCCCTCATCAATGATAAGGTATATATTATGATTATTTATGGGGGTATTTGAAAAAACATATTAAGTGGTTTAATGGTTGATAAATTGGGATTAACTACATTTAAGCATATAAGGCCTTATAGAATGCAATGGTTAAATAATAGTGGGGATTTTAAAGTGACTACATAAGAAAAAGTTTCATTTTATATTGGGAAGTATGAAGATAAGGTGTTATGTGATGTTGTTACCATGAATTCTAGTCACATTTCGATGGTAAGGCCTTTCCAATTTGATATTAGGGTTACAAATTATGGATACACCGATTTCTATTCTTTTGAGTACAATGGGAGGACAACTATTCTTACACAATTAAGGCTTTTTCACACCTATAAAAACAAGGTTAGTACTGAGAGAGATTATGAGAAGAGAAAAAAATAAAAGACAGAAAAATAAGGAGAATGAAAATAATTAAAAAATAAAGAGTGAAAAAGGAGTGATGAGTGACATCAAATGAAATGAGGAAATGAAAAGTGCTGAAAAACAAAGTGAGAATAAGAGTGAAAACAATAGTGTTAAGGGAAAAGTAGGTTTATTTTGATGAAAAATAGAGATAGATAGAGAAAAATAGTGGGAGGAAACTCTTGTGATTCCCAGAAATGGAGAATTTTTTACCAATAACTCACATCATTAGTCATTTCCTTCTAGTGTTGTGTCTCTTTTGAATGAATTTGGTGACTTATTTCTAGAGGAAATTCCTGATGGATTACCTCCCTTTCAGAGTATCAAACTCTACATTGACATCCTCCAAAGAGAAATGATGCCCAATCAACCAGCTTATTTGTCTAATCTATAGGAGAATCAAAAAATATAACGACTACTGGAATAATTGACAAGGAAGGTATTTTTCTGAGAGAGATGAATTAATTGTGTGATGCCGAAAATTCTGGTCCCAAAAAAAAATAGTATGTGGAGAATGTGTGCTGATTTTCAAGATATTGACAAAACCATGATATATTGTTTCAATACAAAACCACATTTGGATGATATTATTTATGAACTCTATGGTGAATTCTTGTTTTCTAAAATTGACCTAAGGAGTGGATACAATCAAATTAGAATGAAAGAGGGTGATGAATGGAAGCCCACATTTAAAAAATTGTAGGGATTGTATGAATGGATTGTTATTCCTTTTGGTCTAACTAACACCCCAAGTACATTCAGGAACTTAATAAATCATGTTTTCTATCCTTTTATCAGAAAAATTGTTATTGTGTATTTTGATGACATCCTTGTTTATTCTAAGATCCATGATGACCATCATGAACATTTGAAACAAGTTTTGAGACTCTTGAAAAAATAGGTTGTTTGAAAACTTGAAAAAATGTACATTTTTTATATTTGGTTGTTTTCATTTGTTTTGTGGTGGGATATTATGGATTTAGGGTTTATGAATAGAAGGTTAACGTGATTTGGGATTTCCCAACAACAAATAATATCAACTAGGTGAGGAGATTCCATAGACTTGGGTGTTTTTACCAAAGTTATTGAGGGAATTTTTTACCATTGTGACACCATTCAATGAGTTTTTCAAGAAAGGAGTGAGCAGAAAGTGGGGGAAATATCAAGAATATTACTTCTCCACACTAAAAGGTATGTTGACTAATTCAAACCTCTTTATTATGGCTGACTTTTCTAAAGTATTTGAGGTGGAGTGTGATTCCTTTGGAATAGGTATTAGGGAATTTTTAACATAATACACTAAGACTATTAATTACTTTAGTAAGAAGCTTAACAGGGAAACATTGAACTACTCTAAATATGAAAAGGAATTTCATGCTCTCAAAATATGTTTATAAAATTGGAAACATTTCTTGTGGCCAAGGGAATTTTTGATTCATTCAGATCATGAAGGCCTAAAATTTTTTCAATCACAAGGAAAGTTGAATAGGCAGCATGAAAGCTGTCTTGAATTGATTGAAACGATTCCTGGAATCATTGAGAACAAGCAAGGAAAATAAAATGTTTTCATAGATTATTTTTATATAAGATACTCGCTTATATCTTCTATGCTTGCTAAAATAATTGGTTTTGAAATTTTGAAATGCATGTATGAGAATGATCTCTATTTTTGTGAAATTTGGAAGTTGTGTTGATAATATAAGAAAAGTGATTTTTAAAAACATGATGGTTTTCATTTTATGAAAAAGAAATTATGTGTTCTATCATGTCAATGAGTAAATTACTTGTTTGAGAAACTAATGGTGGTGGATTAATGGGAAATTTTGGGGTGGAGAAAACGTTTTACTTAATGAGTGAACATTTTTATTGGCCTCACATGCATAGGGATGTGGTTATTGTATGTGTAAATTGTAATGTATGTAAAAATACATAGTTTAAAGTTATTCCTAATGGATTATAAACTACTTTGCATGCTGCTTCTCAACCTTTGGATGACATTTCAATGTATTTTGTGAACGTCTTTCCATGTTCACAATAAGTTAAGGATAAAATTTTTGTGGTAGTGTAATGTTTTAATAAAATAGATCATTTTATTTATTGTTCTAAAACATATGATGAAACTCATATCACTTATTTTTTTCAGGGGAATTGTTAGGTTTCATGGATTGCCGAGGAGCATTGTGAGTTACTAGGAGGTCAAATTCCTATGTCCCTTCTTGAGGATATTGTGGAATAAAAATGGAACCAAACTTTTGTTCTCCACCACTACACACCCATAAACAGATGGTCAACCTTAGGTGGTCAATAGAACACTCTCCACATTTTCACATGCCATTATTAGAAAAAATTTGAATCATTGGGAAATAATATTGACCCAAATTAAATTTTCTTATAATTAAGTGGTTCACTCAACTACTAATGCTTCACCATTAGATATTTTGTATGGTTTTAACCCATTAACTCCACATGATACTTTACCTTTCCCTACAAATAAATTTTATAATCTTAATGTAAAAAATGGAAATGTTTGTGCTAGAGTTTCATGCAATGGTAATGGAAAATATTTAGTGGAATAATGATCATTTATAGAATCACACCAACAAAGGTTGGCGGCAAATTTTTTTTTAACCAGGAAAATGGGTGAGAGTATAATTAAGGATGTAGATATTCCCAGAAGAAATAAATTTAAAAAAATTAATCCCTGAGGAGATGGTCCTTTCCATTTCATAGAAAAGATCAATGATAATTCCTACATGATTGAGTTCCCTAATAGGTATAGAACTGTTATTTCCACCTTTAATTTTGAGGATATTTCTCCCGTTTAATTTTTGTATTAGAAGGCGAATAATTTTGAGTATTAGTAGATTACACAGATCATGTAATGAATGTGAATGGTGGTGTTGAAGGTGGACTAGATGATTAGGGAATAAGGAACACGATGATATACGATTCATGACCTACCAATAAGGGTTCTAGAAAACCTGTATAATGTTCACATGTTGAGTTCCCAAACCACTATAAGAAATCAATTGAATGCGGTGTGGGGATGGTGAAAATGAGAATGATGAGAGTAAATGATCAAGGTAAAACCCAAATAGAACTTGTCTCTAAGAACTGTAGCCACAAGATTCCACAAAGGTTGAAAAATACTTTGAAAAGCCAATAATTAAGAAAGAACCCAAAGGATTCCAGAAAAACTCACCATAATAACATTACCTTAATGCATGATGTTTAAAGAGTACAAAAAGGTGGATATTTATAGCCTAAGAGAGGCAAAAAATTTAAACACATAGTTTCCACAATCCCAAAATCATAAATGATGATTTTGAAAATTTTGGCATGTGCCCATGACTTTTAAAGACATTCAGATCCCCCTTTTGGAAAATTAAATACAAGTATCCCACTGCCTTTTGAATTTGACGATTCTATGGGAATAGGCTTGGGTTGGATTTTTTAAATCTTGTTTGGGCCCTGATTAATGTATTCATATGAATGGATGCTTCCTCAAAACAAGGGTGTCGAGATTCCTCTTGAAATTTTAGGATTAAACTATTTAAGGCCACGTTGATTATCTTGGTCCACTACCTTTTCATTGGACAACCAACTCCTCCCAATGGGTCTAGTTCTATCATGCGCCTTCCACCCTCCTCACCAAGTCTACCTTCAACCCCCAATTCTCATTCATGCGATGATCCTCATCACTTATACATATACATATATTGTATGTCTATATATTTGTGATGGTATAAGATATAATTAAGGGTATGATCTCTATATTCATTAGTGAATGTCATTAATTACTATGTCAAAGCATGGGAGTTAGATAACACATGTATTACTGGGTGGTATATATTTTTTATTTTTTTATTTTTATTTTATATAGTTTTTGTAGATAAAAAAATAAATTTTTATTTTTCATTTATTTAAAAACCATATAAATATGAATTCATGAAAAATATTTTTGATTTTTCGCAATATTCCTTCAAATTATTATTCTAGCATGGATTATGTGAAATGTTTTAGTCAAATATAGAATCGTTATCTTAGTTGTGTTGAGATATGTTTATGTTCCTTTAATAATATATGGGGAATGATTTGTTATATTATAGGTTATGGATATATAATATATTAAAATAATTCATGTCAAAATTTATTTTAAATTGAATTGGGAAAAATTATTTATTGAAGAAAAACATTACCCCAATGGACTTTTTCACCTTCCCTACATATTGCAAGACTTGGGTGATTTTTGGGAATGTAAAAGAGATGATGTGGATTGTGGGTTTGGGTTTACTGAATTCTTGGTTGGTTTATTTAATTTAAATTAAACATCTAGATTTAAATAATCACACTAATATAAAGGTAAAAAATATTGGTTTTTGGAAAAAATAGTGGTGACTAGACAAAGGATATAGTAGTGAAGTGTTTATCTTTTAATGAAGATATAAAAGAATATATTTATTTAGAAAATATAAATTTTAAATTAAAAATGTTATTTTTTGAAATTGAATAAAATCAATATAAATTTTTATTATATAGGGGTGGATGAGTGGAGTATATAAAAAAGTTACTTTAAAAAATAAATTTTAATTTTTTCCTCAAAATATTAATAGACAATTGGATATTCATGTTGAGAAAATCATATTTCTAATGAAGAATTTATATTTCAATGGTTGTTTTTGGTATTTTAGTAGCATTAATAATATGAGAAGATAATTTTTATTTGATGTAAAATGTATGAAAACTCGTTGAATAACAAGAATAAGATTATTTAGTGGAAGGATATATAAAAAAGGAATCAAATTAAAAATCTTGTAGATTGACCAATGATGGAATTAAAAAATTAGATTAATTTTCTAAATGGATTATATGGGATATTTGAAAAAATAATTCTTGAAAAATTGTATTTTTCCAAATTATTTCTAGACCACTTATGTGTAAACAGTTTAAGTTGATGATTTAATAATTTTAAATGAAGAAAATATATTTTATAATTATCATACAATAATTTATACATTCATTTGATGCCATTTTTTGAATTTGGGGGTTGAAAAGAGAAATTTCCCGCAAATAATTTGAGAATTTAATAAATTATTATTTAGGGTTATTTTGACATTATAATTATTATTTAATGGTTTATGGATGTTTAAAAGTGATTTGTATATAATTGTTTTTACTTTAAACTCTTGTTTAAAAACTAAATGAAAATATCCACAAGAGTGACTGTGAAAATTAGTCATGTTTGACCATAAATTTGTAATCTAAACTATATATAAAACAAATTATCTTAATCAAAATCAACCATGTAGTTAAGATAAGTTTATTTTGAAAAAAAATTATGAAATTCAATTGTGGTCATAAAAAAATAAATGAGTCTATATCTAATATTTTATGGTTCATAAGCCACTATTATTTTAATCCAAGGTTCCCATGTGTACAATATTTAAGAAAAGTAACCTATATTTTGATGTCAATGTGTTTATGTGTATCTTTATAAATAGAATCATTCTTTGAATATACATTGAGGTCGCTATGAATGACTTAAAATTTGTAGAAAAAAGTGTGCATGAAACAAAGCCTATATGTCTATATCGATAAAGTGATGAGTTATTACATAGTTATGATAAGTAATTTTTTCTTTATCTTATGAAGGTATGGAAACCAAGAATAAAAGATAAATCATTTTTACAATTGGGTTCAGGTCATTATGGATAATTTTAAATGGTAAAATTAACTAAATTATATAACTGATTTTAGTTTTCCATGTATGAGAACAGTGAAAATTAGATTTATATAATATATATTTAATGAAGATCAGGTCAGATAAGGTTGAAAACGCTATAGAAGATACTAATGAGACATTATGGAATAGTCTTATTGACAAGTTGAGCCATCCTAAATTTTTATAAAAGGGGGATAAAGGTTATATGAGATAAAAGGGGTGTAAAAATATAGGGAAATGAGATAATTTTTTAGAAGTCTGGGGAAGGTAAAAAGAGGAGGACTGTAGGGAGAAAAAATTGAATAATAAGTTAAACCAGAGATATTTCAAATCAGTCTAAAATAATAAGGCTAGTGATATGCATATGATACTTTTTATTATTCATATTTAAATGTCCTTTTATATTATTATAAGATTATAATAGAGATAATTTTTTCTCAATTATTAGTGGTAAAAAATATATAAGAGTATGAGACTTTAGTTTCAAAATAAACATATAAGTTTCATCCAGTCGTCATGTTTTAAGTTGATTGGATTTACAAAATACTGATCTATTTAATTATGAAAATAATATAGTGCATGTAGTATAAAATAAAATGATAAAATGGTAATAAATATATTATAATTTTATGAAAATCCAAAAATAGTAATATAAATAGAAAAAATTGAAAATTGAAAATAGAAATAATTAAAAAAATATATTCATCGAACATTTAAAAAAATACACAATGTATTTATTAATAAACCAAGTACTCCTTTAAAATTATATTATTGCAACTAGATTTTTAAACCAAATTGTAAAGTGTATTTATAGGCCATATCCAAGGTATCCATAACATTAAACATATCATATGATATCCCTAATTTTAAAACATATTAGAAGGTATATCATCTTATCCTCGAAATCCATCGACTTAACCTGACGATAGGTATAGTGTCCTAGCCTCAGAAACTTTTTCTTACAACCCAAAGAAATCCTTGGTGACATAATATTGGTAAATCCTCTATCATCCTATCCCTAAAATCCTTTGATCATGTAGGATTAGTAAAAACATAATTAAAATTTAAATACTAAGATATTTACAATAAATTCTTACAAGATGCCTCTCTTAGTGAACACTAAAAAATAAAAACTATTATAAGTACACTAAATAAATAATTACAAGTACACTAAATAATAATATTATAATATATCGTTATGTGTTTTTTGATTTTCATTATTTATGATCTTTAAGGTTGAGACTATATTGATGGATAACCTTATAACAAACATCAATTATCGACTTCCACAAATATTAGGGCTTGTTATAACTACATTGATAATAGCTTTTTAATTTACCAATGGAATTATCATGTTGTTTCATCTACCAATGAGTTTATTAGCCACCACTTTTTAATATTTAATTTTATGGATTTAGATTAGAACAAAAAATTATATTACTATATTTTCACAAATCTTATTAACTTCATTCGTAGTTACATTAATGAAAATTGATTCTATATAAACCAAAAAACTAAACTGAAACTCAAGTTAAATCAAGTACATATTAAGTGTATTTTGATTTCCAAACCCAATAAAATAAGTGAATCTTAGACTCAATAAATGATTTATTAAATTATTTATGGAAAAATATGGAAGTATTATATGTTTGATGTAGTGGATTATTTCAATATGTAGTATGTGTTTATTCCACTCCAATTATTTTAATTTCGTTGTTTATTTAATTACTAAGTAGTTGTTTATAAATAATGAGTGATGAAACAATTGTAGAAATTCATATTATTTACTATGAGGTTGATCATAATGTAATAAGGTATGATGATACTAAAGGTGGTTTATGGAAACACAAACTCATAGAATAAATAAATAAATCTTTTTAGTGAGAAGTGACCTTAACCAAATGAGGGTGAGCGACCTCTTTAGGATTTAATTTATATTTATAAAGAGTGTAAGGGAGATGATTCTCTTTTATTAAATAATAATAATGTATTTATCTAAATAAAATTTTTTATTGTTGAACTATTACACATAAATCTATAAAATTTCTCAAAATAATATTCCCATCATTATTCTTATTGATCCTTAGTTTACTCTTTATTTAGTAGTTCTCGACTTCTATGATTGTCTTCATTTTATATAGCTCTTAAAAATAATTTTTCTAAATAATATTTATAAATTTTAATCAATTTTGATGATTTTTTTTTTCATGTGGACTTAATCTGATACCAACTGCTTTCTATTATATAATTTGATCGTGTATGTTTTTTAGAGTGTTGGGGAGTTTTAATACTCAATCAAATATTAATACTATCACATGTGTCATTTATGTTTTGTTTTGAATATTTCATAAAATAAAGTGATATGAATCTTGGATAGTTGAAAATAATTTCATATTACAAGTAATATAATTATTCTCAAAGTACTAGATAAGTATAATATGGGATTAATGATGCTTTAAATTGATAGTTCATTCATAATTAAATGATTCTGAAACATTGATGTTGGAAAAAGGTTATAGTCAAAAGGCACATTATTTATTAATGGATGAATGGAAAATATTATATTTGTGTTATAACTATATGATAATGAAAATAAATTCATTATCATAAACAATGATTTTCATCTGAATATATGGAAGGATGCTCAATAATGGCTAAATACCATAGATCCGATGATGATTTATTCCAAGTGGGAGAAGAGAAAATGTCATACTATATGATTATAAAGAGTAAATTCCTTTTGCTATTTAAGATTTGGTCCTATAACCTTAGGAACATGAAATTTTTAACTAGTTAGTATGTTTCAAATTATGTTATTTAGATGAATAAAAATCATATATTGGTTTGGAATATATGTCAGGTGTTGAAAATGATAGATATTTTAGATTAGAGAGTGAAAAATAGATTTTCAACCCAAAAATAAATTTATTTTTTGACAGATTAAAGTATTATATTTTAATCATGTCATATATATTGTTAAAATCACCCATATTACATGTAGTAGATCTTCCATGATATAGGAAGCAAAAAATTAAGAGTTTTTATGTAGTGAAGAGAATTATAATGGACAATGGTGAATATTTCACTCTTTTAGATGTTTAAATATTATCTTAGAAACCATGTAATTAGTCATCAGTACAATACTCCATATATTTAACAACAAAGTGATGTTTTATAATAAATGAATCAAACCCTTTTTTTTCAAATTATGGGATGTTATTATGGAGTGTGATATTTAATTATATTTTTAGTGATAAAAAATTACATTAATAGTATATATTCAAAAATTATGTTTATTTAATTAAAATTTATACATTTATTCACACGATGTATGCTATAATAAGAGACTAATATTGAACACATCCATGTATTTAGAAGTTAAAATCCCATACAATTAAAAATTATAAATTGGGTGCAGTTTAAAAAGTAAGCGGGTGAAGAAATTTTACGAGTATATTCAATGAATAGAATTGGACATATTTTATGCAACATGAATATTATATTAATTTTTTATTTTAATAATTAAAAAGTGATAGATCATACTTTTAATGGGTATGAACACTAAAATGATGTTGAAAATGAAAAAATATAATTCTGAAACAAGTGTGAAATAATATGTTGCTTCTGAAAATCTAGAAGATTCAATTATTGAACATGCGGTAGAAAATGATTTATATGTTTATAGTTAACAATAACAAATATATTCATCATATACTTCATTAAAAGAACATTTTGAGGCTAAAAAAGTCATCAGATATTGTTAAATAGAGATTCAAACAATAAGATTATTAGGATCAATAAATCTTAACATTTTGTTTCTATAATTCGAGCTAGGAAATGTTAGTGAAGTGTTGATACATAAAGAATGGGATTATTTTATTAATAAATATTTAGATAATATTGAAAAAAATTATAAAAAAATCATTTTATGATTTTATAAAACAATTATTTCATTAGAATAAGTTGGTTGTTCTATAATAAACTAAATGAGAAAGTTTAAGTTTCTAGGAACATGGTGACTTTTATATAAGATATATTCATAGGTTAGAGGTGTTTATTTTAATGAGTCATTTATTCCAACATTGAGGTTAGAAAAATTAATATCTTTCCCTCAATATCATCTCAAAGTAACAATAAAATATTTTTGATGGTTGTGATGTTAATGTTTCTTCATTTTGAGCTTGAAGAGGACATATACATTTAACCAAAAAAATTATTCATAGAGAATAATAAACATTTTTATAGATAAATAATACCTTTTATGGTTGAAAAAATACCATCATCATGATAATCAAATGTAAAAACTTTGTAAAAAATGTAGAAATTTAAGAAAAGAAGAGTTTTTTGGAACCAATATATCAAATAAGATTCTATAAGCTCTATAATTTAAATTAAATGTGTCACTGTTTTCATTTTAATATGTAATTTGGAAGAGATTTTAAAATATTTTTCACTCAAATGAAGAAGATATTTAATATTCCAATGCATAGAGAAATTATGTACATAATGGGTTTTTATGTTTTTCATTACAATAATTCAATGTTTTTCTCAAAATATTTATGGATAAGAATCGTAAAATATGATTAATATCAAGGCATCAAATGAAATTTTTTATTTTAATTTAATATTTAAAAAAATTCTAAAGATAATGGATGAAATGAAAATAATGAAATAGAATACAGAAGAATCATTAGAGGTCTCTTATAGTAAATATTATTAAGGTCAAATAATATTTATGTTATTGTATTATATGAATAGTTTCAGTTTCCTCTAAAATTGATGAATATTGAAACAATAAGTATATTTTTCAGTATTTAAAAGGTTATTATGAATTTTAAATTATTTATGGTAGTGTTGGAAAGAATTATTTATAATGATATGTTGATGAATATTAGGTAAAGAATATTGGTGACCAAAAATAAACTTTTGGATGACTTTTCTCTTAGTTGAGAATTGTACAGGTTGATATAAAATAGAGTAAAAATTATTTATTTTGAGTAATGTTGTGTCTTTTTATATTATTACAAAATAAATCAAAAAATTAATAATGAGTAAAAATACATGTTTGCAATATGTTTTTTGAGAAATGAATTTTCCATTATTCGTGGGATATAACAATCAGAGTCCTATTATTATATTAAAGAAATAATTAAAAAATTATAGATAAAATTATATTAATCAAGTATCATTTTATTTAATAGAATGTTAATATAGTTTAGTTAAAGTGAGATTTTCTTCTCATAAAGGTTCAAGTAGTGGGCGTGTTTATAAAACCATTAACAAATTATGTTTTTCAGAAGATAAGGTATATTGTGAGAGTTAAATAAATATTTTATAGAGTATGTGGTATGTATCACAAAACAATTATTCTAATTTATGGATGGTGTTTTCAAAAGGGTATAGGGAATAAAACATAAATCCAATGTTTAATTACTATGAATAAGGGAGTATTAATTTAATATTCAAGATGACATATCAAAGTTCAATTTTTTAATCTATTTTTTAAACTATATGATATATTAATAAGTTAATAAGACGGAGGTGTACAAAACTAATATGGGGGATTTTTTACTATAATAAAAGAATTATCTTATTTTTTGATAAATAAATAATGAATAAGTAAGTGAGTATCTATAAAAACAATTTAATTATTAATTCTTCAATCTTGTTACCTATAATGGGTTCTCTCATGTAGGCTTGAATATTATTGAATGAATCTTCATTATTATAAATGAGATAATTTCGTAAATTTAACTTATTTTTCTTAGTTATTAGCTAATATATTTTCTACATGATTTTTGTGTCCTCAAATTTATCAAATATTATTATTTTTAAATCTAAATTGATTTTAGGGAAAATTGAATTTGACATCCTTAATTGATTTGGTTTCACATATGATACAAAGATTGTTTATGATAATTTATGAGAGATTGTTAACGAAAAATAGAAATAAAAAAAAATTTGTGCCTAAAATTTTATGTATAGAAGAAGTTATTGAAGTGGGTAACAAGGATGAAATTATCCTTATTGTAAATATATCAAGATAAAGTGCGATTATAAATCTTGGAAACCATTTGGATCATTTTTTTTGAATAAAAAGAATACTTTTTTGTAAAATGAATAAATTTATGAAATAATATTAAAATATATATTTTTCTTTGAAAAAGAAACAATGTTGTAGTTACTTATAATACATCATGGTTGTTATATTTTATTTATGTTACCTTTTAGTGGTTATTTTGAAATAGAAAATCTAGTTAAAGATCATGGTTTGGATGAAGATGCAAACAACATTGATGAATTCAAAATTTTATGAAACAATTCATTATTATGTAAAGGAAGTGTATGGGACAAAATTTTCAATACGGTAAAACATATGGAAATATTTTCATTGTGGGTTATATAGTGGAATAATATTATGAATCATTAGTATAAATTGGCATGCCACTAAAAGAATTTCATTGTCTTGGTTTAGATTCAGAGACATCAAGGTGAATCCCCTATTTTAAATGAACTGGTATTAAGAAAAAAACTATGATAAAGTAATTTATTTTCATTAACATATATTTAGGAAAAAATGGTCAGGTTTTTTAAATTGATCAAATATTTTCAATGAATATGATGTTTTATTGTCTTTTATGATCACTATTTCAAATAGAGGTCTAAAAACCCTGATTCTGGTTGAATGATAGTTAAATAAAATATTATTTTATATTTGGAATTAAGGGTGAGATATATATGAACTGGTGATAGATATTGGATGTGAAAAGTCTTCAGGAGACCTAATATAAGAAGAATAAATATTTAAAATTAAAATTTCAATTTCTTTATAATGTTTTAACACATGACATGAATATTAAAGAAAGTTGAATATGAATATTGTATTGTTAGTTGAAGTCATGTCTTGAGAATTTAATCTTTTTTAGAAAATAACGTGTGAGTTACATATTAGATCATATTAGAATTATCGAATAATTTATTAGTGTCAAGTCATGAATTATAGAAGAATTGAATTCATAATATCAATGTTTTAATTTTGATGAAATTTACATTATTAAATAGTATATTTCTTTATGGGATTTTAATTGATATCATATTTATTAGAGTTAGATTTTTTTATGATTGGTCATCAAATAAAAATATGAATTCTATCATTCTGTGATTTTATATTATCTTTTTTATCATGTCAGTGTGGTATTATATTATATAAAATGGGGGTATAATCATTATATCATTATCCCATGAAGAATACTTTTCTAGTTTTAATTTAAAATGTGATTATTTTTCATTACATGATAATGGGTTATTCATAGTAATTATAATGAGGTATTATTTCTCAGTGAATGATAAACCCTATAAATGATTATATTCTAACATACTAATTAAATTTGAATATTGTCATTAAAAGTTAATATAATTGGTTGGGTTTATCTAATCAATACCTAAAGTATGATTTATTTTGTATCTTAAAATGATTTATAAGTGAATAAAATAATTACCAATTTCATCCATGTTGGTTTATTGGAAATATATAACATTAGGATTACTCATAAATTGCGACACCACTTGAATTGATATGAGACTTGGTAGGTATATCCCCATGACCATATTTTTTATGATAAGGTTTTTAACTAGAATACAAATTATAAATTATAAAAATGAGAAGTATTATGATTTCTGTAAATTTTGACATATAAATCACCACTATATGGATTTTTAATCATAAATTCTAATTAATAGAATCTTGTAAAACCAATGATAATATAAAATTATAAATTCATGTATTCTAATAATCCAAAAAAAATTATATAAGAAAAATAAGAGAAAATAATTATAATAATCACTCACCCGCATCCCAATTAAAATTGAGATAAGGGGAAAAGTAAATATTATACAACTCTTATCCACATCATATCTATGTAAAATGTTATAAAAATACCTAAATGAATCAACCAAAAAGTAATTTTTTCTACCATAACCAATATTATGACACCAAAATTTAATTATTTGAGTAATTTTTTTAGATTAAATATATTCCGGTTAAAAATGGATGCTTTAGAATGAATTAGTTTGAGGTATGATTTAAGGGAAAAAATTATATCTTGAAACCTAACAATGAATTACTCCTTGAATAATATATATAAAAGCCATCTACTACATGGTTTCATAAAACATTTATCTTAATCACATTTTCATCTTAATGAGGGAAAGAGACATACATGGTTAACATATATGGTTTATAAACAATGAAAAATAAAAATAGATAATTAAAATTTTAAATGTTTTATATAAATTTAATTAACCATGGAACTGTTGATGGTTTGATTTATTTATTACAAAAAATGTGTAATAATATTTTTTTAATTAATAATATTGTTTCTTAGGTGAAATAATTTTTCTAGAAATTTTGGAACATCATATATAGAGGGTATAATTAATGAAGATAATTCATAGATATAAAAAAATCTGCATCAAAATATTTAAGAATTGAGATGATATGTTGATTCTCAGTTAATTTTTAAAGGCATATGACATCCTAAAAAGTGGTTCCATTAAAGAATTGTTCCAGAAGCTAATATGTTGAAACATTTAATTATATGGATGAAGTAGAGTCTATAAAAAAATTTCTAAATAGATATAAGAAAAATAAATATAGAGGAATCTTGATATAGAAGGTGAATATGGAAGCATAAAAATGTGTTTTTTAAAGTACACAAGGTTAGTTCAAAAGAATAATCATGTTCTAGAAGGTGATTCCAGAATCAGAAGCCATATAATTAGGATTATGTTTGTAGAATTAGTTAGTGATGATGGATATTTTAGTTGATGTTAATTTCTGGAAGGATCGAAATTCTAAATGTGATAATGATTATTATGAATAAATAGATTTGGAATATGTTGAAAGTTTTGTTGTTGAAAATGATATTTTGATGTATATGAGAAAGAACATGATCTGAATGATAGATAATTTCATAAATATTATTAATATGTATACTTTTTAGACCAAAATATTGAGTGACTATACTGATTAAAAAGAAGATATTTTGAGTAGTGTGACATTAAATCATAATGTATAAAGGTTGTGTTAGATTGAGCTAAGGTCATGTTGGGAAAAAATGATGACATAATTAGTAAAGATTAATTAATTTTCATGATCTAAAACTATTATTAATGAAATAATATTATGATTATTAATTTATGACTGAACATTAATTTTGAGTAATAGATAAATATGGAAGATAATTATTTATATGAGAAGTTTTCATGGTTAGGTAGTGGTAAATTGTAAAGTTTGAGAAATTCATGGAGACCATGTTTCCATATTTCACTAGATTTTCAATATTTAATGTCACGTATACATGGTTTAGAGATGATTCGAGCATGGGATTTAATTTTTATCCAACCAATATAAACTATCCCGAAACAATAAAAATTTCATAGAATCAAGGAGAAAAAAATTGAAATTTGGATGCATATTGATAAAGACCCAAAATCTTATGGAATTAATATAACTTATTGAAAATGATGTTCTTGAAGAAGTGAGAAATATAAAAGATCTAATAGAACCTAAATAACTCCTATATGTTGAGGTTCTTAAAGAAGTGGTAAATACCAATGATAATTAATAACCCCCAAAACTTTTATATATTGAGGTTCCTGAATAATTGAGCATGCATTCCTTATAAATGTTTTTAAGGCTTAGAGGAAGGTAAATCATTTATTTTAGAAGAAAACTAAATATAGAAGTTCTGTTTTATATAATTTTTGTAAATTTTAACATGATGGATCTATTAGAATCATATTTAGAAAAATAATATTGTGGGATAGTGTTAGGTTAAGGATAATGGCTCCCACCTTTAGTAATCACTTTATTATACTTGTGATAAAATCTTTATCTCATACTCATCCCAAAAATGGAAAGGATATTTCCCCCTAATTTATAGTGATAATTTTAAATATTCTAGGTTCATTATGCTACTTTATATTTATATTGAACATAGGTAAATTTGTTACTAAATTATTTAGAGGATCTAGAATCTCATACATCACATGGGTCAGTTTCATAATGTAAATTTTAAAAGAAATATTCATCCCGCTTATTAGTGTTATATTATATTTTTAGAAACGTAAATAAATTTTATATTATCTTTTCAAAATTTCCCTTACACATTAGCTTAATTTTGTGTCATTTATTCGGAAACATTGAATCTTTTTCTTAATCTCTATGGGAATCTACTCTAGTATTGGGAATTTGCTATCTAAATATATAGAAAATCATTCATGACCACTTTCCCTTATATTTATTATATTTTATCCCTTCTTAGAAGCCTTATCATATGTACTTTGATTATTTGGGTTAGGATTATTAACATATAATTGGGTATTTGATTGAGAAAATTAGTAGATCATTTAAATAGGTTATATATTTAATATATTAATCCATTGATTTTACAAAAAAGACATCTATAGTTAGTGAATTGTATGTTTTAATATTAATGAAATCAATATATTTATATTTATTGATGTTATTTAAAATAAATTTTTTATATTATTAGGTTATTTTTAAATAAATATTCTTCTTTTTTAAGGAATCACTGATTTAAGATAATATTTTTACAATTTTATATTCATTTGAATACCATCATTATTTTATAAAAATATGGTTTTAATTATAAGCATTGAATTATATTTTAATAGTTTAATTTATTTTTTAATTATTTTAAATGTGGATTTATTCTTGAAATTAATAAAAATGGGTTCATAACATGACATTATTGATGGATGTAATTTTTCTATATATTTAGGTCTTTGTAAAAATGTTTTTTGAAATATTTTTAGATTTAATGATTTAACAAAAGTGTTATTCATAGGATGTAAAACTATATATTATTATGAGGGGTTGAGAAGTAACCCTTATGGGAGTCTAAATCTATCTATTTGATCGAGGTTATTAGGGGATAGAATATTTAGATTGAGGGTTAATGAATGTGTGTTGAATTTATTGACATGTAGTCTAATCGAGTGAAAACCCACTTCGTCAAGTAATATGATCACTCAAGAGTGTATCCCTGGTAATTATTTTCTCTCATTTATTATGGAATTGTATTTAATTTATGTTTTTAATATATGTGATGTAATGACTCATATTTTCTATGGTTTTATTTTAATAAATTAATTAGGAAAATTTGGAGATTAGGTGTTGAGACGACGCGTGATTCCGAGGCCTGGTGTGATCAGGATAGGTTCTTGAATAATGTCAAGTGTTTTAATAGCACACATGATTGGGTTTTATGAAAAATTGGAATAAATCCTAAATTGGTTCCTGGATCAGAAATTTGAGGGGACTATTGTATTCAGACCAGTGACTTTACCTTAGGCAGGGCCTAACATCGACCGATGTGGGTCGATTGTGAAAAGTAGTTTTCATACGTAAAAGAAATAAAATAAATCAATTTTTTTTTAAATTTTCAGGTTATGTGGATATGTAGTGATTATTTCCCATTTTAATATGCCTTGTCAAAGAAATTCAGTGTTATCATCCTAACATGGGAATTCCTCTAAAGCAATGAGATGGAAACCTCTCTGAATAACGATGATGAATGCCGAAAGATCAAGGATTGATGATGATGTGGACCTCTGTTCATCATCAATGACTGATCCAACCATGAGGTAGGATGTTGATATATTTTTGATTTCTTGTTCCCCTCTTAGAATTAATGATAAATGCAGACTAACCAATGAACATTTTGATTTGGAGTTCGACCATTCTAGCGGGATGGATAATTGTTGCGGGGTTTATAAAGGGGAGATAGATTTTTGTTAGTATCTATTTTTGTTATTTGTTAAACCTTTTAACTTGAACATATCAAGGAAAACACTGACAAGGACAAGATCCATTATTCGGGCATTCATGTTCATTAAATCCCCTGTTAATCTATCTGGATCTTCATGTGTTATTCACACAGGAAGCCCCTATGAGAACAATCAACCATTGTGCCCTCGATCCATGGCACAACGATATGATATCGAAGGATCTGACCCCATGATGGCATATCAAACATGCATATGAAGTGTGGTATGGTTCAGGAGATGCAGAGGCTTATGGCGTCACATGTCCATGGTGCAAGGGAGGCCACCGGCGGGGCAGCCGGTGATGAGGTCATGACGTGGCTTACAGGGCTGGTCTAGGGGGAGCATGAGGAAGCGACGTGCCACCGACAGTGCAACCGACAGTAGTAGCAGGGCATGATCCATGAGGGTTCATGTGGGAGATTGAGGGATTGGAGGCCACATGTGGTGACTGGGGGCCATGCAGCCAAGTTGGGACGTGGCTCAAATCCGCATCAGAGGAACCCGTGGTGGCAAGGACGTGTGGTGTGCGAAGGAGGTGGGCCAGCCACATGAAATGAGGAAAGGATCGATTTTGATTTGGTGACACAGGGGGATCCACGTGGTCAAGGAACACAGCATAGAATAGGGGGCGTGGCTTGGGTGTGTCGCGTTAAACGGAACTAACTGGCCCGCACGTAGCGTGCTGGACTAGGGTGTTCAAGCTGTTCTGGTGACCCAACAGGCTGGACCCAATGACCCAACGGGATAGGTCAAGAAGGTTGAGCCCAATGGGCCACACCTAGAAAGTTTGAGATGATTTGGGATGGACCAGACTGAGTTGGGTTAGCCGGACCGGTTCAGGTCAGGTCTAGAAGGTCAGGACAGACCCAAGTTGGACTACCTTACAAAAAATTTCATATCTTTCAAACTGTGTGTCTGTTTGATGATATTTTTTTAGTTTTGGTACAGTAGTGATGTGATATTCCATTTAGGGTACTCTATGTTTGTTTTTGCATAATTATTCATACAACCTAATGGCTTGAGGAGTATATTCTCCTAGAATGAGTGTGTTAAGTGTAGAATCCTATGGTTAGCTGTGACAACGTGACTATGTGACTTGGGGACTTAATGACTCATGAACACTCCATGTGTTATCGATAATCCCCATATTATTGACACTCTTTGTGTTATCGACACTCCATGTGTTATCGAGACTGGGTGTTCTATGGACTATGACTAATAATCCAGCTTATATGCATTAGAATTATACCCGTGTGAGATCATTGTACTTCATGTATTTAATTGTGGTGTACATATTTTATTTCATTGTTCTTTAATTTGATTATTTATTGGTGGAAATATCATGTGTTTTTAGTGTTATTCCTTTGTAGTTTCGAGGTATCCTACAATGTATTGTTTTTACTCACCCAGGCACAGGATTTTCCCACACATGTGGTGTCTTGTGCAGGAGATCAGTGCTTTGATGGAGTTCAGGTGGACCATGAACAAGTGGTTCTTGGAGGGATCAGATAAATGTGTTGTGATCCAATGAATTCAGGAAGCTATCCTACACCTACACTTCAGGTATAATTTTTACAGATGAGTTTCTAAAACTTGTGCATTCACTTTGAATGACTCTTTCTTTTGGTGGGATTTTATTCTAGACCTATTTACTATCCAGTTTTCCTACCATCATACTCTATAAATGGTACCTTAGTGTATTCATGAATTTTTTACTTAGTGTTTTTACAGTTCATCATTTTGGGATTGGATATGTGTGTGTGTCTATAGGTGCTTAGGAAAATGCCTCCCATTTGGGGGATATACATACTCAGTTCTAGTCATCATCCCCTAGCCTATCAGAGGTGAGATTAGGGTAGTCAATGTAAGAGTTGGTGTCCTAGAACCAACTAGTTTATCTTTGATTACATGGATATTTAATGTATTATTACATATTGTTTATTGTTCCATATGAAAATGATGTAATAATGTCCTAGAGTATTTGTTGTATTGATATGGTCATGTCAGTTCCCCGCTATGATGAGAACCTTGAAATTCTATAAGAATATTATTAAATATTTGTTCAGTGGTTTGATGACATACTATTATGGGACTCATAACATGCAGACCGTCAGGTGCGAGTAATCGTAAGCAGACGAGGCTTCATCTCATGAAGTATGCACTTGGTAATCTCCAAGATAGAATATTATGAGAGCAAAATCGCTAGTAAGAATTTTGTATGTTTTTGTGTCATCAGATGTTTCTATCAGTGAGCAAGTATAATGATATTTAGACATTAATATTATCATTAATACATGTCATGACTCGTGAAATTTGATTTAATGATGAAAACCGTCATGCATACAGTTGGCGGGAAGTAGGGTACGTTGGGTGCATCACTAGTGGCATGTTATTAATGGATAAGTCGGGGAAGGATTTTTTCCTTCCATTTCTGCAAGTTGATAACTTGGGCCTTTTATTGAAATATAACCATCTCACAAAACCCCATGGTCATGATGTAACGATGAGTTTATTTTAGGTAGTCCAAGAATGATGTATCAAGCATAAAAAATGATGACAATATACTAAAAAACATTATGAGATATTGTAAAAAAAGGATTATATTACAAAGTGAGCTTTCATATCTGGATGTTGTTGTTTTGAATTTAAGTTCTTTCTCATGGGTGCCTTGGCCCTTTTCTAGACAGTACTCTTGGACTTTAGGCAAGATCGCCTAATTTCAATGAGAAAGAATCCTAGAGGGTCACATACTATGTGTTTTTGGTGGTCTCAGTTAAATTCTATTTGAATTTAATTAATGAAAGAAATATTTTTCTCAAGAATGTGGAATGATCTTATTCAATTTAAAATTGTCTCATAAATTAAATAAAATATATTTATTTTATTGAACATGTAATATATATTTCTTTACTAGTTTAAAAATAAAATATTTTCTTAAGAGAATAAATTACTTATTTATTTATTCGGGTGTTCAATAAATAGAAGTGGAGTTCGAGAAAACCAAGGCTGGCCCAGTAGTAAAATATTTATTTTCAAGACGGTAAATAATTATTTAACGAGATGGCACAAGTTAAAATAATAATGACACTAATATTATTTTGTGCTGCTGAATTTTCTTTATAATTCCATTTTATGCATGTTGGCGCACCATAAATAATGACACTGTATTATTATGATCATGGATTTTCACAATGTTCATGAATGTATCTAATTGATATTATGGAATTAAATATTGTAACTAAAGTTCCATGCATATAAATAGACAAGTATGCCTATTGTTCAAGACACCACATGACACCGCAAGCTTCGTGAATTAAGAATTGTTGAGCCAAACAATTTCTCTCCCGAATCCTCTTCTTCCCCCTCTAAAAAACAAGAGACATACTTCAAGGATGAAGATAAAGCGATCAAGAATGACAAACACAAGACACTCCCTTCACCGCGCTAGCACCCAGATAAGGAGCGGTGTCAATTGGAGGCCATCGGAGCACGTTTGGATCGCCCCTTACTTATTTATCTAAATCTTTGATTATATTCCAATGAGACTAGCCTTCATCATCATACTGATCCCGAAATAATCATTGATCGTGGTAAAAATCAAATTTGGGTCCCGTCCCATCCAAGCTTCCACTGAACTCGAAACCTTCAAGTGGAATCACAGTGGTCACATCATAGTTCATAATTATTTAAATATTTCATTGATTATTTAAGCCTTTAATAATTTAGTTGTTTCAATTCAAGTAAATCATTTTTTAAATATAAATCTCGAGATCTATTCCTCCCCTTTAGTTTCTTTTTCACCTTACATAAATGATCATTTATTTTAGTTTTAAATAAAATAAAACATATGATCTCATCTGGAGGTTCCAAAGGTTCTTAGACATACAATAGTAGAACACATGGTGTGTATTCAATAGTACACACCATGTCGTCATGGTTCAATGCACTAGGTCAGGTGTGCCAAACCAATCTGAGTAATTGGAGTTTGTATAAGATTTAATGACTCTATGTGTTGACCAGGAACAGGTGGAATGCAGTTTCTAGATTACACACTGTGTGGCCCAGTGGAAAAAGCTTGTATTCCCTTCATGTTAGGGTTGTACGGTGTACCCCATACATGGTTTTCCCTGTTGGAGACTATATAATGAGGAACAACACGGCATGTGGCTCACTGACCATGCCGTGTACTCTATATATTTAATAAGTACACTCATGCACTATTTCCTAGGGCGTGTACTCTTATGGGTGTTGAATAGTAGTGCACACCATTTACTTAGAACTACTCGTCATGTACTCATCCAAATTACGTAGATTTATAAAAATTTATTATTATATTATAAAAACCCTTGAGATGTGTACCATCGTGTGGGCGTAAATTTGATGCATAACACATGATAGGTTATATATATATATGTATTTAATTTAACATCTACATAATGTTCATTTCGACTCTTTGGGTAGTTATGAATAGGAATTCACCGGGTTACATCCAAGGTACATGTTATGTACAAAGATAATTTTAAATGATTTTATTTTTTTAAAATTATGATGGATGAGAATCTCAAGGAAATTGAGAGAAGGGTTTTATATAAAAGGATCGACTCATTAAAGATGATAATTATTTGATTCAAGTGTGATTTATCTTCAAACGAATGATTAATGAATTGAAAGCTAGATTTATTTATACGTAAATATAGTTTCATGTATGGATAATCATGAGATAGGACAAGACCTTTGTATGTGGATAGTTTCTTCAAATTTATTTACTTGAATTAAATTTTTTGGCCTGCAAGATTTCTCTTCATTAATATGTAGGGCCTACATCCCCAAGTTTTCTTTTATGTAAAACCAAATTTTCCCCTCACCTACATGTGAGTTAATAAAAAGTCATATGTAATGGATGTAACTCCCAAGATAGTGGATGAAGTTCAAGCTAGAGTTGAGAAGAAACCAACCCCAACAGATACAGAGGTGGACAGGTGGAAGCTATAAACACAAACCCAAAAGTGTCAATGTGTTTCTCCCCTTGTTCAAGGATAGTTTAAAAACCACTAGATAAACTAACCATTAGAAAATTTCATGATCATTCAATTTTATTTATTTTATTTCTGTCAGTTGCATGGTTTATCATTATGAATGTGTTATCACGATCACATAATTAATGAATTAAATAAGCATTCAAGATGGAACTAAAATAAACCAGACTTATGCGTAAATATTATCAAGACATGGTTAATAATTTAAGTAAGTTACAATTAATATTAAAAATCATGTGATAATGATAATAATCAATTCATGAATAAGAGATAAAAATCGCTCAAATAAAATATTATGTCAGACCAAGCCTTCCATTTCATGATTAATGGAAAAAATCAATAAAACTATGTGTTTGACCAACCCTTATTGAAAATCCATATTTTATATTGTATGACCTTATGAAAGGTTTTGGGTTGAATTAAAAAAAATTACATCAAGAGGAGTACCCCTTCTTAGACTTGGTTTAATATTTAAGGCATTAGTTGAGGAAATCAAAAGTTATGATTTCAGGACTAGGGAGTCCAATCAACATATCAAGGAGCTGCAATCCCAATGTTGGAAAATAAATACCTACCTATATACCTTATAATATATTGACCAACCCTTGTTGGGGTTACACAAAGGGGAATATGGATCCTGGACACGAGAATATAATGGGAATTGGAAATTCTGAGTTCAATGGTGAGGGCCACTGGGACTTGATAAAATAGTGGTATACATAATAAAATTTATTATTTCACATAAAATGTAATAAATAACATACACATGATATTCTCTTTTAAATTGTAGAATAAAAATTAAAAGCTCGTCAAGCACACTATCCCGGTGATCAATTCTAGATAAAGGCAATATCCTCACCAGTAGTAACTTCCAGGAATGCTTTAGATTCCTTCGAGTTATCCAACACCATTAACAGAAGTCTTACATGTTGGAGTCATCATTACCTAATCTACCTTCCAAATAGGAAGTGATGAGGATTTTATAGTATATGACAATCATATGCATGAAGTAGTAGACGTTCAATGTTTGATGTTATCCTTAATGTCTAGTGAGCTCACGAAGTCTAATGAAATCATGGATTCTTATAGCATGCTCGAGCACCTCTTTGGTCTTTATATGGAGAGAGAATGAATGGAAAGGTTTGAGATATCTAAGATTCTCTTTGAGAGTAACCTTGGAGAAGGTGACCCAGTTTGGCCTCATGTATTCAAAATCATTTGCTACATTGAGCGCCAGGAAGTTCTAGGGTTTAAACTCCCGGATGAACTGGGCACCGATCTCATTCTCTCATCACTCCCTTAGATCTTCTCTAACATTGTTTTCAATCTCAATATGAACAACATTGTGATGTCTCTATCTGATCTTATTATCCTCATTTTCTATGTTGACAATGATATGAAGCTCGAAAAGACTTCCATCTTTATGGTGAATAAGAGTAATGAAAAGAAAAATATCTTTAATACCAAAGATTCTTCATAGCCTTCCAAGAAAAGGAAGATCAAAGGGGAGGCAAGGGAACAAGAGGCTGTCTGTTTCACATGTGGCAAGAAGGGACACTAGAAGAAGTATTGCACCATGCATAATAATCAAGGGGAAGCTTTAGGTGAATTTTTTATCGAATTAAATCTATATATTTCTAAAAATTGGGTATTAGATACATCTTGTGGTTCTTGCATATGTATCCAAATATATGAACCATGTAGATTTAAGAAGATTGATCGAGGGGAGGTTGATCTATGTGCAGCCAATGGAGCCAGACTTGCTGTTGTAGCTGTTGGGGACTACCCCCTCACGTTGTAAACTAGGATGATCTTGGTGTTAATGGATTGTTTTTATATGCATTCTGTAACCAAAAACATAATTTTTGTATCTAGACTAGATATATATGGATTTTTTTCATGTTTGTAAATAAATGTTGCTTATTTTATAAATATAATATTTTTCTCGTAGAGCACATTTATACAACAGTCTTTATGTGTTGGATTACACAAACCAAGTAATGGAAATCGATGACAAAGATACTTCACATGACTCATACCACACCCAACTTTGGAATCCCCAGCTAGGTCATGTAAATGAGAAATTCTTGACAACATTACATCAAGATGTATATTTAGATTCTTTTGAACTGAAACCACTAGGTGCATGTCATGCATGTTTACAAGGAAAAATGACCAAAGCCCCATTTTATGGGAAATTTGAAAGGGATGAAGATCTTCTTGAATTGGTTCATACTGATTTGTGTGGACCATTTCCAGTTGAATCAAGGGGTGGGTACTCATACATCATAACTTTTACTAATGATTTTAGTAGATATGGATATATCTATTTAATGAGGTATAAGTAGGATTCCTTTTATATGGTCAAGGAATACAAGAATGATTTTGAGAACTAGCTTGGTTAGAATATTAAGAAACTCAGCTCAGAATGAGGTGGGGAGTATCTTAATCTGTACTTCATTGATTACTTACGGGAGTTTGGAATCCTATCCCAACTCAATGCTCCTTACACACCTCAATGAAATAGTGTAATTTAAATGATGAACCACACGTTGTTGGAAATGGTGAGATCAATGGTGAGTCATTCAAGTCTTCCATTATCCTTTTGGGGGTACGCGCTACAAATAGTGGAGGACATACTAAACCAAGTACCAACTAAATTGATAAATGGTATTCCATACATGTTCTAGAGTTGAAGAAAAGTCATGTTATAAAATTTACCTGTGTGGGGTAGCGAAGTAGTTGTTAATGCCAATTCAGGTAAAAAACAAGTGACCCTAAGGACCAAAGTTTACCTTTATAGGATACCCCAATGAAACAAGGAGATATTACCTATACAACGCCTAAGACAAAAAGGTTATAGTGGAATGAAATTTCATATTACTTGAGAGGGAGCACATCTACAAAAGAGATTGTGGGAGTGAGATAGACTTCGAAGAAGTCGAGGCTCAAGGTAATCAAGAGTTGGTATAGGAATAGATTTCAAAACGCCCCGTGGAAGAAGAATCTATTCCAGAGACAGAAGTACTACATAGGAGTGAAAGAGAGGTTAGAGAATCAGAACTATATGGTTTTCTAGTTACCAAGGATGGTGACTCATTGTTTGTTGATAATAATGATCCTCCAACCAACTAGGAAGCAGCGGTAAGTGGCACAAATGTTGCAATGTGCAAAGATTCCATGAATTCAGAAATGGATTCCATGTACCCAAACCAAGTATAGATTTTGGTAGATCCTCCTGTTGATGTAAATCTTGTTGGTTGAAAATCGGTACTCAAGAAGAAATTGGAAATGGAAGGACAAGTCAGTATGTATAAGGGAAAACTGGTTGCAAAACGGTTTAAACAACATCAAGGAATTGACTAAATGAAACTTTTTCACTAGTTGGAATGATGAAATCCATCAGAATTATACTTGTAATTGCATCTTCCCGTAGTAGTAGTAGTAGGAGTAGTTCATTTTTTATTCCAAAAGAAATAAAGAAAGGATGCAAGACACCTCAAGGGGGGCGGAAATGGTGAAGCCCGAGCACATCCTCCAACACAAAGGAGGCACATTCTGCAGGGAGAGAGAGCGGAGAGTTATAGAGGATGAGAGGGTCATCACTTCTACCCAAGCGGGCAAGGGAATGGTTTGTGACTCCAAAGGATGCTAATATGGTATGAAAGTTGTAGAAATCCATTTACATATTAAAGCAAGAATCTAGGTCATAGAAAATTTGTCACGACCCATCCTCGGGGACCATGACGTGACTACCCCAAGACCGCATTCAATAGGCCAGGGGATGGAGACTAGTACCAAAGGCGTAAATCCCTAAGTTGGGAAGGCATTGCCTTTATGAATGTAAAAAAACACAACAGAGTACGCAAGTAAAGAAAGAACTAATTAAAACTGAATACAATAGTAAGTACTGAAAGGAAAGGGGCTAGAAATACAAGCCCAACAGTAAGTAATATATAATTTTAAAGCTAGTACAACTGCAGTAAAGTAAAACAGAAACCACTGAGTCGTCCTCCAGGAATCCCTTCTGAAGGGTGGGTATAGATGGTCTCCATAGCACCTTGGTTCCATCCGTCTTCTCCATGTACGTCTCGTCAAGTGGTCCAACTCCAGGTACCGTCCCGCTCCACAAGTCTCCACCATGATCAGTGCTATCTGTCATCTGCATCCAACACAACATAGTGCGGGTGTATCCCGTGCAGGGGTGAGTATATGATACTGAGTAGGGACCCTGATACCCCTGAAGGTATCCCAGAATCCATGAAAGATAAACCACAAAGGTAATATACTACCACGAAATAACAACGAACCCTACTTAGGTATATTCCCATATATATACCAAAGTTATCAATCTCAGTTCGGCTCCAACTCTCGAGACCAAAAACAACCAAGTCCACATAGGAAAGAAAGTCAATCACATCAATGATAATGATTGAATGTCAAGACTCATCTCACACAGGTATACATCATTCATATAGAGATAGTGATGATCAGATGTAGTCACTGATTCATCGTTGCTGCCGAACCCACGGAGGATTCTAGTACAATCGTCATCAATGTTGAACCCATGGAGGATTCCAGTACAGTTGTCATCATTGTCGAACCCATAGAGGATTCCAGTACAATTTTCATCACCTCCTAACCCACGAAGGATTCTAGTACCATTTTTGTCACTGCCGAAACCACAGAGGATTCCGGTACAGTGGTCGTCGTAGTCACAGTCGCAGCCAGCTCTAGGGTTTCCGCACACAGCATGCTCGATTCCGGGAGGGTCCACTCCTCAAGCAAAGGGGTCGATACATGTACTATCATGAAGTCCATAGTTGATGTATCCTGAAGATCTGTCTCATCGAAAGAAACCCAACGCGACAGACGACATGTCAATCAGACGCCCTGTCTGAGAGTTATTAGCATTTTCGTTCCTGGGGCCTGGCTAGAAATACGCTCGTTCCAAACCCTTCCATTTTCCAAATTCATCCAAAACTCACTTAGAGTATCTCAAAAGGACCGCATCATTGTAAGGGTCCCAGTTCCACAGACGGCTCATCGATCAGACGCGCGGTCTTGAAGTTATTCACATTTAAGTGAAATGGGCCCGACCCAACAAGCCCGGTGGGATGGCGGGTCGGCCCGTTGTGACTTGGTGGGACCGAACTTGCTAAGGGGTCATCCTAGCTCGAAAATTCACAGCACGAGCTGGTGGGGCTCGGCCCGGCCCGGCTGGTCACGACCCAGCGAGGCGCGGCCATGCCCGCGGCTGGCGCGGCCATGCCCGCGGCTGGCGCGGCCCCGCCCGGCCGGGCATGGCACAGGAAGCGCGACCCGCGTCTCGACAAACTGGCCGAGCCAGTGTGTGGAGGGGGGACCCGACTTTTCAAACCTATGCTTCCCTCCTATCAAGCCGGCCAAAACTGGCAGTTCTTCCAGCCACGAGAGGCCCGCGGCTATGGGACGCGATCCCTCTGTCGCTGCGCCGTTGAGCGTCGCGGCTTGTTCTGCCCGGACGGCCAACGAGCCCACTGATTATTCAGCCGGAACGGACCACCCTATGCAGGCCGTAGTTCTCCACAGCGCGGGGTCGTAGTTCCTCCAGCCCATCCAACTTTGGCCGTCCGGTTATTCTTTAGCCGAGCAGCCCTCAGTTGCGGGCCGCGGTTCTTCCGCACGTGGCCACCGTGCGACTGCCGCCTTTGATCGTCGCCGCTTCCTGTTTCGAATTAAAAATCAAGAAGCAACAGAGGGTCGTCAGTCCGTGTTCGTTCATCCCATGCCCTCTGGGATAAGCAGTAGCAATTGTCCATAGAAAATTATTCGCATTCAACAAGAACAGATGTATAATTTATTCAAATTAAATTATACAAACACCCCTCCTAGTAAATGACCTCTCACATCGTCTAGCCATGGAAAACGAGCATCACAGAAGAACGGTGTTGTCCCGTCAACAATAGACGAAGATTTCTTGTCGTAGGCGACACTTCTTGTGAGCGGTGTCTTCTCCCTTGACGCGGATGATGAAGAAGATAGGAGGAGTCGTGGAGCGTTCTTCACTAAGAGAGGATGATGATCTTCGTGGAAGAACGAAGCTCCTCTAATTATCCAAAGGTTTCCCCACCAAAATATTTTCCAAGAAAATACTAATGTAAGGATTTCCCCATAATTATAAACTTTCCATGGAATTCAAAAAGATTTAAAAATTTGAGAAGTCAATTCATTAATTGATCCATAAATGAAAACATATTTGCAAAATTTATGGGAGAGAGAGAAAGAGGTGAAGCGTCAAAATTAAGGAGGGAGATTTGTCAATTAAACATAAGGGGAGTTAAATGGGGGGTTTCAAGGGAGTTGAGGGGAGGTAATAATTTAGGGGCTCGTGTGTGCCCCACCACCCTTAGTTATATTATTCTATGGGAAGCTAGGTGGGGTGTGGACCCCACCTCCAACTTCCTTTTAGAGGAAATAACGTCCACCTAAAATAAAATTGTAAGACAACAATTTTATTTAATTCTTAATGAATCCCCAAATTTTAGCTACCACATACGACAAAAATCAACTACGGTAAAGGTTTCCTTAAATGAAAATCAATGTTGTGAGTTCATCGGTGCCCTCATATTTCGATTCCGAGCACCGGTTCAAAAGATAGAAAAACCCACACTTACGTTTACTAAATGTACTCGAACAAAACTTCATAAATTGATTCTGAGCACACCATGCCTTGGAATCAAGTGCCGTCAGAAACTACGTACTCATAAAATTACAAATAATTAAGAATAAAAATTTCCTTGAAATTTATGGGTCTTTACATTACTCCCACCTCAGGGCTTTACGTCCCCCTAAAGATACAACACACACTAGGGAAACAAATGGGGGTACTGAGCTCGCATCTGAGCCTCCCGCTCCCAAGTTCTCTCCTGGACGTTCATGTACTGCCAGAGAATGTGCACCAGAGGAATAGACCATCCATGTAGGACCCACGCTTGTTAATCCTCGATCTCCACCAGGACCTCTATGAATGTCAACCCGTCATTGATGTCCAGCTCGCCGTGGTCGATGATGTGGGTTGGGATGTGCACATATCTCCTCAGCTGAGATACGTGGAAGACGTCATGCACCTGGTGAAACTGAGGTGGAAGGGCCAGGCAGTAATCCACCTCCCCTACTCTACTGAAGACCAAGAAAGCTCCAATGAATAGTAGAGATAACTTGCTGCCCCAACCAAATCTCCATAGACCCCATCGAGGTGAGACCCATAAGAAGACGTGGTCCCCATCCACGAACTCAAGTGGTCTCCATCTCCTATCAACATAAGAATTATGTATGCTCTGTGTAGTCTTCATCTACTCCTGGATGATCTGCACCTTCTCCATCGTAGCCTAAACCATCTCTGGTCCTACAAGTGCTGACTCTCCATGGTTAGTCCAGCACAGAGGTGATCTATAAGGTCGGTCGTACAACGCCTCGTATGGTGCCATCTTGATGGTGGAGTGGTAGCTGTTTTTGTATGAAAACTCCACCAAGGGTAAGTGATCCTCCCATCTACGACCAAAGTCAATGACACATAAAGAGAGCATGTCCTCAGGAGTCTGAATGGTCCTATCTATCTGGCCGTCCGTCTGAGGATGTAAGGCGGTGCTCCGACGTAGCTGTATCCCAAAAGCCTCCTATAACCCCTTCCACAGTCGAGATGTGAAAAGAGCATTACTATCGGAAATGATATATGATGGTATACCATGAATTCATTCGATCTCATGCATGTAGAGGCATCCCAAGCTCTCTACTGAGCCCTTCTCTCTGATCAGTAGGAAGTGGGCCGACTTGGTGATTCAGTCTATAATAACACAGATAGAGTCGTGTCCTCTGGATGTACATGGAAGACCTGTCACGAAATCCATAGATATTCCATCCCACTTCCACTCTGGGACCTTTAAGGGTTGTACCAATCCTTCTGGTTCCTGGTGCTCCACCTTCACTTGCTGAAAATTGAGGCATCGTGAAACGAACTCTACTACAACCTTCTTCATACCCGGCCACCAGTGCTATCATCTGAGGTCCTGGTACATCTTTTCCACTCTGGGATACAACGCTAGAGGGGAAGTGTGGAACTCCCACAGCACCTCCTCCTATAGTGCGACTTGTACCATGGTACGTCCCCTAAAGTGGATGACGTGCTCCCCTCCTTCAGAAAATCCACCAGGTGCCTGTCCTGAGGATATCGGAGCACGTCGCATCTCACAGTCAACGTCCCCACATTTTGCCTCCCTGAATCACTGAAGAAGTGGAGGAGTGACTGCGAGAGACAGAAGAAAGGCTGCTCCATCAATATCCACCAAGGATATCTGCAACGCGGCTAGCTGCTCCATCGCCTCTCCTAGCAGCTGAATGCCCAATCTCTTGCTGAGAGCATCAACTACAACGTTCCCCTTCCCAGGAGTGTAGACTATCTCAAATTCAAAATCTTGGAGTAACTCGAGCCATCATTGTTGTCTCAGGTTCAGGTCCTTCTATGAGAAGATTTACCTGAGACTCTGGTGGTTAGAATAGACTGTAAAGTGCTCTCCCATAATATAGTGCCCCCACATCTTCAAGGTGAATACCACTACTGCTAACTCTAGGTCAGGGGTACCATAGTTCATCTTGTGTTGTCTCAACTATCGTGAACCATACGCGATCACTGCTCGCTTCTGTGTCAGAAAACAACCAACTATAGTCCCTGATGTGTAGCAGTATACTATATACCCGACGACCTCCTTCGGTAGCCACAAGACGGGTGTGCTGGTCAATCTCTGTCTCAGCTACTGAAAGCTCTGCTGACATCTATCTGACTACATGAAGGGTTTCCCCTTCTTCATCAAAGCTGAAATCAGTGTAGAAACTCTGGATATGTCTGAAAAAAATCTCTGATAATATCCATCTAGACCCAGAAAACTCTGAACCTCCGTCACACTCCTTGGTGGCTCCCAAGAAAGAATTTACTCAATCCTCACTATATCCACATCTACTCCACCCTCCAAGAAGATGTGTACTAAGAAATTAACCTCTTGAATCCAAAACTGGCACTTCAAGAGCTTACCATAAAGCAGGTTCTCTCAGAGTGTATCCAATTCAACCTGCAAGTGGTAGGCGTTCTCCTCCTCAGTGGTTGAGTAAATCAATATGTCGTGGATGAAAACTATGACAAATCTATCGAGGTAAGACTGGAAGATCCTGTTCATGAGACTCATAAACATTGTTGGAGGGTTTTTATGCCAAAAGGGCATAACCAAGAACTCGTAGTGGCCATACTGACACCTTAAGGTCGTCTTCTGCACATCCTCATCTCAAACTCTGGATTGGTGATAGCCTAACCTAAGGTCTATCTTCGAGAACCATCGTGCTCCCTTGAGCTAATCAAAGAGGTCATTAATCCTCAGGAGTGGGTACTTGTTCTTCACGGTCACTTGATTTAGGTGACGGTAGTCGACACACAGTCGCAAGCTCCCATCCGCCTTCTTGGCGAACAAAATCGGAGAAGCCTAGGGTGAAACACTAGGTCAGATGAATCTCTTTACCTGCAAGTCCTTCAGCTTTACCCGCAGCTCACGAAGCTCAGCGGGAGCCATCCGATATGCTGGAGTAGATATTGGTGCTGTCTCGGGGTACAGGTTAATATAGAAGTCTACCTATCTGTGAGGAGGTAGTCCAGGAATGTCTTCATGAAAAACGTCCGCATACTGATCCACCACAATAGGAAATATCAGACTCCACACATCAACTGCTCCAAGGATGAGACTATCCAACTGATGTGGGATCGGCTGCCCTCTCCTCTGTGAAAGTCCATCATGTGCTGAAAAGGCTCCCTTCTAATCGGTGAAGCTGAACATGATCCCATCCATGCAAATACACATCACCTTGCACCTAATACAGTCGATCTGAGCGTGGACTGTAGACAACCAGTCCATACCCAAGATAACGTTGTAAGGCCTCGAAGCCACTACAAGAAGATACCAGCCGAAGATCTTGCCTCTTAGAGTAAGCTCACATTGTCAGCACCAGTGCGTAATCATCGAGTATTCTCTCTTAGGATTCTATAGCAGTAAAGATCGATCCAACGACTCCATTGGGATCTTCGATCTATGAACAAGGGAAACGACAATAAAATAATGACTCACTCCCATGTCTATAAGTACAACAACAAGGGTGGAGTAGATGCAGATAGTACCTTGAATCATCTCAGGTGAACCATGTTCATAGGACTCGACTTCCTGGAGCTGAGCCTGCCCCTATCTTCCAGCTCCCTGAGGTCGGGGTTGTCCTCCTGTTGGTGGTGGTGGAAGAGCCTCGAAATGTCGTCCATCACTTGCTGCTCGTCCAGCTCTTCTGCCTCTTTCACTTGCTCTCGGAGGACCGCCACAGTCGAACCTCTACCTCTACCTGGGAGGTCCCTCTACTATCTACTGCTCATCTACATGGCGGGTCAGACAGTCTCGAGCCATGTGACCCTACCCGCCACATGCATAGCACTGCCTGCTCCTCGTATAGATGGCTCTGTTTCGGGTTCCCCTCACAACCGAACCTATATCCATAGGTCGCCCACCTGATGGCCTAGTCCACTTGAACCTCTACAACATCTATCTATTGCTGGCTATAGAGGAATCTTCTACGTGTCGCCCTGTGGAGGGTTTCGCCGCTGGTGTTTGCCCAGCGAGAAAAATCTCTACTAGAAGAGCTCACTCCAGGACCCCTGCCTGTGTCGGGATGCTGAGGGGAATCTTCGAAGCTCTGATCTCAAGCCTGAGTCCATTCTCGAAGGTCCGGGCCCTGAAGAACGGGTCCTGTACCATATCCGTGGAGTAGCGTGAGAGGCCAGTAAACCTCGTCGAGTACTGAGATACTGTCATACTACCCTGCCGTAGATGTAGTAACTCCTCGATCTGCACCACACGAAGGGTGGTGGGAACAAACTCCGAGCAGAAGAGACTCTCGAAGTCTGCCCAAAGTAGAGATGCCTCGTCGTGCACCTGGAGCATCATGCTCCACCATCTACCTGCTACTGTGTGCAAGAAAATCACAGCAAGGATGACCATAAGATCAGCTGGTGTCCCTCATAATCTGAAAACCCTGACGATAGCCTCCAGCCAATCCTCGGCTACCTGTGGGTCTGTCTCTCTGCGGAACCTGGGCAGCCTTTGTCGGTGATACTTGTGCAACGCACTCAGGTGGCTTTCACTCTCTGCTACTAGGGCTGGTAGTATCGGTGGCTCAACGGGTAGTGGTACTGCTGGTGCCTCCACTGTGATGGGGCCCTGTACCGAGGCCTCGTCACTCGGTGTGCTACCATCTCATACGTGACACAGAACCCTAGCTGGCTACCTTTGTGGGGCCATCCTGAAAAGAAACTGGTGCTCCATGGTCAAACAGTATACCCGGCGAGCTGAAGAAAAGTAATCACAAATAAAAATTTTCAAAGGAAACAAAAACGCAATAAGTGTTTTCATTTCCTGAGTCGAAAACCAGAGGTCAGGGCCATGGTGTATGGATACGTCGGCCGCTGCACCAATACTGGACACCCTGGACTGAAAACCACACTCAATACTCTTAAAACAATTTCTTCACAGAAAATAATGTTCAGAGTCTTGATTCATGCAGTTGAACCGATTCCTCTGATAAAAATATGTCACGACCCGTCCTTGGGGCCCGTGTCGTGACTACCCCATGCCCGACTTCCAATAGCCATGGGCTAGGGACTAGAACCAAAGGCATAAATCCCTAAGCTGGGAATGACATTCCTTTATGAAAGTAAACAAACACAATAGAGTACACAAGTAAAGCAAGGACTAAGTAAAACTGAATAAAATAGTAAGTGCTGAAAGGAATGGGGGCGGAAATACAGGCCCAATAGTAAGTTCAGTACAACTGAAAAGATAGTACAATAGCAGTAAAGTAAAACTGAAACCACTAAGTCATACTCCAAGAATCTCCCCCTAAGGGAGGGTACAAATGGTCTCCTTAGCACCTCGGGTCCGTCCGTATGATCCTTGTATGTCTCATCATGTGGTCTACCTACGGGTACCGTCCAGCAACACAATTGTCCACCATGATCAGTTCTTTCTGTCATCTACCTCCAACATAACGTAGTGTGTGCATAGCCCATGCAGGGGTGAGTATACGATACTCAGTAGGGACCCCGAGACCACCGAAGGTCTCCCAGAATCCACAAAGGATAAAACACAAAGGTTAGATACAACCACAAAATAAAAACAAACCCTACTTAGGTATATGCCCAAACATATACCTAAGTTATCAATCTCAGTTTGGCTCCCACTCTTGAGCCCAAAAACAACCTAGTCCACACAGGAAAGAAATTCAATCACATCAATGATAATGATTTAAATTAAAGACTCATCTCACATAGGTATACAACTTTCATATAGAGATAGAGATGATAATATTTAGTCACTAATTCATCGTCATTGCCGAACCCATAGTGGATTCCAGTATAGTTTTCATTGCTGCCAAACCCACAGAGGATTCTAGTACAGTTGTCATTGCTGCCGAACCCATAGAGGATTCCAGAACAGTTGTTGTCGTTACCGAACCCACATATGATTCTAGTATAGTTTTCATCACTGCCGAACCCACGGAGGATTATAGTACAGTTTTCGTCGCTACCGAACCCACGAATAATTCCAGTACAGTTGTCTTCGCAGTCGCAGCCAGCTCAAGGGTTTCCACACACTGCACGCTCGATTCCAGGAGGGTCTGCTCCTCGATCATAGGGTTCGATATATAAACTATCACGAAGTCCAGAGTTGATTTATCCCGAAGTTACATCAAGTCAAAATAAGCCCAATGTGACAGACAGCGCATCAATAAGACGCCCCATCTAAGAGTTATTAGCATTTTTGTTCCAAGGGCCTGGCTGGAAAGACACTTGTTCCAAAATCGGTCATTTTCAGAAGTTGTCCGAAACTCAATTAGAGTATCTCAAAAGTACTGCCTCGTCTTATGGGTCCCAGTGCCATAGACGGTGCGTCGATTAGATGCATGGTCGTGAAGTTATTCTCATTTGAGGGAAATAGGCCCGACCCGACATGCTCGGTCGGCTGGCGGGTCGGCCCGTTCTGACATGGTGGGTCTGACCCGGCTAAGGGGTCATCCTGGCCCGAAAATGAAAGGCCCGACCCGATGGGGCTTGGCTCGGCTAGAGGCAGGCGGCCTGGCCCGCGGCTGGCTGAGCCGGTGCGGAGGGGGGGGGGGGGGTGTCCCCTATTTTCAAACCGGTGGCGCCGCCCTCCTATCCAGCCGGTATTCCCGGCACGAGCGGCCCGCAGCCGGGGGCCGTGATCCCTCCGCCGCGGTGCCGTTGAGCACCGTGACTTCTTCTGCCCGGACGGCCAATGAGACGACCGGTTTCTCCAATAGAGCGGCCCGCCCTGTGCAGGCTGTGGTTCTCCATAGCGCGGCGCCGCGGTTCATCCAGCCCGGCTGACTTTGGCTGGACGGTTCTTCTTTGGCCGAGCGGCCTGCGGTTGCGGGCTGCGGTTCTTCCGCACATGGCCAGCACATGGCTGCCGCCTTTGATCATCGCCACTTCCCGTTGCGAATTAAAAATCAAGAAGTAATGAAGGGTTGTCGGGCTGTGTTAGTTCAGCCTGAGCCCTCCGCGTTAAGCAGTAGAAATTGTCCGTAGTCAATTATTCGCATTCAACAAGAATGAATGTATAACTTATTCAAATTAAATTATACAAACACCCCACCACATAAATGACGTCGCACGTCGTCGAGCTGCGGAAGTTGAGCGTCGCGGAAGAATGGTGGCGTCCCGTCAACGATGGAGGAAGAGTCATTTTCATAGGCGACACTTCGTGCGAGCGGTGTCTTCTCCCTTGACGTGGTGGAAGAAGAAGATAGGAGGAGTCGTGGAGTGTTCTTCACCAAGAGGATGATGTTCATCATGAAAAAATTAAGCTCCTCTAATTCACCAAAGGTTCCCCCACCAAAATATTTCCCAATAAAATATTAATGTAAGGCTTTCCCCATAATTATAAACATTCCATGTAAATCAAAAAGATTCAAAAATTAGAGAAGTCAATTCATTAACTGATCAATAAATACAAGCATGTTGGCCAAATCTATGCGAGAGATAGAAAGAGGTGAAGAGTCAAAATTAAGGGGGGAGAGTTGTCAATTAAAAATAAGGGGAGTTAAATGGGGGGTTTCAAGGGAGTTGAGGGGAGGAGATAAGTTAGGGGATCATGTGGCCCCCACCACCCTTAGTTATATTCTCCCATGGGAAGTTAGGTGGGGTGTGGACCCACCTCAAACTTCCTTTTGGAGGAAACAACTTCCACTTAAAATAAAATTGTAACACAATAATTTTATTTAATTCGTAATGAATCCCCAAATTTTAGCTACCACATACGACAAAACGCAACTGCGGTAAAGGTCCCCATAAACGAAAATCAATGATGTGGGTTCATAGGTGCCCTCGTATTTCAATTCCGAGCACCGATTCAAAAGATAGAAAAAACCGAATGTATGTTTACTGAATGTACGTGAACAAAACTTCAGAAATTGATTCCGAGCACACAGGGCCTTAGAATCAGGCACCATCAGAAACTGTGTACTCATAAAATTCAAAATATTTATGAATAAAAATTTAGTTGAAATTTCGAGGTCTTTACAACATTCGTTTTGATGAGGCCATAACCGAATTTGGTTTTATCAAGAATGAATGGGAGCCTTATGTCAAAAAACAGTTTTGTGGGAGTGCATTCATTTTCCTAATAGTATTTTTTGATGAAATATTACTTATTGTAAAAAGAGATACCAGTCTTACAGTCTGTTAAGGCATGGTTGAATCAATAATTTCCATGATGGACTTGGGCGAGGAAGCATATATTCTTAGGATCAATATCCATTATGATAGATCTAAGATGTTGATGGGCCTATGTCAAAGTACATACATTAATAAGAAATTGAAGAGATTCAGTATGGAACAATCCATGAGAGGATCATTGCCATCATCTGATGGAATTCATCATTCCATAAAAATGTGTCCTCAGACACAAGAGGAATGAAAGATAAATGTATGGACTCTATATGCATCATTGATTGGACCAGTAATGTATTCCCTTCTTTGTACTAGGTTAGATGTCACCTACGCATTGATTGCATTAGATAGATATCAAGCTGACCCAGGTGACCTCCATTGGATGGATGTCAACACTATCATAAAGTATCTGAGGCATAATAAGGATATGTTCCTAGTTTATAGAGGACATGAGTAACTATTCATCATAGGATATGGAAATTCTAGTTTCTAGACTCATCAAGAAGACATTAAGTCACCAACAGGATACATCTTCACATTGAGTAGAGGTGCAGTGAGCTGAAAGAGCTCAAAGAAGAGTGTGGTAGTAGATTATATAGTAGAGTCCGAGTATATCATAGCTTATGAGGTAGCTAAAGAAGCAGTTTGGATATGAAGCATCATCTAGGAGCTAGATGTGATACCTATAAGTAATGATCCCATCACATTGTACTATGATAATATTTCAGCAGTGGATCTCGCAAAATATCTAAGGTCACAAGAGCGGACGAAGAACATACTTCAGAAGTATCATCTCTTGAGGGATTTTTCTTAGAGTGGTGAAGTTGTAGTGAGCAGTATTTCCACGGAAGACAATGAGGCAGACTCCTTGACTAAAGCATTGACTCAGTATAAACTTGATCACCTTGTGAAGTATATAGGACTAAAATTCATAGGCTATTGGCTCTATTCCATGTGGGAGTTTGTAATATTTGGTGTCATAGAACCAAATAGTTTTACTTTTATTAATAGATATTTAATGTATTATTACATATGGTTCATTGTTCTGCATGAATATGATCTAATAGTATCCTAGAGTATTTGTTGCATTGATAAGGTCATGGAAGTTCCCCGCTATAATGATAAATATGAAATTCTATAACAATATTCTTAAATATAGTTCTATGGTTTAATGATATATTATTATGGGATACATAGCTTGAAGATCGTCAGGTGTGAGTACACGTATGCAGATGAGACTCCCTCTCATGATGTTCTCACTTGGTAATCTCCAAGATAGGAGATTATGAGAATAGACCAGCTAGTAGGAATTCTGCATGTTTTGGTGTCATCGTATATTTCTATCTAAAAGAGTGTGTGATGATCCTTTGACTTTAAAATTATCATTAATAAATGTCACAACTCGTGCACTTTGATTTAATGACAAAAATCATCACACAGATAGTTGGCGGGAAGTAAGGTACATTGGGTGTGCCATGTGTGGTATGTAGTTAATGGATAAGTCAAGGAAGGATTTGTCCCTGCCATTTATGGAAGTTTATATCTCGAAAATTTGATTGAAATAGAACCATCGCGTGAAATTCCATGCCCATGGTGTAACGATGAATTTATTTCAGGTAGTAAAAGAAAAACATATCAAGCATAAAAGTTGAGGACACTATCATGAAACCTTCTTGATGAGATATTGTGACAAAGTGATTATATTAAACAGTGAGCATTTGTATGTGGATGTCTTTGTTGTGACTTTACATTCTTTTCTCTTGGGTTCCTTGAACCGTTTCTAGACATTACTCTGGGACATTAGGCAAGCCCGCCTATAGCCAACAAGAATGAATCCTATAGGGTCACACACTAAGTGTTTTTGGTGGTCTCAGTGTTAAATTCTACTTGAATTTAATTAATGAAATAAATATTATTCTCAATACCATGTAATAATTTTATTCAAGTTAAAATGACCGCAAAAATTAAATAAAATATATTTATTTTATGGAACATCTAATAAATATTTCTTTACAGTTTGTAAATAAAATATTTATTTAAGAGATTAAATTATTTATATATTTATTCGGGGGTTCAATAAATGTAAGTGGAGTTTGAGTGGACCAAGGCTGGTCCAGTAGTAAAATAATTATTTCCCATAAAGTAAATAATTATTTAACTAGTTTGTACAAGTTAAAATAATAATTATGGTGCTATTATTTTGTCATGCAGAATTTTATTTATAATTCTATTTTGCGCAAGTTGGCGCACCATAAATAATGACCCAGTATTTTTATTATGAGCATGCGTTTTCTCTAAGTTCATGAGTGTATTTAATTGCTATTATAAAATTAAATATTGTAACTAAAGTTCCATTCCTATAAATAGACATGTACACCTATTGTGCCATACCCAACATGACACTGCAAGCTTGGTGAATTGGGGATTGTTGAGCCAAACAATTTCCCTCTCGAATCCTCTACTTCCCTCTCTCAATAAAGAGAGATGTTCTTCAAGGCCGAAGAACAAGAGATCAAGAATGACTGACACAAGACACTCACTACACTACGCTAGCACCCGGAGATCCAGTGTTGTCGATTAGAGGCCATTAGAGCATGTGTGGATCACTGCTAGAGGGATTCTTGTTTGGATCCTTACAAGCACAACGAGATAATCCAGAAGGGTCATTCTATATGATCAACATCAACAATGAAGAAAATACCGATGATCTAGATACTATTTTATTTATGATATTAATTAAATTAATTTTAAACATGATGTGTCATATCTTCTATAAAGGATTCTGGCCTCTTCCTTATTTATCAAAATCTTTGATTATGTTCTCTAGAGACTGGAATTCATCGTCGTATTGATCCCAGAATAATCATTGATCATGGTAAATATCAATGTTAGGTCCCATCCCAAACACGCTTCCGCTGCACCTGGAAGCTTCAGTCATGGAACGAGCCCCTATGGGATGGGTTGAGAGAGAGTTGTATCATAGGGAGTCAGTCCAACTCAAGGATTAGGAGTCTATGGGGTTGGTTTTGTGGAAACAGTGTTTAGTGTGTTGAGTTTGGATTATTGGCTAGGGAATCCGGTGTTGTTGCAGCGACCGACGTATCTATACACCAAGACTCTGAGTTCTACTTTTCCAACTCAGTACATGAAAATAATGTTTCTAGGGAAATTAACGGTACATGGATCATATAGTATTTGGGTGTGTTCTCACATCCTTCTCGAGTCATCTCACTAGGTATACTATATTGACCATAGTTCATCTTGATATGTTTGAAGAATCCTTTACGCATATATCGAGCTAGTATTCTGATGCATGACGACATGGATGATCCACCTAGTGATGAGGAATTGGTACATAGAACAGTACCAGAGATAACATCCTCCATGTGGTGTACCAACAATACCACCACCCATCGAGCATCAGTTACTACCAGTGCTACCGGTAGAGGATGCATGTAGGTTTACTGCTTTCCATGAGTTCCATAGGTAGAAACCTCCCAGGATTTTGGGTGAGACAGACCCACAATTATCTGAGGATTGGATATATTTAGTTACACATGTCTTTTTCCTTATGAGGATGTCTTTCGACCAAATTGTTGTTTTAGCTATGAGCCATATTTAGGGCTCAGCGAGGAGATGGTGGAGCATAGTGATCTTGATGCTTGATGTGATGACTATCTATTAGGAATAATTTGAGTTCCTCTTCAGGCATGAGTTATTTTTAGAGATATTAATGTCAGTGCACATATAGGAGATTCTACATTTGCCACAGAGAAGCATTGTAGTAGTAGATTACTCGACAAGATTTACAGATCCTTCTTTCTACTCCACAGATATGGTGTGAGACTCATTATTTAGGGCCCAGAACTTTGAGAAAGGGATATGCTGGTATATCATGGCTTTGATGATATCCCTTAGCTCCTCTACTTATTCTAGGTTACTAGAGTGATCTCTTCTTGTGTAGATTTTGCTGGTGTAGTAGATGCCAATATTGGGAACAACCAGCAGGCACAAGAAAGTTCTGTCTTTAGCGGTAGGTATCCAACAACCAACGTAGGGACCCAAGTGGGTTAAAAAATATAGGGGATGACCCCTGGACATAGGACCTATGGTGTGGGGATCCCACGGTAGATTGAATCATTTGATGGAAAGGCTATGTTACTTTTGCAGCAGTCGGGACATTTGGCTAAAGATTTCCCGAACCGTTATATGATTGGTCCAGAGATGCTCGAGGGACTTCCAAGACAAGAGCAGGGTTCTCTGTAGGGTGGTGGGAATTGTATAGGAGTGGGTCAGGAAGAATGAGGTGACCAGAAGATTGAGGTACCACCACCGCCACCCTCAGGTGGTCCACCACGAGCTCAGAGAGCTAGTGTATAGGGACAAGGACAAATTCAGTATATGGAGGCATATAGCCATGAGGATCCATGGATAATTAAAGGACTGATCTGTTTCATTCCTACCTTATCTACAGTTATGATAGACACAAGTTCTAGTAATTCATTTCTCTTCACAAAGCTTGTTCAAGACTCATAGATTCCAGTGGAACTGTTGAATTGATCCATATACTTAGAGACTCCTACGGGGGGGGGGGGGGTATTTGATGATCAGATTTTGGTAACGATAGTGTTACCTTGCTCTAGGGGGTGATTTTTTTAGTTGGGATATATTGGTGGTGGAGTTGAGGCCTTAGAGTGTCATTCTTAGTGTGTACATGTTATTCGTGGTTCATGCCCAGATTGACTATTTTAGGTGCATAGTGTTTTTTTTCCATAGTGATGGGACCTGGTTTTCTTTTGTTGGTGAAAATAAAACACATGTCATGCAGGAAAAGCTCACTCATAAAATGTTACGGTCGATTACTCATCATCTTTATAGTATCAACCTTGGTGTAGTAGATGATAGGATTCCTTAGTTTCTTGTAGTGGTGGCAGTGTATGAATAAGTATGTCTTGAGTATTTCACTAGGTTACCTTTCTATAGGGAGGATGACATATGAATTGTTTTCTTACCCTGATATGGAACTAATATTTTCACCTACATATCGGATGGATCCTGTAGATCATCAAGAGTTGAGAGTACAATTAGATGACATACCGAGGAAGGGATTCATGAGACCCAATGTTTCACCCTGGGAAGCCCTAGTTTTGTTTTCCAAGAAGACAGAATAGAGCTTGAGAGTATGTGTGCAGTTTTGATGTACAAACCTGGTGACCGTCAAGAATAAGTATCCACTACTGAGGATTAACGACCTCTTAGATTAGCTGAAGGGAATGATTGGGTTCTCGAATATAGACCTCATATCTAGCTGTCACCATCTTTGAGTACGAGATGAGGACATCTCTATGATGAATTTAAAACGATGGTAAGACCACTAAGAGTACTTTGTGATTGCTTTTAGCATGAAAAAATCCCTAGTACTATTCACGAGGCTCATGAACATGATCTTCTAGCCTCACATATTCCGGTTCATTATGGTCTTCATTGATGACATCCTTATGTACTCGACATCCAAGGAGGAACATGTGATCCACTTGATGATGGTCTTGGACATATTCCCTGATAAACGGATTTCCAGGAAGCACTTGAAGTTTCAGTTCTGGATATGAGAGGTCCACTTTCAGGGATAGGTCATTTCATAGGCTAGAATTTTAGTGGATCCAGTGAAGATAGAGGTACTGCTAACTTGGGAGCCACCCAATAATGTTACCAAGGTGAAGAGTTTTATTCGGTTGGCTTTGTACTATTAGAGGTTTGTGACTGACATTTCTAGAGTAGAAGCATCCTTTATAGCTTTGATGCAAAAGGGGAAACCTTTCATGTGGATAATGAATTTCTAGATGTGTTTTCAATATCTTAGGTAAATATTGATGAGCACTTCTATATTGAGATTTCCGAAGGAGGGTGTTGAGTACGTGACGTTTTGTGATGCATCAATGACCGGTCTGAGTTGTGTCTTGATGTAGTGGAAAGTAGTGATTTCCTATAGTTCATAATAGTCAAGACCACATGAGAAGAACTATGTGACCTAAAACATTGAGTAGGATGTAGTATTCTTCGCCTTGAAGAGGTGGTTACATAGCCTTATGAGAAAGCAGTTTATTATCTACTCTGAACAGAAAACTCACAAGTAGATCTTCACTTGGAAGGATTTGAACTTTAGAGAGAGGTGATGGATACAGTTCCTCCAAGACTATAACTTTGATATTGTCTATACTCTTAGGAAGGGGAATGGGGGGTAAATATTTTCTCAGTAAGAGATCTATCTAGAAGTTTATGGGTGAGGCATGGAAAAAGTTAGTCGTGTTGCAGATATCAAACGGGATCTTGAGTGATAGTTCTGTGGATTGACATTTTTTTAAAAGATATTCTTATATTATTCAAGTTATCAAAGGGGAAGTATACTATAATGGACTAAGGTTTGGGGATAAGGCCTCTAAATTATAAAGGTTGAAACCTATTTTATTTATAGGAGATGGTTTACATCAAGGAGTGAAGGATTATTTTAAGTGACCTGACCACATATTGAAAATTTATTATAAACTAGAAATCTATACAATAAACTTCACTACATTTATTATATAGAATACCAAAAAAATAATTGGAGATAGTTATGAAAACTAAGTTTAAAGAAGATAGAACTTGGTCTGGGATTCATAAACCATACAATCAAGTATTTTATTCTATTGTGTTGAAGTTGAATAAAGTACATAAATGTTATGATATTAATAAATGAGCTCAAATATAAAATATTTGATATGGGTCCTTGAATTTAGATTCGATGAGATATTATTTAATTAAAATTGTCTTCTTATAGGAAATTTGCTGAAAAATAGTAATGGGTGAGGTTGAAAAAATGGGAACACAAGGATTGGGTTCAATTAATTCTCAATATAGTTTATATTTTAGTCCTTTTATAGGGAAGAGAAAATATATGTGATGAATTTTGAAAATAAGTAATCATAAAATATTTATGGGTGTGTAATAAAAATTTGATCATGGAAAGAGTCAGGTTTCTTGTATTTAGTATGGTAGTGTTAGAGAAAAAATGCTAATATTTCCTATTTCTTATTGACTTTGACACAACTATAATGTTTTAAGACATTTATCAAATTATGTCACATATTTTTATTATGAAATTATTTTTGGAGTATCGATACACATAAAAGGATTGAGGATTTTATTATGAACACCTAAATATGAAGGATCTTAATTTTAAGATAGTATAGAGATAAGACTTGGATAGAAGGACCTTGGCTTCCTCTTTATAAAAGATCATTTTGTAGAAGATATTTAATTATATAGTGAAATCATTTGAGATAACTTAATGATTTTATATAATTTAATATATTTTTATTTGATATAGTATAATATCATTATGATTTTGTGATAATAAATGTGGATGTACCATGGGGATTTTTGGTTCATTATATGAACACTTATTCTCTTACATAAGGATGAATTTTTCAGTGACATATAAGATTATTATTGATTATTGTGGTCAGAGTGTTTTTTTCTTCACCAAATAATAATTCTTACACCTTTTCGGGTGAGTTAATGATTAATTAAATCGAGGAAGGTATTATTGTTTTTAAAATAAAATCCATATATGGTTAACTATTAGGGTAGGTTCTTTATGTAATAGAAGTAAATTATATACATATACTTTTGGTTTCATAGGTCAAATTTCCTAATATATTTCCTAATTTGTTTTAGGATTACATCTAGAAAGCGGTATAAAGTTCTCTATTGATTTTTTACCTTGGAAAATTCCATAACCCAACACCATTGGGACTCCATATAACCTGAAAATGATATTTAAGTGATTCAAAAATCCGACTTTTAATTGGATATATGTCGGTGACTAGAACCAATGATATATCATAACACATTTATGAAAGGTATTACTCTTTTTAAATGAAAATTCCAAAACATAGAGAATATATAAATTTAATTTCCACCCATAAACATAAATAATTTATATCAAATATGGTTAATTTCATACAATGAGAATCAATAAATGAATAATGACAATAATTTCTATCATCTCCACTATGCATAAAGCAAGGCATAATAAAATATTCCTCCTCCAAAATTTAATCCATGTCTAAAACTATGGTATCTTGAAATCCGCAAAGAATATATACTGATAATCCAAAAATGTTTTATATAAATTATATTTAAGCATATAAATATAGTAAGTAGGTTCCTTCTAAGAACACTCATTTGTCCATGTGAATGAAGTATACTAATGTATCTGTGTATAGAATAAATAAGACAACTAATCAATTAACATCAATTTACCGAATGTAAACTATAGAACCACTATAATTATATACCAGATAATCATCTCACTTTTCCAAACATAAAATATTCCATATCATACAACATCACATAACTACCAATATCATAATAATCACTACAAATACATATCTAAGAACTGCGCAGTTTTCTACCCACAATTATTTCACTATAATATCCTCATGTAATTTTATACTCACTGGGACCTTATTATATAATCCTTTTGTAGTTATCATCAAATACAGAACTCTATATAATATCATCATATTGTTACCCACTCATAGGTATATCATTGTAATTTTAGAACTGTCAATTATTTATCCACCCACATGGAACATTATATAATATTTTCATGTAGTTTTCCACCTATATGGACATATCTAATCTTTAGTCTTTGGGAGGGTCATTATCCACTCATACAGGCTCTTTATATTTAACGGGTGTCCTCCCTATATGATTCTACCCACACCACATCCTGTAGTAGTTAGAAAACTATCCACCCACAAGGAATATTTCTATTTTACATTGATTCCATCCTTATAGACTTTTTCCTCCACAACCTATAATGTTTGGATAGCTTTCTACTCTCAGATACTCTCATTTTATTACTAAGTACCCACCATTAGGGACTCTCCTCTAAAAAACCCACATCAACACCATTATATTTCACATATCCTCTATGGTTATTGATATAATTTTCACTATCATAATCGTAATCATAATCCCCATACCCACTATATATCACAAACCACGGCCACATAAACATCCATATAAAAATCACAAACCGATTCAAATACCTTCTAACCATTTATTCTCCCTCATAGGAAACCACATGTATGTGGTCCTATAAATACAAACACATTATATTGATATATAATACTCATGGAAATTTCTACCACAATTTAGATCCTAGGTGGTAGTAAACCACAACATTAACATTCCTCACTTCCAAGGTATACATAAGTTGAAATTAAACTTCATTAACTATATATTATCAATAATTCAACACTCATAGTGTTTTGATTCATGAAATCCATTCTTATACATGTATATACCACTAATCGAGATATATTACTCAATTAATTTAGTTTCACGAATCATGTGCTAATATAACACACAACCCAAGAACCTTACTACCCCTTTAATGATAGACTATTATCTATGGATGAATTAATGAAATTAGAATGATCCCATGAAATTTTATCACATACACATACAAATTTTATATAATCACTCAATGAGTCATGTTTAATGATTAAAAATATTTTGGTATTACTTTATGGAAATTAATACACTACCATTCCAAATTAGTACATCCATATATTGAATTTTGATAAAAACATCCTATCACCTCTTATATATTTTCTACTAACGTCTCATAATTTATAGATCAAAATAAATATCAAAATATAATAATATATATATATATATTAATCATAATCAATTAAAAATACCTATTTCATTATATCAATATATAGTCTAAATTATCATCATTATATATTCATCCAAATCTATCAAAATAACATTTTCTATCATTACTCCTCTATAAATTAACATCAATCAATTTCAATGTGCATATAATAAATTTTCCTAATCAAATAATATATGTTTGTGTGTGTTTCATTTCAACTATTTTCAAATTTCCACCAATATTCCACAATTTCATTTATCATTTTCATATTAAATATTTATTCAGAATAATTATTCCATTAATTTATATTAACCAATCATCATCGTTTAGAATTCTCCTATTAATGTAAATCCATAATATTCATATTAATAGTTTTAGTTTCCAAAAAATCATTATATCAAATAGTTATGAATTGGATACCCATCAAAAAATAAAAAATCATGGTAGATTCACAATAATAAAGAAATAGATGAGGATTTACGTCATGTATTTCATTCCTGAATGAAAAAAATCTCGAACCCCTTGACGATTACAATTTAAAATTCATTTATAATCCATCATTCTTTCATTTATTTCTCAGATATTCCCTACCACACTAACAGTAAGGGTTTATCAAATGAGGAAATAATGGTTATTTAGATAATATTCAAAAAAAAATTGATAATGGGAAAATGAATTACCTTAAGTAAATTATTCTAATTCTTATATCAATTATTTTATATAACTACAATAAAGTTCACCATTCAATTTCTCACTCACTCTCATTGTTTTTTTAAATTCAAATGCCCCACTAACATGACATAATAGACATGCTATAAATATAATATATTTTTGGCCCAATACATATAATATTATATATCATCCTCACTATATATAATATCTCATTGTTATCCAAAATTTATTTAATTAAAATAATACATATAAAAATAATTGCAGAAATAATATATATTTAATTTAATTCCACCATATTATACATTTATAGAAAATTGTAACCACATTTGTAAAATAATAAAATATCACTCAAGGGTGAAAATTGTGTCCTAAATACATATAATTACTCAAAATTTTATTCCAAGATAGGTGAAATTACTACCTTACCTTTAATATCGAAAAAATACTCATAATTTCACAAACTTTAAAATTTAAAATTTACACGTCTCTACATTACATAACGTTTTTAAAAAAATCCTCATAAAAAGATTAAATCATTATAGTAATTATTGAAACAATATAATACATACAATTATTCAAATTTAATCATTACAATGAAATTACATAACCAAATACAAATAGAAAAACAATAAAATCTGGACATTACACACACATATATGTATCCATATCACATGTTTATTTTTCTAAAACCCTATGCCTCCAAAAAACTACAATAATGTGTATGAATAATTTTTTAATAATTTCAATATATGGTACTTAATTTGAACTAAATAATTAAAAAAGGTCATATCACATTAATATCTACATAACTCAAACAAATCACACTTAAAGGATCATGATAATACATCCAAAGTTGAGATACATGGAAAATGTGATGAATTATTTTCCAACTATATAGGTAGATCCAAATGATAATATGCCTCTCAAAATTACTTCAATATCCCAATAAGACTATTAAATAGTTGATACAAATTACATTATTTTCCAAATATTTAAAAAACTGTCTACCTAGATAAATTACTTAATTATTGAGAGAAGAGATGACTACATAAATCAATCCTTAATGACCTAAATGGATTCAAATAATTTCAATTAATGAGTCAAACCATGTAAAATATATATATATAAATATACTCTCATGGAACAAAAACTAATTATCCTAATCCTCAGCCAACCATAAAAAATCACTGTTCACAATTTTCTCTCCCTATACCTCCAACTATGAGTCTCACAACCGATATATATATACATATCATACAAATTAAGATTCCATTTTCATATGGTAAAGACATGATAAATTATAAATATCATCATAACCAAGTTGAATAGATCCTCATAAAAATATTTTTTCCATTCCTTTACCGTCTACCAAACATCATCACCATAAGACTTATTACCCCAAGTGTTAACAACCACATTAACCTATACATTGGTAAATATTATTTTGATGTAATAATGTTAAAAATATAATCCCACATTATCTATTTAAAAATATAAAACATTTAATAAAATATATATCTATAGATCTAATAATCTATTTAATCGAAAAATATATCTCTATGTCAATAATTCCACTAAAATTTTAAGCACAACATTACATACACAATCTCCAGATCAAGGGTTTCATAATTACATTCACGAGGATTAAAATATTTTGAACCATAAGAATAGAATAAATTATTCAGGTTATCAATGAATTATGGACTCATCAAATTCTCCTTGAAAATTTCAAAATAATCTTGGAACTCCTTTTTTTATAAAAAGGATTTACTTTTCTTAGTTAAAAATGATAAGGGACTTTCTTTCTATGAAAACCCATATATGAACCTCCTATAATAACCATCCAAGTATACGTAACTACTTACTTCAGAAAAAATTTCCAAGGAATTCTATGAAATGAACACCTTTCTCTTTACTAAATCAACTACCAAACCTTTCTCCAAAATAAAATAACCCCTAAAATTCCCCACATGTATCTTAAATTAATACATATACATATTCCATATAAATGATATTCCCATAGAAACCCAAAAACATATTGATATTATCAACTTGATCCTAATTTTTCATTAAATACAAAAAATATCATCAATTAAGAAAACAAAAAAAATCATCAAGATAGTGTTGAAACACCAATTTTATAATTCCGATAATCATAATTGGAGCATTCATAACTTCAAATATCATTAATATAAAATAAACTGATTATATCAAGATGAAATAATATAATAGGGGTACTTATTCCATAAATCCATCTTCTTGATATATATATATATCATAAATAAATATTACAAAAACAACTCATTATCTAAAACCAGTAAAAAATTATTTATTCTAGATAGACGATAGTCATTATAAACCCCGAAGACTTTACCATATTTTCATTTTAGAATATTTGTTTCCTAGATTTCTTTTTATGAAACACCAATATATGATTATGTTATATGAAAAATAAATTTTAACTTTATCTACAAGGAAGATCATGATTAGCTTGATTTACATGCACTTAAGACTTTATTTGATGGCTTACATAACACACAAGACTGAGTTTTACTAAAAAGTAATATATTATTAAAAGTATTACTAGTAAATATAATAAGATATATCCTAGTCATTAAATTGATTGTTATGAATAGTATTGACCAAATTATGATAATATAAAGTTTAATTCAATGGTAACCCATTAATTTTAAATGATTATATAAACTTAATGAATATAAATGGAATGAATTTATAAAAAACTATTTTTATGCTGCAAAGGAATTTTATATTAATAAATTAAATTAATTAATATTAGTGAATTATATTAATTAAATATATATTATATATTCAATAAAATATTTTTGACATTCTTCCTATATATTTTATAGGAATGTGAATAAGATTAAATCCAGCTTTATTATTGAAAACTGTATTTTTCTGAAAAGGAAAATTTTCCAACTTTTAATGGAACACATATTTTAAAACTGAATTTTGACACATTTATAAATTTTATATGTCAAAATAGAATTCTTCTTTTAAATAGAAACTTCAAATTTATCTTATTATGACTTATTGGTATTTTTCTAGGATTTTTATTCATTAAATGAATAGTGAAACATACTGAATTTTAATTGAAAACATCTTTTTTTGTATAAATATTGTGTACTGTTAAAATATATTTTGAATTTTTTTAAAGTAAATTTATATAAATTATAAATAAACTAATCTAATTATCTCATTTTAACAAATTTTATTTTGAAATTGGACATAAAAACAATTCAAACATTTGAATATTATAACATTAAAACCCTATTTTTTCGTCTTTTCTATAGGATTATTTTTAAAATAATTTCTTCCACTTTATTTATTTTAATTCGTAAAAATGATTTAAATTTTTGGAATCATCATAATTTATAATTTCCAATAATTTTAACTTAGTTTTCTACAAAAAATGTTAGTGAATGAAATGATAATTAATTAGATTGATTAAGATAAAATTAAGATTAATAAGGGAATAAAACTCAAACTTAAGATCCAAAATGAACTATAAACATGTAAAAACCCTATTTATGTCCATATTTATAACATATCCTTAATTTTATATAATATTTTCATTAATTTGGGCACATGATGTAAGGGATATATCTCAATAGTGTTTACCTTTTCATATTTACAATAATGTCACTCCTCTGCCACAACAAAAGGCACTCACCCCTCCTGCTTATTCACTCCTCTAATGAAATTTGTATCATCCAATTTTGGCACAAATAAGGTCAAAACATCCATAATCTCACTATATAAGCCTAAATTTTTATATAAGTCAATCTTTGGATTCTTTTCGTATAAACCAAAAGGAGTTACAAGAATAAGAGGTAATCTTCTTCAACGATCTATATTATTTCATTTACTTATCTGCCAACTAAATTATTTTTATATCATGATTATATATTAACATAAGTATCATAAATATACTAAGATGTTTTTACTCTAATATTTCATCCTAAACTTTCAGACACATCAATCAAATGGGTTACACAACCATAGTTCGTGTGTATGGTGGACTACCCCCTAAGGAACCGATGTAGTTCATTCACCCGTTACTACCTTCCATGGTTGAAATAATGATTGATTTATAGTTTATATAATATATATATGATATATATTATTTCATTATTATTATTTAATTTTTATATAATACATTAATTTATGCTTTCCAATTTGTGGGAATACGACAACACTATTACTGGATGGGTGAACTACCGCCTCTTCAAAGCGATGTGATTCATTCACGCTATACATAGAATGTATTAAGAATAGTTTTAATAATTATATGTGAAGTATTTTACATTCATATGATATTATAATTATTACATACATATATATATTTTAATTTTCATTCTTTTAATATGAGAAAAATGGATGTAGAGTTCATGACTACGCATGGCCTACCATTTCCATAAATGGTGCATTTTATTTCCTATCTCTAAATTTAATATATTATTATAAATAAAAATATAATAAAAATATATTATGTCATGATCCGTCCTCGGGGCCCATGTCGTGACTACCCTAAGCCCACCTTCTATAGGCTAGGGGCTAGAAATTAGCACCAATGGCGTAAATCCCGATAAACTAGGAAGGAATTTCCTTTATAAAGGTAAAAAAACACCATAGAGTTCAAGCGGAAGTAAAACACTAAGTACAAAAAAGGAAGTGATGAAAAGTAAGTGGGCTAGAATACAAACCCATCTAAAAAGTGCAGTAATAACTGAAAGAAAGTACAACAGAAAAGACAAACAGCTGGAAGAAAAGAAACAGCTCCTGGGTCATCCACCTCGGATCCTACCTGAAGGGTAGATATAGATAGCACAGCTCCTGGATCATCCACCACAGATCATACATGAAGGGTAGGTACAGATAGTGTAGCTCATGGATCGTCCACCACTGATCCTACATGAAGGGTAGGTACAGATAGCCTCCTCAACACTCTCACCCATCAACCTCCTCCGAGTATCGTCTCATCGTGAAGTCCACCACGGGGTACCGTCTTGTCCTCGAACACTCGGCCTCCGTTAGTGTTTCCCGTCGTCTGCAACCAACACAACGAGGTGCAGGCATAGACCATGTAGGGGTGAGTATACGATACTCAGAAGGGACCCCGAGACCCTCTAGGTCTCACTAAATACAACAAGGATAACCACAAAGAAGGATCTCAATAGATAACCCTTACTTAGTTATAAGCCCACACTTATGCCTATGTTATCAAGTAACCCATATAAATCATGAGGAAACATAAAGGTTATGAAATAAACAGATTACCACTGCGTAGGTATATGCCCATACATACACCTAAGTTATCAAGTAACCCATCTCAATCATGAGGTAAACACAAAGGTCGAAGACTCAGCTCAAACCAGGATTTTCATTATCGAAACCGTAACTACTGAAGAGCTCCGTCTCTGGAAAGTACAGTGATCCTGTCACAACTCTGAGGTACTTCTCACTAACCTAAGACTGCTGAGGTACTCTTCCTGTCGAGTATCACAGGTCTGCCACCTCACACAGTAGTGCTCCTCCGCCATGGGTCTGCCACCTCACAAAGTAGTGCTCCTCCGCCATGGGTCTGCCACTCACAAATTAGTGCTCCCCACTGGGCTATGCTAGTCACTCCAAATTGAATCGGACAAGCAGTTATCAGGTCTCATCCAGCTACACGGTCTCCGTACTCTGTACGCTCGTCTCTAGGAGGGTCCTCTCCAAGAGCTACAGGTCAGTACTCCAAGTATCACAAAGTTCCACGAAGAAGTATCTCAAAGGACCTCCTTGTCATAGAGGTCTCAACGCAACAGACGGCGCGTCAAACAGACACCCGGTGTGTGAGTTATTAGCCTTTTTGTCCCAGGGGCCCGGTTGGTTTCGTTGTGCGAACCAGCCCAGCTGTATCTCAACTGTACCCCGAACTCTCATAGGGTATATTCATAGGGACCATTTCTCAATGAGATCACGAGCGTTGCGGATGGTTCATCAAACAGACGTCTGGTCTGAAAGTTATCAGTTTTTCCGTTCTAGGGGTCCGGTTGGATTTTGGTTACAATCCAACTGGCCACTATCCAACTGCATCCAAAACTCGGGAGAAGAATTCCAAAAGGTTCTTCTCATCAAGAGGAATCCAACAAAGTGGACGGAATGTAAATCGGACGTCCGGAGCTCGAGATATAATCGTTTCCGCTCTAAGGGCCCAGTTGGTTTCCTGATTGAACCAACCCAGCCATACCCAAAGTTCTCTGAAACCCTAAATGTAATATACCAAAACGACCATCTCGATCCAAGGATCTCATCACAACTGAAGGTGCATCGATCGGAGGTCTGTAGTCTATGTTATGGGAAAAATAATGAAAATAGTTCGAAAATAGGGGTCTTGGGCCCAGACAGACCCGGCCCGAGACCCCCTGGGTCGGCACAAACCGGGTCGACCCGAACTGGGTCCGGGTTCGTCTCGGCCTGGGCGCGGCGCGGCCTGGCACTAGGGAGGCTCCCATGTGGCCAGCTCGGCTGGTGCCGAGCTGAGAGGACGAGGGGGGGGGGGGGGGGGGGCGCTTCCCCCTGATTAAAGCCCCCCCCCCCCATGTGGGGGATGCTCCCTTGACCGTCGGGGGTTACGACCCCCAGTCTTCCCCCTGGTCCCGCGTAGCTGCAGGACCGTCGCCTGCCGCTGCGGCTTCAGCTGCGGTGGACCCTCCTGGCGGCGTTCCAGGTGCCGCCGCTCCGGCGGGGCACCCCGACAGGCTCTTCCGCGGACCACCGGACACGCTCCGGTGGTCCATTTTTCTTTCCGTCTTCGCCAACGGTCCTCCTGGGACCCGACCTTCACTGCGGAGGCTTCATGTCCACTTTGTGGCCCGGTTTCATCATCGCCGTCAATCCACGCATCAACAACAATCTGTAGAGGGTCCGGGCTTTGTTCGTTAGCCCATGCGGTCCGCGTTAGAGGTTTTCAATCAATATCAAACTCAAACCAAACCTGATTATTCACCCCGCAACCAACCCGCAGGAACGAGCGATCTGCGGATCAACCGGGCAGAGATTGATCCGCGCTCTTTGTCCTTTTTTCAAAAGTTAAAGAGAAAATCAAATATAATTCCCCTCCCTTGAAAAGACGTCGCACATCATCGAGCCGCCGAAAGAGGCAAGCGTCGCGATGATCGGACGTCGCGGAAGATCGGTGCTGATTCCATTGACATCGGAGGGTGAGTCATCCTCGATGGCGACATTCCCCGTGGTGGTGTATCCTCCCTTGACTTAGAGGAAGAAGAAGATAAGGCACGTCATCGGTGACTTCACATTCTCCATCGGAGGCGTTCTTCGTCGGAGGCGTTCTTCATCGGAGGCGTTCTTCGTCAAAAATGTTCTTCATCAGAAGGAGGGAGCTCTTCTAAATTCTCCAAGAATTCCCCTCACAACATTTTCCCAACCAAATATTAAACTACGTTTTCCCCCATTTTAAAAGGAAAGTCAGCCATTCAAAATAATTCAAAGAGTCACTTCATTAATTATGTGTGTAGACTACATAATTAAGGAGGAGTTTAAAATTTAATTTGAAGAGCGATAAAGGGGGGGTATTGGGAGTTAAGGGGGAGGTGAGGAGTTAGGGTCATGTGTAGTCCCTACCAGACTAAACTACCCCATGGGAGGTTAGGTGGGTGTGGGCCCCACATATAACTCCCCCTTTGTTGAAAAAAAACCACTTACCATGGATAAAATTTGTGCATGACAAATTTTATTTAATTCAACTAAACCCAAAAAATTAACCACCTCAAGTGACAAAATGAAACTACACATAAGATCCCCTTAAGAAATTTCTGGCGCTGCGAGTCCATCGGTGCCCTCATATTTCAATTCTGAGCACCAGTTCAAATGATAGAAAAACCCGCTCGTTTGTTCACTGAACGTACCCGAGCTAAACTTCAAAAATTGATTCTGGGCACACCGTGCCTCGGAATCAGGAGCCGTTAGAAACTGCGTTCTTGTAAAATCCAAAAGAAAATTAAGAAAAAAGTTTCCTTGAAATTTCTAGGTCTTTAAATTACTCCCACCTCTGGGCTTTACGTCCCCGTAAAGCTTTAACACAAACTAGGGATACAAAAGTGGTACTGAGCACGCATATGATCCTTCCGCTCCCAGGTGCCCCCCTGGAGGTTCCTGTGCTACCAGTGAAAGTGAACCTGAGGAATCGATCATTCACGTAGGACCCACTCCTGTCAATCCTCAATATCCACTAGAATCTCTGCGCATGTCGCCCTGTCATCGACGTCCAACTCCCTGAGGTCGATGATGTGTGAAGGATCATGCACGTATCGCCTCATCCGAGGTATGTGCATGATTTCATGCACCCGGTGCAACTGAGGTGGAAAGGTCAAGCGGTAAACCACCTTGCCTACCCTTCTAAGAACCTTGAAGGGTCCGATAAAGCATGGAGATAACTTTCCGCCTGAGCCAAATCTCCGTAATTCCACGTCGAGGTGCGACCCGTAAGAAAATGTGGTCGCCATCCTTGAACTCTAGTGGTCTCTACCTCTTGTCAGCATAAGGCTTCTGTCAGCTCTGAGATATCCTCATCCGCTCTTGGATGACCTGGACCTTCTCTATCGTGGCCTGGACCATCTCCGGTCCCACAAGAGCTGCTATGATTTCTTCTTTGCCGATAAAAGAAATCATGTCTCATCCCCTGGACGAACCAAGTTCTTTGCCTAATACAGCCAATCCAGACATGAATGATGTATTAATGCCATGGACGATGTCGTAAGGCCTTGACGTTACTACCAAGAGATCCAACCATTACTCTCGCCTCTAAGGGTCGAGTCACACTGCCGGCATCAGCGTGAGGTAACTGGGTCTCCTCCAGTAGGAATCTCGAAAGTGAGGGTCAAGTCAACAGTTTAAACAGGAACCTCTTAGTACACAAAAAGGAAGGAAGCAAATGTCACAAAGGTAAGTGTATTTTTATTATTGCAGATCATAGTACAAAGACACAAATTTAACAACAACATGGAACTAGAAGTACGAAGAACAAAAGGAAACCACTAGTTCTGCTCCTGTACACTTTCTTCCGGAGCTCCGTAGTCGTATGCTTCTGCTGCCTAAAGTTGATCTCTACCATGTCCACCTATTCCCTGTGGTAAGGGTGGACATCTTGGTGGTGGTGGTGGAAACACCTCGAAGCATCTTCCACCTCCATCTGCACGTCCAGATCCCCCCCCCCCCCTTGGTCTTTTGCTCCTAGCGGTCCACCTCGATCGAACCTCTGCCTCTGCCTGGGAGGTTATTCATTTAACTTCTGGTCATCTGCATGGCGGGTCGGACAATCACGTGCCATGTGACCAATCCCGCCGCAAGAGTAACACTGCATGGCAAGTCTGGCACTGTCATTCCCCTTGGTGTCTCACACTACCGACCCTGAGTCATGCGGTCGACCACCGATAGGTCTGGTCGGCTTAGACCTCTGTGTCATCTGTCTATTGCCTACTACAAAAGACTCTACCGCATGCCGGATAGTGGTGGGTGCTGCTGTTGGAGACTTCTCAGCAAGGAAAATCTCCACTAAGAGGGCTCGCTCCAACACCCTTGTCTGCGTCGGGATGCTATGAGAAAAAACAGAAGCTCTAATCTGTCGCCTGATCCCCTGCTCGAAGGTTCGGGCCCTGAAGAATGGGTCTCATACCATATCTGTGGAGTAGCGCGAGAGGTCTGTGAGCCTCGCTGAGTACTACACCACCGTCATTCTACCCTACTGTAGATGCAGCAGCTCCTGTATAAGCACCGCTCGAAGGGTGGCTGGTACAAACTCTTCCCGGAATAGGCTCTCGAAGTCTGCCCACAGAAGTGTTGCCTCATCATGCATTTGTAGCATCAGGCTCCACCATCTGCCTGCTTCTGCCTGAAAAAGGCTGGCTGTAAGGATCACTATGAAGTCTTTTGGCATACCCACTAGCCTGAAGACTCTCACCATAGCCTCCAGCCAATCCTTAGCCGCCTGCGGGTTCGTCTCTCCCCTGAACCTGGGTGGCCTCTGGCGCTGGAACTCGTGCAGTGCGCTCAAGAGACGTGCACCCACTGCTGCTAGGGCTTGTGACATCGGTGGCCCAATGGGTAGTAGTACCGTTGGTGCCTCAACTGGGATAGGGCCCTATAATGAGGCCACGTCGCTCAGCGGGCTATCAGTACGTACAACTCTTGGGGCTCTAGCTGGTCGTACGCAGGGAGGCATCCTGAATGAAACAAACGTGACACGGTCAAACGATTTATACCCGGTGAGATGACCTAGTTTGAGCTGTTTTATGGGAAAACCTTTGAAAACACTAACGCAATCAGTGTTTTCATGCACAATATCAGAAATCAGTTGTCAGGGTCCTGGTGTATGGATACGTCGGCCGTCCGCACCAACACAGGACTCCCTAAACTGAAAACCACACTCGGTACCCTTAACACTATTGCTTCACAGAAGAAAATATTAGAGTTATAAGTTCTGCGGTAGAACCGACTCCTCTAATGCCAATTTGTGACGACCCGTCCTCAGGGCCTGTGCCGTGACTACCCCAAGCCCGCCTTCCATAGGCCAGGGGCTGGCGACTAGCACCAAAGGCGTAAATCCCGATAAACTGGGAAGGCATTTCATTTATAAAGGTGAAAAATACACCACATAGTATAAGAGGAAGTAAAACACTATGTACAAAAAGGAAATTTTGAAAAGTTAGTGGGCCATAATAGAAACCCACTTGAAAAGGGCAGCAACAACTGAACGGAAGTACAACAGAAAAGACAAATAGCTGGAAGGAAAGAAACAGCTCCTGGGTCATCCACCTCGGATCTTACCTGAAGGGTAGATACAGATAATGTAGCTCCTGGATCGTCCACCACGGATCCTACCTGACAGGTAGGTACAAATAGCGCTGCTCTTGGATCGTCCACCACGGATCCTACCTGAAGGGTAGGTACAGATAGCCTCCTCAACGCTCTCGCTCGTCAACCTCCTCCGAGTATCGTCTCGTCGTGAAGTCCACCACAAGGTACCGTCCAGTCCTCGAACACTCGGCCTCCGTCAGAGCTGCCAGTCGTCTGCAACCAACACAACGAGGCGCGAGCATAGCCCGTGCAGGGGTGAGTATATGATACTCAGTAGGGACCCCGAGACCCTCTAGGTCACACTAAATCCAACAAGGATAACCACAAAGAGGGATCTCAACAGATAACCCTTACATAGGTATAATCCCATACTTATACCTAAGTTATCAAGTAACCCATCTCAATCATGAGGAAACACAGAGGTTACGAAATCAACGGATAACTGCTGTCTAGGTATATACCAATACATACACCTAAGTTATGAAGTGACCCATCTCAATCATGAGGTAAACACAAAGGTCGAAGACTCAGCTCAAACCAGGATTTTCATTATCGAAACGGTAATTGCTGAAGAGCTCGGTCTCTGGAAAGTACAGCGATCCTGTCCCGACTCCGAGGTACTTCTCACTAACCTAAGACTCCTGAGGTATTCCTCCTGTCGAGTAACACGGTTTTTCAACCTCACACAGCAGTGCTCCTCCGCCATGGGTCTGCCACCTCACACAGTAGTGCTCCCCCTCATAGCCTACAGAGGTACTCCTCCTGTCGAGTACCGCGGTTCTGCCACCTCACAAAGTAGTGCTCCGCCGCCATGGGTCTTCCACCTCACAAAGTAGTGCTCCCCACTGGGCTATGCTAGTCACTCCAAATCGAATCGGACAAGCAGTCATCAGGTCTCAGCCAGCTACACGGTCTCCGTACTCCATACGCTCTTCTCCGGGAGGGTCCTCTCCACGAGCTACAGGTCGATACTGCATGTATCAAAAAGTCCCATGAATAAGTATCTCAAAGGACCCCCTCATCATAGGGGTCTCAACGCAACAGATGGCGCGTCAAACGGACGCCCGGTCTGTGAGTTATTAGCCTTTTCGTCCCAGGGGCCCGGTTAGTTTCGTGTGCGAACCAACCCGGTCGTATCTCAACTGTACCCCAAACTCTCATAGGGTATACTCATAGGGACCGTTTTTCAACGAGATCACCAACGCCTCTGACGGTTCGTCAAACGGACGTCCGATCTGAAAGTTATCAGTTTTTCCGTTCCAGGGGCCCGGTTGGATTTCGGGTACAATCCCACCCGGCCACTATCCAACTACATCCAAAACTCAAGAGAAGAATTCCAAAAGTATAGTATCATCAAATAAGAATCCAACAAAGTTGACGGCACGTCAATCGGACGTCCGGAGCTCGATATATAAGCGTTTCCGCTCCGAGGGCCCGGTTGGTTTCGTGATTGAACCAACCCGGTCGTACCCAAAGTTCTCCGAAACCCTGAGTGTAATATGCCGAAACGACCTTCTCGATCCAAGGATCGCATCGCAAATGGTTGTGCGTCGATCGGAGGTCCGTAGCCTAGGTTATGGGAAAAATAACGAAAACAGTCTGAAAATAGGGGTCTTGGGCCCGGACCGACCCGACCCGAGACCCCCCTGGGTCGGCCCGAACCGGGTCGACCCGAACCGGGTCCGGTTCCGGCCCTGCCTGGGCGCAGCGCGGCCCGGCTTCGCGCTAGCACGGCGCCTGCGTGGCCAGCTCGGCCTGTGCCTAGCTGAGCCGACATGGGGGGGGGGGGCTGCTCCCTGATTGAAGACCCCCCAACGTGGGGGCCACTCCTTTGACCACCGGGGGTTACGACTCCCGGTCTTCCCCCTGGTCCCGTGCGGCTGCGGGACCTGTGCCTGCCACTACGGTGCACCCTACTGGCGGTGCGCCGGGCGCCGCCGCCTCCTAGCGGCCGGTCGGTGCCAGCCGCCGCCTCCGGCCGCCGGCACTGCAGGCAGACTCTTCTGCGGACCACCAGACGCACTCCGGTGGTCCGTTTTGCTTTCCGTCTTCGCCCTCGGTCCTCCCAGGACCCAAACTTCACTGTGGAGGCTTCAAGTTGACTTTGCGGCCCCATTGCATCATAGAAGTCAATCCGCGCATCAACAACAATCTACGGAGGGTCCGGGCATTGTTCGTTAGCCCATGCCCTCCGCGTTAGAGGTTTTCAATCAATATCAAACTCAAACCAAACCCGATTATTCACCCCACAACCAACCTGCATGAACGAGCGATCCACGGATCAACTAGGTAGAGATTGATCCAAACTCATCGTCCTTTTCTCAAAAGTTAAAGAGAAAATCAAATATAATTCCCCTACCTTGCAAAGACGTCGCACATCATCGAGCCGCGGAAAGAGGCAAGCGTCACGATGATCGGACATCGCGGAAGATCGGTGCCGATTCCGTTGACATCGGAGGGTGAGTCATCGTTGATGGCAACGTTCCCCATGGTGGTGTCTCCTCCCTTGACGTGGAGGAAGAAGAAGAGAAGGCACGTAGTCAGTGACTTCGCGTTCTCTGTCAGAGGCGTTCTTCGTCAGAGGCGTTCTTCGTCGGAGGCGTTCTTCGTCGGAGGCGTTCTTCGTCAAGAACGTTCTTCATCAGAAGGAGGGAGCTCTTCTAAATTTTCCATGAATTCCCATCACAAAATTTTCCCAACCAAATATTAAAATGAGTTTTACCCCAATTTAAAAGGAAAGTCAACCATTCAAAATAATTCAAAGAGTCACTTCATTAATTATGCATTTGGACTACATAATTAAGGAGGAGTTTACAATTTAATTTGAAGAGTGATAAAGGGGGGTTTTGGGAGTTTAGGGGGAGGTGAGGAGTTAGGGTCTCTTGTGGGACCTACCACACTAAACTCTCCCATGGGAGGTTAGGTGTGTGTAGGCCCCACATCTAACTCACCCTCTGTTGATAAAAACCACTTACCATAGATAAAATTTGTGCACGAAAAATTTTATTTAATTCAACTAAACCCAAAAAATTAACCACCTCAAGCGACAAAACACAACTATGCTTAAGATCCACTTAAGCAATTACCGGTGCTGCGAGTCCATTGGTGCCCTTGGATTTCAATTCCGAGCACCGGTTCAAAAGATAGGAAAACCCACTTGTTTGTTCACTAAACGTACCCGACCTAAACTTCGGAAATTCATTCCGGGCACACCGGGCCTCAGAATTAGGCGCCGTCAGAAACTGCGTTCTTGTAAAATCCCAAATATAATTAAGAAAAAATTTTCCTTGAAATTTCTGGGTCTTTACATATTATATTTAAATCATGTTTTAAATTATAGATATTATTAAATAATGATTTAATTAATAATAACCACAAGTAACAAGTTAAAATATACTTGAAAAAACTATGCCATTAACACCAGAAATAGAGAAAATAATGAAATATTACTAACAAAGGTATAAAAAGATATTACAATAAGTTAATATATGATATTATAAATAATATTATTTTTGTATTATATGTTAATAACATGATTAATACAATTATACATGAATTTTAAGGATATTCACACAAAAGGAAACACAAGGTAAGGGATTTTCATCAAAATTTTTACATCTGTGAGATAAATGCCATATTCCACTGTTTCTTATTTTGTGTAGTGTTTATATAGAAACTATTTTATTTAACATAATGAATAAATTTATCATCATTTTATTTAATGTTTTATTTGAATTTATTTCATTCATGGGGATTATAATTGAAAATTTACCATGTGGTACGATATTTCATCACAATTTACATTCCATTGAGACTTATTTGTTATTATTCACCAATTTACTTTAATGTTGTGTATATATTTCCCCTTTAACGAATAAATAATACTTCATGGTATTTTATGTTTCATTTTTAATTACCTCACCGAAGTGGTTTAGCTTGAAAAATACAATGTTGTAAAAGTTATCATTACAACCTCACATTATTTTGTGATTGTTAAGTTTATATTGAAACAATCTCTTTATGAAAATAATTTTTCATTTTAAATTTCCCTAAATATACACATTATTGAGTGACCGATATTATTATTTCCTACACCACATACTATTTTTACATATGGTGTTTACATTTTGGTTATTTCTTTATCTAGGGAAATATTGATAAATTTATATTCTTTATTCTATATGGATATTTTATAAGTAATATTTATTATCAATTTAATATATTACTCGATATATAAGGAATTATTTATAATCGTAGTGATGGGTGGGGCTCAAAAATTATATATTCCCTCAATCCATTGATAGGTTCTCAAGAGAAAAATCAGTTTTCCAAATTAAATGGGTTTCAACCTGTAGTTTTAAACCATCATTTGAAAGGTCTTGAGGGCATAGGTTTTCATGTGCCCTAGACATGATTTCCAGTCATTAATAATTTCCTTCATTAATATTCTATTTATTATTTTTTTATTATACATGATATTTTGATATCATGAAATCTATAGATTCATTTCATTCTCAATTTATTGATTAAATTGAATGTGATTCAGTTATTTACCTTCCCATATAGATTCTTCCTCATCCAGTTATCTAAATGGGATATGTTCTTAGTTTCCATTCCATGATGATTTATTCTCACTAATTCATTATCTATTCCACTGTACAAACCCTTATTGAGAATTTTATCCAACCCTTATTATGTTTCCTTTCCGTGGTCTATGAAGAGGAACCCTTTGAATGAGTTTCAAGGATGCTGAGATTTACTTATGTTATGCTTTATTTTCTTTTCGTAATTTATTATATGCATCATATATGTAACATATTTTTCCAAAACTACTAAACAATTCAATCCTTTAGGATTTTATTCCCTGTAATATTTCCATTTTAAAAAATTAATATGTCAGCTTCGAGATTATAACATCAAGTACATTACATATAGATATAAATTCAATATTTTATAATATTTAATAAATAATATAACAAAAAACACTCCAGGACCGTACAGGTTATGTGAATTATTAAACTGGGAAACAAAAAAACTTTTTCATAAAAGATCCACATTTACTCCCATTTATTTATTCATAACTAAATTCCCTTTTGACATATCTTACTTAAAACCCTTCTTCAAGTCTTGGGGAAAATAAAAATATTAAATGGTGGGCTCAAATTCTATGTAAGGGTAAAAAAGGGAAATATAAATCATACCATAATCATAAGAACATAACATTTTGAAATCTTATCCTACATATAAAAGATCATAAAATCATTTCATGGGATAAAACATAAAAGTGAAATGTAATCCCAATAGTCATAACATAAGTCATGGGATTTCGTGGCGTACACACATAATCATAGAAATTCTTTTCATATTATTCAAGGCTCATGGATGAGATCGTCATAGGGGACAAAGTCCATTACTAAACCAAGTTCACTCCTCATTCCAGCCATGTATTACTGGAATAGATTAACTTGTCATTCTGGTCAAGTCTATATCATGATATATGAATCATTACCCAATTTGTTAGAGGTACATATATGTCTCACCTATCTCATATTGAACCCATTATTATTTCATCCACAAAAACATAAAAATAGTCACTATATCATAACCCATGAAATAAAATTGGTTTCATAAACATCATTCCAACATAATTCATATAAAACAAATGGATTTACAAAATAACAAAAAAACAAATCATAATAATTAGAGGGTTATAAATATAAGCATATTTAAAGAGAGTCATCTTAGATGGTAAATAATTTTCAGGAAACACTTGAAATTAATTCCTTAGGAAAAAAATCCTTTCTTCTTCAAAAATGTTTTCCTTCCTCAAAATGTCACAAAATTTTAGAAGTAATAATTGTATGTTAAAATAAAATTAAAATATTTTTTGGAAAGCTTCATTGAAATAAGTTATTATTAAGGTTTAAAAATACATTCTTTTGGAACAAGTGAAAAAACATTTTTCTTATACTTTTGCTGGAAAAGTCAAAAAGAAACTCATACTGAAAAAGAAAAAAGATTACATTCATACCATTTTTTAAAAACTCGCTAATGGGTGATATTATAGATGGAAATAAAGAATATTTTGAAATTTTTATTTATAAACCATAGATGTGGATGATAAATACACCCCAATAAATACATATGAATAAACAATCACAGATAAAGACGATATTGAAAATTTTATCCCTTATATTCGGTCTGATATACTTCGTATATATCTGAAACACATGTATAATGACTTAAATAATGTTATAGATTTTTTTATAGAATAATAATAATTTTTATGATAACATCTACGATTATACTTTCATCTGTTTGTTACTAACATTTCATTGTTACTTGTTATTCAGGTATTAACTGCTTTCTACCCTTATACATGTTTTGTCGAATAAGTTCTTATTCCTATTTTTAGGTTACAGTTATATCATTTAAAAATTTGTATTAGTATAATATATATAATATTTATTCATTCAATCAATTTATATAATCATTCATTAATGATGATTACGTAGAATGAATTGCATCACATCATGGAGATGGTAAGCCGAATGTACGCACGATATACGATATCATTCACATAATATTGAATTTTATTGAAGTGGATAGTGTATAGTAATTAATAATCAATATAATTTTGTATTAATCACATATATATTTATAAATTACATGATTATACCTATCCATGTAATGTGGTGGTGAAAATTAGATTACACCATGGTGTAGATATGGTAAGTCATATGTACGCATGCGTGGTGATTTCATTTTTCATTGTATGGGTAGAAGGTCGAATATGGTTGTTTCATAATCATAACAATTTCTCAGTATATAAGTACTATTGGAGTTATTACTTTATTATAAAACTACTCATGTGGTGGATGTAGAAGAGAACAAAATTTTGTATGAATCGGTAAATGATATTACATCTTCTTTGATGTGCCTCCTATAAAAATATTCTTAGAGAACTAGAGTTGATATTTGAAGAATAATATCACCTCTAGAATGTTTATATGGAATTTTAGAATGAAATTGGGTAGGTTATGGTCGATATTTAAGGATCAAAATGAGGTGAATTGTTGAGGGAGGAAGATCCCTTTTATAATTGATGTGAGGGGAACTTTTGGAAACCACAAAAAAATTAATTTATAATAAAACCAAACCCCACATAAAAACCTCAAAAATGTCCCAATTTGGAATATGACATTATATAGGGTGTTAATCTCATCAAAAAATAAATTTTAGGAAACTTTTTATGTTAATATAAGCATTATCATTTTAATTAATACTTATTTATTCTATTTATGTTTTTAGAAAGGTAACAAAGATTTCAATATTAAAAGTGTGAAATATTTAGTTATTTGAAGTAAATTAGACCATTAATGAATACATTAGAACATTTAAACCATATAAAAATTATTATATATTTTTAAAAATGTTTTAGGATTTTTATATAATTTCCTAAAAGCTTATTTTGACAAAATATCAATAGTGTCAATTTTGACACTATTTATTTCATGGATATTTAAAAATATAAAAATTTTAAGTGATCCTATATAAAAATATTTTATTATACCACTAAGGGTTCAAGGTAATCTAGAAAGTTCATTTAAAATAATAATTATCCCAAATTATATGCATGAAAATATTTTTAATAACATTTATTTGATCTCTTCATTAATAAAATAATTACGACCTCAATTTGGTGTAAATATTTAATATACATATTTTTTGAATAAAAATTAAAAATAAAACAATATGTTTAATATAAACCAATTATAATTCAGAATAATAATTTTTTAATAATTTATCTTTTAAATACCCCGATATTAAAAATTCAATACTCTTTTAAACCATGATTGTGACAAATTTGTAATCACATTAAATAAAATTGTATAAGTGACATTAAATTTTCTATGAGCCTCAAAATGATAAATAAGTTGACCCTTGGATGTTTATAGTTGAGATATACTCGAAAAAAAGGTTTGGTCATGTGTTCGGGTTTTTATGGTTATTAATATTTTAATAAAAATTGTTTTATTGATTTCTCATCAATTATTTAATTTTCACATCATCCAACTATAAGTCTTTAAGGTAATTAATTTTTTCCTAAAACTTTCAAATAAATTTTTTGATAAAGATTAATATTTTAGGTTTAAATTGAGAATATATAATCTAATTTATCTTTTATATAAACTTATATTAAAAATTATTTAATTATTAATGTTTGAGTGAGACATATTTCACTTTTCTTTAAATAACATAAATTAAATGTCCTAATATCATCTAAGTGGGTTCCAATGGATACAATATCGACATAAGTATGTACCAGGGAAAAATATAATCATCTAATTATATTAATACAAGTGTTAGGGTAATTTTATAATATTATTTTTACCCTTAATTACCCGATTTACCCTTTTACCGTGTTAATAAAATTTATCGATGTTAATATTCATATTTCCCAAAAATAAAATAAATCTATTTACATAATTTGGACCTACTAATTGAAAATATGGAATCCATTTTTCAAAATTCAAAACACATAAGTTGCATTGATTAATTTAAAAATAATCACTTTCTTGAAATGGAAAAATTATTTTTAAAAGTTTAAATATAGAAAAATATTGAAATGTTTTTACACAAGAATTTAATGTAAAATTAATTAAGGTGACTTAAATTATATTAAATGGGGAAAATATATTTAATTATTCTTTAAAACCATTCAATATTATAATTTATACATATAAATTATTTCAATGAAAAAAAGTTATTTTCAATTAAAATTTAGCATATTTTTACTATTCATCAAATCATGAACGTTGCCAGAAAAGTATCATAAAATCATCCAATGTAAATTTTTATATCCCACATAAAAATAAAATGGGTATGTTGTCATATAAAACTTATTAATGTGTCAAAATCATCATTTAAAAGGGGTTCCCCATTCAAAGGTGTAAAATTAAACATTAAAAAAGGTTTTTATACCTCAAATAGGGTTTTATTTATAGCCCATGAATAAAATATTAATTGGATAAATATAAAACTAATATATTATTAAGTATATAACACATATATGACTCATTAATTTCATTAATAAATGTTATTTACTCAAAAATACAAATATCTAATTGATTTATAATTTTCATAAATAATTGATAGCCAATGAATTCACAATGCATTTTCATAAGATAGATATAATTATTCCCACTAACCTAACGACTAGGAAATTATTGTAATTTTATAATAAGGTCATCTCATGGTACATTTAAACTCATAATTGGTTGAAAAGAAAGCTACTAATGAATAAAAATTATTCAAAGAAAATATTTCATAAAAAAAATCTGAGTGTAAGATTCTACCCCCTTAAACTGAATTTCTCCCTAAAAATTAATCACTTAGAAAAAAACAGACGAGTATTCCTCCCCCTAATCATTTCCTCAAGTTTCAATGTACCATATTCAAATTTTTGGTTCATCCGTAAAACTTTAACCAAGTGAGTGGTCTTGTTTCTTAGAACTTTTCTTTACAATCCTGAATCTCTGTCAGTTGTTCTTCAAAATAATTATCATAATTCAGTAGTAAAAATACAAATCTTAGTACATGTGGAGGATCAGGTATGTATTTTCTCAAGATAGATACATGGTAGACATCATGAACTTGAGAGAGATTCGGTGGAAGTTTCAATCCGTACGCTACCCTCCCAACACAATCCATAATTTCCAAAGGACCGATATACCTAGGGCTCATCTTTCCCTTCTTTCAAAATATCATTACTCTCTTCCAGAGAGATATTTTTAGAAACACCGTATAACCCCTTCAAACTCTAGGAATTGTTTTTCTATTGTCAGCATAATATTTTTTCAAATCTGAGCTGCAATTATTTTTTATTGAAGTGATCTGACCTTTTCTCCAATTTCATCAAACATATTAGGTCTTAATAGATTTATTTCCCCAAATTTATCCCAACAAGTAAGTGTCCTATACTTCTTTACATAGAGGTATTCTTAAGGATCCATCTTAAAACTTGAGTGAAAACTATTGTTGTATAAAAATTCCACCAAATGTAAGTGATGATCCCAACCACCTTTGAAATCCAAAGAGCAAGCTCTCAATATATCTTCTATAGTTTCAATTGTCCCCTTAGACTAACCATCTATCTATGGATGATGAGAAGTATGAAAACCTATCTTTGTATCCAGAGCATATTGAAGACTTCCCTAGAACATTGAGGAATACCTTAGATCCCAATCAGATATAATGTAAAGTGGTACTCTATGCAATCTTTCCATTTCCATTGCCCATATCCTAGTAAGATGGTCAAGAGAGAAACTCTATCTAATATAAATGAAGTGTTATTACTTATTATGGTGATCAATTATAACCCATATATAATTATGGACTTTAGATGTTATGGGAAGTCAGACAACAAATTCCATAGTGATGTTTTCCCATTTCCATTCTTGTATGCGTAATAGTAGTAACAACCCCATAGAATTCTTAATCTTAGCCTTAAATTTCTGAAAACCATTCACCAAGATTTATATTCAGAAACATCTCTTTTCATGCCATCCCACAAAAAAAATACTCATTCAGGGCCCCAAACATCTTTGGGCTTCCAAGACGAATAGAGAATGAATAAAAATGAGCCTAATATAATAGATATTTATTTAGTTCATGTATGGGAGGAATATAAATGTAGTTCCAGAAACTTATTATTCCATCACAATCTAGCTTGAATGTAGAAACATTTATCACCTTATTTTGTAACTCTACATCTTCCTTATGCGCCTCCTTAATCTTCACGTGTATATATGGTTGAAAATTCAATTTATAAATATAATATTTCTACCATTAAATTAATATTTCAAGATTCATCCTTTGAAAATCTATAAATATTGGATATTTTGTGATCCTCATCGTGGATAAGCTAGTATGGTATTTTTGACTCAAATCATCATCTACATTGTTCACCTTCCAAACGTTGTAATGTATTGAGCCCTTGTAATCTTTAATCAAATCCAACCATCTTATTTGGTGCCTATTCAACTCATGTTGTGTGAAAATTTACATTAAACTTTTAGAATCAGAATAAATATCAAACCTTTAACAATAAAGATAATTACTCCATATATTTAATGTAAATATTGCCATATCTAACTCTAAATCATGAGTTCAATATTTTTACTCATGAATTTTTAACTACAGTGAGGCATATGCTATCACCATTACATTTTTCATGAGAATTAATCCTAAACCCTTCTTAGATGCATCACTTTATATCAAAAAACATTCTCCAGTACAAGATAGTGTGAGAATAGGTTCACTAATTAACCGTCTTTTTATCTCTTTGGAATTCTATTTACATTCCTCCATCCAAATAGTCTTAACTACTTTATGAGTTAACATGGTGAGTGGATTAGATAATAGTGAGAAAAATATCACAAAAAATCGATAATATCCAGCCAAACCTAGAAAACATCAGTTCCTAGTTACTATTATTGGTCTCAACCATAATTTAATAACCTCTGTTTTAGCCGGATCCACAGATATCCCATCTTAGGAGATTATGTGACCCAAAAATGAATCTTTCAAAATCCAAAATTCACATAGGGTAAATATTTCAAAAACCTTCTCCTTTATCAGGGTCTTTAGTAAAATTATCATGTGATCTTCATGTTATTCCTTTCTATTTGAATAGATAATAATATAATCTATGAAGAATACCATAAACTAATAAAGATAATATCTAAATACACTATTCATTATATCCATGAAGATATAGGGGGAATTAGTAAGACCAAAAGGCATCACTACAAATTCATAGTGTCCATACCATGTACAGAATGTTGTCTTTGGTTTATCAGCATTTTTTTATCCTTAATTGATGATATCATGAATGAAAATCAATCATATAAAAGTATTCATCTTCTGGTAGTTTGTAAAATAATTCAACAATGCAGGGAAGATAATATGTGTTCTTCATATTGATCTTGTTATATTCTTGTAATCAGTGTAGAGTCTCATTGATCCATCTTTCTTCGTAAAAATAAGATCTGGTCCACCCCAAGGTGATGAACTAGGGGGTATGAATCCCTTATGTAGATTCTATTGGAGTTGTTTCTTCAATTCCTACAACTCAATTAGGGACATTATGTAAGGTGTATTTGAAATATGCATACCACCTAGTATGATATCTATTGAAAACTCAACATCATGATTTGATGGAAGACCTGGAAATTTATCAAGAAAGACATCACCAAACTCCCATACAATGGCTCCTTTCTAAATCATGAGTTTCTCCCCCAACCAATTGAGATAAATAACCTTTATTTATAGTAATCAAGATGCATAAGATAGAATAAATTTATACAGGAAGGTTATATTCATCCTTGCATCGATATATGATCATATATTGATCTGGAATATGAAATGTGACTACCATTCCTTGGAAATTTCTATGAGATCCATATATATAAAGCCAATACATCCCAATAATCACATAAAATTACACTATAGGTAGTATCACAAATTTTCAGGATAAAATTTCCCACAAAATTCATCGAGAGAAGAATTATAAACTTTTGATGCAACTATTGTGCCATTAATAGTTTTCACAGTTAACTCAACATCTAATAACTGAGTTAACATTGTGATACCCTAATATAATTCTTCAGAAATAAAATATTGGGAGATCTATAATAAAAAACCATTTTCAACTTTAGAGTGGATGGCAAGTGTACCTTTCACCATCTCATTATCATACTGCACATCACTGATAAAGATTTCATGTTAAACTCCTTTTTCTTTGGACTTAAGAGTTTTTTAACCTCAATCATCATAAATATCCCTTAGATTAGTGCATTGATTGGCATAATTCCCCATTTACTTGAACTTGTAACATTGATGTGTAGGATCTGCATTCTGTGTAGACTTTTCATTGATTTCATCATTAGACATCTTTTTACCACGAATTTGGCATTAAATTTCTCGATAACATTATTTTCAATGCATAATATAGTTACTAGTAACATTAAGAAAATCCCCCCCATGTTTCTTTCCACACATTTAGCATAAAGGAAAAGTCATATTATTTTTAGTGTGGTCATCAGATTTTCCATTGAATTCTTTTTTTCTCTTCTTATCAATCCCATATGGTTGATTGATTACTCTAATATCCATCTCAACGTTGAGATAACATCAATCAATTTCCTCGTAGATATTGAAATCCCTTATAGCTAATTCCCTTCAGATATATGGTTTTCATCCACTAGTGGATAATAAATTTGACTCGTAAGTTGGATAATAAATCCAGAATCCTAACATTCAGGTCTTCTAACATTTTCTTCATAGGTACCAATGGATTCATCATCCTTTTTCCCAAGGTCAAGGAACTCCTTCTCCATAATTTTTTAAAGGATGTGAGGAAATTACTTATGGAAAAATAAGTTCTTGAACTCATCCCATTCCATGGACTCAATTTCATCTCATTGCATCATATTATTGATAAGATTCTACCATTGATCAGCTCCACCATTCAAAAGATATAATACTAATATAACTTTATCATATTCAAAAAATTGTTGAACTAAAAATATCTTTTTAGTGGTATCAATACATTGTTCAGCCACTAATTGATCATAAGACCCACTGAATGATGGTGGACACAACCTTATGAAGGATTAAACAGAATGTTCCTCCCTCCGTTGCTATTTTAAAAGTCTATCATGATTCATATCTTGAGAAAGTGGTGTGAGCATGGACACATGATTTTACATTACATCTCCCATAATATTAGGTTTCTTAGGGGTACAATCATTGCATTTCCAATCGCATTCAACATTAACATGGTTCCTTTGGGTTCCTGCAATTGACTAAAACTAATATGCATAGTGTGAGAAACACTAATCATAATGGGAAAAACACATAATTGAAGAATACAATTTCAATTTTGGACATGTTGGGTTTTATCCTAGGTTATTCATGAACATCTCTAAAATAATAGGACAGGATTATAACCTTTTATCAGATATGTCCTTAGTGTTATTACTAAGGTTATATCATCCTTGTTTTCAATGGTTAACTATAACATTATATGATACCGACTATAATGTCTCATAATTTACAAATGGATAATACTTCATCATTTACGAATATTTATTACATAACATAACAAAAAACATGACTGGACCGTATAAGTTTAGTGTCTTTATTAACTGGGAAACATAAACAAATGGTCCATCAAACATCCACATTGTCTCCAGTTTATTTCTTCATAACTAGAATCCTTTTTGACATATCATAATTAATACCATTATTTTTAACCTGGTGAAAAAACATATGAAAGGGTGATCTCAAATGCTCATTAACGGTTAACAAGGGAAATATCAATAATTTCCTAATCATAGGAAAATAATGTTTGAAAATATTATCATGCATATAAACGATCATAATATCATGTCACCGGATAAATAAAAAAAGTGAAATTTAATTCCAATATTCACAACATAAGACATAAAATTTCGGGACTAACACAAACAATCATAGAAAATCATTTCGTATTAGTGAAGTCTCATTGCTGAGACCATCATATCGGACAAATTCCATTACTGTATCCTGTTCACTCCTCATTCGAGCCTTGTATTACTAAACTAGATTTACATATCATTCCATTCATGTATATATAATGAGATTTACATCTTTACCCAATGCAATGGTTGGAGATATATTTCCCACCCATCTAATAATGACACCATTCTTACGTGTTCCACAAAACATAAAAACATTCACTATATCATAACCTAAGAAATAAAATGGGTTTCTTAAACATCATTCAATCATAATTCATATAAAAATATGGATTTCCAAAATAACACACAGTCAAATCATAGTAATTACAACATTATAAATATAACCTTATTAAATAGTGATGTCTTAGATGAAAAATAATTTAGAGAAAATAATTGAAATTAATTCCTATGAAAAATATCATTTATTCTTCAAAAAAATTTACTTCTTCAAAATGTCACAAAATTTTAGAAGAAATAATCTTAGGTGAAAATAACCATGTAGTATTTTAGTGTAAGCATCATGGAAATAATGCATTATTAAATAATAAAAATTCATTCTTTCCTTACAAGTTAAAAATCATTCTTCTCGTACTTTTTCCAGAACAGTCAAAAAGTGCCCCATACTGAAAATGACAAAAGATTCCATTCATACCATTTAGTAAAAATTAATCAATGGGTAAAATTATAGATGGATATAAAGAATATTTTGAAATACACATTTATAAAACATGTATGTGGATGAAAAATATACCCTAGTAAATACTTACGAATAAACAATCTCGAATAAAACAAGATTTGTAAAGTTATCCCTTACTTTATATCTCATATGCTTCATATGCATCTAAACCTCTTGAATAGTGGTTTAAATACTATTACTGATTTATTATAGAATCATAATAATTTTTATGATAACATTTATCATCATATTTTCATCCATTTGTAAGTAACATTTCATCGTTACTCGTTATTCATGTATTAATTGCTTAATGTTCTTATGCATGTTTTTTCAGAAATGTTCTTATTCCTATTTTTAGGTTATTTTTATATAATATAAAGAATGATATTAGTATAACATAGATCATATTTATTCATTAAATTCATTTATATAATAACGTTTTAATGAATATTATGTAAAATTAATCACATCGCACCATGGAGATGGTAAGTCGTACGTAAGCACGTGCGACAATATCGTTCCCATAATTTTCAAATGGTATTGAAGTGGATAGATTAAAGTATATAATAATAAATATAATTTTATTTTAATCATGTATATATTTATTAATTTTGTCATTATTCCAATCAATGTAAGGCGATGGGGAAAAGCGGATTACACCAGGGTGTGGAGACGGTAAACCGTACATATGCACATGTGGTGATTTCATTTTTCATATTATGGGTATAAGGCGGAATATAGTTGTTTCACAATCATTATAAACTATCATTATATATGTAATAATATAGTTTTTAATTTATAATGAAACAACTCAGGAGGTGGATGTATAAGAAGAAAGAAGTTTGAATGAATCGGCAAATGATATGACCTCTTCTTGGACATGTCTCCACTAAAAATCCTCTTAGAGCACTATATTTGGACACTGATGAAGACCAAGAACTGACGAATGATTCTATGGAATTTTATAAGGTAAATTGTTAGGTTATATTGGAGTTTGAAGGACCAAAATTATGTGAATATTTGAGGGAGGAAGTTAGATTTTACAATTTAGGCGAGGGGAACTTTTGGAAACCTCAAAATAATAATTTATAATAAAAAAACCCAATTAAACACCTCAAAAATGTCCCAACTTAGAATATCAGATGATATAGGGTTGTAATATAATCGACCTATTAAATTTTAGACAAGTTTTTATGTCAAATTAATCATTTTCATTTTAATCAATACTTTGTTATTCTATTTAATTTTTAACTAGGGTAACAAATATTTTGAATATTAAATGGGAGAAATATTAACTTATTTGAAGTAAATTAGATCATAAATGTTTAAAATACAAAATTTTAGTCCCTATCATAATTATTCAATTTTTTTTAAAAAAATTATGATTTTTAAATTATTTATGAAACCTTTATTTTAATAAAATATCAATAGTGTCAATTTTGACACTATTTATTTCTTCGATTTTTAAAAATATAAAAATTAGAAGTGAACCATGATAAAAATATTTTATTATATACCTAAGAGATCAAGGTAATATAAAAGATTCATTTTACATAATAATTATCAAAAATTAAATTTTTTTAAATATTTGTAATAACATTTATTTGATCTCATCATTAAAAAATAAATACTACATCAATTTTGTGTAATTATTTTATATACATATTTTTTGAATAAAATTCAAAATAAGATATTATTAATAAGATAAATCCGTTATGTTTCAGAATAATACTTGTAGTCTAATTTATCTTCTGAAAACCCCGTCATTAAAAATGCTATACTATTTTATAACAAGAATGTGAACAATGTATCTTCACATTAAATCAAATAATATAGGTATCATAATCTCTTCTATAAGCCAACTTATGGTCAATAACTTAACCCTTGGATGATCAAGGTTGAGATATACTCGACCAAAAAGGTTTGGTCAGGTGTTTGTTCCTTTTGATGGTTATTAATATTTTAATCAAGTTTTTTTATTGATTTCTCATCAATTTATTATTTTTTGCATCATCTAAGAATATGTCTTTAAGGAAATTATTTATTTCATAAAAATTACAAATAAATAATCATGATAATGAAAAATATTTATCATTAAAATGTGTATTTATAATCTAAATTATCTTCTATATAACCTTATATTAAAAATAATTTAATTACAAAATTTGAGTGAGCCATAATTCAATTTTCATTAAATAAAATATTTTAAATGTTCTAATATCATCCAAGTGGGTTTTAATGGATAAAATTTCAACCCAATTATATTTTATAGAAAATTTTAATCATATAATTATATAAAGGCAAGTGTTATTGTAATTTTTTAATATTAGTTTTACCCTTAATTTCACGATTTACACTTTTACCCTGTAAATAAATTTTTCCATTGTTACTATTCATAATTCCCTAAAATAAAATAAGGATATTAAAATAATTTGGGCCCACTGATTAAAAATATGGAATCCATTTTTTAAAATTCAAAACCCAGAATTTTCAGTAATTAATTTAAATGTTTTCCCGTTGTTGAAATGAGAAAACAGGTTTTAAAAGATAAAATATTACAATATATTGAATTTTTTTTACATCTGTATTTAATGTAAAATTGATTCCAATGACCTATGTTATATTAAAGGGTAAAGAAATATTCTATTTATTCTTTGAAATCATTAAACAATATAATTTATGTATATAAGTTATTTCAATAGAAAATGTTATTTTCAAATAAAATTTAGCGCATATGAACTATTCATAAAAACATGAAAGTTATCAGAAAAATATCAAAAATTCATCCAATGTAAATTTGTATATCTTTCTAAAAAATTATATGTTTATGTTTTCATATAAAAATTATTAATGTGTCAAAATATTAATTTAAAAGGGGTTCGCTATTCAAAGTTGTAAAATTAAACTTTAAAAATTAGGATTTTATACATCAAATTGGGTTTTATTCATACCCTATGATGAAAATATCCGTTGGATTAATATAAATTTTTTTATTAAGTATATAAAACTTATATATCTAATTAATTTAATTACCAAAATTAATTCACTAAAAAATAAAAATATCTAATTGATTTATATTTTTTAAAAATAATTGATTGATGATTTATTCACAATACATTTTCACAAGTTAGTAATAATTATACCTACTATCCTATTGGATAGGCTATAATGTTAATTTTATAATTATTATATCTTTTGTTTTGGTTAAAATAATGATTTCATTCAAAGAAAACTACTGAAAAATAGAAATTATTTAATGAAATTATTTTATAAAAAACATTCGGGTGTTACAGAAAATCTAGGGTCGGGGCGTTACAATTGGTATCAAAAAAAGTTTAATAGAAACATTGGAAACTAGATTTATGAAACATATATTATGGAATATAACCCTCAAGATAGTTTTTGATGCTAATTATATAATAACATCCTCTAATTTTTGTACGGTAGAGATTATGTCGACGTTCTTTACAATGAATCCCAATATGGATAATATAAGTGGATTTTTTTCCTTCACATATAAGCCCCGGGGTATCAAATATGAAAAGGTGAGTTCGGACTAACTTGATCATAACCTGGTACACGACAACTGGCCTTACTACACACCTAGGTTAACACTAAAGGGGGATATTTTTAGGATAATTAACAATCTCATTAAAAACCATTATGAAAGATTTTAAAGTTAAGATATCCCAAAAGAAAACATGTTTATGGTTATGAGATTTTCTGTTTCTAAAATTTTCAATTTTTGGTAAGCGTTGTAGAATATTTATAATAATAAAATTGTCATAATTTTATTATATAATTTACACTATTCCATTGGTTAGAAATGTTTCCTAGAATGAAGAATGGTATAATACTTGTTGAATATATAGGGGTTTCCCTAATAAGAAAATTGATATTAATGGTATTGTAATTGAGAAAGTTATGAATATATTAGGGAATCTTAATTATGATATAAAAATTACTTAATATTGATTGGGAAACCTATTCCATAATGATATTCTCTGATGTTGGATGGCTTTATGTATAATATTATCCCATCATTCAGTGAGTCTATTGATCCCATGGTATTTGAGAAATGAATTAAGTCTTTGAAGAATATATTTATGTAATTAGGATGTGGCAAAAAATAATAGGTTATATTTACAGGGTATTGAATCAATGGAAATGAGGATAAATGGTTTTACTTTTTCTAAAATACTAGGAAGGAAGAATAATTAAAACTCATGGAATGGAAATCCTTTAAGGAGACATTATTATATAAATACATCCCTAATGAGAAAAAAATGAGATGAATATAATGTTTCTTGGTTTAAAGAAAGAGTAGGAAGAAAGTGTTGTAGAGTATGAATCTATATTTACCAATTTATCAAGGTGTGGTAAATATTTCATACACAACATTGAATGCACGAATGGCCATTTCTTTGATGTTCTTAAGACAAGTCCCTGAAACGTACTAGTTTCTGCCAAATTTTCATCATTTTATGATATAGTTTTATGTTCTATCATGATATAGAAATAATTATCCAAGTCTAATGAATTCAAAGTGAAGTAAGATAACAAGAGTATGGTAGAAAAAATAATGGATAAAGGGAAGAAGGGAAAGAATGATTTTTCCTACATCTGATAATTGTGGAGAGAATCACTAAGGGAAATGATTCAAGGGATTGTGAGTTTTTAATATGTGTGGAGAAAAGGGTAAACAGTAAAATGAATGAAAAGAAAATATATAAAAATCCTTTATTCAATGTTACAACAACAATAATATGAGGAAAAATAAAAATAAATGACACAAGAATTACGGGAATTCGTCTCAAGATATGCTAAGAAATCATGTTCAAGAATATGTTATTAACACAACCAAAGTTGAATGATTAATGTACTGGTGTATTTGGATCTATGGAATATGTTGTAAAATTATTTTATTGATGATTTTCTCATCATTTTGTTACTAAATATAGAAGGATATAATTGTATTACCTTTTCACTAAATATTTGAGTTCATATATTGAATGGTAAAATGAAAATTGATTCTGTAGAAAGTTTAACTTTTTTGGAAAACACATTGTTGAGGGATAAATATATGATAACATGTTCTTTATGTTGATAAAATTATTCTTATATAAATAAATTATATGTATAGATAATTTAATTTGGATACTACTAGATTCCATGGAACTGAATGTTAAATTTTGGGTCATAATACTTGGATGATTAATATGTTTAACCATTTATAAGATGTTATATAATAAACAATAGATTTTTTTTTTAGAGATTAATGAATTAATTCACCATGTGATGCTTCTTGTTCAAGGAAATGAGGTATAAAGATTTTACGTCATAACCAAATGATAAGATTCTATTTATAAAATAGAAATATATATTTACTTATATTCTTAGTAAGTTAAATAATTACACAATTCTAGGAAAAATGGTCTTGAAACAAAAAATATATATCATATTTTAATAAAATTCATTAATATCAATTAAATTTTCCATAACTATTATTTATGTATTTTTTGTCAAAATATTTTTCCTGAACATGTTCTTTATCACACTATATCATAACATGATAGTTATATTTCTCTTCCATATCAATTTATTCACTAATGTACTCTTATTAGAAATCCTAGTATTGTGGTGACCTTCACGTGACCTTTTAATTATTATTAAGAAGATATTTTATTAACCCTATTTATGATGTGGGGTTTTTGATATTAGTTTATTGTAAAATATCAATCCTTTTATTACTGAAATCAATTAGGCATTGTGAGGATGCAATTTATTTAAGGTAGGAAGAATGTAACACCCCGAGACTTTATAATATTTTCATTTTAGAATATATTTTTCTTATATTTCATTATATGAACCACAATGTTAGGATTATGTTACAAGAAAAATAAGGTTTATCTTTATCTACAAGGAACACCAAGGTTATCTTGAATTAAACACAACAATTTCTTTCTTCGATGGATTGTGTAACATGCAATACTGAGTTTTTCTATATAATAATATATTATTAAAAATATTATTAGTTAATATAAAAATATGAATCTTAGATATTAAATTTTATATTATGGATATGATTAAATAACTTTTTAAAATATATAGTTTAATTTATTGGTTTCAAATTAAATAAAAAATAATATAGAAATGAAATTAATATAAGTGGAATGATTTTGTTAAAAAAACCAATTTCTATGTTCGAATAAAGTTTTATCATAATAAATTAAATTAATTCATATTGGTGAATTTTATTAATGGAATATATATATCTACATATTTATATTTATATTATATTCAATCAAATATATTATTACATTCATCCAATATATTTTATAGTCATAAGATAAGAACAAATCATGTTTTTTATTTTAAAATTGTATTTTTCTAAAAAAGAAATTTTACCTCCATTTAATGGAGAAAGTATTTTAAAACAAAATTCTGAAAGTTCAATAAATCTGATAAGTAAAAAATATAATTCATTTTTTAAATATAAGAAAAATAATTATCTTTGGTTGAATTGTTTGTATTTTTCCGAGAAGTTTTATTTTTTGATGGATAGTTAAATATAAAGAATTTTAGTTGAAAACTTCTCTTTCCTGTAAAATATTTATTCTATTAATTATATTTTAAGTTAGTTTAAAAGTAAAATTTTATAAATAATAGATCCATTAATCCAATTTATTTCATTTTAATCAATTTTACATTGAAATATTATATAAAACATTTTAATCTTTTGAAGACTTTTACTTTAAAAACCTGGTTTATCGTCCCATCTACATGATTGAATTTAAATTAAATAAAGCTAATTATATGATTGGAATTTGGAGAAATGGATTAATTATTTTTAATCCAAATAATTTAAAATATATAATAATTTAAACATTGTTTTTTACCAAAAATATTACTGAATTCAGTTAAAATTAATTGCAGCCATTAACATAAAAGTATGCTTAATAAGGGACTAATCCTTGAACATTAGGGCCAAAATGACCTATAAAAATGTAGAAAATCTATTTAATTGAACTATTTCGACCATATATTATATTATATATACATTTTTCATTATTTTAGGAACTTTATGTAACGGTGAACTCTCAATAGTGTTTAAATTTTTATATTTACAAGAATATAACTCCTCCTCCACTATAAAAAGACACACACCCCTCCCACTTATTCACACCTACCAAGACATTCGTGTCATAAAAATATTAGAAAATAGTCTCCCATATTCACTCCCCTAATTCTAGAAACCTTAATGTGTTTAAGAATAAATCCTAAGGATGTTTTTTGTTATAAACCAAAGGAGTTACTCGAATAAGAGATAACATTCTGCAACGATCACTTCTGTTTCATATACTTCCCCTCCCATTAAATTTGTTTATATCATGATTATATAATAGTAAAAATATCTTAAATTTACTTATATGGTGTAATTATAATATTTTGACCTACACATTGAAACACATCCTTCAAATGGGAAACCCAACCATCGTTCATGTGTACGACAGACTACGGCCTCGCGAACCGATTTCATTTGTTCCTCCATTACCACCTTTAATGATTGGAATAATGATGGATTTATATTTTATATATGAAATATATTATATTTATAATTTATTTATGCTGATGGAATATTTATATAACACACAACATTATTATTTCTATTTTGTGGTAATATGATAACATCAGTTTTAGATGTGCGGACTACCACCTCCTCAAAACGACGAGATTGGTTCATGCTATACATGGAATGAATTAGGGATGATTTAATAAAAATATAATTTATATATGAAATAAATATTGTTATTTAATTATAATTTAAATATATATCATTTAATTTTTCTTCTTTTAATATGAAATATAATTCGAAGCAGCATTCATGTGTACGTATGGCATATCGTCTCCATGAATGAAACAATTAATTTCCTATCTCAAAATTTTATGGATTATTATAAATACATATTTAATGAACATATATGAAATTTATATAATTTTTTAAATTATTTATAGTAAGGAATCATTATCTAATTAATAGGAACAACAAGAGAGAAGTAAAAACATACTAAAAAACTAGGCAATTAACACCCAAAATAATGAAGATAATGAAGGATTGTTAAAAAATATGTAATAATATATTATAATAAGTTAATATATGATATTATAAATATTATTACTGTTATATTATAAGTTAATAAAATTATTAAAACCATCATAAATGATTTTAATGAATGTGAACCCAAAAGGAAATGCAAGTTAATGGATTTTCATCTCACCTTTTATATCTGTGAGATAAATGTCATATTCACCACTTTCTTATTTTGCATGGTGTATCTATTTATCCTAATGTATTTAATATAATTAATAAAATTATCTTCATGGTATTTTAAATTTCATTTCATGTTATTTCTTTCATGGGTCTTATAATTAAAAAGTTACCATATGATAAGGTGTTTCATCTCAATTTACATTCCATTGAGAATTATTTGTTGTTATACACTAATTAACATTAATGTGGTGTTTATAGTGACCCATCTTCATTTAATTCCATGATTCAATAATAATTCATTGTATTTTATGTTTCATTTTGAATATCCTCTCCTAATGGTTATATATTGAAAATTACCAAGTGGTAAAAGTTATCTTTGAAATCTCACTTTCTTTTGGGATTGTTAACTTTATCTAGAAACAATCACATTATGGTAATATTTTTCCATTGTAACTTTACTTAAATATTAACGTTCATGGGTGATGTATATTATTATTTTCAAAATGGTATATCATTTTTACATATGGTGTTTACTATGACAGTTATTTGATTATCAAGGTAAATATTGATAAATATGTATTCCTTATTCAATACAGATACTTGATATGTAATATTGACAATTAATTAAGTAAATTACACAATATATGAGGAATTATTTATTGTGGTAGTGGCGTTTTGGTCCCAAAATTTATATTTCCCCTCGATGTGTTGATAAGTTCTCATAAGGCAAGTTAGTTTTTCAAATTTTGTGGGTTTCTTCCTGTAGTTTTAAACCATCTTATGAAGGTATTTATGGTATAGTTTTTCACGTGACTCAAACATGATGTCCAATAATTAAAAATTTCCTTGATTGATGTTCTAGTTTTAATTATTTTTATCCCTGAAAGTTTCATGTGACAAGATCTATTGATGCATTACATTTTCAGTTTATTGATTAAATGGAATGTGTTTCTTTTATTTACCATTCCATATTGATTATGCATTATCTAGTTATATACATAGAATGTGTTCTCAATTATTTATCTTTACATGATTATTTTTTCTCACTGATTAATTATTTCATCCACTGTACTTATACTTATTGATCATTTGAGCTCACCATTATTAGTTTTCCTTTACCCGGGTTATGAGGAATAATCCTTTTAATGAGTTTCCAATATGTTGGGTGTTTACTTATGATATTTTTTATTTTATTTTCCCAATTTATTATTAGTATCATGTATATAATCTAGTTTTTAAAAACTGCTAAATTGTTCAGTCCATTGGGATTTGATTCCCTCTAATCATGCTAATGTAATAAAGTAGTGCACCGGCTCTAGGATTCCAGGTTCAGTGCGTTATAGTGATTATTCATTATCAATTGATGAAATTACTAATAATTTATACAAAATATCAGGCTTCCACCGACCTTATTTATAAATAACCCATAATAATCACATAGAGATGCACTATATTGAATAAATACCCAATAAAAAACTATTTAATCTAAATATTCAACACCTGAAGCTCTGCTAGTTTCATATTAAAACAATAGGAGGTCAGCTCCATTTATAAATTAAAGAGTCATATTTTTAATTAGGATGATAGTGAACCATTACATGATTTATAGGCCCAAATATTACATGGACCAAAATCCCAGTTTCCTAAAGACCATTATAAAGGTTCCCCTATCATCGCATAAATCATCAACAATATCATTAGACATAAATGGCCCAAAAATACCCCATAAGGAGTATTAAAAAGGTATAAATGTAAAATTATCAATAAACTCCTAAAAATATCCCATTTCAGTTTGGGAAACGCATCCATATCCACATTAGTTACACAAAGGATCATGATTTCCAACAGAGATTTAAAATTCTACAGATGAATCAATCTCTAACCTAAAAAAAATACATTTCTTGAATAGATAGTGCATGATGTCCATAAAACTAGATAAAATCACCCTTTATTAATAATAATAAACACAAAAATATATAGAGTATAACTATTCCACCCCCAGGATAACATCATATTTTCTAATTTATAGCAAGAAGAATTTCTAAGAGAATCCATATTTCATTACAATCAAATCATTACTACACACATCAAATAACATCATTTTTCTTCTCACTAGATTAATAAAATATAGTGTCCTTCAAAGCTTATATAATGGATGTTTTAACCCATAAAATAGGGAAGGTATGATAATAATACTACAATAACTGGTATCATTCAAAAATAATTCAGCAGTTGAGTAAATGAAAATCATACCTCAAATCACCCTATATCCCTCCAATTCATAAAATTATATGTTTAGTTGTTTCTTGACTGCCAAATACTTTATATCACCATTATTAATACATTATTTTATATCCTATCTAGTTACCTCTCTTCTATGATACTCTATTGTATCCCATTCTATGTCCTCATTGTGAAATTTTCCCCAATGTTCATATATCCTATTATTGTTTCATAAAAGGATGTTAAAGAGGATAATGAAATTAATATGGTGAATCAATTATATATAAATCCTTCTAATAACCCTTATGGACACCATAAAAATATGATAATTTAACTAACATATGGATGATCCCACCATAAGAAAACATTAAAAACCCTAGGCCTCACGAAATGGTTATATACTACCCACAACAAATAAATGAGATCATGTTGACATATAACAACCATAGTCCTGTTATAGGACAAATTACTATAAAAATTGAGAGTTTCTACCTATAAGTCCACTAAAAGAATCTCCTTATTTAGAAATCACTTGGAAATACCCCATATAGGTTAATAAATTATTTACCGTATTATAATTTTCTAATACCACTATAAAAGAACTTAGAGAGAAGATCCTATAATATATTTAAATATCATCACTCAAAAATATCTAAAAATAATGAGTTATTATCATATTATAAATCATTAAATTCATAAAATAAATAAACAAATACATGATAATTACACCAAACCATTAAATAAAAGGATTTTATCCAATCATAACTAATAACTCCAATAAAATCTAAATAATAAAAGTCTTTGATATTTAATGTTTCTTAAAAAATTATTGAAACAAAACCCATATGATTTCATGACCTATCCCCTGGGGCACATGCCATGTTTACTCCATTCCCACCTCTGAAAGGCCAGGGGCTGGTGACTAGCACCGTGTAGGAATATCCCACAAAGGGAGGAATTTTCCTATGAACCTGCACACATGCACCAAACTCCAAGCCATCATGTATAGAGAGAAAAAACACTATATAAATAAAATGAATCCATACAAATACAACCCAACAACATGGAATGAAATAAAGTAATGAATTATTGTACAACTGGGCCATAATACAAGCCCACTAAAAAATGGCAACACAATAGTCTAGCCTATAAACACGGGAACTGAAGCTGCTGTAGGATGATTTCGGAAACACCTTGGATCATCTGATCTCACAAGGCACTGTCTGGTCCTGGTCAAGGTCCTACTCCACCTAGGACTCCACCAATGAATCAATCAAATGCACAAGACATGAACTGTGTGTGTAAAGCCTATGCAAGGGTGGGTAAAAAAATACTAAATAGGACACCCTGATAACTATAAATTAAAACCACAAGGAAAAATACACAAGTTACAGCCATATCGACATAGGTATATTCTCATAAATATACCAATAACATCCACATATACTCTTCTCAGAGACTAATAATCATAATGTTCCAACCACATATCTAGAAATAGGATTCCCATAATAGGCTCAAGAGGTAACACATACAACCAAGATATCATAATCCATGAGCTCATCCATCCAAGATGGAACATGTCTAAGATGTACACTCCATCGAGAACATCCTACTGGGTCTAGCTCCACTGCTCAACACCATAGGTTCTGTTATCGATGTCTTATGCCCAACAAAAGACTAAGGAAACCAGAGTGGAGAGGCCCACGCTCACCACTATATATAGATTATGGATACCTTCTCCTAACCATCTTCTAAAAACTATGTCACACCTATATGGAGGGACATGTACCTTATTCCATCAAGGGATAACAATCTCTTATATAGTTATCATTTAAATAATGTGGATGGGCCTGATCCTCGTAATTGTGTCGAACAGCTGAGGGAGCTCATAATTCAATGGAGGACCCACCCTCTGCCGCTGCTTGAGATGGGGGTGTGAAAATCCATAACTGAGGACCCACACCCTGATCCCACAGGGGAGTACAACTCATGATGGACCTTCACCCTGATCCCATAGGGGAGTATGACTTCATAAGTTGAGGACCAACACTCTACCTGGTACGGGAGTACTACTCTGGGACTAGAAGAATTGTTCCCTAGTATGATAGGGTAGTACCAACACTATTAGTTCTTGGGTGGAGGTCCCATGCCCTAGAACAACAGGGGAGTACAGAATCCTATAATAGAGGACCTTCACCCAACTAGGTAGGGTAATACCGACTCTATGTACTTTATATATGGAGGACCTACACCCTAGTGCTATAGGTTATTACTTAATAAAATGATAGAGTACCTTATCCCTAGTCCCACAGTGTAGTACCTACCCTTCCATCATTATCATCACCAAGAACCTTCACCCTATTCCTTTGTTGGAGTATCACCTTCAGAGGAAGCTAGCTAAAGGAAATGAACCTACTCCCACGTTGCGGGGAATCCAATATTTATGAAACATGCTGATTTCCACTCATGTGTGCATGTACTGGGAGGACCTACACCTCAAACCATTAGGTTATATATCAACTTTAAAAAAACTCATTTCTAGTATCTCAAAAGGATCATCTTGTCGCAAGGGACCCAATGTCACATACGGATTGACAAACAAATGCTCAGTTTGAAAGTTCTAGGCATTTTAGTGAAAATGGTTCGGTTGGGACCGGGTCCGGCCTGACCCGGTCGGACCGACCAGACCCAACCCAGGGTCCGACCTGACCTAATAGTTTAAGCCCACTGCCAGTCTGCCTACCCTGGTTGGGTCTGTCCTACTGGCTCTAGCTCGACCTGCTCGGACAAGGGATGATTTTTCCACCCCAAGCACAGCAAGCACCGCATCTGCTCTATGTCACACGGCCGGCTCGACCAGACACCAATCTACATGCCCACAACATGAGTTGTGAGTCTATCTCCCCTCTCTAGGGTATGAAGTTGTGGCCTTTCTCCACATGGTAAGCCACCTCCTGCACTTGGCCGCTGGGGCACAAGTGGACCCTTTTGTGGGACATTAGTGTTTCTTCGATGGTATTTTTTATAATCGGGAAGATGTTACAGAATCCTCGCATCGTTATCGTCATTTCCATGGGATCAAATCCATGTTTCTACCCATTCTTCCAGAAAATTTTTGAGTGATGGTATCTCCCATGACGCTTCGATCTGTCTGTCATTATTGTCATCGAACCTCCATCATGTCCTGTTCATCTCAGGTCTGTGATATCATATTGTTGTTCGAAGAATCAGGTGCACAATGATCAATAGATAATGAAATCATCAAGTCACAGTCCCAAAAAAGAAAGGCCCTGGAAAAATGAAGAACGGAGGGAGAAAATCATGAATCCAAAAATAGGAATGGACCTTGATCGATGTTCATGTCGATTGAAGATCATTGTTGTTAGAATGACATTTATAATACAACAAGAATTCTATGGTCATTCTCCTAAAAAACGTAAAATAATAAAACTCATCTCACAACAATAACCGATCCATGGGCTAATAAGTTAGTAGATTGCTCTGTGTTTATCATGATATTCAAGAACAGGGAATGGAAAAAACACAAACAACGTACCTATATTTGGTTCGATCATTGAACCACGGCTCTTCCGATCCAAGTCCTAATCTTGATCTGCCAATCCATTGGAGTTCATCAGAGGTGGATCATTCTCCTTACCTTAGAGGATTTCAAGTTTTATGGAAATTACCCTATAATTATACAATGGTCAAATAAAATAAATACAATGTTTGGTAAATTAAATATATTTCTATTAAATATTTTAATGACATTAATGTTTAAATTCTAACTTTCACCCTTGACCCGCACAGGTCAAGGTTAGGCACCGACTAAGGTGAAGTCATTGTTCTGAAGGCAATAGTGCCCTTGGTTTTCTGACATGGGCATATTTTTTATGATATTGAAGCTCAATGTTCTCCGCCTAAGCCATTTTAATTAAAATGAACTTTATTAAAAGACTTATTCCCTGTAAACCAGGCCTCAGTATCACATGTTGTCTCAGTTTCTAGTTTCGAAATGTTCCCATAAAATTTCTAAACATAAATTCAATAAAAGTCACAGTCATTTAATAATCCCAACCTTATGGATTATCCTCCATGAAAATAAATATCCTACACTCGAGGGAGGAAAAACTAAGCTCCCTAATGGGATCCCACACTATTGAGCTCCTCAAGGGTCCATGTGATACTTACAATAAGGCACTTAGAGGAACGACTTAGATCAACCACACTCATGTCAATATTCTTCTAGAACAACACCGTTCAACAATAACACATGTCTCTTTAGCTTCAACAAGTGGGAAACCACCAAGCACCACGGTCTGCCTACTGTCATGGGGTCTAGCGGCTCACCTCCATGCTAACCTGGAACAGATACAGACAGAGCTCCACATTTCACATCAACCCTTGGATGAACTGTACAACATCGTCCCCTATAATTACACATTATAGGATAATAATGAACACACATGGGTATTTATGAACAAAACAATCATGCCCAGGAGTGAACACTAGGTCTTTCTAGGCCCTCTATCTATAACCTCTACCTAGCAGACAACATTCTAAAATGAAAACACTTCCACACCCACTAGTGGAATCCCAGTCAAGTATGGATGGTATGAAACCATTCCATACTATGGAAACATCATGGGATCTAACTCTTCCACCATAAAAACAATCCCATGTATGAGAAGTCGTGTATAAAAACTCCACCGGCAGGGCTAGGATCTGCTTTGATGCTTCATGTCCAAATTTCACCTAGAATACACAAGAACAAGGGATTTGAACACCATACCTCAATACTAGGTTTCATGAACCCCCTTCATATTAAACCATTTGCGAGGGTCCATCCTATGACCCCTGGGTCTACTTTTCACTGACAAGGAAACCCCATTTCATTATTATGGACACCCCACACCCTTCACCTAAAATAGTTAATCTGGGCATCAACAGTAGTAGTCCATAACAAGGATGAAATAATAATCCATATATGCTATGAAAAATAGATCCCTACCACAAATCTCACCACCAAAAGTCGAGTCACACTATTAGCGATAGTGTGTGTTTATCGGTCCTCCTCCAACAGGAGTCTCTAAGCATGTGGGTCATGTCCATGGTTAGGACAAAAATCTCTAAGTCTTAAAAAAACTCATGGGAAATGAGAAATACTAGAACTAGTTTCCATTAATATGGAAGAAAAAAGGAAAAGACACAGGCCATACCTCGGATCTCTCTTAGAGTCTATGGGTCTTAATCCATGACTGCATACAGCTATCCTCAACCATATCCTCCAGCTCCTGAAGCCTAGCACAGAATACCTCATGATTTTCTTCTAGATCATCTTCCTCACCTGCATCTTGTGAAACTACTTTCTCCAAGCACAATCTCAACTAAGGAGGCTCATCAAATGGCTCCCTATCAACATCACAACGGTTCAGACAATATCTAACGATATTCCCCCATCCATCGCAAGAATAACCCCACCTCTCATGTGGATGATCCGGTCTTTAGCTCTGTGCCTATACCACAGGCCCACACATCTATGATCTGATCAATTTTCTCCTACTAGGATGATGGGTCACATCCATATGCTTCACAAACAAGAAACTCTAAACAACCAGAGCCTGGTCTAGTACTCTATCATAGGTTGGAATACTCTGTGGAAATAATGAAACCCTAATATATTGTTGTATTCCCTTCTCAATGGTCGGAGCTCTAAAAAACTGGTCTCACACAATTTCTAGGGAGTACCATGACATGTCGATGAAACAAGTTGGAAACTCCGCCATAGTCATGTTACCCTATCGAAGTTGTAGATGGTCCGGAATACATATTGAACTTAGTGTGGATGTGTAAAACTATTACATAAAGAGTATTTCAATCTCTACCCAAGTGAGTGTCTCCTCATCATGTATCTTGGCCAATAACCTCCCCCATCTCTCCACTGAACCCAGAGTAAGGCTTGTGGTTTGGATCACCATCTGACTGGGAGGAGTCCTTTCTATGAGGAAAACTAAAGTGACCACCTCGAGCCACTCATATACTACCTGAGGGTCAAGATCACCCTAGTATCTCAAAGGTCCCTACCTTTGGAACTCATGTTTCACACTTAGCTTGTGAACATCCATGGCCTAAAATGCCGATACAATATGCTGCTCTATGGGTGGTGGTTCCACCAGCAGGAAACCTTGAGGAAACACCTCGGAGCCTGTTCCCTACAATGAAGACTCCTCACGGGGTTGATCCTTATCATCACCACACTGTAGAATCCTATCTATATGCCACTGTAGTGGCATCCTAAAATGGATCCAGATGTACCACATTTAATGGAGTATATCTTGAGAGTTTACTCAAGAAGACATGGAAAACACAAACCATTCCTATATGATGCATGTACCATTTTTTTCTCGTTGGCCAGTTCCCTAATGTATCGAGTCAAATATCCAGTTATTAGAGACCTAGTGAATGGATAGATTGGCCTCCGCACCAACACTGGAGCCTATGGCCTAAGAATCAGACTCGATACATCATAACACTACTTCTATGAAACCCAAACCAAGCTCACAAACTCCCAGTACTGAGGTGAAACCAAACCACCAATGATACCACTCTGGCATAGCCCGTCCCCTAGGGACTGTAATGTGACTACCCCAAGCCTGCCTCCGATAGGCAAGGGGTTGGTGACTAGAATGAGGTAGGGATTTCACACAAATGGGAGGCATCTTCCTAAGAACCTTTACCCACACACCCAACTCCAAGCCATAATGGATGGAGAGAGAAAACAAGTAGTAAATAAATTAATTCATACAAAAAAAACCGACAATAGGGTACGATAGAACGAAAAGAAGTAAAGTGAAACCATTCCAGAATAAAATCCCACTAAAATAAAGGCAAATGAAAAGTATAACCCGTAAACATGGGTACTAAAACTACTATAGAAAGCTACCAGAAAACCCTTGGCTCTTCTGATCTCACAAGGCACTATCCGGTCCTGGTCTGGGTCTTGCTCCACCTAGGACTCCACCAAAGAATCTGTCAACTATACAAGGCACAACACATTCAAGAAAATCCCATTCATGGGTGAGTAAAAAAATACTCATTAGGACACCCTGAAAACCACAAAGTGAAACCAAAAGGAAAAATACACAAGGTAAAGTCAGCTCCACCTAGGTATATTACCATACATATACCAAGAACATCCAGATATACTCTTCTTAGACACTTTGAATAATTACGTTGCAACCTCAACTAGTGAAATTGGATTCTCATACTAGGCTTGAAATGTAACACATAAAACAAGGAGAGAAAACTCCATGAGCACAACCATCCTTGATGGGACCTTTCCGAGAGGTACACTTTATCAAGAACATCCTTTTGGGTCCAGTTCTAGTGCTCAACACTAGAGGTTCAATTGTTGTTGTCTTTCTCCCAATGCAAGACTTGGATACCTAAGTGGAGAAGCATGGCCTCACAACTATTCACATATGAGGGATCCCAAATCCAAACCATCTCATAAATACTCTGTTAAACCTATAAGGACTAACCCACACCTCATTATGCCACGGGAGTACTACTCTTATCTTGGTATTGTTCACATCAAGTGGATGAGCCTGCTCCTTATAACTATGTCTGAAATCTAAGGGATCTCTAACTCTAATGGAGGACCTGCTTCTTACTATTTCTCGAGATGGGGGAGTGAAAATCTGTAAGTGAGGACCCACACGCTGATCTCATTGGAGAGTACCACTCATTAAGATCCACCCATTTATAACATAGAGGAGTACTACATTGTATGTTGAGGACCCTCACCCAACCCATTAGGGGAGTACTACTTAGTGACTAGAGGACCCATGCCTTGGTACGATAGGGGAGTACTGACTCTTTCAGTTCATATGTGGAGGACTCTCACCTAAGAACAATAAGGGAGAACTGAATCGTATAAAAGAGGACCTAATCCCTACCCGGTAGGGGAGTACCGAATCAATGTATGTTAGACATGGTGGACCCGCGCCATAGTCCTATAAGGTAGTACCGAGTCCACTGAAAGAGGGCCCACTCCCAGGTCCCATAGGGGAGTACCTACTCTTCCTTTATGAACATCATCATGAACCTACACCCTAGTCCTTCAGGGGAGTAACACCCCTGGAGGAAGCTACCAAAAGGAAATGAACCCACTCCCACAATGTGGGGAGTCTTATCTTTATTAAACACGCCGATTTACAGTCAATCATGCTAGTACCAAGAGGAAATACTCCTCAAACCATTATGAAGACTTTTAACTTCCAAAAAACTCACTTTTGGTATCTCAAAATGGTCGTCTCTTTGCAAGGGTCCCAATTCCCTAGATGTCTCGTCAAACAGACTATCCATTTGAATGTTATGGAAATTTTAGTGAAAAGGTTCTGGTGGGGATCAGGTCTGGTCTGACCCGACCAGACGGACCCGACCAGACCCGACATGGGTCTGATGGGTTTGATTAGATCCACTGGGCCCAACCCAGATGGATTCTACCCACTACTATCCCACCCTGACTCGGTACATCCTGTAGGTTCCAGCTAGGCTTGCACAGACATAGGCCGGTTCATCTGCCTCGAATGTGACAAGTGTTGCATCTATTCAATCTCACGTGGTTGGCTCAGCCGATAGCTGATCCACAAATCTGTGTATTCATTCATAGGTCCAGATACCCCTTTCCCCGACATGATGTCTTGGCCTTACTCCATGTGGGAAGTCCCATAAATGTGGATTCCACTCCCGGTGCGTGCTGGTGGCCCCTTCCACAGGCCACTGATGCTTCTCAGGTTCTCCATGTTCTAATCTGGAAGATGTTTCAGAATCCTTTGGGTGGAATTATTCATCTCCATGGGCTTGAATCAATGTTTAAACCCATTCCTCTAGAAAATTTTCGAGCGATGGTATCTCTAATTCCTCTTTGATCCATCATTCTTTGTCATCATCACACTTCCATCGTGCCATGTCCCCCTCAGATCCATGATATTAGACCGTTGTGCCATGAATCGGGTTCTCAACGATCGATCGATAATAAACTTGTTGAGTCGCGGGGTAAATGAAGAACACCAATGAAAAATGAAGAACAAAGGGAGAAAATCATGAATCAAAAAATTGGAACATACCTCGATTACTTTCCATGTCGATGGAGGTTTGATTCCATTAGAACGAAAATTCTAATCCAACAAAAATTATAAGGACATTCTACCATAAACCCTACTACAATGAAATAGATTCTATAACAACGACTGATCCACTTTCCAATCTTTTAGCTGATTGGTCTGATTTCATTTTGATATTCATGAATGCGAAAAAAACACAAACATCGTACCAAGACTTGGATTGATCATCAATTCACCTCTCTTCTGATCAAACTCCTCATCTTCATCCTCCAATCTATTGGTGTTCATAGAACGTGGATCCTTCTCCTTTCCTCATATGATTTCTATGATTATGGAAATAATCCTTGAATTTTGAAAAAGGTCAAATAAAATAAATCCAACTTTGCGTCAATTAAAAATATTTTTATTAAATATTTTAATGATGTTTACATCCAAATTATAACTTTCACCCTCAACCCACGGTGGTCGAGGTTTGGCCACACCTAAAATAAAGTCGTTATTCAGAACGCTATAGTTCCCTTGGATTTCTGATCTTGGAATCCATTTGAATGATTTTAAAGTTCAAAGTTCTCCACTTGAGAACTTTTAATTAAAAACTAATCATTATTCAAATATTTATTTTGGGCACACCGGGTCGTGGAATTGCAGGCCGTCCCAACACCCGATCTTGGAATTTTCCCAAATAATTTCTAAAAATAAATTTAGGAAAAATATGTGTCATTACACATGATTCTAGACACATCACAATATCTTAAGAATAGAATATACCACTAATATATCAAACCTATCAAAAATAAGACTTCAAATGGAGAATAATGCTCATAATCTATTTGGATTAGCAAAAAATATATCTCAAATTTCTCTAACCAATACTAAGTATCATGATAAAAGAGTGTCCCATCATATTTTAATGGATTATGTTTTTGTAAGACCCTAAATTATATCTTATAATATGTCTATCCCTAAGTCTACTCTAAGACATGAAATCTCATGTTGTTGTTTCACCTCAACCCTATAAAGCTCATGACATTATCATAATTATAAAATATTTATAATTAGATAAACCAACCATAGTATAAGAATATATATGAGTAATTACATGATGCAGGAATCCGTACATATTATGATCCTCTATAATATGTATACTATTCCCTAAATATTTATCCATAGCTTAAAAGGCCCTCAATTATATCACAAGATCCCTTCAACACCAAGCTAGTTTATTTAGTTTACTTCACACATAGGGTTCACGTAAAATACTATCCTTTCAACCAATTCTATCCTCAACTGTTCATACTTAAAACTATATCCTAAAAACACATTATTTGATACAATATTTTCATTAATTGATGCTATTAAGACTCCAATTGAGTTAGAAAAGAGTTTGAGTATGACTCCTATAGGCCACCTTCAATTGGCCACAAGTTAGAGACTAGAACAAATGGAATATAGTTACACATATATGGAATCCATTGACCTTTTAAAACGAAAAATTCATAACACCCAGATTATATAAATTCAATTCCTATTTAAAATAAATCAATTATATAAAGAACATGTATTTTGTTTCATAAAAGTCTATTCAATAAATAGTAAATAACCACAATATCAATAATCGCATCTATGACTCAAGAAATGTACATTCTGAATCCACTAATAAGTCACATGTGTCTGGATATGAGGTCCTTTTACACCACCACCAACTATATCAAGATTATCAAAATAATAGAATATATAATGTAGTGATGATAATATTATTATACTCAATAGATTCATCCCTATATATCACTAGCCACCGTGTTAATGAAGCATACTAATTCTTATATATATGGAATAAATAGAATAATAAATAAGGTAAAATCAACCTCCCAAATGTCAACCACCCAACCACTAGCATTCTATACCATATTATTATCTCAATTTCGAAACCGTAACACTTTCCCCATCACACATCATAACGTAACCTCCAAAATTATATTAATAACCACTAATCCACATACAATCATATAGATGAAATATATTATTCAGTACCTCACTATAGAATCATCATATGATTTTACACTCATAAGGACCTCTTTGTAATATCACCACCAACATGTTTATATCCACCCATAGGGAACATTCTCTAATATCCTAATGTAGTTCTCCTTATATAAATACATTGATAAATATTATCCAATTAATGGGTCACTCTCCACCCATAGGGACTCTAAATATTTATTTGGTTTCCAATATTAAGTAATCCAAACCCCATTATATCCTAAAACAGATTGGTAGTTATTCACCCTTAGATACAAAAAATGTTATAATAAGTGTCTGATATCAAGGACTTTATCCTTCATAACCTTAAATAATTGGGTAGTTGTCCATCATCGAGGAATATCATAGTATTAACAAGTTTCCACCCTCAGTGTCACACCATTATATCACTTTTGTATATTGTTTTATTTAATTTCTGAATTTATTGGATTCAAGGGAGTCCTAGTATTATTTTTTTGTACATTTTAAAGCTATTCACAACACAAGGATACTGAACAACTCAAGAAAAATATATTGACTCTATTAAGTAGATAATGGGGAACCATGAAGCATACCTTTATATATAAATTGATAATGAATTCTTGGTCATATATGGGGTAATCATGATGAAATACCCATGAGTAACTATATATGAAAATTTTATATATGTGTCCTCAACACATTGTTTTGTAAACCATTCATCCCAACCATGTGAAATATTCCATCCTTTTCTAGTGATTATTACACAATTTCCTCAAAAATAACTAAATCATGTGAACAACCCATGTAAGTCATATATTTGATTCAATTTATCAGACATGATCATCACACCATTTGGTAAACCCGATAGAAAAACTATATAGATTGTTCTCATACTTAAAATAGTGTTATTCTCTTTATGCCCATATAAATTTTAAAATCCAATGGTATTCATTCTCCGTCATTAATTTGGAACTAATCAATGGTGATACCTATAAAATTTTCCCCTTCTCTCCCTTTAGAATATGAACTTATTTTTTAGAGTGATTTTCAACAATGTTTTTCCTCTTTTTCTTTTATCCTCTACAAATATTCTTGTTTACCATTATTCCTCTCACCATGTAGCCATGATGTCCAAACTATAGATAAAGGGATTTTATCAATATTTGTTTTTATTCTTCTTTAGGGTATTTGTACTGTTCATTTGGATTACCCCTTCACTTATATAAAGTTTTCATACCACATTTGTATGACCAAGGTAAATGATTCTATGAAAGTCCTCTTATTTGAAATGATTTGGGCGAATGATTTTTAAAAACCCTTATTTTATTAAATGTTTTTTTAAATTATAAATGTTTGTTAAATGATATAATTATTATTATTTTAATATTTATGATTTTAACAATATCACATAAAAAATTCAGTGGTTCGTAAGTTGAATACTATTAAAAATACATTGTGATGCAATCTAAATGTTTTTGTAAATCCCCTATAGGAGTTTGGTTTCATAAAAAACTAATGTTTTAAAGAGATTATTAGGTAACTTAATGACTTTGAAATAATTTATAAAAAAAATTTATTATTTTTATTTTTTCCCTTATTAAATGAAGTAACTGATGGAATTTTATTATTATTAAATATTTGATCTCTTTTATTATTGGATTATAATTCTTACTCAATAAAAGGATCTTGAAATATATATTTATAATTTAAATGATGTCTTGATTCCTCATTTTTCATACTATATTTTTTTATCTTTTAGTTGAATTTCATTTTTTTATTATAATGTTCTTTTTAAATTATTGAATCACATATTATTTTAATTGAGGTTTTTATATCTAAAACATGATTTAAATATTTATGCCCCATTCTAAAAAATGGATTTTATGAATTAATGTATCATTTAAGTATCAATGTCAGGGTTATAAGTTTATGAAGATAGTTTTGGATTATTTAACCTTGACTCACATTTTAATTTAAGCTTGATGGTCATCTGAAATATGTTTTTTTCAATTTTCAATATGATGTTTTTGGATGAAAGTGGGGAAATCTTAGTGAAAGTTTTTTGGATGTTAAATGAGTGGTGTTTTATTTTTCATTGATGTTTTATGTGATTTATTTCAGGAATGATATTACTCAACTTCATTTTTTTGATCATGGGATCCCAGTGTAGTTAGGTAGATATTAAAGACAATTATTAATATGCATTGATCTAAATTCCCTAGACTTGGATTATTCCACTAACTAACTATAATTACACTATTACATGGAAATGAATTTGTCACTACGAACTAATGTATGTATACATCTGGGGTTTCACATAGTATGATGTGATGAATATATCACATTACTCATTAGTAATTAAAAATTATCTCTCTTGTGATCCAGTGTTAAATTGGATATGATTGGTTTTACATAAATGTTAGTTAGAGTATCTTAGTATAACATGACCATAGATTCCCTAGGGTTTTTATCATGATGTTGATTATTGTTCCACTAATTGATTGGATGATATTTCTATTTATATTTGATTTTATTTCCTTTATCTAATTGGATATATATATATATATTACATCTCTAGGAAATTTATTCCACGTGCACCTTAAGTTTTTTGGTTACATTTTTCCAATATTTTGTAAGTAAATTAGAACATATTTTATTTAAAATAAATTAATAATATATCATGGTTTTAAATTTAATTTTTTAATTTTTTAAAAATATTAAGTAAATGTCCAAGAATTCATTAATTTTATAAAAATAATGAGTTTTGATCAATAAAACATAAATTTTGGATCTAATTTTGTGGATTAATTTACTTAAATGTTATAAAGGTTGTGTTTTTTATACTATATATTAAAATATGATTAATGTAATGGATTATAAAAAAATATATAATTATTCATTGGTGTGAACCTTCAGGAAAAGTTTTTATGACACCCTACTTATACCCCTTGGTGTTTGTAGATTGAGTGGATTTTATAGGTTCAATATGTATTTTTCAAGAAGATACCTTTAGGGACATTGTTTATAGGTTTCATAATAGAGTGAATATTAGGATCATGTTTTCTGGTGGCTTTGGATCATCGGGAGATTGTTGGTTGTTGTTTGGGGATTTATTTTTTTACCTTAAGTTTCTTATATACTCCCCCTTTAGCTATCAATTGTGTTTGTAATATTTGTACATGTCTTGTGACTTTACTTAATTTGGGCGAATGTGAGTTATAATTTCTTCATTTGTTATTCCTTTTTCTATTTTAATTATGTTTAAAATATATTACTTTATTAGTAATGTATCCAATATAAGTATGCACCATGTGAGTTTCATTATAAGTTTCTACTAGTTGAAAATTGATATTCTAAGGTTCTAATCAATTCCAATGTTATTTTTTTATTCCTCAACACTATTTTCCATCATGTGAGAATCAAGAATGTCATTTCGGCCATTCCATTGACCATATTAGATTTCGGGTCAGGATAGCCTTGGTTGGTTCCTGGCACATATGGAATCTCTTCTTCTCAACTTGTATCATCACCATTTCATAATACATATCTACTGAAGCTAGCCATAGTATCCACACCATCATCACTATAATCATCATCATGTAATGAAATCCACTACCACATCCATTTCATTTTCAAATATCACAAATTTATTATCACCATATCATATATTTATTCAGCTACATAGGCAACTAAAAATATAATTTATTATTAAATGTAGTAAAATAACCAATATATACCATTACCCTATCCAGTTCTAACACAATTGAAATCTAAGGGAGATATTCGTCACATCATTAAAATTCTATATTTCATCAGAATACTTATGTCCTATAACCTTTTAACTATCCATGTAGTATCAAGAATTAGACATTCATAATCTCTATATCCACTAAATCCTTACACATATATGACCATCCCATCACATTAGAGATATTTTTGAATTTATAAAATTTCACAGTCCACTTTTATGTATGTCATGATACTCATGAACCTAACTACACCATTACTAAAAAACTATTATCAAAGAAATTTTTTTATCAAGTGTTATTGCCCAGTGCCATTTTTAAACACCATTATTCCAAAATCATCACCAAAACTCAATAAAATATTTATACATCAATCATGATCAATTATAAATACTAATTTCTTCTTATCAATATATTTTATAATTTTATCTTGTAATCAAATTAACATTTTATGTAGTTATTCCTCTACAGATCAAAAACTATCGAATTAAATATTTCTAGAATATAATTTCCATGAGAATTATATATATATATATATCATTTCAAACATATTTCAATTTCCAACAATAATCCACTATTTTATAAATCATTTTCCTTTCAATTATTCACTTATAATAATTATTCCATTAATATCAATTCACCATTCATCATTATTTTACCTTCCCATGTGAATTTAAAATCATCATGTGGATATTATTATTACTAATTTACCACTAGATAATTATCTCAAATTATTATTAATACCCATCATAAAAAATGAATAATATGATATATTGATAGATGTTGATAAATATATGAGAATTTTGATTCACGTACCTTGATTCTATAATAAACACAAATAAATATTCTTATGAAGATAACAACTTATTATTTATACATAATTAATCCCCAATTCCCATCAATCTCTAATCCACCATGCCATGTTTCTCCCTAAGAGAATAGAAATCTTTGATATAATAATCAATAAATATTCATGGTGTAAAAATGAATTCCGCATATCAATTCCCCTAATTCCATCATTAGTCCCATTCTATAATTTCCTTAAAATGCACCATTTACTTCTCTCTATCTCTCTCCCTCAAATCAATTTTATAATAAAAATCCCTAATTAGTAACGTTATCATGAAATACCATAAACATGATAATTATTTGGGTTCATTTCTCTAATGTTTCATTTTATCGTAATGAAATATAAATTTTCATTATTAAAAAATATTTATTTTATAAATAAAATTATATAAAATGAATTACTTAATGAAATGATTAATAAATATTATTCCAAGATCACCTAGAATTTAAAGAAAACTTCAAATACCTAAAAAATTACAAAAAGACAACCTAATGGTAAACCACGTTCCAAAAATATAATGACACGCTCTAAATTTCATTAAAGGACTAATAAAATTACAATTTTACACTTAATATCCATTTTTTTTAATTTAACAAACAATTTTTTTAAATATTTGGGTCTTTATAAAAAAGTCCAATTTCATTATCGTCCTATAAAATGAACCTAGTAGAATTATGAGAAGGTAAATCAAAATTAGATTATTTTAAAAATAATTTATTTATTCAATAATGTGATTCAATATAGTTAACACCAATATTACTCCATAATAAAGTTGATAGTAGCATATAATTGTGCATTGATTATTGGAATATGAATAATGTAAATACAAATAATAAATAATTTTTCCTCACATTGACAATTTTTTTATTATCTCATGGGGAATGTGTAGTTTTCAAAGATTAATTTATAATTGAGATCATGATATTACTGATTTTTTTTAATTTTATATTATTAATATATATTTGTATTGATGTCATATGTAATTAAAAAGTATCTTATAGTGTTCCAAAAAATGATTATATATATTTTTAATAGATATCTTGACATTTTTGTGGGATTTTTAAGGATATTTTGATTTATTCATGACCAAATGTGGATCGATAAATATGTTTAAGGATCATTTTAGGGACAATATAATAACATCAATGATATGTTGAGTTCTATAAGGGTAAATATAATATTTAAAAAGTGATATTTTGTGTCATGCTGCTCAAAACAATAGATATATATTTATCCTTATAGTGTTATGTTTGTGATGTCTTGTTAGTAACCTAAGAATATTTCACTAACTCAAATTTTTTTAAAATATATTTGAAATTAATAGTCACTAATTTTTTCTTTTTTAAATTGAATTTTCATAAAACATATCCGACCTAAAAATTTATAATGTTTTAATGGACTAAATTTTTTCTAAAAATAATTGATAAACTATAAAGGTTGTTTACCTAAATTTTGACAATAACTCAAATTGTCTATTACTATGTGATTTGTTATAATAAATCTAGGGTATCTAATTATACAAGGGGATATTGTAGTGGTTTACATGTAGTGAAAATTAATACCTACTGAAAACATCTATCATATTATTTATTTAGATTTATTTATAGTAGTATATGAATTGAATGGTTCTATATATTTCCTCTTTGTTGAGAAATTTTTTATGTATTTTGATCCTTATATTTTGAAATATATTTTATCTAAATAAGGATTTGAATTTAAGAAAATTAAGATTGGTTGAATTACATTAGACCGTTGATTTTGAACTTTTATTCATATCAAAAAAGGGAAATGTTGTAGTCCATGATTTTAGTAATAAATATCATTATCCATTGGATAAAGAGGCATAAATACATTGTACACTAAAGAATATGTTAGTTAAATTTTCTAGTATGTGGAAGAAGAATGTGTTTGTATGGTAATCTGAAATAAATAAGTAATGAACTGACCTAGTTATAAAATTTTTATCCTATACCAGAAGGTTATATGAACTTAATCATGAATTCTCATATGATAGATGCTACCAACTAGCATCAATGTACTAAAATATATTTTTGGGTAGAATATGACCTAAAAGAGTAAAAAATAAAATAAAAAAAATTTAAAAAAAATAATATAAGTTAAATAAAATTATTATCATTTGTAACCCCTTTATGGATTACATGAAACACCTCCAAAAAATCCATGATAAAATAATGGAGTAACTCAATAAATAATAATTTCAATAATTTATACTACAAGTGATCACCCTCATGCTGATCAAATAATAATAACTAATAATGAATATTAAAGGATATCATCCATGATCCTACCAAAATCCGAAATGAAATGTCTACCATTATAACTATCCAATTCTTATAGACCCTCTTTACCATCATGCAGTTGTCATGGGACACCTTTTTAATACCTAAAATGAACCAATATGAACATCAAGTATGTCAATGGGAACATACAAGTTATGTTCATGCTATCATATCGGGATCCACCAAGATACCCTAAACACTTATTGTGAGATCACATTTATACTTATTCACAAATAATGAGACCACATTTAGTAATAAACATAATGCACCCTATCAGGAAATAAATAAAAATTACAATCAATTATACATAGTAACATGCTTTATCATAATAATTAATAACTATTTCCAATCGGTTTATTATGATTCAAAAGTATTTGATAGTTAATACTATTGTTTATACTGAATAGAGTGACAAATCTTAAGAATATCACTAACTGACATCACCTTTATCATTTAAAATAAAAGTACATAAACTATTATTATCACTTTGAAACAAATAACATTATTTGAAATAATATATATCACTCCAGAACTATATCCCTTATAGAAAATTAATTTTTTATTATGTTATCTATGAAAAAACAACCCCTATACACTGAAGATAATTAAAACATTCGTCTAGATATAGCATAACATCATTAAGTCCTTGATGATAAATCACCTATTTCTTTGACTCTGACATAATATCTTATGGCCCTTGGCCTCTAGTGTTATGTCACATATCTCTCTAGATCTAAAATAATATTCCACGAAACCAAGTGATAATTTAAACACCAATTTTATCTTGATAAAATGACCCCTATCCAATAGTGGTAATTCACATTTTTGTCTATATTCAGAAAAAGGGCCTTTAGAACCTAGAGACAAATCACACATCATGATAAAATAGAGAATATATTCATGATCTACCCAAATACCATGATTTTCAAACCCATCATGTCAAGTAGAAACTCTCTATTTACTTTGAATACTCAACACTCTTGGTCAAGTTGTAATCCTTTAGAGTTAACCCAGTATGGGTGACTTATTTAATCACATTATCATTATAATTTATTTTCCAAATAATAATAAAATTTATTTCCATGTTAATAATGAAATAGGATCAATAAAAGAGGTCATAAACTATTAATATTATATCAAAAATAAAAATTATGTAATCAAATATTGGAAGGATAAAAAAATAACTAACATCCAAGATGTAACATGACTCACTTACCCTAGGTATGTATCCCACCTCTCATTCACTTAGCATATTTTATTTTAATCTTAACACTTAAAATTATAAAAAATTATTATAGAACAAAAATCATCAGGAATATTTCTATCATATCAATAGTTCAATACCATCCTCATATATTGTGGTTGTGATTCCAAATGGGAGTGCTACTAAAGTATAAGAGTCATGTGAGGGCGGCGAAAATATTTTCAACTAAGAACTGTAAGAGAAAGGAACATATAATGTTCAAGGGAGTAGTTTGAATCCAGTGAGAAGGTTGGGTTCAATAAGGACCGATCACACTATTTAATTATGGAATCATTTTGAAGGGCTGGAAGTCAAGGTACAGAAAGAAGAAGAAGGGGATCGAGAGAAATAGAATCATTCCTTTGGGTAGAAAAAAGAATAGTGGGTATAGTAAAATAAATAGGGTGGTAGATACTTAACATGAGATAGTAAAAAATGGAAGATATTAAAGACTAATTCACAAGACAAGAAGGAAGAATGGTCAGAAAGGGAACTGAGGCTCTAGCAGTTTCATCCTAAATAAATGGAAGAAGTCCAAAAGGATAAAAGACTACTCATATTTTATTAAACCTGTGGAGACTAAGTCTTCTCAGAAAGGAAAACTAAAGGAAAGGGAGTGATAAACCAATAAACATGTAAAGTAATGGTACCTACTTATACACTCATAGAAAAGAAATGTTAGAGGAGTCCATACTTGTTAAGGCCCCCCATAATATGCAACCAACATAGTTGAGATACTTTTACCAATGGATTTCAATGAACACCATATGGAGTGGTTCAAGATGAAAGAAATAATTCTAATCAAAGGCTTCAATGAAATTAAAATAAATGTGGAAGATTTTTTTTCCAACATGAGACAAGTTGGTTGACCACCACAAATAAATCATCAAGGTGGACTCAAGAACATTATTTAGTTCACTTAATTTGAAATTATTTAGAGAATAGGATTCTAAAAGTATAATTTTATAACTTAATTATTTTATGATATATTTTTGTGTGTAAAAAATGGGGCTAAGGTATGTAATACTTGTGATAGAGTCAGTTTTTGAGGGTTCCCACTTTACCCTCAAAAGTGGATTTTTGAAAATAAAAATTTTGATTAGGAGGAAAAATAAACTATCCCTGATCCAAGTTTGTGACCACGTTTCATAGAAACCGAAGTGTTATTCCACCTAGTATATAATAATTTCCCCTGACCTATTAAATTGAATATTTTTATTGATTAAAATAACACTCAAAATACCAATTTAGGTAATGATCCAAAAGCAATATCCTTTTGAGTCTAATGCGTGATACCATTATTTATCTAATTAAAAAAATATTCTAGCCATGGAGTAATCTTCATTTCAATAATATTAATGATTATGAATTATTTTATAATTTTTAGAGGAGCAAAACTACTCACTTAGAACCAATTTTCATTAAATTCATATTGCTTCCTTGGGTGAAAATGAATCCTAACTAATTAAAGATTATTTATTCCTTATGGAAAACCTCATTGGTCCTATTAGACCACATGAATTTAATTATAAAATTTTATATGTTGTATACACATTTTGGGTTCCTTATATTCATAACTATACATTATAATAAATAAAATCATACAAAACATGAAAATTAGAATTGATTTCTTGGGTAACCAACCCCACACAGTGATCATATCTTGTATTTAAAATTCATGAATATGATAATCATATCCCTAACGTTCCCAAATTTTTCATTTTACATCCAAAAAATGAAAAGAGATAAGGAATGAATAAAAAATAGGGTTATTAACCTTATATCAATGGCATGAAACATCATTTCAATATGGGTTATAAAACTAAAAATCATTGATAACATAGTGTAATTAATAAAGATATGTTGGGAAGAGAAATATATAGATATAGTGGGAGAGATAGAGATAGATAATGACTCCCCTCCCTCTCTTGGGCTGCACTACCCATATACCAAAACTGTTTTCTCTAGAAAAAATAAATTTAATTCTATTAATAACTATTAAAAATTAATGATGTTGGTGGTCTTTAGAGAAATATTGGGTTCACCTATTTACTAATCAAAATAAAACAAGTTTGAAAATTAGATATACATGAGTAGGAATATAAATCTCCCCTAACATTTAAAATATGTAAAGGAATGTAATCATCAGGAATTAAAAATGGCCACATATTAATACCAACACAAATAGGATTTTTGGAAAAAATATAAGAATCATGATTTGAAACCTAATAAACATATGATATTCTAACTTTAATGGTATCTAAAAATTAAATACATTGTATGTTGTCAATATTAAAATGCCGAGGTACTATACAAGACTTGTGTCTAACCATATGAACTAAAGATATAAAGTTACATTAAATCAATATTTGTTTTCATTTATATTTTTTCGAATACTTCATATCATGAAAAATACGATATGAGTCATCTTAATAAAAACATTTAGTATTAATAGGTTAGATAAAATAACATTTAATGAATCATCTAAAATCCAAAAAATCACAACCTTGACTTGATATATCCAGGGCTCATACCACTACATCATCAATATTTATTATAATCTATGAAGAATGAAGTGAGATCTAATGTATGAATTTAAATGAGGAGGGATTCCTATGAATACCAAGGACCCTTAATAAATTCATATATATAAACATAGATAATTATTTATTCAAGTTATCCATCCACAACTTCACTATTACCATATTAACCACACTAGAAGGAATAAAAAATTTAAAATATTTACAAGTTCTCCTTATTGGAAATTTTGTAATAAAACAATTTCCATACAAGAGATACCATGCATGGTATGATAAAAAACATTAAAATCTTCATCAGTAACAATGGTACTACTGGAGGAAAAATAGTTGTGAATCAATATAATTGTTTTACATCATGTTTTTCTAGTTATTTTGGAAACCATATTATGATATGAGTGTTTTAAATTTATAACCTTACATCAATGAAATTATAAACACTATAATATATTTGGATTGTAATTGATAATTTTAAATAACATATAAGGTAATAAATTCATTTAAACACAAAGAAATTGTAGAGACCAAAATCATGACGTACATGGACATTACATTACTTTTTTGTAATACTTAGTACATAACAAAAACAGACACCAAAGGACCATAATAGTTTAGTGCCTTTGGAAACTTGGAACATAATCTTCTAATCTTGGTGAAAGATCCTCAGCATCTCCCATAAATATCTTCCCTTTTTTTTCTTACCTAAAACCTTTCCTTATATCCTGGGGAAAAGAAAACATACAAAACGGTGAGCTCAAATGCTCAGTAAGAGCAAACATTGTGAACACAAAACAATCCATTAACATTTGAAAGCAAAAACTTGAACATGAAATTTAAACATCAAAATCTTGAGAAAAGACATAAATCGTGGAAGTACGTAAGGAATATATCATAATGGAACATCAATCATGATAAAATATAATGGGAATAAAATATGTAATTCTGGTAACCATTAAGCACATGTTATGATTTCCATAGTAGCCAAGGCATTGCTGCCAAGACCATGTTAGTGGACAAAGTCCCTTTCTGAATCGAGTTCACTCCTCATTTCAGTCCTGTAACACTGAACCAGATTAACTTACCATTCCAACCATGTCTATCTCATTAGATATAAATCTTTACCTAATACATTGGAGGGATATATTGGTCCCACCCATCTCATAATTAAATCATCCTTACTTCTGCCACAACATAAACATAAATCATTCATCGTAACCCAAAGAATAAAATGGGTTTCATAAGCATCATTCCATCATCACATAATCCATATAAAAGAAATGGATATTATTTCATCATAATAAGAATCAAACCATGTAAATAATGGAATCATTATTCTTGAAACTTACACATATGAAATAATGTCATCTTACATGGAAAATGGTTTTCATAAAACACTTGAAATGAATTATTGAGGAAAATATCCTTTCTTCTTCAAAATAAATTTCTTTTCACAAAACATCCTGAAATTGTAAAAGAAAAAGATTTTGTTGAAAATAGTCATGAAATCTTTTGGAGGAAGCTTCATGAAAATAAGGCTTTATAAAACCCTATAAATCCGTTCGTGCCGTATAAGTTAAAAAACATTCTTCTCGAACTTTTGCCGGAAAAGTAAAAAAGTACCTTATAAAAGAAATATTAAATACATACCTTGTAGTAAAAGTAAAAAATGGGTAAAAAGGACATTAAACATACATGAAACCATTTTTAGGAATTATGGACATGGATGAGAACAATAACCCCAGTAAATACTTATGAATAAACAATCTCGGATAAGAGCGAGATTGGAATAGTTATCCCTTACCTTAGGTTCGATATGCTTCGTACATATCTAAACCTCATGTATAATGATTTAAATAATGTCATTGACTTATTACATAATCATATTCATTGTTATGATATCATATATGGTTCACTTATGACTTTATATTACTCGTTCTTTTGTAAATTCCATGTTAAAGAGCGTTTTGGGTAAAATCGTTTCATTTGTCGTCCGTGTTTTGACTTGTAATTATTCATACGATTACTTAGATCATGATTAATTAATTCCAGAATATAAAACATTATTTATATATAATATATATTCAGAATATACATATATATAATAGATCGATAAATGGAAAGAAATACACCGTTCATGGAGACGGTAGGTCGTACGTACGCATGAACGCTGTTTTCGTTTCCTTATTGAATTGAATGGAATTAAGTGGATGAAATACAAATATATATATACATAAATCCAGTATCATTATTATTTCATATATTTCATGATTACTTATTATATATACTTTATAATCATTCATGAATGGTTAATCATTGAGAATGAATCTCATCCCGTCGTGGAGACAGTAGTCCGTACGTACGCACGAGCGATGATATCATTTCCATAATTATTGGAGTCGATGATACAATATATCAAAATCAGTATGATGTTATAATAACTATGTATAGTTATCTTTACACCATTATACCCATCCAAGTAAGGTGGTGTTGGAGAAACAGATTACACCACGGCGTGGAGACGGTATTCCGTACGTACGCACGCGCAGTCATTTCGTTTTCCATAGGATGGATAGAAGGTTAAATGGGGTTGTTTAATACTTATAATAACATATCAATATATTAGTGATACTGATGTTATTACTTCATAATGAAAAAACTAAATAATAATAAGTGGAAGAAGAAATAATGTTGAAAGAATCGGTAACGGACATTACCTCTTCTTTGAAGCGCCTCTTTGAGACCTCCTCTTAGGGCACTAATATTGGTCTTTGAAGAAGACCAAGACCCCTAGGATATTTCTAGGGAAGTGTAGAAGATAAATTTTCTGGGTTTTTCCGATCTTAAAGGCTCAAAATGGTGTGAGAAAGAGAGGGAGGAGGTGCCCTTTTATAAGGGAGGAGAGGGGCACCTTTGGAATAACGAAAAATATTATTTTATTATAAAGTCATATTCGGTTTTTAATAGCTCAAAATTTGGTTATTTAGAATATAATGTGGGTATGGGTCAAAATCCTCTCATACAATGTAATTTAGACAAGTTTAGGTTTCTATTTTAACTTTATCATTTAGATTTAACTTTAAGTTAAATAATTTTTCTTTTACTGTGTCTCCTTGTTTTCTTACACTATAAGGTTAATAAACTTACTATAACAAGCCAAAACAAACCCAAGTTTTTTATTATTAATATATATGACCTTATATAAGTCAATTTTATGAACCTTATATTTTTAAGAACAAAATAATAATTAATAATATAATATTTGTTTTAAAAACTATTTTAGGTCAATTTTGACACTATTGGGTAATTAATTTTTGTGAAAATTATATCAGAATGATTAGTTCGAAAAACATTAACTAAATCAATAATAACATGTAATATTAACCTATAAAAATAGTGTAATTCATAAAAAGTCTCAAATTACATTTATTTTGGTATTTATAACATCAATTATGTCAATATTTCATTAATAAGATAGTTACTGTATCATCATTGTGTCCTAAATAAATTAACTTATTTAACGTATAAAAATTATAAATAAAACACCATTATGTAGGAAATATTTTTATCTTTCTAATGAATATTTATAGTCTAATTTAACTTATGTATAAGCTTATATTAAAAATGATTTATTTATTAAACATTGATTTTAACCATTTTAACCATTCTTTAAATAAATTAATAATAAATGTCCTAATCTAATCCAAGTGGGCCTAAATGGTCATATATTATTCCTAAGGTTGTTTTTGGTCCAATAAAACTTATCCAATAGAATTAGGACATGTGTTAGGGTAATAATAATATCATTCTTACACTTAATTATCCTATTTTCTTTTAACCGTGGTAAAAAAGTAAAAAGTTACTATTCAGAAAAGATTATTTTCATCTTATTGAACCACAATATAGTACTTGATATTAACCATGTCTCTCGGATTTTTTAAATTCTACTCATAGAAGCGGTAAAATTATGTTTTATGTGAATTTGTAAATTCTCCTAAGAGGTGGGTAAAAGACGGTGAAAAGTTCAATAAAATTTTTATATATCTAAAATTATTATAAAATGACTCCAATGAATTGAATTGAACTTATATAAGTATTAATTATCAATTTTAACCTAAAATAAATTTAAATAAAATAAATAATTATTTAAATAAAAATTCGGTTTTTGAATAGTAACCCAGTGTTTTCACTATTCATCAAAAATTGAATGTTTTCAGAAAAATACCAAAAATTCACCCTACACTAATTTTGATATTCTGAATCCAAAAAGGAAGTCCATTTTGAATGATAAAATTTCAAAAAATGGGTATTACTACTCATAACGGCTATTTTATATAACATATCGTTGTTTAGCGAAACTCGGTATTGCGTACAACACACTCTATCGCGGAAGGTCGCAATTGCGTGTAATGCAAGCCAATTCAGGGATGCATGTTGTGCAAGATCCTTTTTGTGTAGCATACAACAGAAGACAATAATCAAATTAACAAGGATATTTTTCATAAAATCTCAGGGTGTTATATTCTACCCCCCTTAAAATGAATTTCTCCCTCGAAATTCGTTGGGGTTATAAATGGTTTACTACTCAAAAGATTCTTTAATAGAAACCAACATCGTAAAAAGTAATACCAAAACTTGGCTTTAAAAACTAAAGTACGAAATGTAATGGTTTCCCAAATTAACTAATCACTATGTTTCCACATAGGAGAACATAGGTGAAAATCTGTATATGGAAGTGAAATCTAACTATCATGTTCTAATGGAGAGTGGTAGAGAACATGGATATGAAAAATCCAACAATCACAAAGCCATAAATTTGGGATAATCTAGGGTACCATATGATTCATCGGATATAAGGGCACTAGGACAACATTTTTGGTTTTCAATATCATTTCCCTAAAGTTGAAAATTTTGAATCAGAAGAAATACTTGCTTGATTTTGGTGCAATCTCACTATTGTTTGTGCTTTGAATAATTTCCACGTAATCTATTAAAGAAATGAAGTTGAGTTTGTTATTTGTGAATTGTTAACAGATCATGTGATAGAATTATGGGTCATTCCATCTATTTCAAACAAAAGGTTAGCAAAAGTTATCAAATATACATAAATCCATCTATGGTGAGGTTAATTGTATACAATTCCAAAAATAAACCTATTCTTCATATATCATACCGCGTAATAAAATAAAACTAGTTTCTACTAACCAGGGACTTCTTGTAGGCCAGTGGTATGCGATAAAGGCCAGTCGCACTTCGGTTGTGGGTTCGATTTCTACAGCCTTGTCCGATGTGATGGGTTGTGGCTCGTTCTGCAGGTTATCCCTTTTTTTCTAAAAAATACAATACTAACTTATGTCCAACATAATCCATTCCAATCTTTAGGCTTATCCATAATATTACAGTCTATTCTCATGTTATAGTGAAAACCATTACTAGAGATTTCATATAACAAGCATGTTAATACCATCGTTGATCACCATATATCATAAGATATGTCTTGTTGGTCACATTCCAAACATTCAAAGGACTCAATCATGTATTCTCTTGAAAAATGAATACCCATTGAATCTTAGTGAAAACATGAGTGCTGTCAAAAGTTAACTCTTTCCACATACCAAAGCCCCCAAATTCAATATACTCAAACCATGATATAAATATTTCCTTATATCGGTCATGAGCTCATGAATACTATCAAACATTTCATTTTCTCCTTATCCCTTCATTATGCACATATCATCTTCTTTCCAAAAATATCTCAATCACTTTCCATGGTTACCGGTACCATAAAATTATTGAAAACCACAATTGACCAATACATAAATATTCCAATATTCCATGATACTATATAGAACATTATTTTGGAATCCCATTACATAAACACTTATTCATTAAACAACATCATTTTTATACTCAACATCACAAATAATGATTGCATGATACTTCCCTTTATCCTTTTCCTTAAGTGGTTGCTCATGTCGATCATCATTAAACCTTGGATTAGGGCATTAGTTAGCATAATGCCCCATTTCATTTCACTTGAAGCATTGAAGTGCTGGTGGACAGTTATCTGTAGTCTTTTCTCTATTCACATCATTAGTAACCTTTTTCCCATTACTTAGACAATCAACTGATCGATGACCTTATTTTCCACACTTAAAACATATTATAGTACCTTTTAGTCAATCTCCACCATGCTTCTTTCCACACTTTGAGCATAAAGAAACATTCATCTTCTTTTCACCATTGTTTTGAGATTTATCCTTGAACTCCATCTTTCGTTTCTTGTCAAAACCATGAGATGGATATGTAACACCAACTTCCATTTCTACCTTGATAGCACAACGCACAATTTCTTCATAGCTACTGAAATCTCTTACAGCTAAAGCCCTTCGAAGATTTGGTTTTAAGCCACTGAAGAATCGATCAACTTTACTTTCAGGTTGGATGATAATGCCAGATGCATACCTTGCAAGCCTTGTAAAATTCGCTTCGTATATACCAACAGATTTATCATCCTTTTGCTTTAGTTCAAGAAACTCCTTCTCCATCTTTGTACGAAGAATATGAGGGAAGTACTTATTGAAAAATAAGTTCTTGAACTTGTACCATTCCATAGACTCAATTTCATCTCTTGGCCTTGTATTCTTGATAAGATTCCACCATTGATCAACTTCACCTTCCAAACGGTATACTGCTAAGATGACTTTATCCTGTTCAGAACATTGAAGAACTAAAAATATCTTTTCAGTGGTACTGATCCATTATTCAGAAACAGGTGGATCAGAAGACCCACTGAAAGAAGGTGGACATTGCCTCATGAAGGACTCAATAGAATATTGTTCCCTTCTCTGCTCATTTGGAAGTCTGGAATGATTCATAGCTCGTGTAAGTATAGAAATAAGAATTTTCACTCCATCTCCCATAACATTTGTTTACTCAGGAGGACAATCATTGTATTTTCCATTACATTGATAAACACGGTTCCTTCGGGTTCAATCCATCGTCCAAAACCCAAAAAGAATAGTGTGAGAGGAAAAAATCATGCTAGGAAAAACAACATAATAAAGGGGGAGTACCTTCAATATCTTAGGTTTAATTCTAAGATTGTTATCGTAATTCTAGGACTATAACCTATACTTATACTTAACCTTAGGGACATCCCTAGACATACCTTAGAAATATCTCTAGGGATCTCACTAAAGTTCTCGCATCCTAGTTTCCAAAGGTTGACTAAACCTTTCCTCTGATACCAACTGTAGAGACCCAAAGCTTGATGTACATGGACATTACAGTACTTTTGCGGAATACTTAGTATATAACAAAAACAGACACCAAAGGAATGTAATAGTTTAGTGCCTTTGGATACATGGAACATAATCTTCTAATCTAGTTGAAAGATCCTCAAAATCTCCCAGAACTATTTTCCCTTTTTTTCTTACCTAAAACCTTTCCTTATATCCTTGGAAAAAAAACATAAAAAAGGGTGAGCTCAAATGCTCAGTAAGGGCAAACATAGTGAACATAAAAAAATCCATAAACATTTGAAAGAAAAAACTTGAACATGAAATTCAAACATAAAAATCTTGAGAAAAGACATAAATCATGGAAGTACGTAAGGCATATATCATAATGGAACATCAATCATGATAAAATATAATGGGAATAAAACATTTAATTGTGGAAACCATTAAGCACATGTTATGATTTCTGTAGTAGCCAAGGCATTGCTGCCAAGACCATCTTAGTGTACAATATCCCTTTCTGAATCGAGTTCACTCCTCGTTTCAGTCCTGTAACACTGAACCTGATTAACTTACTATTCCAGCCATGTCTAACTCATGAGATATAAATCTTTACCCAATGCATTGGTGGGATATACAGGTCCCACCCATCTAATAATGAAATCATTCTTACTTATGCCACAACGTAAACATAAATCATTCATCATAACCCCAGAGAATAAAATAGGTTTCATATACATCATTCCATCGTCACATAATCCATATAAAAGAAATGGATATCATTTCATCATAAGAAGAATCAAACCATTTAAATAATGGAGACATTACACTTGAAACATACACATATTAAATAATGTCATCTTAGATGGAAAATGGTTTTCATAAAACACTTGAAATGAATTCTTGAGGAAAATATCCTTTCTTCTTCAAAATCAATTTCATTTCACAAAACATCATGCAATTTTAAAAGAAATATATTTTGTTGAAAATAGTCATGAAATCTTTTGGGAGAAGCTTCCAGAAAATAAGGCTTTATAAAACCCTAAAAATTTGTTCGTGCCGTATAAGTTAAAAAAACATTCTTCTCGTACTTTTGCCGAAAAAGTCAAAAAGTACCTTGTAAAAGAAAGATTACATACATACCATGTAGTAAAAGTAAAAAATGGGTAAAAAGGACATTAAACATACATGAAAACATTTTTAGGAAACATTGAAATGGATGAGAATAATAACCCCAATAAATACTTACGAATAAACAATCTCAGATAAGAGCGAGATTGGAATAGTTATACCTTACCTTAGGTCCGATATGCTTCATAAGTATCCAAACATCATGTATAATGATTTAAATAATGTAATTGACTTATTACAGAATCATATTCATTGTTATGATATCATATATGGTTCACTTATGACTTTATATTACTCGTTCTTTTATAAATTCCATGTTAAAGAGCGTTTTGGGTAAAATCGTTTCCTTTGTCGTCCGTGTTTTGGCTTGTAATTATTCATATGATTAATTAGATCATGATTAATTAATAACAGAATATAAAACATGATTTATATATAATATATATTCAGAATATACATATATATAATAGATCAATAAATGGAATGAAATACACTGTTCATGGAGACGGTAGGCCGTACGTACGCATGAACGCTGTTTTCGTTTCCTTATTGAATTGAATGGAATTAAGTGGATGGAATATATATATATAGATAAATCCAGTATCATTATTATGTCATATCTTTCATGATTACTTATTATATATACTTTATAATCATTCATGAATGGTTAATCATTGAGAATGAATCTCATCGCGTCGTGGAGACGGTAGTCCGTACGTACGCACGAGTGATGATATCATTCCCATAATTATTGGAGTCGATGATACAATATATAAAAATCAGTATGATGTTATAATAACTATGTATAGTTATTCTTTACACCATTATACCCTTCCATATAAGGTGGTGTTGGAAAAACAGATTACACCACGGCGTGAAGACGGTATTCCGTACGTATGCACACGCGGTGATTTCATTTTCAGTAGGATGGATAGAAGGTGAAATAAGGTTGTTTCATACATATAATTACACATCAGTATATGAGGGATACTGATTTTATTACTTAATAATGAAAAAACTAAAGAAGAAGAAGTGGAAGAAGAAATAAAGTTGAAAGAATCGGTAACAGACATTACCTCTTCTTTGAATCGCCCTTTGAGAACTTCTCTTAGGGCACTAAACATGGTATTTGAAGAATACCAGTATCTCTAGGATGTTTCTAGGGAAGTGTAAAAGATAAATTCTCTGGGTTTGGCCGATCTTCAAGGCTCAAAATGGTGTGAGGAAGAGAGGGAAGAGGTGCCCTTTTATAAGGGAGGGGAGGGGCACCTTTGGAATAACTAAAAATATTATTTTATTATAAAGACATATTCGGTTTTTAATAGCTCCAAATTGAGTTATTTCTAAGCTAAGGTGGTTATGGGTCGAAATACTCTCATCCAATATAATTTAGACAAGTTTAGGTTTCTATTTTAACCCTATCATTTAGATTTAACATTAAGTTAAATAATTTTTCTTTTACCGTGTCTTCTTGTTTTCTTACACTATAAGGTTAATAAACTTACTATAACAAGGAAAACGAAACCCAAGTTGTTTATTATTAATATATATGACCTTATCTAAGTCATTTGGCCGAACCTAAGATTTTTAGGAATAAAATAACAATTAATAATATAATATTTTTTTTAAAAACTATTTTATGTCAATTTTGACTCTATTTGGTCATTGATTTTTGTGAAAATCATATCAGAATTATTAGTCCGAAAAAAGTTAACTAAATAAATACTAACATGTAATATTAACCTATAAAATTCGTGGAATTCATAAAAAGTCTAAAATTACATTTATTTTGGTATTTTCAACATCAATTATGTCAATATTTCATTAATAAGATAATTACTGCATCATCATTGTGTCATATATAAATTAACTTATTAAATGTCTAAAAATTATAAATAAAACACCATTATGTAGGAAATATTTTTATCTTTCTAAGTATTATTTATAGATGAATTTATCTTATGTATAACCCTATATTAAAAATTATTTAGTTATTAAACTTTGATTTTAACTATTTTAACCCTTCTTTAATTAAATTAATAATAAATGTCCTAATCTAATCCAAGTGGGCCTAAATGTACATATTTTTTTAATAAGGTCTTTTTGGTCGAATAAAACTTATCCAATAGAATTAGGACATGTGTTAGGGTAATAATAATATCATTATTACCCTTAATTACCCTATTTACTTTTAACCGTGGTAAAAAAAGTAAAAAGTTACTATTCAGAAAAAATTATTTTCATCACATTGAACCACATTTTAGTCCATGATATTAACCGTTTCTCTTGGATTTTCTAAATTCCACTCACAGAAGCGGTAAAATTATTTTTTATGTGAATTTGGAAATTCTCCTAGGAGGTGGGTAAAAGACGGTGAAAAGTTCAATAAAATTTTTATATATCTAAAATTATTATAAAATGACTCCAATGAATTGCATTGAACTTATATAGGTATTATGTATCAATTTTAACCTAAAATATATTTAAATAAAATAAATAATTATTTAAATAAAAATTCGGTTTTTGAAGAGTAACTCAGTGTTTTCACTATTCATCAAAAATTGAATGTTTTCAGAAAATTACCAAAAATTCACCCTAGGGTAATTTCGATATTCTGAATCCAAAAATTAAGTCCATTTTGAAATATAAAATTTCAAACAGTGGGTATTACTATTCATAATGGCTAGTTTATATAACATATCGTTGTTTAGCGAAACTCGGTATTGCGTACAACACACGTTATCGTGCAAGGTTGCGAATGCGTGTAATGCAAGCCAAGTCAGGGATGCGTGTTGTACAAGATCCTTTTGGTGTAGCGTAAAACACAAGACATTAATGAAATTAAAACGAATATTTTTCATAAAATCTCGGGGTGTTATAGAAATATTAAAATAATTATAAAATTACATCTTTGTCTAATTAGAGTTCCAAAATATTAGCTATGAATTGTATAATGGATAAATTTTTTATTAAAATAAAATTTTATCAAAGAAATATAGAATTTATGACTAGTCTAAAGAGGTAAAATAATGTAAATTACCCCACTAATACATCTCAACAATGTGAATTGAAAACAATTTAGATAAATCAATAGATTTAGTAATAAGGTTCCTTATATTACTAGAACGAAATGCCATGTTAAATTGGGTTATGGTTTAAATTCCCATACCACTAAAATAAATGGGAAAACATTATTCTATAATATAGTAATAAATATCCATTTATACATAATCATAGTCCATAAATATTCTAATATTCCCTTAAAATTCCCAGAAAAAACAATGGAGGTATTAATAAAAAGAAAATTAATACACAAATATAGTTATAATGATTTAGTTACCAAAAAAATTAATAAATTAAGTTATAATATTTACATTTCATTAATGTTGGTTGCAATATATTTTTATAGGAAATGCCTTTTAAATTTGTAAATGTCACCCAACCCTAGAGTAATGGTATACCAAGATATATAAAGAATGTTTCTCCCTTTTTGGCCTTAAAATTTCTAAAGAAAGAGTTTTATTTAGAGTAATAAATATGATAATAATAATAAAAAGAACAATATGTGCATGGGGTTATAAATAATACTAAACGGCTCACATAATTAGAGTTATATTGAGTTGGGAAACCCTCCTCCCTCCCCCTCAAGAGTTCTTTAACACTCAAATCATTCCTAGAATCAATTGAATATGCCTAAATCGTAGGAAAATATTGTGAGGTTTCTAATATGTCCACATAAAACATTTTCAGAGAAAAAAATTATAAATAAATCATATGTTCATAATATTCATGTTAGATAATGTAAACCATGTAAAATTAGAAAGGATGAAACTCTTTTAGAAGCATAACATTCTTTGAAGAAGCCAATAAAACTTCTCAATTTACCTCACATTGTTTCAAGAGATATAATTTAAGTGTAACCCTAAATAAATACACCTTACTATGGTATACGTGGGTCTCACCTCAATCTCTCATTTTACTAGAGGGATACTTCTAACCTTTATTGTATGACAGTTCCTTGGGAATTAAATGAGGTAAAATAACATAATATTGTGAGGTGAGGAATTTAGATATTGATTAAAATAATCACACACCCCACAACCATTTCATGGATATGGATTTATATAGCTCCAAGGGTGTTCCTTGGGATCAACCAAATCAACTTATTTTTTATAGTGAATGAGTTAATGCATTTTCCAGTTCATGTATTGAATGGATGAATTCAGCTCCTCCCTCATGTTTTATCTTATGAATCGGTTATTAAATGTTATATTTAGTGGAAGAAATCATTAAATTATAATAATTATCATTTATTGTTTAACAATATAAGACTATCTTAATTCTCTAATGTCATTTTCATATTGTGAATTCTATAACCCACAATTCATAACATAATAAACTAATCTCATGCTTATGGATTCATGAAATATATCTCCTTTAATATCACACTTCATTAGAGCATAATCGAATTTTATTTTTAAAAATATATTTTATAATATATAATATCTTGTGAAATCATATCCATAAATAATTTTTTATATCTTCAAAAAATTTTCTGGAAAGATATCAGTAAATTTACTTCGCATCACATCATATTCAGTACCTTGGGAATACCAATCACAAAATCCTTTTGGACTAACTCTATAATAAATTTTAGATAAAATCTCTAAGTAAAACTATATTCCCATTCAATCAACCAAAACATATGACCCTAAAATTTTTCTTGGAGTGATAATAAATATGAATCATTGGATCAAAAAATGTAAGAAAAGAGAATCCTCAAAAAACGAATCGATGATTCTGAAGATATAAAAGGATATGGTGTGATCTATATCATACACATGTATAACTATACTTGTATCTAGTATTCTATGTCATATGAAAACATGAATTCTCATATTTTCCCATTATCCAAGCCATTGATTGGCCATGGGACACATATCATGTTGGTACCATAAAGCATACTAATTTTTTCTAGATTATTAGAGTATGGAATAATTTGGTCTTTGAATACAACTTGTTTAATTCTTCTATATGAATGATCACATAATATAAATCTCCTATGAATAAATATATAATATAGAGGTATATTTATACACTCCCATTGTCTATCTCAATGATGGGTTCAAAAGTTATACTCACCATATGATATGAAACATCTCTACTCAGTTAATCTATAATTGATAACATGATTAGAAACATTCCCATCCAACACTTTATTAGCTATGTATACATGTATAATTACTTAATTAGGGTATAAATTTATGATGTTCCTAATTCTAGGTATCCCATAAACCCTAGGAAATGGGGGCTCAAATATGATCCATACACCAATATTATTCCAAAAACATCTATTTGGCACTCCATGTGGATTCTTAATGAGTCAACCAACACATAAAACCCCATTTTATACCATATGATCATATTTTATATCTATTTATGAGAATAATAATAATTTTGACATTAAAATTTCCACATTACCTACAGTATTCCATGATGAACATTGGACAGAAAAAACTATAACAGCATGAAAATTCCCTCTATTGGTAAAAGAATTCATGATCCACTACGAATGTTTTGTTATGGTTAGAAATAGATGAAAAAAATCTACATTTTATTTTAAAAATACACAGCATAAAGTAATGTTGACTATAATATATAGGAATAGTTTTGGGAAGTAATAAGTAAATAATTATTCAAACACAAATGTAAGCTCCACAAGTTTGAATTCTCCCATAAAGGTTACTCCTACCATAAATATTGTAAAAAGGAAGATAAGTGTTAGGAATATTATGGACAATATAAATTGAAGTATAAAAACATGTAATCAAAATAGTGAATTTTGAGGTACGGAAATGGTATAGAATATATAGTGTAATGTGAAATATTATTTTTATTATCGACTGTTACCTAATCATTGTAATGCGACTATAATATGACCGTTGGAATAGTAATATGGACATTAGAATAATAATCTAAAGATTATAAATAGTAAATTGAGGAAATAAATGTAAAATAATATTTAGGAAATCACATAATGTGTTTTTATAATAATATAATTAAATAAATGTTTTAAATATTAAATAATAAATATTTTTCATAATGAAATCATAAATATATTTTTGAAGATATATATACGATTGATCATCATTAAAATAAAATTTTATTATAAATTTAAAAGGTTTAAACAGAATTTAACATTAATAAAATTGTTTTATGAAACTATATATATTGGTATAAATATGGTAATATAATTTTCTTAAACCATAATTAATTTTTATAAGTGTCCAAAACTTGATAAGTTATAAAAAAAATTAAAAAATAAGGTTATTGTTTAAATGTTTAATTTCCCATATTTAGAAAATTATTTTGTTAAAATGTATTTAATTTTCGGAATCATCATCTAGAAATTAACTTAGACTGATTTTTTTTATATTTTTCTAAAAATGAAAAATTTGTATTGAATAGTATAATGCCCCAATATACGGTATTTTCTATTATTAGTCAAATAAAAGATTAATTTCATAAGAGGATATGTAAGAAATAATCCTCTTAGTTTCATATGAACTATTAATTTTATTTATTTATAGTCTTGGTAAAAATAATAAATTAATGAATAATAAAATATAAAACACTGATCTCCTCCCCTTATAAATACCACCACCACCACCCCTTCTACTAACACTATTTAATTCTTTAATATATCCCTAACACTACCCTTTTCTATCCCAAACTCTCATAAATACTTACAAATAGTTTTTTTCCTTACCAAAAGAACATCCCAAGGAGCCTTAAGGGGTATCCAAAAGTAGCCTCCCTACAGACGACGTAATAATATCAATCAATCCACTTTTGATTCTTCTTTTACTATAACTAGAATATAAGAATTCCATAAACCATGACATAGTGTCATAAGTATAATAAATATACTAATATGTTGTTATTTTGGTGTAATATTCAATTTTAACCTTTTATCAGTTGATTTTAAAATGAAAATGTTTTTCATATTATGATTGGTTCACCTCCCCCAAGCATGATGAATTTCATTTTACCCCACCACCTTCATAAATTGTTTAAATTAATTTATTATGGTTAAAAATAATATTGATAAGTATATTTTTTATTATTATAGAATTACTAAATAATCTTAATGTGAAATAAAAACAATTTTTATCATGGTTAGAAAAATCGCCCAAATAAACTAACCATATAAAAATAAAACTTATATTCTCTAAATCATGAATTTTTATGAAAAGTTTTTTATACTAAGAACCTTATTAATTTCTAGAAACTTCTAAATACATTTCATCAACTCTCAATAGTTATGTAACAAACTCATATGAACTCTAATAATCACCTAAAACTAATACAACCTTGAGGTTGTGAATATAGACTCTCTTTCTCAATTAAATTATTCTTACATAACATTAAATATTAATAATAAATATAATATATTGGAATTGGGGTCTTAATAATTTTTTTAATAAATATAAATTAATCATTCAATTGGTAATTGAAATTGCATAATGAATCTGGATCTTATGTAATGGAACACTCTAAACAACTATCTTTTATTTGGGTTATGATTTTTTCACTCAATATCACAATGTATTGATATATATCATTATGGAGTTATTTTAAATTATGTATATATGTCTCATACTTATGTACCAAGATTATTATGCTTTTTCTTTTTTATGTTTATAAATTCCTTATGTTTATTTCTCAATACCTTAATTAAAATCAAACCCTCTTATGGAAAACTTATTTATCCCTAAATCCTTTCATATAGAACTCTTTTAAATTATTTTACAAATTCCTAATTCTATAAAGTGAGGTCTATTTTAGGGTTAATAAATTTTTTTAACTATGTTTTAAAAATAAAATTCAACATTATTTCATTTTATAAAATTCATTTACTAATTCCTTAAACCATCAATTTAAATATTCACTAATATACCATGTTATCTACTATTTCTGTTGATTTTTTAAAATAAACTCTATATTTGATAGAAATTATTATTGGTTAAAATATTAACATCCATAATATTTAAATCATTATTCTCTCTTGAATATTTATGATATATCCTTTTATTATTCTTTGAGAAAATACTATGTAACCAATTACTTTCCATGGGATTTAAAATGCTTATTCTTTATGCTGGATTCCATTATGTGGCACACAGATTCAAGTACATGTTATGATGGGTGAAACTAGATATTTCTCCATTTAATTGAGTAATTTTTATATTCATTGAGTTTATATGGTTGGGATTACAGTGCAAGCATAATCCATTGTAGAACTTTTCCTACCATATAATGATGTTTCAACAATGAGATTTGATTTTTTTTGTTAAGTAATGTATTATAATGAATCCATATTCATAAAATGTCATTTATCTTATGGTTCCATATTATTTATTTCATGCTTTCATTTTTTATTCACGACCCTTTCCTTTTGGTATATCATGTTACTCCATTTGACTCATATGGTATGCTTCATTTTCATGTTTATTCCCTCATTAGGGTTTATAGAAAACTCCATTTTTTAATGTAATTTTTAGGTTATAATATTATGTTTTAGAATCTCAAAGTGATATATGATAAAATTATATTGTTTAAAAATATATGGTGTATTTCCAATTTATTTTTATGTTTTATGAGTCTAGTATTTCGAATACACTAGGCTATTGGATCCTTATGTTGTTATTAATAGACATTTATGTTAAAAATCATATAATAATATATGTAAGAGTATTAGGATGTTTAATATCTCAAAGTAATAATTTTAGAGGTAGATTATAATTTCAATTCACAAAATGTATATCTATATATACATATGTATCCAACATGAAAGAATAGCGATGTGGATATGTACTCTAATATGCTACATTGTATATCCTTAAAACACTTTTTATAATATTTAACAAAAGTGAAAAAAAGCCAATTTATAATATAATCTATAATAAACTACCAAATTACCCTTAGTTTATTACACATTCATGGGTTATTTTAACACATTTCATCATATATAATTCTGATCACATATATATGTAACCATATAATAAAACATCCCACTAAACTCTTTAGTGAGTAACATCTAAAATGAAATAATGTTTGAGTAATGGTGATATTTAGGAATAATATTCTAAATGTTCAAATCTTTGAACGTACTAAAATTTTTAAACTTTATGAAATAAAATGTTAAAATATCAAAAAAAACATATAACCCTTTATAAGTTCATCATCATCAATAGAACAATTTCAATCAATATTTTCTTTGAAACCTATCAGAAATAATGGAACAATTTATATTGTTTCTTTACTAGTACATCCTTAACTTTTTAGGTCTACATGACATTTAGTTTTTTATGATAACTAATGTAACTATTTAAATTTCACTTTAATTCCATAACCTAAATGATTTTAGGATATCAATTTTAATTTACTTTGTAGTTTGACCCGAACAACCCTTTAGTAAATAGTGGAATTCACTTTTCATGATAACTAAATGTAATTCTTTACGTTTTTCCTTATCATCATATATACTAAAATCTTTTTTTATTAAGTGAAAAATAATATCAATTTTGGACTAGTAAAATACTTTATTTTATAAATTTGAGCTTACCCATGTTCAAACATACTCCAAATTGCCTCTTAGATGTCATATTTTTTTTCAGAATATATTTCTATGATACCCAAACATTTTTATGTTAGGAAACAAATCGATTTCCATTTAGTAGGAATATTTAACAAATAAATTATTTTTTACATATCCTATCTGGTATTCTAGGTGTTAGGAACAATATCTAATAAATAAGAATATTAAAATATACAAGTTATGGGTGATAGGAAAACATTACCTAATATTTTTAAAAACATATGGATAAACACTTTATCCTAGATAAAAAATTCCTTCCCTTGTCTCATTTTCAAAATATTTTATAGAATTCAATGAATCGTAAACCATGTGTTTAAAATTAATCAACTCCAATTATAAATAAAAATTCATTGTTAGATAGAAACTTCTCTTATCATATAAGAGAAATACGATGAAGCTAAAAATCCTTTACTAATATTTTTCTGAGAATGACATATTCATTTACATAAAAATCATTCATATAGTAACTATTTACTTTATAACATGAATACAAGATAAAATCTCCTTAAATTGTATCCTTCATTTTATATTTTTTTATATTTACAAAACTTGTAAACTTTTTATTTGGTATAATATACCATTCAAAATTTGAAAATTATTTTCTATAACATCCACACTAGACATGGATATTCTAGGGATGTTATTAATCTTTTTTGGCTATTTGGAATAATATAATAACATAGAATTATTATTCCTCCTTCCTAACAACCATATGATTTAATAACCATGATTGGCCTCTTAAATAACCATTGTTAAAATTTTCAAATAACTTTTCTTCTTCCATTTTGAACTTTTACCCACTAGCATTGTCTACACAACACTATTATCAAGACATAAAATATCTAGTTCATGTATCCTTAACACTTTGATAATATCATGTAAACCTTTATTTAATTCATTCACATTGGGGGATTATTCCTTTAAATGAAAATATGATTAATTTTACCACTATAACAATCAATTTTTAAGTCTCCATTAAAGGATGATATAGAGTTGAACAAATCATAAACTACGTGTATTAAAAACATCCATCTAATAATATAGATAAAAAAATTATTTTCATTCTATTACAAAGAAAAAATTTAGATAAATATACACGTATTATGATAGTTTCATATAATATTTAATTTTTTGATGAATTTAATATAACAACACCTATACTCTATTACTAGAGAAAACATCAAGCTTAATTCTTCAAATTTTTATCTTCTTCTAACAATTTTTTTATTTACATTTTTTAATACATATTGTTGATATTATACATATTTTATAACAATAGAAGTAAATTATATAACATTTTTACCTAATGTGTGCTCTTCACTATTATTACTACAATTCATAAAGTAATATGTATAATTTATTCTATAATTACAATTTTTTCTAAAATAAATGCATTGTCCTTATCCAAATAAAAACATACCCAGTCATATTGAGTACATGAGTGGGGAATGAGATTCATTCCTTCATTTGAAATATAATTACATTGATATATTTAATGAATTATTCCATGATTATAAAAGAATATTGATTTAGTTTTTAACTATTTCAGAACCTAGTTACTCTAGAAGGATTTTTTCTAGCATACAAATATTTCCTTAAGAAAAATTCTTAGTCACCAGTATTGCTTAAGAAAATTTCACAATTTACCAGCCTTAGGAGTTTCATACATTAATCTTATACTTACTATAGGTTTGTTCTCTAATTTTTATGATGATGAAAATATCAATCTATAATATAATATTTTATCATATGAGTATCATGTTTTACAAATATCTAATAAGGGTTTTTATTTAATGATATCCTACTAAAAAGATGACCAATTTTGTATAAATCATATATATATTTAGTAAAATATTCATATTTATCTAACATTAATGTTACATTATTATTTAACACTTGGTATAAGTATTTAGGTACGTAATCTTCCCAATCGTATCATATTTTAATCTTATATAGTTGAGTAAGGCTCTGACCCATACCACCAGGACTAATCTGGAGAGATAGAAGACCTCATGTTGGCCTCCTCATACACTAGAGGCAGCCGACTAGTAGAGAGGCTCTGAATGTAGTCAGTGGGAATACTACTCCCTTAGTATCATATCCATATAGAAAAAAATAATAATTTAAATATAAAACAACTTATATTAAACAGTGTAGAAGACAAAACATTAGAATGTAATAACAAATGGAACATATGCCATACAAAAAATAAAATCGTATTCCAATGTGGAAAGTTGACCAGAGTATAACCATAAGAAAAAAATTAAATAAAAATATGTAGAAACATTTTGGAGTCTATCTGGATCGCACCATTAGCTCTCTACTCAACAACTTATCTATCTTTCATGGTCTCCTTCCTCAAACTCTGATCCTGGATGATATATTCTACATGTTCATTGAGATCTTAATATAGGATGTAAGTAATAAAACCTATTTTGAATCCCCCAAAACAACCATAAAAGGCGTAAATAATTATAACATGTTTATTATATAATAGCAATAAATATGGACAAATCATAAACAAACATACTTTGCGTGTCAGTGTGAAAACAAAGCCACCCTAATCCCTTACTGTACATACTTAAACTCCATGCTGGTTGGATAGTAAAAAAGTTCATAAATGTTCAAGAACTAGGCATAAGGATGATAAATATAAATCTCATAAGTTTAATCCATTAATCATATCATGCTAAACAGCTTCCATAAGTCATCGAGTGAACATTCTACTTGGTATCCACTAAGAATTGAGCATACGTTCTACTCAACCTATAATATTCATTAATTAAACATACTACTTTTAATCCACTGGTAATTGAGTGTATATGCTACTCGACATACTCTAGTATTCAAGTGAAAAAATCCTCCATACTTCCACTAGGAATCACTTACCTATGTTCAAGACCATCAACTTCATTATCGCATGTCATTCACACTCTCTCATTAAGGTATAATCATATCACATTGGTCCACCAGTTATGCTTAATAATATAAACACCTCCAAAATAATAGAAAATATAAAATAGTCTATATAACACATATTAAGAACATAACATGGCATTATGTGAATAAATTCCACAATACATATATATGTAATCAACTTCTACCATGGAAACAAGTCACATTATCATAATCATGGAATCATGTTTCATAAACAAGACACATAAATACACACAAAACAACATGTGGTCACAATAAAACATGATTATCATGATATTCTATGAAAGTATAACATAAAATTAACAAGAATATAAATGGTGCCCAAATTTTATGGAACTTCCTACCGTAATTTTTTGGAAGATGTACCTCAATATTCATGAATGGATAAAATCTTGAATCATTCTTCACACCCAAATAGAACTAGATCACACATCAAGGATGCCTATCTCATGTTTAATTTCATAAAATAAGAGTTTTATAGAATATAACCAAGGTGATTCTAAGTCATGAATGTGGTTCTAGAATCTTAAACCTTATAGAGTACATCAATGGAACTTGTTCCGAGATATAATGAAGGAGAGGACAATAATTCACCAAATCCATTGTAGATTCAATAAAGGATTATGAATTCCCCATAAATTCAAGAAATTAACCTCATTTATATTCAATAATGATCAATACAAAATTAATCCATAATCATATATGATATGCATGATTATATTCAAGATGAAGAATGTCTCAAGATGATTGTGATATGTAAACTTACCTAAAAACACCCACCGTTCAAGAGTAATTTAGCAATATTCAAAAATAATATTGATGAAACATCAAATACACCACCAATATACCAAGGGATCATCAATGGGTTGTAATTTTATCATTAATCCTCCTTCAATAATAGTTTTAGAATGATTATTCATAAACACATACCTATAAAATTTCTATAATTGATCGTAGATCTAAACTCAATCAAGAGATATCTCCAACTGATAAGATCCACCACTAATATAGGAAGGAAGAATAATTCATCATTTAATAAACATAGAAGCCAAAAATCCATTATTGATATGTACACAACTTTGAAGAAGGAATAGGTACTCAGTGGATATCAAGAGATAACTTACAGTTCTAATATCACCATATCAATTAAACATTGAATAACCAAGGGTAGATGAATGGGAGAGCCCTAGAGTCAAGAGGGGAGGTATCAAATTCAAAATAGGGGTTTAGGGTAGGAATTTTGTAATTAAGTTAGAAAAAAAAATGATTGGAATTGAGAGATCATGGGGTGAATTTAATGCACACCCAACCAGACTGCACCATCTAGATGGTGGGACAGACCAACTAACCAATAATGGGCCCCTTGATATTTGGTGTGCTAGGAAGAACCATCATAGTTATTCTTGGACAACCGTCTTGATGGCGGTGCCCCACTAGCTGACCAGTGGGGCTTATAAAAAATTTAAAACCTACTATAGTCCCATAAGATTGTCATTGAAATCATTCCTACCACTACACAACTCATCCTCTACACAACACTTCTTTCTTTAATTTTTGTACCCATTAAACTAAATACAAATGACTTAAACACCCATACCCAAGATCAAAAAACGGATGATTGAGAATTTTATAAAATCCAAACATTTCATACATTAAGATTAGTGAGGATGTTACAGGTTGAGAAAAAAAATCATTTCCTAAGCCATCATATAGATAAACTCAAATATATTACTATATTAACATAATATTATTAGTGTATCCCAACTAGTGTAATCTAAAGAGAAGTCTAGAAATAAAATAAAAATGAATAACTTATGGGTGACCAAATTTATCATGAAATTCCCAGAATGAAAATCTTTAGTAACTTATTACTTTATTTAATAACACAAGATAATCTAGGGGTACCCAAATTTAGCATGAACTACCCATCTGGATGATTGAGGTATTGAAATGTTCCACCATAAAACATTACAATTTTTATTCCAGAAGTACTCAACTACAAACAAACAACGAGATCCCCCCTAAGGTGGACGAAAATAATGTAACCCAAGGGAATCTCCCCTAATCAAATTAACCCCCTCTGGTCTAATAGGGGACACATTAGCCTCCCAGACCATAGTATCCCTAGGGACCGCAAGAGATGCAAAATAATCCGCTACTTTATTCCCTTCCCGCCAAGTGTGAGTTACCCTGACATTGTTCCCCATAATGGCCTTGAATTGTCTAATAGTGTAGGAAATCATCCATGGAGTCGTACCTCGCCCATGCAATGCATCATGAACAATCTTCGTGTCCATTTCAACCTACACCACATCAATCCCTCCATCAATACACAGCGACACCCCTGAGAGAACTGTCGAGGCCTCTGCCTGCACCGAGCTCCCCCTCCCGTAATGGCCAGCGGAAGACATCATCAAACTACCATTGCCATCGCAAAGCACCCCCCCCCCTCCTCGCATGATGTCCCCAGTACATGCTCCATCAACATTCAGCTTATTACCTTTAATTGGAGGGATCCAGCAGACCCAACTCCCCTACTCCCTGGAGCTCCTCTGCCTAACCACCAACCCATGGGACTTCAAACCCCGTATAGAAAGAACATCCTCCCCAAAGCCCGAAATGACCACATCCTCAATCAACATACTCTTTATTATTGCCACCACTACACTCCCAGTGGATGCAGTTCCCTCATACCTGGCATGATTCCTTGCTTACCATAAGACCCAACAACCCGCATTATAAAACAAAGCTCGGGCCTCTGTCTCCTTCTCGTTTCCATCACACCCCAGAAACCATGGAACTAAAAACTGTCCTCAGGTGTAGGCGTCTGAAGAGTATGCCGTGTTCGTTCTCAGAATGCTCCACACCACACGAGCCTTGTCCCCCTCAAAGAAAATATGCTCCATAATCTCCTCCCTCCTCTATTTACAACATTGACAACCAGATGACAGGATAATACCCAGACTTTTGATGTTCTCATCCGAAGGGATAGCATTATTCTTGATCTGCCACACCAGAATGTTCATTTTGGTAGGAACACTTCTGCTCCATGCCACTCTGTTTCTCGAATCCTGAAGCTACTATGCATAGAAACTCCTACAAATGTCTTTCAAATTGAACCTACCCAACATCGAAGGAGTTTATACGCACCTATACTTCTCCTGGTTGATCACAACCGAATCAAAGACCTTCTGAGAATACACATCCAACACCGCTCTAAAGAACAGGGGATGTAACTTGGCCTCCCTAAAGGAAATAAGGTGGGCTGGACACCCCGGGAATGCATGCCCCTGACCTGACTAGTTGTGATCCCAGAACTGGATCCTTCCCTCCCCAATAATCCACTGAGAATGGGGACGCAGCGTCAGGACGATATTACTCACCTCGGCCCACAAGGAAAAACCTCTCGCCGGGAGGTCAGCGATGCCAGCCTCATACCTATTCAGCATGAACCTACCCCACAATATCTCTCCCTCAATAATTTCTCATGCAAGCTTCCCACGTAAGCCATGCATCGTATCCGCCATACTCTTGACGTTGATCCCCCCTTCATTGATCGGTCGCGCCATCTTACTCCATGAAACCCACTGTCTCTTCCTATCAAGAGATGCAACCCATATGAAACGTGTGAGAACCCTGTCAATGGATCATATGAACCCCTTCGGTACGTTTGTAGACACCATCGCATGCACCAGGATAGATGAAAGCACACTGTTAACCAATGAAATACATCCCCCAAAGGACAGAAAGTGATTTTTCCAATCCAGGATATGGGCCATCATTTTCTTCACCACCTTCTCAAAGTCCCAATTCCAAAGCTGACCAGAAGACATCGGAGCACCCATGTACTCCATAGGGAAACACCCATTTCCCATGCCCAACATAGATCTCACCCCATCCACCCAATCCTCTCCACATGAAGTCACAATATAGAAACAACTCTTCTCCCAGTTCACCATCTGACCACTCCATTTATAGTACTACTTCAGGATATTATTGACCGCTCTCAAAGAACTCACCCCTGCATTCATAAACATGAGTGTATCTTCCGCGTAAATTAGGTGAGATACCAAGAGGCCCCCATGTATCCAGCAGAATGACAAGATTTCCCCCTACTTATCCCCTGTTATGTAATATACTAAGAGTATCCTCTATCAGGACGAATATACTAGGAGATAAAGCATCCCCTTGGCGCAGTCCACGAATAGATTTGAAGAATCCATGAGTTCTCCCCATGAAGGAAACTGCCAGCCATGGCGAACTAACACACATAAATCTGATGACACATTCCCAAGCAGAGAATACCATCCTTCAGAGAACACTATTTATGAAACCCCATTCCATCCGATCATAAGATTTACTCATATCATGCTTTATACCATATTAGATCCATGATACTTCACGTTCAGATCCCTCATCAACTCCTGAGCCAGCGCCATGGCTCCCTAGATCAACCCCCCCTTTACAAACCAATGCTGCTCCACAGAGACCCACCACGGAAGATAGCTAGATAGCCATCTATTGATCAGTGAGGCCAAAACATTGTATGAAAAGTTACACATGCTAACCGGCTGATAGTGGTTAAGGGAAGAAGGATCTTTGCACTTAGGCAAAAGAACCATGGTTGTCGCCACCACTATCTGAGGAAGGAAACCCCCACGGAAGAAATCTTGAATGGCCAAAATCAGATCATCTTTCACATACTCCCAGCAACCTCTGTAAAAACCCTCGGGAAACCATCCGGCCCCGAGGCACTGTCTGAGTTCAACTGCCACAATGCCGCCTACACCTTCACTTAATCCAGGATACCTTCAAACTGCTCATTCTCCTACATAGAAACAACCTCTAGGATATCCTCCCATAACAATGAATCTCTGGTAGGATACCTCCCCCCTTGAGTTGTTCCCACTCAGACCTGCCAGAAGATCCTTAAAATGAGCCAAGGCCAAACCCCCAACTACCTCCCTGTCATCCGAGAAAGAACCATCCTCCAAAGATAGATTAGGCTTCACAACCCATTGCCTCTCCTTGATTCATGCATGAAAAAAAATCCAAGTTCTTGTCCCCTTATCTCAGCCATCTCACCCTCGACTGATCCCTTGCTCTGCGTTCCTGAGAAAGTAACATCACTGCCAAGGCATCCTTCTTCTTCGAGAGATCCTCAAAAACATCATCATCCCACCTTCCCTCCAAACTAGCCTCCATCATCTCAATGCCTTGTTTGGAGGACTCTAAATCCCGATCACACATAGGTAGAGATTTCGACCAAAGCATAAGCGCCTACTTCAGCCGCCGCAACTTGCAGTGTAAAGCCACCCAAGAATGCCCCCTAGAAGGCTCTCCCCATACCTGCAAAACCAACATGTGAAAATCCGGGTTACCCATCCATAGGTTCATGAATATAAAACCTTCCTGAGAGCTCTCAACCCTCCCAAAGGATATAAGGAGCGGCGAGTGATCGGAGAACCCACGAGCTAAATGAAGGACTTTCACCTCCCCAAGCACCTCGATGGCCTTCAAGTTCGCAAAGCACCTGTCCAGCTTTCCCCATCTATGACTCTCCCCTATACGATTTTTGCACCAAGTGAATGGTTCTCCTGAGAATCCAACATCCAAGAGTCCTTTCCCAGCCATGCACTGAACAAAATCCATGCTCTCCCAACTCTAGAACGCACCCCTCCCCTTCTTCTCATCAGGACATGCAACCATGTTGAAAGCCCCTGGGTCAAACCCATAAATCTCCGACCAAAGCACCTCCCTCTGACTAGCATTGCAGTTTCCTAAACAATCGAAAAAAACCACTCAGACCCATTACATGCCACCATCGACGTAATAACTTGGTCCCCTACCTGGAACAGGTCCACTGAAACCCCTCTCTTCCAAAAAAAGCCATTTGTAGTTATTCACCAGGGCCCCGTTCATGGCTTCATGCATCTTCATCCTATGAGAAAACTCCTAAATCTTTCCATATCTTTGCTTATGTTAAATAACGGAAACCATTGTGGATTTATTCTTCCTAACATCCGATGAAATGAAGTATGTTTTAACCCTATCCTCAATACCACAGGCATTCCAAATGATAATATGAGACATTAAAACTCGGTCTGCCTGGTATTGGCCCCAGACGACATAGACCTCTGAATAGGGGAAATGGACCTCACCCCACCTAGGCACTTCTTCATCATCATCCTGGTGGTCACCCCAGGAATCACTCCATGCTTATCAGAACGAGAGCGGGACCTCCCACGAGAAGGGGTCCCAACTCCTTCCTGACCACCGGCTCCCCTGATCACCCCACATTCCTCCACTGAAACTGAAACTGAAACCTGATCCTTTGCTATGCAAGTTGAAACAGGGGAAGAAACCGGAATCACACTTCTAGACCCCTCAAGAAACCTCCTTCCTTCCCCAGAAATCCCACCCAAAGCATCACCGGCCTAAGGGATCAAACATGCACTGAAACCACCCCCATGAAGGGACACTACTAGAAAACCACCCCCTGTGCCCATCCTAAGCCTTCCTCTACAAACCCCAAGAGGCACGGATGGTAGGACAGATAGAGGGACTAAATAAATCCTGAAACCCCTCAAAAAAGACCCTATCACACCACCCCATGACAAGAGCTGCTCAGATTCCCGGGAGACCATCAAGGAGACCTGAGGAGCAGGTACCAGCTCCCAAAAACCAAGGGAGGTATAGGCGCAAACAGAGCCATCGAGACCAAATCCCTGAGCCAACTCCCCCCCGCGGACGTGGGAGCTGATCTCTGGAATCAAAGATGAGGGAAAAGCGGGCCCCGGACGAGCCATCGTAGGCCGAATAGAGAGTCTGGAACCTGCATCTGGGAGACTAACACCAAGATTTTTGCGGAAGGGCTAAAAAGTGTGACCCTGAAACATACAAGGCGAGCAGTACCACGGGAATACCGGAAAGACCACTTCCTACCCCCACTCCACAGCACCCGGCACAGATAAATTAATCATCTCTAGAACCGGTAGTGAGAGGTCCAACTCCACGCAGATCCTAGCCACCAGGGTCTCCATGTCGACAATCGTGCTCTCTTCCGAACATAAGAAAACCCCCAGAGCGTCTCAGATAGCCTTTAGGAATCCACCATTTTTGAAAGGGAGTGGGAGTCTAGGCAGGCTGACCCAAACTGCAGCCCTCGGCCCCTCCCTTTCCTTATGCACCTCCATCGACCACCGAGACAAACTAAACCTCCAACGACCAAAATCCCTTGGAGCCCTGCACCTCACCTGCATAAAATCCGCCTCCGAAGCTAGCACTATGTAGAAAGAGCTCCGATGCAGCACCGACACCCAAGCATGCCCCTGCAACCCCCAGGAATCCACGAACCGATTGAAAGTAGGGAGGGAGGGATTTAGAGAACCCAACCTGGCCCCCAAGGTCCATTTTAAACCTGCAACCACCTCATTGAAAGCCAATTATGGCGCCACAAGTGAAACAGAGGACCCCTCCCTCACCACCGAGTGAGAAAATGGCACAATGACTGGGAAACAGGGACAAGAAGTTGCTGCCCCCGTGCCTCTGACCGCGTCCCGAAATGACCAACCTGGAAGGATAGGCGTAGATGATGCTGGCGGCGCCAGAACTGAGGACACAAGCGCAAACTCAGACGAGGAAACCAGCGCCGATGGAGCCGAGGAAACTGGCGCAGACAGATCTAGAGAAACCGGGAAGGAACAATGCGGATGGGTGGGAACAGTTGAATTTTTTTGAAAACCCATAGGCGCATGAGGTGCGTTCTTCCTAGAGTATGAGGCAATCCCTTTCACTTGAGAAGTTCTACATTGAAAGGAATATCACAAATAATATTTTAATGGGGTTAAATCTCACCATTTTATCTTATATTATTTCCTTTATGTATGCATGCTTCTATTGATTAAGTTAAGAATCCAATTCCCCCCACCTAATCAACAAGTTTAAACCACATTATTGTTTGACACTATATATAACCCAAAATGTTTGTAACTGACCCAAAAAGAGAAGCCAGACACATTTACACATTTCTAGATGCATCATCTGCATCAGGAACATGAACTCTTCATTTAAAACTTCAAAATTATATGAGATTGAAAATATCGACATATGTAATTTCAAATCAATTGATAGACAACCCCATTAACCATTCTAGGAAAGGCATAGACCACCATGTAGGTAGGTAGTTTGACCCCAAGTCCATCTACATGGGGATACTTTACTCAAGTGAGAATCCAATTATTTACTATTATATCACCTAAAACGTATGTACTATATTTAATAAATAAATTCAATCCAATAAATACAATTAAAACCCAATTTTTAAGTAGATGGAGAACTAAATACTTTTATTAAATAAAACATGTAATGCAGGGATATATCTTCTAGAATTAGTTTACCATAAAAATGTTTTCATACAATTATTCATAATATAAAAAATTTATGACTATGAATAAAGTACAGAATAACGTTTAAATAAATGAAAAATTCAAATATTTAATTGTGAGATAAATATTTATGAACAGTTCATAAGTAAAATCTAATTAAACGTATTTAATAAATTACCTAATACATTATAAACAATACGTATCTAATAAATATTAAAAATTAATATATATTCACAATATTAACTCTTTAATATTAATTATATGGAATTTAATTTATGTTTTAATACATTTTATGAATTATATTCATTTTATAAATAATTTTATATTATATAAAATCTTTTACATAATATATTAAATTCTATACTTAATATCTTTTAAGTCTTGATCAAATCATACATTCGAACTAATTATGATGTCCTCTATTTAATATTAAAAAATTATGGATCTTTAATTTGAACTATTTCAAATTAGTTAATTATGAATAATTCATAATTATAAATATAATATTTTATATTTTAGTACTTTTTATTAATTTATGAATTATTTATAAATTAATTCTTATAAATTATAAATAGGAAATGTGTTTATAGATATTAAGTCATTACATATAAATAATGGGAAAAATTATTATCTATAAATAAAATTATGAGATTAAAATTAATTATTTTATTAAGATATATATCATTATATTCAATAATTTTAAACTTAATCGAAAAAAATCTCGATAAATAATGAGATTATAACATAGCACCATTGATAATTTTGTAACATTTGAATCATTATACCCATGAATTAAAAAACATTATATTAATCTTTATATCTCTAAATTTTCATTATAAGAAATATAAAATTCATTAATGGATAGTATATACACCACACAAAACAAAGAAATGGGGTATAAGGCATGTGTCCCATAGAAATACAATCAAGATGAAAATCTATTACACCTATGGTAATGTTTCAATAAGAATACCCATAAATGAATAACATAAAATGAAACATTAAATATAATAAAAATATTTATATTCTTGACAGAATGAGTAAATGGGGTATTATATACACTAAAACAAGAAACAAGAGGTTAATATAGCATATACCTCCCATAAATAAAACAGATACCCTAAATCCCTTACCTCATGTCTCGAATTTCTTCATATATGTTTCAACCTCATGTATAATAAATATAGGTTTATTATATATATATATTATAGGAATAATATATATATATATATATTGTATAATATATTATTTACTTATGACCTTTTATTTCACATTTATTAACAATTCCTTGTTAAAATAATGTTTTTTGTAATAACTACTTCGTTTTTCATATATGCTTTGGTTTGGTATTTTTGATCATTTTAATTTGATAATGGTTATATGATATTTAAAATTTTAACGATGATATAAATATATAATTTATTTATTACATATTTATTTAGAGTAATCAGTTAATGTTAGAGATGGAAAATGAATTACATCATTCAAGGATGTGGTAGGTCGTATGTAGGCATGAACATTGATTCCATTTTCTCGATGGATCAAAAAAATAATGGTAAATAATATTTCACATTAAAAAAATTATTTTTATTTCATATATATGTGTCATATTTATTTATTATATCTATCCTTATTACTATCCAGATCAAAATAAAATGAAAAACATTTCACATCACTTCGTGGTTGTGGTAGTCCACTTGCACGCCTGAGCGACATTATCATTTTTGAACGGATTGGAAGGGAAGAAGGTAGATGGGATGATATAATTAAATAAGTATAATCATTTCTTAAATATAATATAAATATTTTAAATACATCATTATATCCAATCGTGAGAGGGGTTGATGTAAAATGAATTACATCAGTTCATGAGAGGGCATTCCTCCGAACTCAAGATTTGTGTTTCTGTTTCCCATTTGATGGATGAGAAGATTGATATAAGTTGTTACACTAACATAATAACATATAAATGTATTTAATATACTGAAGGTATTATACCATCATCGTTTAATAAAATTTTAACGAGGTGGAATAATAAATAAAATAAAAACAGTTGGTTAAGAATAATACATCTCCTTCGGAAAACCACCTTACGTTAGCACAAAAATCCATCATAGTATTATTTCCTAATAAAAATAATTACTAAATAAAATTTCTATGGAATTAAGTAAGGGTTTTTTTAGTAATTTTATAGACCAAATTTCTTTGGATGTGTGAAGAAGAGATGATAGGGGGTTCCCTTTTATAAGTCGGTAGAGGACACATGTGGAGTTTTTGAAAAAAAAAGTTATACTCAAATTTTAAACATGAAAAAAGGATCTCAAAAGGATAATTATCAAAAAATAAATGAAATTATGCTGAAGTATTCATATTAAATTTTAATTTTACCATTTTTTCATTTTAGTGCCTATAGTTTTAGTTTAACCCTCGATTAACCCATTTTAACCATAACTACGGTAAATAATTTTTAGTAATTTTATGATTCATTTTGAACAAAAATTAAGTTCAACATATTATATAATTTTAATTATGATTACTCAAAAAACGAAATCCATTTTAAAAAATAAATTCAAATAATTGGATAAATTTAATTTTAAATTAAATCTACAGAAAGAACAAAAACTCGGTTTTCCAAAGAGAAAATTTTCAAAAGTAAAAAAAGTTTTTATATAAAAATTCAAAATGAAAATGTTTAAAATGATCTAAATTGAATTAATAATAATAAAATTGAACTAATTTTACATTTAAAATATTTTAAAATAATATGTAACTATTAAAATGATTTAATTGAAAAATGTAGTTTTTAATAAAAATGACTATTCGCCACTATTCATCGAAATATATATATTTTTAGAAAAATATAAACAATTCAACCCATGATAATTTTTTTATTTTTGATTAAAAAAATGAATTTAATTTTTTAAAATAAATTTTATAAAATTATAATATATAAATTTTATTATTTGTTCACAGAAAACATTGAAATTAATTTTTTGAGAAGAAATGTATTATTAAAGTATATGAAATCTTTACCTAAAATTAAGTAATTATTTATCAATAAATTTTCACTTTTCAAAACCATTATGCTTAATTTTAAAAATTTATTTATTCCTATTCATACTAACAAGTTTAATTTCTAGGTTATAATGTTAACGTTTAAATAATAATAATAATATTATTTTATGGTTTGTTAAAAATCTATGTTTCATGTAATATAAAATATCAAGGAAATTGCATTTATTTAAAAAAAATTATAATATATCTGGGTGTTACATTTGACCCCCCATAAAATGTGTTTTACCCTTTAAATTCAATGACTTTGATAAAAAAATGAGGATACTTCTGTCTCATCATATCCTTTGGTTCCCATATAGCTTCCTCATGTTTGTGATTTCACCATAAAAATTTAAATAGGTGAGTGGTCGTGTTTTGTATCACATTATCTATATGATAGAAAAAATATGTAGGTTATTCTTCGTAGTAAATATTCTTATCAAAAGGTACAACCTATAAGTTCAGTACATGTGAAGGATTATGTGTGTATTTTCTTCGGAGAGATACATAGAACACATCATGGACTTATGAGAGGCTAGGTGGAAGCGTTAAGTGAAAAGTAACCATATATAATTGATAAAAAATGTTGAAAGGACAAATAATACAAGGGATCAAATATCCTTTATTCAATAATATCCTAACCAACATCCATGGAGAAATATTTAAAAACATATTCTCACCAACTATTAACTCTATATCTCACTGATGATTGTCAGTATAAATTTTTTATTGTATTTTTTGGACATTATATATTGATGAATGGATATAACCTTCTATTACATTTACTTATTAATAAGAGGTACCAGTAGCTTTATTTACCCAACTTCATTCTATCATGTTGGAGTTCTATATTTATTTCTATATAGAGATTCAAAAGGATCCATCTTGAAGATTGATAGAATGATATTTTTGTATGAAAACATTACTCGAGAAACGTGTCAATCCCAAGAACCATCAAAATCCATAGAACAAGTTCTCAGTATATAATATTTGGTAAAAAATTTTCTACTATGTATTACATATATATTAGGATGATATTAAACAATGAAACTTGTCTTCATATCCAAATCCTACTAAAGACTTCAATAGAACTTCTTGGAAAACCACAGATCCCGATCAGACATAGCAGAATGTGGTACTCCAAGAAACCTTACCACTTCCTCAATATAAATTCCAGAAAGATGATCCATGTAGAAATATTATATAATAGTCATAAACTATTCTATCATTGTAATAATGTTGACTATAACCCATATATCATTATTCCCTTTAGATATTTTTGTGATTGAGACGACAAAATCCATAATGATGTTTTTCCATTTCCATTTTGGTATGGGCAATGGTCATAACATCCCCTTATAATTTTTACTCTCATCCTTACATTCTTGAAATACCATGAAATTATATACAAACTAAAATTACACTAAATATAATAACCTAGATCCAATTTCTATTTAACTAAATTAATATATTATATAAGGAATCATACCCAAAAAGACCGAATAGTTTAGTAGTATTTGTAAAATAGATACATGTGTGAGTCATGAATTACATTTCAATACAAAATTTAAAACATTATTTTGTTAAATAATACCATTATTAACTATAGAATATCCTTGTATATAATTTATAGTACACTTACTAGATTCCTATGAAAGGAAACAAAATAATGGTGATCTCATATGCTCAGTAAGAGTTACGTAATTCAGATTCTATCATGAATCAATAAGAATAATCAATATGGAAAGGTAAATAACTAAAAACACATTCCATTTAAATAACATTACTATCATGAATATAAATGGATTAATCAATATAGAATGGTAAATAAATGAATACATATTCCATTTAATCAATATACTAATAATGAAATGAATCAAGAGATAATGTCATTATTAAACTCACATGGATAATAATAAATGAATTATTAATGAAGGAAATGATTAATTATTGAAAATCGGGATATCAGGAATCAGGATACCTCTACCTATAATACCTTTCATGAGATGGTTTAAAATTATAGTTGGATTCCCATTTAATTCTTACATACTTATTTTTGTAATGAGACTATCGATCCATAGATTGGCTATATAGTTTTGTGCTCCACCAATCACTACATTTCCAAATGATTCCTCATATATTGAATATTCAATTTAATTCATGAACAAAGTTCCTTATCATTAAAAATTTTTACTGAGAAATGAATACATATTTTTCAATATTTCCCTCTATATACAAATAAATATCATTATAGAACACCATATATATAAAATATATATGGTTTAAGAAATAAAAAAAAATCTATGATTGATAATATGGATATTTTGGGGGAATTTAATGTTAAATGATCATAGTAATGTGATATTATATAAAGGGAAAGATAATTACTACAAAAATGATTCAAGAAAGTTAATATAAATAATCTCCTTGGTCAAAATAATAATAAACCATCCATAAAAAATAATACAGTTATTATAAATACCACATAACTTCCATGGAATATAAGTAAACTAAAGGATTATTGTCATTGAATAATAGAAATACCATAATGATATCTTTACAAAAATTCTGGTGTAAAATATCTTTTTCACATTGAAAATAATTTTTTTAACTTAAATTTCACAGCATATTTTGAAAAAAAATTCTTTCAATACATCCTTTGAAACTCATAATGTAATCTTTAAAACATTTAGTGGTCATGAAAGAATAAAATTACATACATTATATACATGTTAAAACAAATATTCCTTTCACATTTTCAATGAAAACAAAAGTTACCTTCTTTGGAAAATGACATGAACATTACTTTAAAAAATTAAAACATGGGTTAAAATGTCTTTGATAAATCATTCATATAATGTTAAAATCATTTTTTTAAACATTTTTGGAAAACACGGTTTTGGATGAAAATGGATTTTCGATCCAAGAGAGAAATACTTTCACTCATTTTCTCAAAAAAAAAATTAAGTACCAAAGAGTGGAAAATGGTACTATTACATTAAATATTCAACACTAATATGCGGGGAAGAAAATTAAAGGTTTTTATTAGGAATATATCTAATAATTTACATAAATTAAAATTCAATCATAAAGAGTAATGATTAAAATGTGATTGTTAAATAAACCCCTACAAAAATCGCAACGTTTATGTGAGAATTAACTAATGAATCGATTATGTGTATTAGATGTAAATAAACAAAAAATAATTTGGTATAAAAAATAATATACTCAAAATTAAATACACACAAAATCATTTAATATAAAATAAAATGAAGAAGTAATATAACCCAATGAAAATATATTGAGTTATGAATTTCTTTACAAATTTGAAATTTTGATATAAAATCCCCTTGGATAAAATAATTCTAATTAAAACATAAAATAACAGTAATTTATAATTATTCATGATATATTATGTATAATTGATATTATTTAAATCATAACAAAGAAATTAGGTGTACAATAATAGAATATACCTTAATGATGGGAAATTGAGATTAAGTCCATTACCACTTGGTAATTTACATGTAAAATCCTATTTGATGAAATAATTTAAATTGAAAATAGAAATTCCACGAATTATTAATAAATAATGATATTACATGTCAAATTTTAAATATTAATAAATAATGACATTACATGTCAAATTGGAATTATATGTTCCATATAAAATAAAATAGGTGCATAACATTACAATATGCTTCAATTAAGGGATATTGAGATGAATACCCTTATCTAGCACTCCCTTTTAGTTAAATGTGATTTAACCTTATACATAATGATTTTAATCATGTTATTAATTTAAATGAGAACAATATTCATATTTATAATATCATATTTGATCATGTCATAATATCTTAACATTCATTTTTAATAATATTTCATTACTATTATTATTTCTGGTCATATGTGCCATGTTTTCTAATCCTTGTTTCGACATGAATGTTATATTTATTGAGAATATTATATTTTTACATAAAATCCATAATTATATTGATGTTATGATTATAATTTTTATTAGTTATATATAATTTAATAATCATTATAGATATTTGAACATTGATAATCGATCACATTGCTTCGTGGTGATGGTAGGTCGTACGTATACACTAGTAACATTATCATATCCTTGATGGGTGAAAGTATAATGTTGTGTGTAATATATTGATTTTAAAAAACCAATATAATTTCATATATATCCCATATATTCAGTGAATTTATCATTATCACCATCCATGTAAAGCATAAGTGAAAAATGCATCACATCGCTTGGCGAGGCGGTAGTCCACCATACACACAAGCAATATTATTGTTTTTTAAACATAATAAAAGTAGTATTTATAGGTGATATTATAATTAAATAAGTATATTAATATCATAAATATCATCTAAATTTATTAAATCCATCATTTTATCCATCCTTTAATGGTGGAGATGGGAAACGAATTACATCGGTTCATGAGGCGGTAGTCCACTGTACAGACGATCGACCATTTTATTTCCCATTTGATGGAAGAGGAGATTGATATAGGTAATTACCTTATCATAAAAATTGTATATTTTATGGAAGTCACAGAGTTTTTTGTATGATAATTTATTAATAATATTTTTTTGATTTGGAAGAATAAATAACATAAAAATACTTTTTTAAAAATGTTACCTCTTCTTCGGAAGACATCTACATGTTTAAACCAAAATCCATACTATGTTAGATTTTTGATGAAAAAATGGTTCTATGATGTTATTATGTTGGATAGTTATTTTCTGATCCAAATGTATTTTGAATTATGCAGTGGGGATGAGAGGGGTGGCCTTTTATAAATGGGGGAGGGGACACACAAGGAATTTTTTAAAAGATTAAATTACACCCCCGTTTTTGTCACGAAACTATCCTCCAAAAGGTGTAATTATAGAAATATAGAGTTATAAGGTCTATATATGTCAATTAAATATTTTTTATGAGTTTTCAGGTCATTTTAAGCCTTATATTTTCAGTTTAACCCCTCGATTAATCAATTAATACCTTAATCGTGATAATTAGTTTTTAGCGGTTTTACTATTAATAATGGTAAAAAAAATTAAATTAATAGGTAATTTGAATTATAATTGTTAAAAATATTTAATATATTTTTTAAAATGACATCAGAAAAAATTCTTAATTAAATCTAAAATTTTACCCACATACGCGACATAAAAGTAGGTTTCTAAAGAGAAAATTCTCATAAGTATAAAACAATTTAGTATCAAAATTAAATATTAAATTGAATAAAATTTCCTAAATTTGTTGAGGTGAAATATAATTTAACTAAGGTTACATTATAAAAAATTTAAAATATAATTTAACCTTGTAAATTATTTAAACTAAAATGAACGTTTCAATAAAAATTATTATTTTATTATTCATCAAAAAATGAAACATTTTACCAAAATCCAAAAAAATAACACTAAGATAATTTTTATATGATGATTTAGAATATGAAATTAATTTTATCAAATAAATTTTATAAAATTGGAAAAAAATATTATAAATTTTGTGTGAAATGCATGACTAACAAATTTTTTATAAAAATATAGTTTTTCAGAAAACATTTCTCTTTTCATTTAAAAGGATATTATTTTATTTCTAATCAATATATAACCATAATTTTCATAATTTAATTATAACTATTTATACCCTCAATTTTAAATTATATTTTATAATGGTATAGTATATTGAAGTTCCATTAAGCTCAGGATTATGTGTTTTTAAGCTATAAAAGTGATCGAATTTAAAGAAATATATTCCATGGATTGATTATGCTCTCTATTGTGTGTCAAATACACTATAAAATGAAAAATTATTATATTAAAATATCATGTTGTTATAAAAACTCTAAAATATCTCTCTTCATGTCATCCCACTATAATTAATCTTTCATATCATTATACATCTTTTTACAGCCAGTATGTATAGAGAATGAACAACTATGAGATTTATCAAAAAACTCCTTCATTAAATATGATATGGATGGAACACATAAATTGTTCTAAAAAAATATCATTGAATCATAATCAAGTTTAAAATCATTAATATTTCTTACCTTCTTCTTTAGATCTATAACTTCCTTCCACACCTCTTCGATATTAACTTGAATATATTGTTTAACATTGCTTTAAGAAAGATAATATTTCTAATATTACATAAATATTTCAAGATCCATTATTTTAAAATTTAGAAATATTATATATATTATTGATTCTCAAAAATTTTATTAAATCATGATCCTATAAACTGAATGCATCATCCTCCTATTTTTCTTCCCCAAGGTGGTAATTTATTGAGAAGTCATAGTCTTTAATCACCTCTAATCATCTTCTCTAGAGAATATTCAACTATTTTTGAATGAATATGTACAAAAAACTCTTATAATCAGTATATATATCATATTTTTTTCATTAATATAATTCTTCTATATATATAATGAATCAATTACCATAGCTAACTCCAAATTTTGAGTTGGATATTTTTTCTCACAAACCTTCAATTATCATGAGGTTTAAGCTATCACCATGTCATTCTTCCTGAGAACTCATCATATTCCCTTCATTGATTCATCATTATAGGTTACAAAACCTTAACCACTATAGGGTAACTAATACATAGTTTTACTAATTAATCTTTTATTCGATTCCTCAAAATTTTCCTCACATTCATTTATCCAAAGGAAATTGGCTCCCTTTTGTGTTTGCATGGTGAGTGGATTACATAGTCATGAGAAATTCTCTACAAACCATAAATAATATATAGAAATCCCATGAAAAAATTGTATCCCTATCATAGGTGTTGTTTTAGGTCAATGTTAAATAACTTTAGTCTTTAAAAGATCCAAAAATATACCTACTATTTATATTATATAACCCAAAAATGAACATTTTTTATCCAAAAATCACACTTCTTAAATTTTTCATACAACCTCTCCTCCCTCGGGGTCTTCATCACTATTCTCAGTTGATATTAATGCTCTTATAGTCTCATTGTATATATAATAATGCAATCTATGAATACTTCCATAACTTGATCAAGGAAATATCTAAAGACTCTATAAATTAAATCAATAAAGATTGTGGGGAAACTAATAAGACCAAATGGCATCACTATATATTCATAATTTCCATACCTTGTACATAAATTTTTATTAGGTATAACCCCCTTATTAACCCTAAATTTGGGATATCCATAATGTATTTAAATCTTTGAAAGGTATTGATATCCACATAGTTGGTCAATCAAGTTATCAAAATTTGGTAAAGGAGACTTATTATAGATTGTTATATTGTTTAGTTCCCAATAATCAATGCAAAGTCCCATCGATCCATATTTCCTCTTAATGAAAATAACTACTACCCCACAAGGTGACAAACCTGAAAAAATGAACCATTTTCAAGAATATCATGGAGTTTCTTCTTCAATTCATGAATCTTAATTGAGGTCATTATATAGGGTGTCTTTAAAATTAGTGTAGCACCAGGTATTATTTCTATTAAGAACTCAACTTCATGATTTGGTGAAATACTAGGAAACTCTTCCAAAAAGACATTAATAAAATCTTAAAAAACATAATATCATCTATATAGATTATATCCCCATCCATCTATGATAAATAGATATTTTTAATGGTAATCAAGACCCATTCAATGGATATTATTTCAATAAAAATATCATAATTATTATCACACAAATAGTGGATCATAGGTTGTTAGGAATATTAAATTTTACATCCCTTAATTATTAATTTTTGTGGGATTTATAGAGATAATGTAAATCCATTACTAAGAGAACTTCAAATTCAACCAGAGGGAGACTAATAAAATTTACAGGAATCACATTCCCATAAACTTCAACTAGAGAAGAATAATAGACTTGAGATGTGATAATCATACCATTATGGGGTTTTCACTGCTAATTCAATATTTAATTTTTACAGATAGGAATTATCATTCCTAAATAATTATCATGATATAAAGTAATTTATATAACTATACTCAACTAAGATACTTCAATATTTCAGAATACTTATCACCACCCAATATTCATTTTTTAATCATCAGCCCCTTAGTAAAACTAAAATGGCTAGCATAACCGTCTAGCATCTTTGATCAAATTCATTAATCATGAAAAATAAAGCATAGGATATCAAAATCAAGACACATTCTTTTCAATCTATAAAACCTTATGTTTAACCTAGTCCATTCATGGTCATCATCTATGAAAATATTTTATGATGGTTCATCCAGAGTTTCTGAATTTCAAAAACATATCCACTAGGAGTTTCAATCATGATATATGGAAAGACACATTATCATTCACTAGTTGAAGATCAAGTTGAAGTACAATGTTCCCTTTTTTGAGTAACTAAACCTTGATAAAACTATTCTAAAGCCACATCCACCTATAGTATCAATATAGGGATGTAATATTTTAGAAACCACTATCTCAATCCATCACAAAAATTCTTGGTATTTTCTTATACTTTGACATATCCTTAGAATTATCTCCAAGTTACACAGTTGATTTTTCTCATCCTAGTTTCAAAGGTAAACTAAACCTTTCACAAATACTATCTATAGTGTCCAAAACTTTTCATAAATAGATATCATATCTTGAGAGAATATTATTCAATACAAAACATAATGATCCAAAATAGAATCATATAGATTTAGTGCCTTCAGAAACATGGACACATAAACAGTGAGTTAAAAAGTAATCTATATCATCTCCCACTGAGTTCCTCATAACTATCACCCTTCTTAGATATATAAAACAAAATAACTTTCTTCATAACCCATAGTGAGAAAACATAATAAAGGGTGAACTTAGATGCTCAATAAGGTTAATCAAGGGATATATCAATGATTACATAAGAATAACATGGGAATAAGGATATGAGAACAATAAATTAATATTTTATAAATATACCCCAATTATCAAAGATCATAATCTTGAATCATGGAAAAAAAATTATTGGTTTATAAGACATTAATCAATATAGAATTAAATAATATGATCCATGGGAGCATAACATTACCATATGACTTAGATGTGTGATATACAAATAAGAATAGAAAATAATATATTAAGGCTTCCCACCAAGACATTAATAAAATTTTAGTCCTATTCTAACCATCCATTTACTTAATTTATGCTTCGGATGACCACCTATGTACCCTATTTTTTACTTGGGAAAAATTCTTGGGTACCCTATTTTTAGTCATGGGAAAACCTCATGTATACCATTTTAACTCGAATAACATGTGATGTCTTGGACCCGGCTCACTACGCAGTAGTCGAAGCCGGTGACCAAAAGACCTCAAGTGCACCAATGTGTACACGAGAGGCTATTGACCAGAAGAGAGGGCCTAGGGTATGATAATGGGGGAGACTATTCCATCATTTTAGAGTGGAGAACAACAAATATAAAAACAATTATAAACAATACAAGCATAGTAATAAATATTTCATTAGAAGTAAGAATAAACCTCTGTAAAATAAATATCAACGTAGAAGTTGTAACTATATCATATACAAAAAGATGACGAAATTTCTCTTCAATATGAAAACATGAATACATGGTTCTGGGAAGTGAGTTCAATACAGGATATAAAAAATAATCAATAGTGGAAAAAACTTATCCAACCACGCTAAGATCTCTCTCTGTCATCCGCTGCCCAGCTCCCATCATAAGGAAAGCATGGAAGTCAGGAGTCCAATGTATGATGCTTCCCATTTTCAACCCCTAAGATTATATAATCTACTCAAAACAACCTATATAGAGTTTAAAATAATTATCAATATTCCACCACCATCAGTGTCTATACAATCCAGTCTATGAATATAAATTATTAAGTGTGTGGTTACATATGAAATTAATGTAGTGCTAAAATAAATAAATCAAACATGCTTCATCCACAGTATGTAATGTCTTAGAACATGTAAACATTTGACTAATTAATTTATGTAAGATTTATAATAAGGGTGATCATATATAATTAGTATCATCAGTGCAATAACATGATGTAATAACAAAAGAGGATCCAATGTGTAACCAAGGAATACTTGACTATAGGGTTCATGAAAAATGATACTAGTATCACATGTAGTATAACAACAAAGGTTTCTAGGTTTAATACAAGGGGGTGATTTCCAAGGCATTCCAATATATATAATTCTAACCGAGTCCATAGATATGTTCCATGGGAATCATGGGATAAGAATGACAGGTCTTAATTGTGTGAATCACTAGTAGAAAAATGGTTTTCAACATTTAAAATATAACATCAGTTTCATATAAACAGACACTAAATATGTTTGTGGGGAATTTTTTTCATCGGATATTTTACAAAACCAATGATAAACATTAAATATTTTTTTCAACTATGTTGTAGAAAATTTTATACGCATCAATTTGACTAGGCTTGGAGCTAAAATGGAGTTACATATTAAAATTTATGAAAGTTGGAATTTGAACATATCTATGATACGTCTCAAGGAAGTACAACATTAAAAGACCATTACATTTAATCCACAACTCTATTTTAGCTCCACGACCTGTCAAATAGAAGATAATTTTTTTTAGAAAATAATAAAAAAATATTTCATTTTTGGAAATTGTTTTTAATATAACTAACAAAAAAACAATTTAAACTTTTGGCTTCATTTTTCTTAAAAACCGAAGCCAAAAACTATTTTTATTAGAATTTTTTACATCCATTAAGTAAAAAACTGATGCTAAAAACCAATGTAAATCCTATTTTTTGTCAGTTTTAAGCAAAACTCACACCAAAACTTATATGCAAATACACGAGATTGGAATTTCAATTTTTTTCACAACACACGTATCACTTTTTAATACCCCAACAAAACATTAATACAATTATATTGAGAATATTTTTTTAATATATATAAATCAATTTCCTCTTTCGTTCATAATTTTGGACATTTTGATTCAACCAATTTTCAATGCATCTTCAATCGATGATTTGAACATGGTATCTATTCTAATCATTTAATTTAATCACTATTATTTTCTTTCATTTATGAAAATCTCAAAAATCATGCTTATTATTATCTATTCCTATTACCAAGTTATATATATAAGAAATTCGGATGAGATTTACCAATTGTGGTACAAAATTCATTATCAATCGATGTTTTCATGGTTCCAAGAGTTCGACCATAAAATAATATATATGATGGTAAATAACATATAATTTTGAAAAAAAACATGAAAAATAATTGAAATATGTTCAAATATTTAAATTTATTTTATTTTATTTGGATTATGTCATTTTCATTCATGTTTCTCATGTTTTATTTGCAATTGGTTTTATCTATTGAATCATTGAGAAGTTCAATTTTTGACTTTCATAAATTTGGATTTATAACTCTATTTTTCTCCATGACTAGTCAAATATATTCTTAGAATATTTTTTAAATAATTTTAGAAAAAATTTAACTTTTGTGCCAGTAATTTTAAAAATCCAAAATCAATCCCCCCCCTTACGTTAGTTTTTCTAGAAACCGATGCAATTTTTTTTATCTTTTTGGCATCGGTTTATTTAAAAATAGATGAAAAAAAGTGATAGTGATGGATTTTTCTAGAACTAATTTAAAAAAAACTATGCAAAAAAATATATATGAATCCTTTTTATTTTTGGTTTACAAAAACCGATGTAAAAGTGATATTTTTTATATCGATGACTTCAATTTTTGTTAAAAACTAAAGTTAAAATTTAAAAAAGCGATGTTATAGACCATTTTTCTATATGGGGGATCCATGGAATCATGTGTCTGAAGAAATCAATCTGAATACCTAGAGTTTATTGAAATCATTATATTATCTAAAGAAGTTTCAAGTGAATCTTCAGTATAATTCTAATGAATTCATATAATAAGAAAAATAGTAGTTTCTATGCTGGGTATCTCCCATGACTATTGGATCAATGAATCCGAATGGAACCCTATGAGTGGATAAGGAATTCCCATAGGTATTCAAGCCAGGATCAAGTCTAAAAACTCCTATAAAGATGAAAAGTTCCCAAGCATGTAGTCACCTTATACTCATTCCATTTATATCATATATAATCACCAGCAATGTAAAACTCGTTCCATTTACTCACTTAATAGGTTCATTCCATAACTTTCATTAAACATGACATGGAATATAAGACATGATATAAATATCAATTCAAATTATAAATAATTAATATTTCAAGTGAATATTATAAATATACTTTCCATTATACCATTTAAATATTAATTTAATTGTGAGGAGAACATACCTTATCAAGGTCAACTAAATATCACCCGAATGGTAGATCAATAATATCAAAAATGGGGGAAAGGTAATAACATGGTATTCAACATCATTAGGTGGATTGAATTGATATTCTAATATATAACAACATGATTAACATGTATACTTAAAGATTTAGAACATGGGATAAACAAATATAGTTAAGTTAGATGATTTTTTGAAGTATCTCCTGGTGAAACTGGCATCTACAGAATGATGCAAATTTATGAATGATAAGACATTTAGAGTAAAGTCATAGACCCTATACCTTATTCATATAGTATATTCCTCATCAACTTTCAGCCTTTAGTTTGGCTTGGATTGAAATACAATTATTGAACGGGTGGAATTATTTGATAATAGGGTATATGAGACTGCGTTGATGAGACTGTGTCGATTAGACTGCATCGATATAGTATAATTGATAAGAAGAAAAATGATGAAACATGCCTAAGTATGGAACTACATACCAAGAGGGATAAAAAAGATAAACTGATCACGATTCCAATTCTAAATGGATGATTTATCCAAGAGTCTACATTTTGGTTTAGGAGATTATCTAGGAGAAAAAAGAGCCTCCTACCATTGGAAAATGAGAGATACAATGGAGGGGTAATAAATAATAGTGGATATTGGAAAATAGATATTTTAATCACTTTAACTAGGTTGGGTGGTTTTTTCCAAATGGTTGGCCAAATCATGTTATATCCTTGTTCCAAGTACCGTCCAAAGGGGGGGGGGGGGTGCACATGGTTCATGTGCACGGTTTGGATAACCATGTGCAAACTATTAGTTTATTCTCTATTAAAAATTATAGAGTTTTTTCATGGTTATTCACCCTAGGCCGCACTGTTAGGGAAAACTGTGTGGCCCACTAATTCCCACTAAAACACCCTACATGGTTAGGATAAACCATGAGGATTGGGATAAATGGTTTATACTACTTATGTCACCTAGTGTTTTCTTTCATCGACTGGGGTGCTGGGCTCCGAAAAATCCTTGAACATCCTTGGTCCCTCCATTTCTTCACTTGGAATTTATATAAGGCCAAACCAAATTATTAAACAAAAAATTTAAAGGATTTTTACGTCAATAGAAAAACCTTGTACTTATAGTCATCCCCCTTAAAGGAACTCATCAATGAGTTTCCCTTCAAAGGGTGGTAGAATGCTGTTTGAGAACAACTTCGGCCATTGATCACATACATCATCCTATCACTCCCATTTCTTGTCCTGTATAGGGTAATGATGCTATAGAATTCCTATTAAATAGATATACAAAAATTGGAGATCCTTCTTAATCTGAACAGTTATGTGTATGGGATACTCCTGAAAATAATCATTAATATCCAACTCCACATCCTTGCGATCAAAAGTATGAGATATGTTAGCATGATAACATTACAATTATGGGCCAGGTAAGACATCATGCAGGGAATTTTATGATTCAGGTATTATAAACTAATAGGATACCTACCAAAATCTATCTATTATCTAAAAAGGCCCGAAAAAAGTAGATGACAACTTCCCTGGCCTCTGTATACATCTATGCTCAAGTCTAAATGATAACCATAAGAAAATATGATCCCTGACCTCAAACTCCAGAGGTCGTCAATGGTGATCGGCATATGATTTCTATCTAGACCAAATGATAGACATATTCTTCTCAATAAACTACAAATTATAGAGATTATATTGAACCAGAAAATAACCTAGTAGCACTACCTTCCCTTCCTCCAACTAGTACAGGGGTGAATGGAGAATCCTGCCATACTAGTCCTCATACAGAGCCTTCTATATCATCACCAGATAACTAGTATTATAGGAAAAATAAATGAGCAGGATATTCCATTCCCATGAACAACCAAAATAAAGTACACAAGATCGAAGAATATTTTCCCACACTAGTATAGTCTATTCTGACTGGCCGTCCGTCTATGGGTGGAAATCTGTGGTCATAAGCACCTGCATAACAATATACCTTTGAAACCCTTTCTAGAACCTCAATGTGAAATTATCCTCACCATCTGAAATAATATATGAGGGACCCCATGTTTGAATATAATATCATTAACATAGATTATTCCCCGCTCATCAACTGAGAAATCCAACAGGATAGGGAGAAAGTGGGATATGTTGGTCAGTATATCCATGACTACCCAAACCATGTCACTACCTTGACGTGAACTCAATAAACCAACCACAAAATCCATCATGGCATCATCTCATTTCCATTTCTTGATTGGTAGTGTATATAAAAAACTACTATTCCACTGGTTGTTTTCCTTCCCCTATTGAGAGGTGGAACACCTGGTGATAAATCCTACTTTTTGGCATTTCATCCCTCGCATCCAATACAGGTGATGCATATCACGACACATCTTGGATATACATGGATGCAGTATCCACTAGGAAGCATGTGAATCTCACATAAATTCCACTCAAATTTCCATAAGAACCCATATATTCCCATATATACATAGTATTTCATCTCCATTCATAAAACAATCTAGATGATGGACTTCGTAAGAAATACTCTCCCATAGGAATAATCCCTCAGGGTCTGAAAACATGATTCTCTTCACCCTATCAAGAAGTGAGGAGGTAAAATCTAAGGCTACAAGGAAATACTTAATGTGAATATAATAAAACTATAGATGTTTATTAGAAATAAGGTCTATCAGCTTCTATTCATCACTGCCTTCTAGTATGGCTTCTACGTAAGTTGTCCAACTCAGCGTATTGGCTATAACATTTCCCTTTCTAGACATATAGGCAAGCTCAAAGTCCAAAGGTAAAAAGGTATTCATACCATCATTGATATATGAGAATCAAGTCTTACCATTTAAAGATATATTTTATTATCTAGTGGTTTGTGTACACTACAAAGATCTCACACATTTGATAATGACTTCACCAATACAAGGGATGAATAACGGTTGTAAGCTCAAGGTCATACACTAGGTAGTTGCATTGGTAATGTCTCAACTAGCGAGATCCGTATACAATGAATCCATCCTCCTGCATCATTACATCACCCTACTTTATTTTTGATACATTACAGAACACTATATATCCTTTCCAAGCTCTATCATAATTAGATTCAATGTTTTATTGATCCTTGCATTCAACTCCTGAATGGTCTTCTAAAATGCTTTAGATAACCTAAAATTTACACCCTTCTTATTAAGATTTATAAGCGGTTAGGAAATATATGATAATTCCTATATGAAATGATTGTACTATTAATCCAATCCATTGAAATTACATATATAAAAAACATTCTTGTGTTTCCACTAAGAAATCAAATCACTAACCTTCCTTGAGATAATTGTTACCCATGATTCTAAGATAATATAACCCCTAAAGTGAACTTTGTCGATCCAGAAGTGGAACATATAAATCTTATCATATAGTTGACTCTCTTTTAGTGTATTAAAAATTATATCACCATGTTGGACATGGTGATTCCATTTATGAGAATACAGGAAGATGTCATCCCCAAATAGCAATAAAAAGGAATCAAAAATGGGGTGGAAACCCCTACTAATCAAGGACATGAAAACATTGGGCATGTTCGTAAGAATTAATGACATTACTAGGTACTCATATAAACTTTAAAGACTTTGGAAAGTCTAACATGGTATGTCTAAAAAAATAATCACACCTAATGACAGCCTGATCTCATGTTAATCATCGAGAGAACCATAGATCCCCAGATCTATTTGAAGAGATCATGTATCTAAGGCAATATATAATGGTTCTTAACTATTATTTTGATCATACATTGGTAATACATGCACAGCATGAGGGTATCATATGCCTTTTGGTGAAAATATAGTGTGGACCCCAAGATTATGTGTTGGTTCAGAGAAAAAACATTAATTCAAAATCCACCAACTATCACTTTATAACTTTCATCATATTAGGTTACATCTTTTATAGAGAAATTGATATTAGATCCTCTCCTATAATAAGATTTATTTTAAACTCTACCTCTCCCTTGAGAGGTATTATAGAAAAATCATTTTCAAATACATCCCTAAAATGATCCACCACTAAAGGATTTTCATCCTGACATAACCCCTACTCCTACATATAATGTCTATAAATCTCAGTGGTCACACCACCCATTCCATGATTCTATAGTATAGATCTACATTCTTGGACATCCCACTAACCCTTATGAAGATAAATATCACCCTCTAGATATGTAACTTATACACTACCATTATAGAATTCCACATTTTCATTAAATAGGGCCAACCATTCCTTCCAAATAATGACATAAGACCCCATCATCTTTAGGATAAAGAGGTCCCATAAGAAATTATTATTTCCCACCTCAAGGGGAAGTTTTTTTATTGGTTTATACTCTCTAACTATACACCCAACGATGTATCTAAGGTCATCACCACAAAAAAGTTCTAAATTTCACCTTTCAGACATTCCATGATTGGTAAAGAGATAAAGGATTGAGATACACATATATCAAATAATGTCGATCTGATTATATCGGATACTAAAATAGTACCTTGTACTATAGATTGTACAATACATTGATCCTCATGTGTCGACTGTATGGAAAGAAACTGTCCTAACACACAAGCGTGATTCTTAGATATACAACATTAAGTAAGTCTACTCTTCTAATGCAGATAATCAGAAGTTAGGATACCATGGCCATGACCTCCTCCTCGGCCTTCTCAGTTAGTCATACTCTAACTCCCTTCCGGACATGGCATAACTAATCCTGATTTTAAATTTAGAGAAGGTGTGGGACCAATTACACTAAAAATTGGTGGAAAGGTTAGGATGAACCTATGAAGATGACCCTATGGATTCAATAATGACACTACAGCAGTTTTATATCACACTATGGCTTCATATTCCCCATCAAACCACACTGATGGAATGTGATGGTGCACCCAGTGTGGATACCATGACTGCTAGTTCTCTAATAAGAAACCTCAAGGATACACTTCTTACTACTGTAAGAACTACTGCATTGTCTTAACATTGAACCTCTATGTCTCGTACTATCATATTCTCATAGGTTTTAATCAGTGATAAGAGCATAGTTCACAATCTTAGAAAAGGTAGATAGGTGAAAACAATTCACCTATGAGAATATGGAATAATTGAACCCATCTTCAAAGTTTCTTTCTTGAGATAACTCATAAAATACTAGAAAGAAGTGTGGAACATTGAAAATTGGTGAAATGTGATGAATAGTACATGATGGACATATAACCCTACTCCATGTGCATGAAATAGTAGGCTTGGTCAGCCCTCAACATCTCGAGGAAAAAGTAATCCTAGAAGTAAGTATGAAAGTCTTCCCAGACCATGCCCTATTTATGAATATCCAGGGGAATCACATCCCACAAGTGCATGATCCAACCTTGAAACATGTAAGAATCAAGTATTAACCTCATCTCTTGAGGTGTCTCTGGATTTTCAAATCTAGAATAGTGGTCTCAAACCTAGAATTGGTATCTTGTGGACTTCCATCCAATTAAATATTTTACTATGCTTCTACTGGAACTCAAGAGTTAGATGAGACATAGTAGGTATTGGTTGCGCATCACCCTACACAAACTACATCAAATGTAGAAAATATTCTTGAAGTTGAGACTTAGTACCTAGTTCAAGAATAGAAGATAGGGCCCTAGGTGGACCTTTTTGAGGAATCACTCATGGATTAGAGCCAACCACCTTAGGAGCATAATCGCTGCCACTCTCATGGAACACTACATTATGACATCATGGTAGCATAGCTCTACAGATCCTAAGAACACACCATAGAACAAATTTTTAAAACAAATAAGATCACTATATAAGAAGAAAATACATAAGGATTCAATAACCAAGATATATTATCCAAAACTACATTATTATAAGGCCATGTATTGGTAAGTAGTCATGTTTTAATTTACATGGGTTCGTGTATATGGAAGTTCAATTGTAATTCAAAGACTAAAACACTCTTTACATTTCACTTGGAATCATAATTTATTATAAACAATTTTATTTATCAAAAAAATTATATTTTAAGATTGTAAGCGAGTTGAAACATAATATAAGGTTCAATTAAATGTATTTTAATTCCCAGGTATAAAGGTCCATACACATTATAAATGATATCTGCACCCACATAATTACAAAAAATTCTGCTTACATTTTTTCCTATAATATAATGGGTAAAATATGAGTTCTCATTACCATTAATTATGTATTTCAATTTACAAGTGACCATACACCTTATAAATTGAAATTGGTTGTCATGTAGTCGTAGCCAAATTATAGATCATGTATCCAGGGTTACAAAACTATTTATGGTCAAAAGTGGTTATTTAAGAAGCCACCATCAATCTATACAGAAAATAGACATTTAGGTTGATGTTTACATTTTAGACAACCAATTTTGATTTACCTACAAAAGATATTAGTGGAACATGAATATATAAAAATAATGGACCACTCAACAATCATAGGCAACATATGAAATCAAATAAATTAAATGCACCTATATGGCTTGGAATATGCATGTAATGTGAATCCTAGGTGCCTGTAATGATGAATGTAATAATGTTACTTGTCATAACATTCCAAGGAAGATTACCCCTAAATCATTTAAATATGACAATTCATGTGAACCACCCAATTGTGAAAATATATCAACTCTAATAGGAAAAAATAGTAAAATAATTTAGCATTCCCTAGAAACATGGTATTTACCCTGAAAAAGGGTTAGATACTCCCACAAATAACTTATAACCAAGTTCCAAAACATTTCTAATGTTTTTTCAAAAGTCCCTAAACAATAATACAAAAGAAAATAAATGTTTTGATACCACTTTGGGACATCTCATACCCATCTCAATACTGAATAACCAAACCTGGTGGCCATATGACCTCATGTGCACCTCCATGTATTCTAGAGGTTGCTAACTTGCAGCGGGGTCCTAGGGTATGATAGTGGGGAGACTATTCTCTCTGTTCAGAGTGGAAAATAGTGGATATAAAAAAACTAATAAAAAATTGAAGCATAATAAATATATATCGGTGGAAGTAATTGTAAATATCTATAAAATAAATAACAACTCATAAGTTGTAGCTATATTATATACAAAATGATGATGTAATTCCTCTATAATAGGAAAAAAGAATACATTGAAGCATTCAGTCCGTTCATTACATGATATTAAAAGATTAAAAATAATAAGAAACTTTCTAATAAAAACTATCAATGCATTTCAATCTCTTCCTCGATCATCTTATACCTAGATCCTATCCTAAAGAATGTAAGCAAGTTCGGTGTCCAAAGAAGGATTCTTACCCTTTTCCACACCTACGATCATATAATTTTCTAGGAAGAAACTACATCCTAGATAGGTTGTGATAAAAATATCATTAGGACACCATCAACGACATCTATACGGTCTAGTCTAAGAACATAACTGGTAATGTGTATAGGAATATATGAAAGTAAATTAGTGCTAAAATAAATAACTCATGCATACTTCAGCCTCGGCTAGTGATGTATTAGAATAGGTAACCATTTAATTAACTTATTTAAGTTCATTTTAAAATAATTTTGATCATATATAATAGTTATCAGTAGTATTTTAACATGATTTGATAACAACAAAGGATCCATGTTGTACCCAAGGCATACTTGACCTTAGGGTTCAAGCCAACTCTTACTAAAATCACATGTAGTCTAGCTACATAGGGGGTTGAGTGTAATATAAGGGGAAGAATCCCAAGTGAGTCCATTTTAAATTATTCTAACTGAATCCATGGATCTCATCCATCTCAATCATTAGATAAGCATGATTGTGTCCAATGGGGTGGATCCATGGTGTCACATGTCTGAAGACATCAAGATGAATCCAAGGAGTGTATCCAAAGAATTCTAATATCTGTAGAAGTTTCATGTGAATTGTTAGTACAACATAGACACATTCATGTAATAAGAAAAATGCCATATTTTATGGGGGGTATCTCCCATTCCAATTTGCTCAATGAATCAGAATGGCATTGTTTGAGTACACAAGGAATTACCTCATGAATCCAAGGATGCCTCAAGTCAAACCACTCTTATAAAGATTAAAAATGTCAAAATAAGGTATGATCCTTATAATCATTACATTTATATCATATATAATCATACTCCATGTAATTCTCATGCTATTTAATCATTTAATAGGTTAATTCCACACCTTTTATTAAACATGATAAGGAATATATGACATTTAACAAATATAAAATTAATTTATAAACATTTAATTGTCTAAGTGATAACTATAAATATACATTCCATTTATCCAATTAAAGATTCATTTAATTGTGAGGAGAACTTACTTTATTGGGGTTAAACTAGGGGAATTATCATTGACTCGTGATTTAGAATCGGTTTCTAGAAAGTCACAAAACTATATGCCTTTTGAGAATGGAAATGATTCTGTTGATGGATCATAGGTTTAGTAGTGTGAAAAGTTGTATCTAACCTCATATACTTAGGGAGGTAAATTGGGATATAGGAGGGAGTAAAACTTCTGACTGGTTCATTATTCCAATGGGGAATGGTGGGGCTGTGAGGAAAGGAACTTGAAATTTGTGAATCTTCATTGGAAATCACAGTTGTCTCGTAGCTGGTAGTAGATTTTGAGGCCATAGAAAATTCATGGGGCCTTCTTACTCACTTTGCGGAATAAATTCTGGAGATGGTTTTGAATATTCATACTTCTAATGATGATGTGAAATGATTAATTAGATGCCAATTAATGTGGAAACAACCATAGAGTAGGGTGATTGGATTGACAGGAAACATTTAATTCTGACCTGAGGCTTCAATTGGAAGAGTGTAATTGTGGAATAATTCTTACAAATGTGGGTCAAATTCTCTTACCAATTATAATAAAATATCAAATATGAACTGGATAAAGAGGTAGTCTATCTATCCTGGAAATTTTATTGGTAGGTCAGGTCTAATAGTTTAATGTTGATCATTCATAATTTTGTTATTTTCTTTAATGATTGTTTACATGGATGAACATAAAGGTTTCTCACTTTTTCCAAAAAAGTTTTTTATACTAAAAATTTAATTTTTTAGTTTAAACTCATATGGTATGAAGAACACATGTAGTTAAATTTTTGTTACACAAGATAAACAATTATAATTAAGTAAGATGAATTTTTGAAGCATCACCTAGTGAAACCAGTATGATAAAAACAACATAAATTTATAAACAACAATAATTTTAAGGAAAGGTCATAGATGAACTACCTTATTCCTACAATATATTCCTCATCTACTATCAACCCTTAGATTGGGATCGATCAATCGAAAAAGAATAAATAGATGAATGCCCTGAAAATATGGCATATGAGCCACCATTAAAACAATGTCATCGATATAAATAAAAAAATGAAACACACCTAATTACATAATCACATACCAAGGGGAATCCAATTAGATGACCAGATCATGATTTCGATCCCAGATAAATAATTTATCTGAGAACCTATGTGTAAGGGGAGAAGGAGCTTCTCTGTTAGAAAAAAGATCATCATTCCATGGGAAAATAAAAAACAAGAAGTAGGGGTAATAATTAATAATAGAGAGGGGTAAATATGAATTTCATCATTTATAATTGGTTCACATGGTTTGGCCACGTAGTTGGTTAAACCATGAAAAAACCATGTGCCACGAACAATCCTAAGGGAGAGCCCACATGGTTCATGAACAGAGATTTGAAAACCATGTGAAAACCATATTTTCTCTTCTAATAAAAATTGAAGAGGATTTCTAAGTTCGTTCAACATTGGTCACATGTTTAGGTCATACCATGTGACTACTACCCACTAAAACATCATGCACTATTAGGAGAAACCATGTGGACTGGGATGTATGGTTTCTTTGAACCTTGAGATCAAATGTTTTGTTCCACCTTCTGAAGTTCTATTCTCAAAACAAGCCCCAAGAATCCTTGTTTTCTTCATATCCTCACTAGGAATCCATATATGGTGAAAAACAAAAAACTATACACTAAAAATTAAAGATTCCATACCTCATGAATAAAAATTGGGTTTTTACATAAAATTAATCATTACCTGGTGCATTAGAGGGATATATAGTTACGGTTCCACACATAACATAATGAAAATCAATAAAATGTGTTATAAAAGATAATAAAACATTCATCATGTCATAACCCATGAAAAGTAAATGGGTTTCATAAACATTTCATCATAGCAGAACCCATGGAAAAGAAACGCATTTTATAATTATTTCATTGATTCATCATAACAGAAAACATGGAAAATGAATGAGTTTTATACACATATTTTCATAATAATCTTAAACCTTTTATTGAAATAAAAAGTATGGTATCATTTGATCATATACCCATTAAACATAAGAAACCTAAATTTATTCCATCATATATGGAAAATGATTTCTAACAGATCACATGAAACATTTATTAATGTAAATACCCTTTTCTATTTGAAATCACTTATTTAAAATCTATAAAAAAATACCAAATATTAAGGAAGAAGTTTCATTAAAATTAATTTTAAAAACATGTCAATAAATCTTCAAACCATTGATTGGTCAAGATCCTGGGAAATGAAGTTCATGTTTTACATGTTAAAAAAAATATTCCTTTCACATTTTTAGTAAAATGTCAAAAACACCTCCACCAAGAAATGATAATGATATTCCATTTAAAAAAATTAAAAAAAATTAAACATGTTTAAAAATTTCTTTAAAAATTCATTTTTTAATATTCTATTTATTTGTTAAAATATTTTTAGAATACCTAGACATGGAAGAGATGGGATTTTGGACCGAATAAAGAAATAAAGTTATTTTTCCTTAAATTATATGTTTGGAATTCTGAGTTATTAAAGATATGAAAAAGAAAGGGAAACATGTAATATCATATAATAGATGAACATTCATGATTTTATTGAGATATAGATCATACTATATCATTATGAGAAACATAATCCTAATCAATACCGATAAATAATAATATTGTTACATAATACCTTTACTACTTTGATATATTCGGAATCATAAATTGCATGAAATAAATAAATCTTTTTTGGATACTTATATCCAATAATTTCCCAAAAATAATAAAAATTTTCATTCATGGGTAGTATATACACCACACAAAAGAAACAAATGGTGTATAAGGCATGTATCCAACAGAAATAAAAATGAGACGAAAATATCTTACCACAAAGGTAACATTTAAATCATAAGTCCCATGAAATAATAACATAAAATGAAATTATATATATCATTAAAATAATGATATTTATGATATTAAATATCCACAGAGTAGTATATACACCACATGAAATAAACAAGTGATGAATATGGAATATATATCTCATAAATAAAAGTGAGACCATAAATCCATTACCTCAAATCTCAAAAGTTTTCATAAAAATTTGAACCTATGATATAATAATTATGGGTTTATTATGAATATAATATATAAATTAATCACATACATATATATCATATATTATTTACTTATGAAATTTTATTACCTATTTATTATTAATTCCTGGTTAAAATCATGTTTTGGGTAATAACTACTTTATTTTTTATGTATATTATGGTTTGGTGTTTTAAATAATTTTACTTTTATAATGGTTCCATCATATAAAAAATTTTAAACATGATATCAATATCATAAATATTTATTAAAAATGATTTCATAGAAATCCAATAATGTTATAGATAGAAAATGAATTACACTATTAAGAGAGATAATGGGTCATACGTACACATGAATGTTGTTTCCATTTTCTAGATGGATAGAAAAAATGAAATATAAATAATCAATCAAAATTAAATAATTATTTTTAATTCATATATATTTATCATATATATACATTATATATGTCCTTATTACATTCCGTTTCAAACTAAAATGAAAAATGTGCCACATCGCTTTGTGGTGGCAGTAGTCCACACATATGCATGACCGACATTATCATTTTGAGAAGGATTTGAATGTAATAAATTATATGTGAAATTATAATTTTAGAAGAAAAATTAACTCATAAATATCATATACATTTGTTAAATCCATCATTATATCCATATTTGAGAGGTGGGGATGGAAAATAAATTATATAGGTTCATGAGGTGGTAGTCTGCTGAACACACGATCGATGGTTTTGATTCTCATTTGATTGAAGATGAGTTGGATGTAAGTTATTACCATAACATAATAACATATATATATGGTAAATATATTTTTATTATATGATCATTTTTTAATATTATTTAAATTAGGTGGAAGGATAACTAAAATAAATACACTCAGTTATGAATGATACATCTTCTTCGAACAACTTACTTAGGTAAGCACCGAAATCCTTCTTATAAGGGTTTCTTAATCAGACTAAGGCCTCTAATACTTGTGTAAAAAAAATAAAAAATGGTGTTTTGTTATGTATTGGATAAACAATAATGGGTTTTAAGTGTTAATATGAGATAATAGGGGGAGCCTTTTATAATTGGGGGAGAGAAAACACTTGGAATTTTTGAAAAGAAAAGTTATACCCATGTTTTTCAGAAGAAAAAAGGTTTGACAAATGGGTCATTATAGAACATTAGATGATATAAGGTTGAAATATTTCCATAAAATTGGAATTGTAAATGTTTTTATATCATTTTAACCCTTATAATTTTAATTTAACCCCTCATTTAACCTATTTTAACCATAACTATGGTAATTAAATTTTTCTTTTTTTAATATTAATTTTTAACAAAAAATATGTTATAATTAATATATCATATTATTTATTCTAATTCCATATATTCAATCCATTTTTTAAAAACTCAACTCAAATAATTGGAATAATGTAATTTAAAATTAACCCCTAGAGGTGATGAGAAATCGATTTCCAAATTTAAAATTTTCACAAGTATAAATAGTTTTTATATCAAACTTCAACAAGAAAATGGTTCTGATTACATATATTGGATTAATAATAATTTAATTGAACAAATTTTACATTTAAAAAATTTTAAAATAGTAATAAAAATTTTAATTTATTAAAATGATAATTAAATTTATAATAATATATAATAATTTTCACTTTTAGTTGAAAAGTAATATTATTAAAAAATTGTAAAAAAATCACCTTGGGATATTTGTAAATTTTTGATTCAAAATATTATGTTCATCTTTTCAAAAAAAAATTCTAAAAATTTATAAAATAATTTTTATAAATTTAGTTATGAAAAACAATAAAAATATTTTTCTGAGATGAAATATATTTTCAAAATATATAATGAAGTTACAAATAAATAAGTACTTATTTATCAATATATTTTTATTATATAAAACCATTATATATATATTTAAAAATGTGGTTATTATTAATGATACTAACATGTTTTATATGTAGGTTATAATAACCATGCATAGATAATAATATTGATAGTATGTTGCGGTTTGTTAAAACTCAATGTTGCGTGTAACACATGCTATAAAAGAAATTAAATTTATTTTAAATAAAATAACAAAATATTAGGGAGGTACATTATTCCACCCTAAAAATTAATTTTTCCCTCAAAATTCAGTAACTTGGATAAAAAATGATGGTGCTTCAGCCTCATCATTTCCTCATGTTCGCATGTTTCTTCCATAAGTTGGTTGTTTCACCACAAAACATTGACCAATTTAGTGGTCTTGTTTCATATCACTTTATACATATGATCTAGAATCTTCATAGAAAATATCATGATCTAGTGGTATGAACTTTGATTTTAGTACATGTTAAGGATCAAGTACGTACTTCCTCAAGATAGTTTTGTGGAACACATCATGGACTTATGAGAGGTTTGGTGGATGCGCCATGTGATAAGAAACTATCCGTACATGATCAAGAATATAAAAATGGGAAATATACCTAGTTATTATCTTTCCATTCATCTTTAATCTCATAACCTTTTCTAATTTATAAATTCTCAAAAACACTTTCTCATAAACATTAAACTCCATATACACTGATGATTTTTAGAATAACATTACTATCAACTTTTTGATTCCATTATATGTTGATGAATAGCTCAAACCATCTATGTCATTTCTTTAACTTTCTCAGGTCCTAATACATTTATTTCACACACTTAATCCCAACATGTTATATTACTACATTTATTTCTATATATCTCTTTATAAGGATCCATCAATATTATTGAGGGAAATCTATTGTTGTATGGAAACATGACTGTGGGAAGGTGTTGATCCCAACACCCTCTAAAATCTATAGAAACAGATCTCAACATATCCTCTAGGGTTTGAATTGTTCTCTTAGACTAACCATATCTCTAACAGTGATACATTGTTCTGAAACTCAAATGTATATCTAGATCCTACTAAATAATTCACAAAAACTTCAATGTAAACCTCATATCCGAGTCAGACAAAATAGAATGGGGTCCTCTAGGAAACATTTACACTTTTTTAATATAAATTCTAGAAAGCTATTCTATAGAGAAATATTATATAATATTAATGAATTTTTTTCACATTTTAAGGTGATCAACTATAACTCATATAACATTATTCCCTATAGAGGTATTTGGGGAGTATGATTAAAAAATCAACAGTGATGTCTTTCCATTTCCATTTTGGTATGGGTAATGGTTGTAACATCCACTTATACTTTTTTCTCACATATTTAACTTACTAAAGTAAAAATAAATGAGATACAAACTCTTCGATATCTATCTACATTCGAACCCACCATAAATACCCATTCAAAACTCAATACATATTTTTACTTCTTGGATGAATTAAGAATGAATATTTATAAGATTCCTTTAATACTTCCTTATTAAAATATTATATGGATATACCACATAAATGGTTCTTAAACATTATCATTTAGTTTAAGTTAAGGTAAAACTGAGTAACATTTCCCACTTTCTTCTGTAGCTTTATGTCTTCATTCTGCACCTATTATTCTCCACTTGATTAGATGATTGAACACTAAATTTATAAAAAAAATATTTCTCTCCTTCCTTCAATATTTCAAGATCTATCCTTTTGAAATTTAGAACTATTAGATATTATTAGATCCTCATCGTAGATAAGCTAGCATGACCCTTTCTACTCAAATCATTATCCACCTTGTTCAGTTTTCGATGGTGGTAATGTATTAAGTAGTAATAATATTTAATTATCACCAATGATCTCTTATAATGCATATTAAAATATTTCTAAGTGAATATGTACATTAAAATAATATTACTAGTATATATATCACATTTTTATCTAACAATATAATTCATCCATATCTTTATTAAAATTACCACATCAAACTCCAAATCATGATTTGGGTAATATTTCTCTTAAACCGTCATTTTTCATGCAGCATAAGATATCACCATGTCCTTATACAAGATAATGCATCCAATTACCTTCATTAATGCATCATTATAGATTAAAAAACCTTATCCACATTTGGGTAATGTAAGAACAAGTTCACTGACAAAAATTTTCTTTATTTCAACATAAATTTTATTCAGATTTGTCTTTCCAAGGGAAATTTTATCCTTTCCAAGTTAACTTGGTGAGTGGAGAAGATATTTATGATAAATACCCCAAAAAATATTGATAATATATTGGTAAAACAAGAAAACTACACTATCTTGGTCATTGTGGTTGGTCTGGGGAAATGATCAATAATTTTGGTCTTTGATGGATCAATAGATATACCCTCTTTTGAGACTACCTGACCCAATAATGAATCCTTTTTTATCCAAAAGTCACACTTGGAAAATGTTTCGTACAAATTATCCATCCTCAGGGTCTTCACAAAAATTATCAAGTGATATTAATACTCTTTCTTTATCTTTCAATATATAAAAATTTCTTCTATAATGACTAACATAAATTGATCAAGGTAATCTCTAAAGACTCAATACATTAAATACCTAATGATAATAGGGGGAATTGGTAAGGCCAAATAGAATCACTATATATTCTTAGATTACATACCATGAATTAAATAATGTATTGGTTATATCCTAATTCATGACCTCAATTGATGATATCTAGGATGAAGGTCAATCTTGGAAAAATATTGAGCTCCACACAGTTCATCAAATAAGTCATCAATATGAAGTAGATGATACTTTCTCTTGTTTTTTATCTTGTTCAGTTCCCAATAATCATTGTATAGTCATATATATCCATCATTCTTATTAATGAAAAGAATAGGTTCATTCTAAGGTGACACACGTGTCCAACTTAATCACTTTTCAGTATTCTCCTAATGTTTCTTATTCAATTCATAGAACTCAGTTAGGCACATTTTGTAGAGAGTATTTGAAATAAAAGTAAAAATAGATATGATGTATATTGAAAAATAATCTTCACAGTTAAATGGAAGACTAAGATACTATTATATAAATACATCAAAAAAATCCCACACAATAGTAATATCATTAATAATGGCTTTCTGGGCAACCATCTGATATAAAAAAGCTTTTTGAGTGGGAAAAAAGACCCATAGAATAGATTTTATTTCTATAAAATTTTTATATTTAACATTTTATTAATAAAAAATAATAGTTTAGTTAGGAATTTAAAATGTTACTTCTATTCTTCCAAAATTGATGTGTGATTTATGTAGATAAATTCAATTCATGCCTAAGATGAATTAAAATTCAACCATAGTGAGAGTTACAATATTTTATTGAAGAAAATTTCAATAAATCTCATGTGGAGAAGAATCACAGTCTTGAGATGAGAGAATCATACCATTTGGGGTTTTCAATACTAATTTAATATCAAATTTTCGAGGATAGGGATTAACATTCTTAAATAATATTAATGAATTAAGGGATTTTATATTACTAAGATAAAATAAAATACTTCAATATTTGACTGTACCTATTACCACACCAACTTTGATTTTATATCTTCAATCCCTTGCTAAAAATAAAATGGTTAACATGATCATTGATAATCTTTGATCCTAGTAATAAATCATGAAGAACATTAATAGGATTTCTAAATCAGGAGATCTTATTTTCAATATATGACACCTTAGGTTTAACATAGTGAATTTATTGTTATCATATATTCACCTATTTCATGATGGTTTATAAAGATTTTGTAAATTTCCATAATATATCCCCATTTACTGTCAAACCAGGAGAGTAATAAGGCCCAATATCATTCACAAGGTGATGATCAAATAGAATACTAATGCACACTTTTTAGAGTTATTATCCTTTGGTAAATCTATGAGAGGCTCACATCCACATGTAGTATTGATACAGAGATGTAATTTTTTCAAAACCACTTTATCCCCACTTCATTAAAATTTTAGGACATTTTCATATACTTTGACTTATACTTATACTTATCCCATGGTTTTGACTAAATTTTTCTCACCCTGGTTTCAAAGGTTAAGTATCCCTTCATAAGGACAACTATTAGGGACCATAATTTTCCTACATAGATATCACATCTTAATAGATGAATAATAATTACATAACAAAATTATTCATTCTTAAATCATATAGGTGTAGTGCATTTGTAAAATTGGAAGCACCAACAAATCATACATAGTTGAACAACATCATCTCCCACTAAGTTAATCATAACAACATCCATTTTTAAATATATCATACTCAATGACATCCCTTAAAACCAAGGTAAAGGAATGAAAATAAAGGGTGACATAAAATCCTCATTGAGGGTAAACATGAGAGATATCAATGATTTCATAGGTATAACATAGGAATAAACGTATGAGAACAAGATATTAACATTTGAAAACTATACCGTGCTAATCAAATATCTTAATCTTGAGTCCTAAAAAAAATTTATGTTCATAAGACATGAATCGTAATGGAATCAATGAATATGATCCATGACTGAATAACATTTTCAGATGAATTATATTTTTAGCATAAATATAAGCATAAGAAATAATAGGTTATGGATACCAATCAAGAAATTCATAACATATTACGCTTGGGATAGCCACCCATGTACATATTTCAGGCATAGGACAACATAACATGTTCCCTATTTTGATATTGAGATAAACTCTAATGTACCCTATTTTTTGGGCTTGGGATATCCTCTCATTTAACCTTTGTGTTCAGAGAACATTAATCATTATCCAATTCATTATAGGGATATATAATTTCTATCCCACCAACTATATTACAAAAATAATACAAATATGTTCCAAAAGATCATAAAATTTTAATAATATCATTTCTTAGGAAAATAAAATAGGTTTCATAAACATTTCATCATAGTATAACATGAGTAAAAGAAATTTATTTCAAAATAATTTCATCAATTCAATATTGCATAACCCATGGAAAATGAATGAGTTTCAAAAAATTATTTTCATCATAACAATAAATCATCCATAAAAATTTAAAAGAATGGAATAATTGAATCATATCACTATTAATTATTAGGAAACATCAAATGATTCCATCTTAGATGGGAAATTATTTTTCAATGATCACTTGAAACATTTCCCAAGGAAGATAAACTTTTCTATTTGAAATCACTCATTTAATGACTAAAAATTTCTCAAAAAATAATGAAAATAATTAATTTGAAGTTAAACACTGAAACATGTAAATTAATCTTCATATAATTGTTTTCTCAAGATGGAAATAAATTCTATTCAAGTCATACATGTTATTATAATGTCCCCTTCCACATTGTTATTAAAATGTCAAAAGTGTCACATTAGAAAATGAGAACAAGATTACAATTAAACCATTTTTAAAAAATTTAATCCTAGGAAAGAATTTATTTTAACAATAATTAGTTATTATTAAAATCATTCTTGAAAATATTTTTAAAAAACATAGACATGGAAGGGAAATGATTTTTGACAGATGTTAGAAATAAATTTATTTTTCTTTAAAAATATTCTTTTAGTGTATTAGGATCTTAAAGAGAAAAATACTAAATGGATAAATTTATTCTCAAAAAATAACTATAGGATTATAAAATTCCTTAGATTCTTGAGATATATATCATAACATTTAATTATCATAAATGTAATCATAAACTATCTTGATAAACAATGAGATTATAACATTAAGACATTACCACAGTAGTAACTTTTTAATCACCAGCTCCATGGAAGAAAAAACCATATATTAATTTTTATATACCATAATTTTCAGTATAATATTAAGAAACTTAGTAAATTAGAATTATGTAAACCACAAAAAAGAAACAAATTGTGTCTAAGGCTTCTGTCCCACAGAAATAAAAGTGAGACGAAAATATATTACCATTTTGGAAACTATTGAATCATATACCCCATAAAATAATAACATAAAATGAAACATTAAAAATTATAAAATAAAGATATTAATGATATAAAATTTCCATGGGGTAGTATATACACCATGCAAAATAAATCAGTGGTGAATATGTCTTATGTCTCCAAGATATAAAAGAGACCTCAAGTCTTAAATTTCTTCATGCACATTAAAACCTATTGTGTAATAAATAGAGGTTTATTAATAAACTTATTACATAAAAATAATAATATATATATCATATCAAATATTATTTATGTATGACCTTTTATTACCTATTTATTAACAATTCCATGTTAAAATCACATTTCTGGTAATAACTATTTCTTTTTTTCATGTTTGTTTTAGTTTGGTCTTCCCAATAATCTTAATATTATAATGGTTCAATAATATCTAGAATGTTAAAAATGATATAAATATAATAAATAATCATTAAATATTTATTTATAATATTATTCTATTGTTAGATATAGAATATTATGTACACCTATCACGGAGAGGAAGCGTTGTACATACGCAAGAACGTTGTCTCCATTTCCTCAGTGATTGGAACTAGAAAAAGGAAAAAAATATCACCTTTATAGAAATAGATTTATTTAATATATTTAATATATATTCAATATAAATATCTTATTACCATACATGTGAGAAAAAATAAAAAATGTGTCACATCGCTTTGTGGAGGTGCTAGTCTACATGTACGCATGAGCAATGTTATCTTTTTTCAACAGATTGGAATATAAGAAGGTAGATGTGATATGATAATTAAAAAAAGTAAAATTATGTCATAAATATCATATAAATTTTTTAAATACATTGTTATATCCTTTTTTAAGGGGAGGTTATGAAAAAATGAATTACATCTATTCATGGGGAGGTAGTCCTCCATACACACGATCAATGGTTTCATTTCTCAATTGATGGAAGAGAAAATTAATGCATGTTATAAAACTAATTTAATAACATATATGTTTAATGGATGTAATTATTTAATTATATAATAATATTTTAATGATATTTTAGGATTTGGAAGAAGAAATAAAATAAAAATGCATGGTTAAGAAAGATACATCTTCTTAAAATTACCTCCTTATATTAGAACCAAAATCCTTATTAGGATGGTTTAATAATAAAAATAAGGAATATAGTATCTGGATAGGTAATTAATTAATTCAATTGGTTAGGTACCATATGATCCAAAATTATTTGTATGTGTGAGGAGAGTAAAAGGGATTCAGGTTCATAAATCAAGGAGAAATCACTCTTGGAATTTTTGAAAAACAAAAGTTATACACATGTTTTACACATTATAAAAGGATAAAAAATTTATAATTATAGAACCTTATAATATATAAGTTCAAAATAAGTCCATAAAATAGGAATTGGACATGTTTTTGGGTTATTTAAACCCTTATCTTTTTAGTTTAACCCCCTGGTAAACTCATTTTAAAAATTACCATCATAATTAATTTTTGATATTTTTATTACTAATATCAACAAATAAATATGTTGAACATATTATATAATATTAATTATTCTGATTATAAATGATAAATCCATTATTCCAAATTAAATTCATAAATTTGGTATCATTCAATTTATAATTGAACCCGCAAATGAGATTAAAAAATGTGTTTCCATTGGGAAAATTATCATAAGTATATAAAGTTTTTATATAAAAATTCAACATGAAAATGAATAAAATGACCTAAATTAGATTAATAATAATATAATTTAACTAATTTTACTTTTAAAACAATTTAAAATAATATGGAACATTGTAAATTCTTTAAACAAAAATGCGATTTTTCATAAAAATTGGTATTTTTACGTATCAATAAAAAAAAAAAATTTCAACAAAAATTGAATGATTTCAACTAAGATAACTTTGAAATTTTGATTCCAAAAATGAATTTAATTATTCCAATAATTTTTTTAAAATCATAATAATTCAATTTAATTATTTGTTCAAGAAAAAAATGGAAAACATTTTTTGATAAAAATGTACTTTTAAAGTATGTAAAAACATTACTAGAAATTAAATACTTAATATATATATATATTATTCATCTAAAAACATTAAAATTAATCTTAATTTTTTTTATTAATATGTATATTTACATCTTTAATTGTTATTTTATTTTAAGATCCCATGATTTCTTATGAGGTACGAATCTTTTCAATTTTGATTTAACTCCCTAGTTTTGACCTACTGTGGGTGTCAAGTGAGAAAAAAAGATTTTAAGGAGTCTCTTGGGAAATTTTGTAGCCTAGAGGTTCATTTTTTTGGAAAATAAAGTTGGGCTTCATTGTTATTAAGAACTGTGTGACCCAAGCCGCATGTTTTGGTGAAACTGTGTGTGGTGATCCAAGCCTCTCTCAAGAGGTGCACTATTTGGGGAAACCATCTCGCCAAGGGAGAACAACCATGTAGGTAAATATTTATTTTTATCAGAGTGATGCTTCATATTTTTTTCATAGATATTCAAATAATCTGCCTAACTATGTGAGGTGCCCCTTGAGGCATTACATGTCACATAGTTGGTGTACGGTTTGACCAATTTTGTGGCCAAACCCTGTGACATGGTGTTTTTGGAAAAATTTACTATTTTTCCCTTAATGAACTATATTTTCGAAAACTATTTATTATTTCATTTATCCAATTCATAGATAGTCTCTTGTATTATCTCTCATTTTTAGCCAAATCGTGGAATTGAGGGATATTCACTATCTAGACTCGGATTCAAGCATCATAGGTCTCATTGGATCTAAACTGGCGAGTTTATTCATATTGTGGCATTATTCATTTGTATTTGTATTAATGGACTAATTTATGTGTCAGATAATTTTCCATCTTTCTATTTTTTTCATCATTTATTCATTTTTTATATGGACCAAATCAGATGTCAATATTGGATCATTGTTCAACTGTAGAAATATTTTCGGTGGTCCATACCATTCCCTTAAATTTTATTGTTTTATAAGTCATGTTTCAATTTTTACCCATGATAGAAATTTTGGAATTTTCCCTAAAATTGATTAAATAACATTAATTAAATATTTGGAACCTATTGGGTTTCCCACTAGTATCTTCGTGATTGTTGGAGGTTGTTTTCCCAAACCAAGGCCACCCATGGGGTGTGACTATGTATTTGTCTTATGTTGTACCACAATGTTGGTTGTATCTGAGCTCACTAATTATAATTGGATTCTAAATGAGAATTAAATATACTTTTTAGGATGGAATAATTGTATCATATCACTATTAATTATATGGAAACATCCAATGATTCCATCTTATATAGGAAATTACTTTTCAATGATCACTTGAAACATTTCCCAAGGAAGATAAATTTTCTCTTTGATACCACTCATTTAATGTCTAAAAACTTCTAAAATATTAATGAAAATAATTAATTTGAAGTTGAACATCGAAACATGTAAATTAATATTCATATAATTGTTTTCTCATGATGGAAATAAATTCTATTTATGTCATACAAGTTAACATAAAGTCTCCTTCCACATTTTTATTAAAATGTCAAAAGTATCTCATTTTGAAAATGAGGACAAGATTATAATAAAACCTGTTTTCAAAAATTTAATCTTGGGTAAAAATTTATTTTAATAATGATTAGATATTATTAAAATCATTCTTTAAAACAATTTTAGAAAACATGGACATAGAAGAGAAATGATTTTTGACCGATGTTAGAAATAAATTTAGTTTTTCATTAAAAATATTCTTTTAGTGTCTTAGGATATTAAAGAGAACAATATAAAATGGATACATTTATTCTCCATAAATAACTATAGTATTATAAAATTCCTGAGATTCTTGAGATATAGAACATAAAATTTCATTATCATAAATGTAATGAAAAACTATATCGATAAACAATGTGATTATAACATTAAGCCATTACCACTTGAGTAACTTTTTAATCACCAGCCCCAAGGAAGAAAATACCCTATATGAATTTTTATATACCCTAATTTTCAGTATAATATTAATAAACTTAGTAAATTAGAATTATTTAAACCACATAAAAGAAACAAATTGTGTCTTAGGCTTGGGTCCCATAGAAATAAAAGTGAGACGAAAATATCTTACCATTTTGGTAACTATTGAATCATAAAACCCATAAAATAAAAATACAAAATGAAACACTAAATATTATAAAATAATGATATTAATGATATAAAATTTCCATGGGGTAGTATATACACCATGCAAAACAAATGAGTGGTGAATATGTCTTATGTCTCTAAGATATAAAAGAGACACCAAGTCTTGAATTTCTTCATACAAATTAAAACCTATTGTATAATAAATATAGGTTTATTAATAAACCTATTACATAACCATAATAATATATATATCATATCATATATTATTTATGTATGAATTTTATTACCTATTTATTAACAATTCCTTGTTAAAATCACGTTTCTGGTAATAACTATTTCTTTTTTCATGTATGTTTTAGTTTGGTATTTTCAATAATCTTAATATTATAATTGTTCAATAATATTTAGAATGTCAAAAATGATATAAATATAATAAATAATCATTATATATTTATTTATAATAATATTTTATTGTTAGATATATAATATTATGTATACCTATCATGGAGAGGATATGTGGTACATACGCGTGAATGTTGTCTCCATTTTCTCAGTGATTCGAACTAGAGAAAGGAAAGAATATCACCATTATAGATTTAAATTTATGTAATATATATAATATATATTAAATATATATATTCTTATTACCATACATGTGAAAATAAAATAAAAAATGTGTCACATTGTTTAGTGGAGGTGATAGTCTACATGTACGCATGACCAATGTTATCTTTTTTCAACGAATTGGAAGATAAGAAGGTATAAGAGATGTTATAATTAAAAAAGTAAAATTATTTCATAAATATCATCTAAATTTTATAAATATATTATTATATCCTTTTGTAAGGGGAGGTTTTGAAAAAATGAATTACATTGGTTCGTGAGGATGGAGTCCTCCATACACATGAATAATGGTTTCATTTCTCAATTGATGGAATAGAAAATGGATGTATGTTATAAAACTAATGTAATAACATATATGTTTAATGGATGTAATTATTTTATTATATAATAATATTTTAATGATATTTTAGGGATTTGTAAAATGAAATAAAATAAAAATACACGGTTAAGAATGATACATCTTCTTCGAACAACCTCCTTATATTTGAACCAAAATCCTTCTTAGGAGGGTTTAATAATAAAAATAGACAATCTAATATCTGGATAGGTAATTAAGTAATGGACTTGGTTAGGTACCATATGATCCAAAATTATTTTTATGTGTGAGGAGAGTAAAAGGGATTCCTGTTCATAAATCAAGGAGAAGTCACACATAGATTTTCTGAAAACGAAAAGTTATAAACATGTTTTATAGATTCAAAATGGATAAAAAATTGATAATTATAGAAAATTATAATATATAAAGTCAAAATATGTCCATAAAATAAGAATTTGACATGTTTTTTGGTTATTTAAACCCTTATCTTTTTAGTTAAACCCCCTCGTAAACTCATTTAAACTTTACCATCGTAATTAATTTTTAATTTTTTTATTACTAATATCAAAAATAATAATAAGTTGAACATATTATATAATATTAATTATTCTGATTATAAAGGTTAGATCCATTATTCCAAATTCAATTCATAAATTTGGTATCATTTAATTTATAATTGAACCCGCATACGAGATGAAAAAATGGTTTTCCATTGAGAAAATTATCACAAGTATAAAATGTTTTTATATTAAAATTCAACATGAAAATAAATAAAATTAACTAAATTAGATTAATAATAATATAATTTAACTAATTTTACTTTTAAACCAATTTAAAATAATATGGAACATTGTAAATTCTTTAAACAAAAATGTAGTTTCTTATAAAAATTGGTATTTTTTACTATTCATGAAAGAAATAAAATTTTCAACAAAAAATGAAAGATTTAGCCTAAGATAACATTGATATTTTGATTCCAAAAATGAATTTAATTATTAATATATTTTTTATAATCAGAATAATTCAGTTTTACTATTTGTTCAAGAAAAAAATGGAAAACATTTTTTGGGAAAAATGTATTTTCAGAGTATATAAAAACATTACTAGAAATTAAATAATTAATTTATATATTTATTTATTTATTTGTATATTTTATTCATCTGAAAAACATTAATCATAATTTTAAAAATTTGGTTATTAATATATATATTGACATTTTTAATTGTTAGGTTATTTTAAGATCGCAGGTTTTCCTATGAGGTACGAATCTTTTCAATTTTGATTTAACTCCCCAGTTTTAACCTAATGTGGGTTTCAAGTGAGATGAAAAGAGTTTAAGGAGTCTGTTGGAAGATTTGGAAGCCCAGAGGCTCAGCTTTTTTGAAAATAATGTTGGGATTCATTGTTAGTAAGAAATGTGTGACCCAAGCTACATGTTTTGGTGAAACCATGTGTGGTGATCCAAGCCTATGTTAAGAGGTGCACTGCTTGGGGAAACCATCTTGCCAATAGAGAAAAACCATGTGGGTAACTCTGTAATTTTATCAGAGTCATGCTTCATCTTTTTTTCATAGATATAAAAACAATGCGCATAAACTATGTGAGGCCCCCTAGAGGCAATACAAGGCACATTGTTGGTGCACGATTTGAAAAATTTTGTGGCCAAACCATGTGACATGGTGTTTTTGGAAAAATTTACTATTTTACCTTAATGAACTATATTTTTAAATCCTATTTATTATTTCATTTAACCAATTCATATAGAGTCTCTTGTTTTATCTCTCATTCTCAGCATAATCCTGGAATTGAGGGATATTCAGTATCTAGACTCAGATTCAACCATCATCGGTCTCATTGGATCTAAACTGGCTAGTTTATTCATATTGTGTCATTATTCATTTTTATTTTTATTAATGGTGTAATTTATGTGTCGGATAATTTTCCCACTTTCTAGGTTTTTCATAATTTATTCATTTTTATATGGACCAAATCAGATTTCAATATTGGATCATTATTCAATTGTAGATATATTGTAGGTGGTACATACCATTCCCTAATGTTTTGGTGTTTTATATGTCATGTTTACATTGTTACCCATGCTAGATATTTTGGAATTTCCCCTAAAATTGATTAAATATCTTCAATTAAAAATTCGGAACCTATTAGGTTTCCCACTAGTACCTTTGTGATTTTGGGAGGTTGTTTTCCCCAACCTAGGCCACCCATGGCGTGTGAATATGTATTCGTCTTATGTTGTACCACACTATTGGTTGCATCTAGGCTCACTAGTTATAAGGGGATTATAAATGAGAATTAAATATAATTTTAGGGATGTGAGAACCTTTTTTCCTATTCATTTTTAAATGAATGTAATGAATTTAATATATTTGATCAGAGAAGCTTGTTACCTTATTTTCCTAATAAGTCATATGATTAAAATGATTAAACAGTTTTTATGGAAATTATGGAGATGTGTTGGATAAAATCATAGAATGTAATGGTTATGAAATTATGATTTGATAGAAATTGTAGTGGATTTCGTGTAAGAGGTCTATTGATCCTATTTCCATTGGATTCCATGGACACTTATACTACATGGATCTTGATTTTGATAGTGTATTCCTTAAACATGATTACTTCATTGATCCTAATTCTGTAGGATGACATGGACCTTTCTACCCCTTGTATAGAGATTTTATAGAACTGCGTTGGACATACACTGTTGATATGCTCCTTGGGATCCACCCAAGTCTCTATCAAGTTTCCATCAACATGATCCTGGGACTCAAGAAGGATATATTGGTCTTATATACCTTGGATATGGCCTTTCGTGGACTTAAACTAGATTACACTGCATGACCATTTTATATGTTATACATTTGATTACATGCAATGTCCATTGTGGTATTTTTCTATTATTATAGATATACTAGGTATGGGTATCAGTTGGTAGTTGTTTTAAATGATAGTATCACTTGTTTACTTACATTTTAAAACTTATTTTATTTATGGGAGCTTCATTATTTTTTCATAGGGATCCATGTTTGGCTAGACATGATCAATTTTTCTTTTCACAAATTACTTTTAGTACTGTTATACATGTGGTATATATATCACACTACTTTGGTTTATACTTCACATTTTGGAATCCTTATAGACACTGTTGGTGGCATCCTACTGAGTGTTATCTCACACCACGTTTAGGCTGTTGTTGGGTACCCAGATAGACTTCATGGATGCAGGTAGGGACCATGGAAATTACCCGGTATATGATTCATGAATTGTTCATTATTTTGGAGTATGAGATCATTTGATTGAGCTAGGATCCTGATTCTATCTGGAGATAGTTATTTTTTTTATTTTGATACATATATTGTATTGGTTTCCTTTTAATATGTATAGCCTTAAATTTTTTATAGAGACTTGGCATGATAATCATATTTTATATTAAGTCTTTTAGTTATTTATTATTACAGTCTTTTGGATGGTAATCTTATGTATATTGTTCAGATATGTATATTATTCTATTAATTGATTGATATGTTTATGATCACGGTACTACAATATTACATGAGCTAATAGTCTCCCCATAGACACCCCCTAGGATCTCTCTGGTAGTCATCAACCTCTGGTGTATTGGGAGTAGTGCTTGAGGCCATGTGAGCCACCAGCTCAAGGCACTATTTAGTGGATCCTGGGACCATACATTACAAATTAGTATCAGAGTGGGTTTTTTCATTTCTAGATTTACTATTTTCAGACCGTATACATGAGATTAGAATGTTTTGAAATTTTTTAATGAGTTGTTCTTAGTATTATCAATCCTACCTATTGGAAAAATCTAAATTTCCCAAAATGAAAATTACTGTTTTATGGATTTTTAATATTAAAAATGATTTTATTCAACCATTGTGTGACACAATTGAGGATTTAAAATTATTATGATTGTTTATTTTTATACTTTTCTCAATGGGATGAGGGTATTCCATATCATGCATCATTTTAGGAACCTTTTAGAATTCAAATGTCAAGCATTATATCATTCCATATAGGGTGCGTCACTAGATTTCAAGATATTTATATGTGTGACTAGAGTGATATTAATATTATTTAATAGATTTATTGTGTAGGGAATTGAGAAACATGATTGTTACTTAGAGGTCCTCCCATAACATAAAATGTTTTTCCTTCTTAGGCTACATCAGACACCCTATGTAGTCAATTATGGCATGTTGAGTCATGGACCATTGGTCGTATGTACTGAACCATTTTATGGTTTTGATTAAGTGGATATTGCACATTGATTCATGTGGTGTATGGGGCCTTATGGATCAGAAGTGGTTACCCATTTTGTTCAAAAATTTATAGATAATGATAAATAAATGAGAATTTAAATGAAATGGAAATTGTGAAAATAAGGAACTGGACGTAGACCTGGCTTTAGAGTTGGTAGTAGGAAGTGTCTCCAGTACCTTTTAAGGATGTTCCATTAACCCAAACATGGATTTTGGAGAAAGAATATGAGTGTTTAATGTTTATAGGACAGATTTAACGGGTCTAGTGATTTTATCTGTGATCTCCTTATTATCTATATTTTCTAAGCCATGTGTTTGGAATTATAGAGAAATGCCACTATAATGACCTCCAATCATATTCCAGAAGGGGGTGAAGACCATTCTCTAGAGGTAACGTTTCATGGGATACCAGTACATACTCCTATAGTGAAAAAGAGGAAATAGTAGTAGTACCAAATAAGGGTGCTAAGGCACAGTTCCAGGAGTGTTTTATATGCACAATGAATACTGTTAATGGAGTCCCACATCCTGCCTTGTCTATGTAAAGGTTGAAGCATGAGTTTTATAAGTATAATCCTCTCATGTTTTTAAGGGATGGAAGTCCGAAGGCTAATGAGATTTGTCTTGATTCCATAATTTCAATATTTGAGAATCTAGAGACCCCTCATAAGTTGAGATTAAATATCTAAACTTATATGATTTCGGGAGTAGCTAAGAACTAGTGGGATGTTTTGAAACAAGATTAAATGCTTTGAGATATAGTTTTGAGGGATTTATAATCCATGTTTTATGATTACTCTTTTCCTGAGACCTTGATAGATAAAAGGTTCAATGAGTTTATGCTTCTTGGGTAGGGTTTTATGACTATTATGGAGTATTCAGAATGATTTATAGAGATAAATCATTTTGTTCTAATTTATCTAGATAATGATCCATCAAGGGAGAGAAAGTTCCTGGAAGGACTCAGGTATATCATTAAATTGTAGTTAAACATGTTTCAATTGAAAACATTTACTAAGATAGTTAATCAGGATAATATTAATGAAAGTAACCTGAGGGAAGATCGGGGTGTAAAAAAGGAGAGTTCGCCCTCTCGAATTAGTAGTTCATGGACATCTATAAGGAAGTATCATTTTGAGGATTGTTATGTGGGAAATTCCATACAGACTATTAGTGTAGGTAGTGTTGTCTTCTTTCACCAGTTTGGGATGAGAGAAAATACGAGGAATCAATGTGATCAAGAACCAGTCAAGTGATGAGAATGCGTCATGATGGGCCACATACAACATTTCTATAGTACCATCCCTCCATAAATTAGTGGAATGGGATCGACTTCGACTGAAGGATTTGGAGAGGGATTCACTTCTCTACATTAGGATGAGAGTTGGAGTAGTGTCAGTTGTTTATGTTGAGGTGGTGTTTATGGTCGAGGCATACAAGCACCAGTTTTACCTAGAAAACATAGTGGTCCTACTCTATGTAGTGTGGTTGTATTATAGGGTTGTGGTTATGGCCAAATATATTTTTGCATAGGCAGCACCTGATGTTCATAGCTATAGAACATCTATGGTGAGAGGTACGATCATAGTAGTCTCTACTATTATATATTATCTTCTTTGATATAGGTGTTTCTCATATATTTATATTTTTACCAATTGTGGAGATCTTATGTATTATTGTTCAATTTTTTGATGGTTTTATAAACTTGGATAAATTTTTGGGAATCAGAATGGATGTTTTATGCTAGTACATGGATTTCCCAATTAAATTTTGTGTTTTTCACTTCATATGGGATATTTTTTCCCTTTATATGATAGGGTTTGTATTCATACATGGGATAAAATGGAAAGATTTGTATCATTCTTATATGTACTGTTATCACCGAAGGATGGCCTTCATACCACCATAGTTTGGATATTTTTTTACCAAGGTGAATGGAATGTTTAGGTAGGTAGAGCTAGACCTGATCATCATGGTATGGGAAGTATGATAGCTCGGATTACTAGTTTGTATCTAGATGATAAGGTAATGATTGTGGCAGACTTCCCTCTAGTGGTTAATCAATTCAAGGATTTTTCCCAGATGAATTTTTCAGTTTATGTATTGTGATAGAGCTGTATTTATCTATTGATTTAGATCCAAATGTTATAAATGTATCTACTCCTCCTTACAGGATGGGTACTATAGAGTTTCAAGAGCTCAAGAGGTAGATAGATTACTTAGAGGCAATGGGTTTTATATAACCTAGTACTTCATAATAGTATCTTCTATTCCTTTTTTGAAAAAGGTTGATTGAACCCTTAGGCTATGTATGATGTATCCAAAATTGAACCAGTAGCTAGTTAATAATAGGTATCCCTTGTCACAGTTAGATGATCCCTTCAACCATATCCACAGATCTTGAATTTTTTCACATATTTATTTTAGGTTAGGTTTTTACCAGGTACATGTTCAACATTCCATCATTTCTCATATATATTTTCATAGAATGTATGATCTATATGAGTAACTCGTTATGACAATTGGTCTCAATAATTTACTAGTAGTTTTAATAGAGCTGATGAAATGAGACTTCTATCCTTATCTAGATTCATTTGTTGTGGTATTTATGTATGATATCTTGTTGTATTCTCACAATCAACATGACCATACCAAACTTCTTGAGATCATTTTCAATACACTAAGAGATCATTAGTTATATTCTGAGCCCACAAGGTTCTACTTCTGGATGGTTAAGATTCACTTCCTATGTCATTTTACATCAGAGATAAGAGTATCAATTGACCCATATATTGTGATATTTATAGTTTCCAAGGAGAAACCCAATAATTTATTTGATATATGAAGTTTATTTGGGATATATAGTTATTACAGACATTTCATATAGGAATTTTCACACTTAGAAGCACCTATTATGGGATTGAAAAAGAAGGGTGTGACAATTGAATAGACAAATACCTATGACAAATCCTTTCAGGAGATGAAAGGGAGATTGACATCATCACCAGTCAAGATTACAATAAATCCAAGAATAAGATATAATATATATTGTGATGCATCATGTATCAGTCTAGGAGAAGTTTTGATGGATGAGGAGTGAGTTTGAGAGTGCAAATCTCATCAGATGAGGACACATGAGAGGAACTACTCGATGCCTGATCTCGAGCTAGCAACTATTTTTCATGGCTCGCATTGTTGGAGGAATTATCTACTTGGAGATAATTTTGTGGTGTACATGGATCAAAAAAGATGCAAGTATATATTTACATAATGTAAATTGAATATAAGGAAGTGAAGGTGGTCTGAGTACCTATAGTATTTTGAATTGGAGTTTTCCAACATGCCTAAGAAGGGAAATGTAGTGTATAATGCACTGAGTAGGAGGAATCAAATATAAGAAGTTTAATTGGCCATTGGTGAGTGGAATATTATGTCCTCATTCTCTAATATGCACTTGGAGGTGCAATATGGACAATGAAATATTTTTCAATCATCCTTATAAGTGATATACTCTTTTTGATAGAGTGAGGATGAGGCAGTCAACTCATGATGAAGGACTAGTCCTACATGAGTGTGTGCTAGGTGATAACCCACCTCTTGGTTGGAGTATTTGTATGGATGAAGTTATACATATTCATGGCCTTTTTTGGGTTGTATAAAAAATATGTGTGGAGATTATGTGAGAGTTTCATTCATCATCTTATGCAGTACACCCATGTATCAACAAGATCTATTGTGACTTCAACCATTAATATTGGTGGTTGGGTATGAAATATTAGTTGGATAGTTTTTTAAGGACGTGTTTGATATTTCAAAAGTTTATGGTACAAAACTAGTGACCAGTTGGGATTTTATAGTAATTAACCATTCTTTAGTGGAAATGGAATGATTTTTCGAATGATTTCATCAATGGGTATATGAGGTTGCATCAAGGTACATATTTTTATGGGTTTTTGTGGACTTGATCAAGAAGGTCACACATTTACTTTTGATCAAAGATATATTCTTAGTAGATGAGATTTAGAGGTTTTATATCCATGAGATTTTGAGCCTTGACAAGGTCCCTCATACTATCATTCCATATAGGTATTCCCTCCTTACATCTCATTTCAAGAAATGTTTTTAGATGGAATTGGGTAAATAAGTGATTCTGATCATGGCATACCAAAATCGAATTGAAGGACAATTAGAGATCATTATTCATGTAGTTGAGGATATTTTTAGAGAATGAATCCTTTATTTTGGGGGCTCATGGGAGAGGCGTATTCCCCTAGTTTAATTATCCTACTACAATACCTATAGGGATAATGTACATATGGAACCTCATGATGCTTTGAACAGTAGTCCCTGATGATCACCCTTATATTGGTTAGCGGTTGGATAAGAAGATATAATCATACCCCATCACATTTAGGAGACATCTGATTAGGTATAGTTGCTTAAGAAATGGATGGATACCGCATACCTGAGATAGAAATCTTCCACTAATTGGTGTTGATGAACTTTATAGTTTGAAGTCAAGGATCAAGTCTTTTTACATATCTCACCAAGGATTTTATGTAGACATATTAGGATACATGGTAATATTTCACTAAAATATGTTGGGTAATTTTAGATTTTAGAGAGAGTCGGTTTGATAGCCAATCCGTTGTAGTTACCTTAGAGGTACCAATCCCTGAACGACATCTTCTATGTATCTTAGTTGTGTCATTATCCTTTACAACCTTCTCATACCCTACGTAAAAATGGGGTGGAGTTATAGGTTTATGTTTCCTTCAATGATTATCCTATTTATATTATTAATAGAAGAACAACGGTTTTGCGTGGCCAATAAGTTCCTCTAGTATGGATTCTATGGCAGTATGACATTTTATAGGACAAGACTTGGGAGCAGGAGGCCAAAGTACATTATCAATGTTCAGATTTATTCTTAGGAAATTCTTGACCACCCTTAGAAGATAAATTCAAGGAAAAATTTATTTAAGGGGGAATATTGTAATATCTCAGGATTTCCTATGAAGTAATTATCTTCTTAATTTTAGTTTAACTTATTAGTTCTGACCTAATGTGAGTGTCTAATGAAATCGTAGGTGATTTGGGAGTATATAAGGATTTTTTGGAACTCAAAGGTACTTTTTGGAAAAGGTAGTTGGGCCGATATGGATTTTAGAAACCTTGTGAACCAAGCTGCATAGTATGGTGAAAGAATGTCAGGTGATCGTGGACTTTGTTAAGAGCTACATTGATTGGAGAAATTATTTACCTATGGGAACATGCTCATGAGATTTACTCTCCAATTTTGGTATAGGCATTAATCGCGGTTTTCGCATAGTTAGTAAAATAGTCCACCTAAACCATGCAAGGCCCCCCTTGAAAATGTAAGGGGTGCGTGGTTGGCCAACAGTTTTTCCAACCAAGTAACCAAGTGTTTTTGGGTGAATTTACCATTTTCCGTAATTAAATATGTTTTAAAACCATATTTATTATTTCATGTCTCCAATGCGTAGGGGGTCTCCCATTTCAACTCTCCTTCTCAGCCAAATCTAGGAATTCAGGGGTCTTCACTATCTGGACTTGGAATCAAGCAATATTTCACTCGTTGGATCTACATAAGTGATTCATTCATTAATCTTTCATTAGTCTTTGCTTGTCTTCATATCTACAAAGTAATTTAGGTTCAAGAAAATATTACCTATTTCTAGGGTTTTTATCTATTATTCATTTTTATATATGTGTTCAATATATTTTACTTAAATTTTGGCATTTTATAAGTCATTTTTTCATTGGGCCGCCGACCCTAATTTTTGATATTACCCCTAAAATTGGGTAAATGTCTTGAATTGATTATTTGAGACCTATTGTTTTCCCACTAGTACCTTTGTGATAATTGTATATTGTTATTCCACACCTAGGCCACCCATGGGGTGTTCTCATGTATCTACCCTATGTTGTACCACCCCATTGGCTATATGTGACCTTGCTAATTATAGTGGGAGGCTGAATGAGGATTAAATGAATTATTTAGGGTTGTGAGAATCCGGTTTAACATGTTATATTTAAATTAATGGAATGAGTAGAATTTATTTAATTGGAGAAGGTTGTTTATCCTTTACTTTCTATTTGATAATATTAAAATGATAATTTTTTATTGAAATTGTGGAAATGATTTGGATAAACTCCTCAAATGTGATGGTTATGAAATTATGAATGAATTGAAATGGAAGTGGATTAATTGGAAGATATCATTGGATCCTAATTCCATTGGATGCCATGGACGCTTATACACCATGGATCGTTATTACTGTAGAAGATTCCTTGGAAATATTTAATACTTATATCCTAATTTAGTAGGATTCGAAGGGCCATTATACACTTTGGATCTAGCTTTATTGGGATCACATTAGACATGCTCTATTGACATGATCCTTTGAATCCACCCACATCGTTATCAGGTTTCCAATATGATGCTCCTGGGACTCCATAGGGATGGCTTGGTCTTCTATACCTTGGATATAGCCCTTCATGGTCTAACATTATGATACATAGTGTGTCCATTTTGGATGTTATACATTTGATTACATGGAGTGGCTATTTTTGAATATTTTTATATACTTATAGATAGCCTTGGTATGGGTATCAGTTTGTAGTTGTTAAAATGGATAGTATCACTTGTTTACTTATTCTTTACATCTACCCTTGTTTATGGGAGCTTGATCATTCTTTCACATGGATCCATGTTTTTCTAGATATGATCACTTATTCATTTGGAAATTTACTTTTAGAACAATTACATATGTGATAAAAATTTCATGATACTTCTATTTATATGTCCAAAACATGACTTTTTGTAGACATAGTTGGTGGGGTCTTACTAAGTATTATCTCACACCCTGTTCGGGCCATCATTGGTTACTCAAATAGAATTCATAGATTCGGGTAGGTACCAAGGTAAGGTGCCATTTTACGATTCCTAACATGTTTATTTTTTTAGGAGTAGGGGAGCACCAGACCAAACTAGGATCATGATGCTATCTGAAGATAATTGTATTCAGTTTATTTAATTTTGATACAAGTATTATATTGGTTTCATATTTCCATGTATTTATTACAATTTTTTATAAATACCTGACAAGATAATCATATTGTATATGACTTATTTGGGCTATTTATTATTATTGTCTTTTGGTTTTTTATCTTCTATCCCTTCTTTAGTTATCTATATTTTTTTTCTATTTTATTGATATTTTATAATTAATTTTCTACAGTCTAACATGAGGGAATAGTCTCCCCAAAAACACACCCTAGGACCTCAATGCTATTCGGCAGCCTCTGGTGTGTTGGGAGGCACACTTGAGTCAATTTTACCCACCAGATCGAGGAACCATTTAGTTTCTCCTGTTTCGAGACATTACTATTATAATGGACATGTTTAAATAATAATAATATAAATAGTATGTTATGGTTTTTTGAAACTCTATATTGTGTATAATGCCTGATATTAAAGAAATTAAATTTATTTGAAAAAAATCACAAAATCATCAGGTGTTACATAATACCACACTTAAAATGGATTTTTTCAATGAAATTTCATCACATTGTTTCAAACAATTGAGGCTACTTCAGCCTCAATAAAACCTATGCTTCCATTGTTTCTCCCTCAAGTTGTTGGTTTCACCAAAAAAAACATTCACAGGGCGAGTGGTCTTTTTTCATTGTACTTTACCTATATTATCTATAATCTCCATAGGGTTTTATTCATAGAAATGATCATTATCCATCTATATGACCTATGAGTTTAGTACATGTGAAGTATCAAGTATTTAATTCCTCAAAATAGATATGTGGAACACATTGTGGACATGGGATAGGTTTGCTGGAAGCACCCAAAAATAAGAAAATTTCCCTACTCAATCAAGAATCTTGAATGGGATATTATAATTAGGGATCAGGTTTCATTTTATCTCATATCTGATACCATATTCTATAGTGAAATTTTCTAAAAAACATTCTCCCAAAATTTGAACTTCAGATCTCAATGACGATTGTCAGCATAAATTTTAAGTCGACTTTTTGATTCCCTTGTATATTTTTGAATGGATCTATCCTTTTATACTATTTATTTATATTAGGTCCTTATAAATTTATTTCCCCATAATCATTCCAACACATTAGAGTTCTACATTTATTTCAATATAGGGCTTAAAAAGGAACCATTAAGATGCAGGAGTGGAAGATATTTTGGAATGAAAACATGATTATAGGAATGTGTTCATACCAAACCCTATACAAATACATAGAATAAGATATGATCATATCCTCAGTAGTTTTAATTGTTATCATAGAGTAAACATCTATTTAAGGATTATACATTGTTCTGAAACTGAAATCTGTATCCATATCCTACAAAATACTTCAATAGATATTCAAGGTATACCTTGGATCCTGATAAAACATAATATAATTTCACACTCTATGAAACATTACCAATTCCATTATATAAATTATATAAATATGATCTATATAGAAAACTTATCTGATAAAAATGAATTTTGAATAATTTTTATGTTGATTGACTATAACATCTATATAATTATTCCCTTTATATGTCTTAGAGAGTTTGATGAAAAAAATACAAGGTGATATTTTTCTATTTTCATTCTGGTTTGGGTAGTAGTTGTAAGATGACCTTAAAACATTTTCTATCAATCGAAACTTTATGAAATATAATTCAATGAGATACAAGATCTGAAATATCTCTCATTATGTTATCCCATAAAAAACTCATTCATATATCTACACATCTTTATACTTCCAATATGCATAGATAATGAAGAATAATGAGTTTCTTCTAAAAGATCCTTCTTAATATATGATATATATGGAACACATACATAGTTCTGGGACCTTATTATTCCATTATAATAAATGCTAAACAGAATAATATTTATCAGCTTGTTTTTCCTCTCTATATCTTCCTTTTTCACCTCTGTAAATTTACCAGAATAAAGGGTTTAAAAAACATTTGAGAGAGAAAACATTTATCCACTTCTATCAATATTTAAATAACCATACTTTGAAAATATATAAATATGGGATCTTTTTTATCCTCATCAAAGAAAATCTAGCAGGATACTTTTGACTAAAAGTATTAAAAAACTTGGTATCTTTCCTCTGATCGTAATGTATTAAGAAATCATAATATTTAATCATATTAATACATCTTATATATAACATATTCATATATTTCTAAATGAATATTTACATTAAACTATTAATGATTGGAATATATATCACATGTATCTCCATAAATATAATTCCCCATTATCTATAATTCAAAAATTTCCAGAAAAACTCATAATCATGAGTTGGGTAATTTTTATCATTACACTTCAATTCTGATGGGGCATAAGCTACCACCATGTCATTCTATAAGAGAATTCATCCCATTACCTTCTTTAAATCATCACTATACATTACAAACCCTTAAATACCTTAGGGTAATGTAAGAACATGTGTGCAGACTATTCTTTTCTTCTGTTCCTTGAAATTTTCCTCACATTAATTTGTCCAAAGGAACTTGGCTCACTTCAAACTAAACTCGGTGAGTGGAATAGATAGACATGAGAAATTCTCCACAAAACATTAATAATATCAAGAAAAAGCTAGAAACATTTAAACTGTAGTCACAATTGTTTTTTGGACCAACGTTCAATAAATTTGTTCTTTTTTTGGATCCATATATATACCATCTCTTAAAATTATATCACCCAAAAATAAAAACTATTGTTTCTAAAATTCAATCTAGGTAAATTTCTCATATCAATTTTCCTTCCTCCGGGTCCTCGGCATGATTCTCAAGTAATATTTATTCTCTTCCTTTAACTTTGAATATATTAGAATATCATCTATAAAGACAACAACAAACTGATCAAGGAGATCTCTAAAGAATTTATACATTAAACACATGAAGAGAGTGGAGGAATTAGAAAGTATAAATTGAATAAGTATATATTTATAGTGTTTATACCTTGAAAATAATGTTGTCTTGGGTATATCCTCCTTATTAACCCTCAATTGATGATATCTAAGTTGAATTAAAATCATGAAAAATATTTAAGCTCTATGCAATTGATCAAAAAGGTCATAAATTTGGGAAGTGGTTACTTTTTATTGATGGTGGTCTTATTCAATTATCAATAATTAATACTTATTCAGATTTATCTATCATTATTATTAACAAAAAGAATAGATTCAACCCAAGGTGACACACTTGGATGAAGAAATCACTTTAAAATATTCTCATATTATTGCTTCATTAATTCCCACAACTCAAGAAAAGTCATTATATAAGGAGAATTTAAAATAAGTGTAGCACATGGTATGAGTTCTATTGAGAACTCAACTTCAAAATTCAGTGGAATAATAGGAAACTCTTCTAAAAAGACATCAAAAAACTGATTTTTAATAGTAATATCATCAATGTTTATTTTCTCTATAACCATATGACCTAAAACTCCCCTTTGAATGGGAATCAAGACCCATACAATGTATGTGATTTCCATCGGATGTTCATATTTATCATTACACTACTTGATGATTATGGGTTTCATAGAAATATCAAATGTGACTTCACTTCCTTGATAATTCATGTGGGATTTATAGGGATAAGGTTAATTCGTGCCTTAAATAACATCAAATTCAACCATAGGGAGATAAAAAAGATTTATAGGAAGAAAATTCCCATAAAATCAAACTAGATAGAAATCATAGGCTTGAGATATGATCATCATACCATTATTTGTTTTCAATGATAATTAAATATCTAATTATTGGGGATATGAATTAAAATTACTGAATAAATTATATTATATATAAAAATTTATATAATTAAGATCAGAAAATATACATCAATATATGAGCATACACATCACCATCTAAAATTCATTTTTCTATCTTCAATACCTTTGTAAAAAATTGTGGATCATTTATAATATTTGATCAGAGTGATCAATCAAGAAAAATAATTCATATGATTTCTAAATCATGACACTATATTATCAATATATGAAACCTTATTTTTAAACCAGGTCACTCATAGACATTATCTATTTGAATACTTTATGATTGTTTATGAAGATTTTTTGAATTTTAAAATCATATCCTCTAGATGTACCACACTAGTTGTGCAGTAAGTCCCATTATTGTTCCCTAGGTGATGATCAATTAAAATACCAATGTGACCTTTTTGGATTTAATAACCCTATGAAAAACTGTATCAGATCCAAATCCACATGTAGTATCGAGATATGGATTTAATCTCATGGAAACCACTCTCTATATCCTTCCCTAAAATTCCAGTAAAGATTTTATACTTTGACCTATACATATACTTATCCATAGGGTTGTCAATAATGTTTTCTCATTTTAGTTTAAAAGGTTAACTGAACCTTATATTAATACGAACTATAGAGGAACAAGATTTTCATACATAGATATCACATCTTAATATATTTATATTCATCACATAACATAATGATCCATGCAAGAATCATATAGGTCTAGTGCCATTGGAAATATGGACACAAAAATAATTGGTTCATCAATGATGTAAGAACCCGGATCTTCTTTTCAGGTATGCTTTTACTTTTTCTGGAGTTTTTAAGAAAAATGGACTTTCTGGAAATTTTTGAAGTACACGCCATGTACATTCTGAGTACACTTCGTGTACTCTTTTCTCGCTCGAAGCCATGTGATGGCCATGTCCGGGCCATACACACGATGTGTAAGGGTGAGGTGGATTCCGGTTAAAGAAAAGTACAGAAAACTGAAGTACATGCCATGTACACAAGAAGTACACGTCTGGTATTTTTTTCATTAAACGGACCGGGGTCGCGCCTGACGCACAGAAGCGTCTTCTTCTTCAAAAACCATCCGTCCGAGAGCTTCGTACGGCCGCCAATCTTCTCTGACACGCCATGGCTCTGTCCGACCTCCGTTCTAGCCTCTGTCGATTGCGTTGGAAGCGCAGTAGTGAGTTCTCCGTTCTTCTTTAGCCTTGATTCTTGATTCCTCCTCGTTTCCCTATTATCGTGGGTTGTATGTTTTGTTCGTTTCCTCAGATCTTCATCGTTATAAGGGGAATCTATCATCGAGGTTCACGTATATCGATCTACTGGGATCGAGGTAGGTGGTTTGTGCCTTTCTGTAGAAAGTATGTGAATATTTTGTGCAAATTCCACCAATTTCCTTGAATGGGGAATTGGGTGTTTCCTGTTTTTGCCCTGCTTTTTGCATGATTTTCAAGATTTCTTTAGTAGAGGTTTATGCTTGTGAGTAGAGTAATTTATTTTGTACTTAGGTTTCTTTTCCATGTTTGTTTTTCCTATTTGGCGTTTTAACAATTGCCATGCCTAGTTGTAGGATAGAGGAACTATCTCCTTGTTATGCAGCTGAGCCTTAGTTGATATCCAAGTAGTTCATGAGGTTTACATGGACGATGCACACGCTCTGAGAATGTTTTACTTTTCCACTCAATACTGTGAGAACCTAGAGTAGTAGACCAAAGAGAGAATTGACGTAAGGACTTATCCAGAGTGTCTTTTAATTACATGGGAGACCATAGGGGGAATTGACGTTAACTTCTTCCTCTGAGAGTTTGTAGTTCCTCGACATGGGCCACAGGGGGAATAGACGTTAAGTGCTTCCCCAGAGAGCCTTTAGAACGATACGAGACTATAGGGGGAATTGACGGTGAGTGCTTCTCCAGAGAGTATTATTTTCATAGCTGAACCAGAGGGGTGAGACTGTGTGTGCCTCTTAGAGGATTTCTTGTACTTATATGTTGAACCATAGGGGTTAGGCGGTGAGGACTACCCATAGGGTTGCCTGTTCTCTTTATTATTACTGGTTGTTTACTTGTGTACATTATTTTTAAGAACTGTGAATTGTAGCTGCTTGTGCTATCCTGTTTACTACGTCTTGTTTTATTACTTCCAGGTATTCATTGACTGTTAGGCACAGATCATTGGGTGATTGCCTATTGGGATTGTACCTCACAACCTGTTTGGGCCTTGCTTTTGGGAAAAAACAGACTATGTAGCTGTAGGTATAGATAAGGGAAAGCTCCCTTCTACTTCAGGTTCTTGATTGCACTGGAGCAAGAGAGCATGGGACCGAGCCGTGGCTCGCGATGCTGAGGAGTTTATTTCTTTTCCTTTGCACTTTTTTTTCAATTGTATTCTAGCACGTTGTTGTGTTTGCTGTTTCTTTATATACTTTTACATTCTGCATCATTGTCATCATTACTATATATATTCCTTACTTCCACTGTTCAGTTTAGTTGTTGTGTGTTGTTTAGCGTTTTTGATATTGTGTCTAATTGTTGTTCCGCTGTATACTTACCAAATGAGGGCATAGTTTCCCCACCGACTCACCAAGGCCATCGCTGCTAGTCAGAAGCCTCTGGAATTTGTGGAAATGCACTTCAGTTCATGTGGAGAACCGTGTATGGGGCACCAGTGGAGGGGCTCCAGATTCGGGTTGTTACAAAGTGGTATCAAAGGAGTTCTTTTCTCTTTCTTTCTATTTGGAGACTTTAGCCCGGGATAGGACAGATTCGGTACTTGGCATTAAGCTATTCTCTAGATTAGTTAACATGTGTATAGGGAAGGGCCATAATATCTCATTAATTGTAGTTTTTCTGGTTTTGAGATTTTATGGTTGATCTGATTTCACCTAGAGTGATTCACTTGACTTGTGCTATTATTATTTTGATACTTCGGTTCTATTTCTGTCGCAAACCTAGGACATGAGGGTATTCCATCTCATGCATCATATAGGAACTTGTAGAAATCACATGTCATTAATTATTTCCATGCCATATAGGGTTCATTAGCGATTGCATGCTGTTGTGATAGACTCTGTTTAGATTACGCATGTTGTTTTGATAGATGCTTGATAGATTCTCTGTTGTCATGTTAGAAAACTGTTTGTTTTGTTCTTTTAATTAAATGAATGCCAAATTTTGGTTCTTGAGGTGTTATGGGCCCTCATTAATCGAAACTTGGTGGATCATGATACTATTTTCTCTTGTATGTAACTGCGGGAGATGCAAGGCTTTGATTCGTGGGGAGTATGGGCCCTCACAGATCGGAATTTGGCAACCCTTTCCCTTGTTTTTAGTGTTTCTGGAATTCTGTGATGTTTCAAAGCTATTTCCCAGAAAAACCCAGAATACACGATGTGTACCTTTTGTATACACGTCGTGTAGTTTTCAGGCCATGTCACTGACCGTGTGGGAAGAACACGATGTCGTGAAAGTAAACTCGGAAACACGTCGTGTACAATAGGTACACGCCGTGTAAGTTCAGAGCCGTGTACCCCACCGTGTTGCTAACAACACGGGTCGGGGAATATCGGGTGGAACACGTCGTGTCTAGAGGGAACACATCATGTAGTCCTGTCCAGGTACCCGACCGTGTCACGAACAATACGGGTCGGCATTACCTTCTTTTCCACACGTCGTGTTTGTTCGGAACACGCTGTGTAGTCTTGTCCAGGTACCCGGTCATGTCACAAACAACACGGGATGGTGTCACCTTCACATATACATGCTATGTTTGTTTGAAGCACGTCGTGTACGGTTCATCCATGTAGACGGCTGTGTGCTTGACAACACGGGCCTCCGAAGCCTTGTCTAGTACACATCGTGTTTGTTTCGAACATGCCTTGTAGTCTTGGGTTGAGTCGGACCACGTGGGTTAGCCGTGTAAAGAGACTCGGGCAGGGGAATAGTTTTCAAACACACGCCATGTATTTAGGTCCACACATAGTGTACTTTGAGGTGTACATGACTTGTAGGGTAAGAGCACACGCCCATGTCAGTGGTTTAAGAAGACACCCCGTGTTGTTTTTATACACTCTGTGTAGTCGTGTTTTGTAATCTTTTGTGTTTTTCTTCCACTGTTCCCATTTTATACTCTTGTGTTCGATGTCCTCATTTTTCTTATCTAAGGTGTACTTTTGATCTTTCAGAGATATTCCTCTGAGACGTCCTCCGGTCATACGTCTGTCATCCGGCAGTGATCAGACGCCAGATATGGCTGATTAGGGACTTCCTGCCGATCCTCCAGTCGGGCCAGCCTTGGCACCGACTGTCATACCAGTTGTAGGCACGGATGCACAGTTTAGGGAAGGTTTCATGAGGATGACGCAGGCCTTCCAGGGAGCGCCGCCTCCTGCCACGTCTATGGCAGACTTGAGGCGGGTTTTTCAGCAGCAGCATCCTCCAACATTCTCAGGGGAAGAAGGACCACAGGCTACAGAGTCATGGCTGGAAGCCATGACGACTATCTTCGAGCATCTGGAGACGCCTCCAGAGAGGTGGGTCAAGCTAGGAACCTACCTGCATTGAGACTTTTCCAAGAGGTGGTGGGACGTAATCTCACAGGTGGGTCAACAGCAGGCTATGGATGGGGAGGAGTTCCAGCGCGTGTTCTATGACTACTTCTACCCGGAGACCCGGAGGGCGGACTGAGCCCAGGAGTTTATGAGCTTAGAGTAGGTTAATCTTTCTGTCATGGAGTATTCCACTCGTTTCACCGAGCTACAACGCTTCACACCCCTCCAGGATGGGAGTGGGGTGTTCTTAGCAAGGAAGTTTTAGGATGGTCTCGGGAGGGAGATCCGCTCGCAGGTGAACATCATCCAACTGACTTCCATTACTTCCATCGTCAACCAGACACTAATTGTGGAGCGCAATCTGAGAGACTCTGGAGTTGCAGGCCAGGGCGGTTCTGCTTCCACATCTATTTTTCCTCTAGATGACCACAAAAACAGCCTTAGAGAGCCTACATGCGGTGATCTGAGGAAGCGAGATGCATCGTCAGGTAGCCAGGTGATATGCTACCAGTGTGGCCGGTCAGGGAACATGAGGCCGCAGTGCCAGAGGGACCCCGTGGATTGTCGATCTTGCGGAAAGATGGGTCACCTTCAGCGTTTCTGTCAGGTTTTCTCACTAGCAGCTGGTGACCGGGGTTCTTCAATGACTCCTCGTTCAGGAGAAGCACCGCCAGTTTCTCACCAGTCAGGGAACTGGAGTTCTTCCGGCCGTTCGGGCAAAGGTGGAGGTCGAGGCCGTGGCCGTCAGCCATCATCCCCTCAGCACCAGTAGGGAGGTTCAGCTCAGAGTGGTCAGCCAGGGGCGCAGGGCCGCGGTGCAGGCCAATCTTTCGCCGTGGAGTAGATTTATCAAGAGTAGGATCCCGAACCTTCTAGTGTTCAAGGCACGATTTTAGTAGCCTCAGTCTTATCTTCATCCCTTTTCGATACTGGTGCTACGCATAGCATTATCTCTGTTGTTGTTGTGGAGAGACTTGGAATCTACATCTTTTCTTCTGCTGACTCCTTGACACTAGACACACCTTTGGGGATGAGGACATCTAGTGTATGCCAGTGTAGAGAGTGCCCACTTGAGGTTGCAGGGTATCGCTTTTTAATGATATCTCTATGTCCTAGAGATGACAGGCTATGATGTCATCCTCAGCATGGACTAGTAAATTCCCTTCCAGGAAGTCGTCGACTACTATCACCGTAGAGTGAGTTTCTTTTCACTAGAAGGTAAATCTTTTCTTCATAGAGGTGAATGGGATGTTCAGGAGAGTCAACCAGGACTCGAGCATCATGGGCTAGGAAGGGTGATATCCCAGATTACTAGTCTTTATCTGGACGATCAGGTAACTCCACAGTTGGACTTTCCTCCTGTAGTGGATCGCTTCAGGGATGTCTTTCCAGAGGACTTTTCAGGTTTGCCTCTAGAGCGTGAGGTAGACTTTTCTATTGAGCTCGTGCCAAGAGCGGCACTGGTGCCCATTCCTCCCTATAGGATGGCTACACCTGAGTTGTAGTAGCTCAAGAAGCAATTAGAGTGGATACAGGCTAAGGGTTTCATCTGAACCAGTACTTCTCCTTGGAGTTCGCCTGTCCTATTTGAGAAGAAGGTAGACGGTTCCCTTTGGATTTGTGTGGATTATCTGAAGCTGAACTAGTAGACGGTGAATAACCGATATCCTTTGCAGAGGATCGATGACCATTTTGATCAGCTTCGAGGAGCCCGAGTGTTCTCGAAGATCTACTTAAGGTCCGGTTATCATCAGTTGCACGTTAGACCATCAGATATACCTCTGAAATCCTTCAGGAGCAGGTATGGTATTTATGAGTATACAGTCATGTCGTTCGGTCTCACGAACGCACCTACAATTTTCATGGCACTGATGAACCGAGTGTTCCATCCTTACATGGACTCATTTTTCATGGTCTTCGGGGATGATATATTATTGTACTCTCACACTCGACACGACCATGACACACATCTTGAGATCATTCTGAGTACACTGAGAGAGCATCGGCTCTATGCTAAACTCTCGAAGTTCCATTTCTGGATGGATCAGATACACTTCTTGGGTCACGTCATCTCAGAGGCAGGAGTATCCGTGGACCCAGAGAAAGTGAGATATGTAGTTTCCTGGGAGCAACCGAAGAGCGTCTTTGAGGTACGGAGTTTCTTATGGCTGGATGGATACTATAGATGCTTCATTCGGGACTTTTCTCAGCTAGAAGCACCTTTGACAGGTCAGACCAAGAGGAGGGAAAAGTTCTTATGGTCGGATTCTTGTGAGTCAGCCTTTCAAGAGCTGAAAGGGAGGTTGATGTCAGCACCGATACTAGTCTTTCCGGAGCTAGGAAAGAACTACACTGTTTACTGTGATGCTTCAGGTATCGGGGTTGGAGCTGTGCTTATGCAGGGGGATGGAGTCGTTGCGTAGGGGTCTCGGTAGTTGAGGCCACATGAGACGAACTACCCAACGCATGATCTAGAGTTGGCAGCTGTTGTTCATGCTTTGCGCTGTTGGAGACAATATCTTCTGTGAGAGCACATTGTGGTCTTCACTGACCACAAGAGTCTCAAGTATATCTTCACTCAACGTGATCTGAATCTGAGGCAACATAGGTGGGTTTAATATCTAGAGTCTTTTGACTTCGAGCTCACCAATACGCCGGGTAAGGTAAATGCAGTGGCTAATGCGTTGAGAAGGAGAACTCAGATTCAGGTAGTTCAGGAGGCCAACAGTGAGTGTCAGCTGATGGCTCTGTTCTCTGAGATGCATCTGGAGCTGCATGACAGACAGGGACATACTTACCTTTCTTCTATAGCTGTTACCTCTAAACTTCTTGATCGGGTACGGATGAGGTAGGTATTAGACTCAGAAGGCTTAGTCCTGCGGGAGAGTGTATCAGCAGAGGACCCTCTTCCTGGATAGATAGTGGGAGAGGATGAGATCTTGCATTTCCAGGGATGTGTATTGGTGCCAGCTGACAGACGCGAGGAGCTGATGCATCATTTTTATTCCTCAGTTTGGGCAGTTTATCCTGGCGTCACCATGATTTATTGGGATCTTCATCGCCAGTACTGGTGGCCAGGTATGAAGAAGGATGTTGCTGGTTTCTTCATGTGGTGTTCTACTTTTCAGAAGGTGAAGGCAGAGCATCAGCGACTAGTGGGCCTTTTATAGCAGTTACCCATTCCAGAGTGGAAATGGAACAACATCACGATGGACTTCATTACTGGGTTGCTGAGGTCACCTAGAGGGAACGATGTTGTTTGGGTTGTCGTTGATAGGATTAAGAAGGTTGTGCACTTCTTGCCGATTAAGGAGACCTTTAGTGTTGATGATCTTGGATTACTATACATCCGGGAGATTTTTCGTCTGCATGGAGTTCCACAGTCAATTGTTTTAGACAGGGATGCGCGCTTTACCTCTCGGTTTTGGCAGGGACTTCAGAAGGCCTTGGGTACACTGGTAGTTCTGAGTACAGCATACCATCCCCAGACTGATGGACAGTCTGAGCACACTATCGAAGTGCTTGATGATATGCTCCGAGCTTGCATCCTAGACTTTGGTGGTTCTTGGGAGAAGCATATTCCTCTGGTAGAGTTCGGCTACAACAACAGTTTCTAGGTGACCATTCAGATGGAACCATATGAGGCTTTGTACGGTAGGCCATGCCGATCACCTTTATGCTGGCTGGAGGCAGGAGAGGCAGCTTTGCTAAGACCTCGTCTTGTTCAGGAGACCTCAGAGCTGTTAGAGCTGATTCGGAAGAGGATCGCTACACCACAGTAATGACAGAACTCTTATGGTGATCAGCAGAGATGACCTCTGGAGATTGAGGTCGATGATAAGGTTTTCCTGCATTTCACACTGAGGTTGGTACACAAGAGTATTCGGAGACAGGGTAAGCTTTCACCGAGGTACGTCAGGCCGTTTGAGGTCTTGGAGAGAGTTGGGTCGGTCGCCTATTGGTTGCAGCTACCTCAGAGGTATCGGGTCATGCACGACGTCTTCCACGTCTCTCAGCTCCGACATTGCTTTTCAGACCCGTCTCACGTCTTTCAGCCTGATGAAGTTGAGCTTGATGCAGATGCGTCATTCGAGGAGCATCCTATCCAGATTGTCGATCGCAGTACGAAGGTTCTCTGCAGGTAGTCTGTTCCTCTGGTACGGGTTCTATGGCAGCACGGGCGAGTACAGGACGAGACCTGGGAGAGGGAAGCCGATGTACGATCGTAGTGGCTGGAGCTGTTTGGGGTTTCTTCTTCTCTGCCTCGTTAGGGAAATTCAGTGAAGAATTTATTTAAGGTGGGAGTTTGTAAGAACCCGGATCTTATTTTCAGGTATTCTTTTCCTTTTTCTAGAGTTTTTAAAAAAATGGACATTCTGGAAATTTTTGAAGTACATGTCGTGTACTCTTTTCCCACTCGAAGCCATGTGCTAGCTGTGTCTGGGCCACACACACGGTGTGTAAGGGTGAGGTGGAGGCTGATTAAAGCAGAGTACAGAAAACTAAAGAGCACGCTGTGTACTCAAGAATTACACATCGTGTATTTTATTTTTTTCATTAAATGGACCCGAGTCGTGACTGACGCACAGAAGCGACTTCTTCTTCAGAAACCGTCCGTCCGAGAGCATCGTATGACCGCAAATTTTCTCCGACCCTTCCTGCCTCCGTCCGACCTCCATTCCAGCCACTGTCGATTGCATTGTAAGCGCAGCGGTGAGTTCTCCTTTCTTATTTAGCCTTGCTTCTTGATTCCTCCTCGTTTCCATGTTATTGTGGGTTGAACGTTTTGTGTGTTTTCTCATATCTTCGTCGTTATAAGGAGAATATGTCATCGAGGTTCACGTATATTGATCTCCTGGAATCGAGGTAGGTGGTTTGTGCCTTTCCGTAGAATGTCTGTGAATATTTTGTACAAATTCCACCAATTTCCTTGAATGCGGAATTGGGGGTTTCATGTTTTTGCCCTGCTTTTTTCCTGCTTTGCTTGATTGCTTTAGTAGAGGTTTTTGCCTGTGAGTAGAGTAATTTATTTTGTACTCAGGTTGCTTTTCCATGCTTTTTTTCCTGTTTGGAATTTTACCAGTTTCCATGCCTAGTTGTAGGATAGATGAACTGTCTCTTTGTTATGCTGTTGATCCTTAGTTGATAGCCAAGTAGTTCTTGAGGTTTAATTGGACAATGCATGTGTGCTGATCATGTTTTACTTTTCCAATCAGGACTGTGAGAAACTAGAGTTGTAGACCAAAGAGAGAATTGTAGTAAGGGCTTCTCCATAGTGTATTTTAATTACAATGTGAGACCACAGGGGGAATTGACGTTGAGTGCTTCTTCAGAGAGTATGTAGTTCCTCGATGCGGTCCACAGGGGGAATAGATGTTGAGTGCTTCCCCAAAGACCCTTTATCACGATATGATATTATAGGGTGAATTGACAGTGAGTGCTTCCCTAGAGAGTCTATTATTTACATAGATGAACCAGAGGGGTGAGACAGTGTGTGCCACCTAGAGGGTTGCTAGTACTTATAGGTTAAACTATATGGGGTTAGGCTGTGAGGACTATCAAGAGGGTTACCTTTACTCTTTATTATTGCTGGTTGTTTACATGTGTACTTTATTTGTTAGAACTGTGGATTGTAGCTGCTTATGCTATCATGTTTATTGCTTCTTGTTTTTTTACTGCCACGTATTCATTGACTTTTAGGCATAGATATTTGGGTGATTGCCTACTGGGATTGTATCTCACACTCTGTTTGGGCCATGCTTTTGGGCCCAAACAGACTCTGTTGCTCCAGGTATAGATAAGGGAAAGCGCCCTTCTACTTTAGGTTCTTGATTCCACTGGAGCTGGAGAGCATGGGACCGAGCCGCGGCTCACGATGCTGAGGAGTTTATTTTGTTTTCATTTGCAACATGTTTTAAGTTGTATTCCAGCACGTTGATGTGTTTTCTATTTCCTTAGATACTTGTTCCTACTACATCATTGTCATCATTGCTATATATATTCATTGCTTCCGTTGTTCAGTTCAGTTGTTGGATGTTGTGTAGCATTTCTTCTATTGTGTCTAATTGTTGTTCTGCTGCGTACTTACCGAATGAGGGCATAGTTTCCCCCACCGACTCACCAAGGCCCTCGCTGCTAGTCGGAATCCTTGGGTGTTTGGGGAAAAGCACTTGAGGTCATGTGGCGAACCGGGTACGGGGCACCAGTGGAGGGGATCCGGATTCGGGTTGTTACAAATGAATTACATCGTATACCACTATGTTCATTATAAACACCAACCTTCTTAGATATATAATACTTAATACCTTTCATCATAACTTGGGGAATGGAATTGTAAGAAAGGATGAGCTCACATGCTCAATAAGGGTAAAAAAGGAATATATCAATGGTAAGATAACCATAACATGGGCATAAGTGTATTATAACTTGATATAAACATTTTAAATCCATACCATGCATATCAATGGTCATAATATTGAGTCCTGGAATAAATTTTGGATGTTAATAAGACATGAATCATTATATAATCAGAAACATGAACCATGATAGAATAACATTAGAATACACTTAAATATTTTTCAAACACATAAGAATAGAAAATTTTATGTAAAGGATACCCATAAAGACATTAATAACATGTTAGGATTTGGATAACCACCTGCGTACCTAATTCAGGCTTGGGATAACCTATTATTTACCCTCTTTTGGTCTTGGGATAACCTTATACGTACCATATAATTTGAGCTTAGGATAATCACACAATGACCCTTTGAGCTCATAGAACATTAATCATTACCTAATGAATTGGGAGGCTATATAATTCCATCACCACCCATAACATAATTAAAATTATAAAAATTTGTTCCATAATATCATAAAACATTAATCATATCATAAAACATAAAAAGAAAATAGGTTTCATAGACATTTAATCATATCATAACCCATGTAAAATAAACAATTTTCATAATCATTTCATAAACTCATCATAGAAAACCCTATAGAAGATAAATCGTTTTCATAAACATCTTTTAATAATAATCAAAAATATATAGAAAAATAAAAATAATGGTATCATTGGATCATATACTCAGTATATATAAGGAAACATTAAAGGATTCCATCTTAGATGGAAAATAATTTTTAGATGATCACTTATAACATTACTTAATAAAAATAACCTTATCTCTTTGAAATAGATAAGTTAAAATTTTAAAATTTCCCCATTATTCAGGAAATAATTTAATTTTAATATAACCATGAATAATTTTAAAGGAATATCCATATCATCCATTTGTTATGATGGTTTGTATTTTTTTTCATGTAATACATGTTGAAACAAATATTGTATAAACATTTTTGGTAAAAAGACAAAATCATCTCATCTAGAAAATAATAAGAAGATTCCATTAAATTTTTTTAATAAAAATCCATACATGGGTAAAAATTTCATTCAGAAATAATTTTATAATATTAAAATCATTCTATTATTCATTTTTTGAATATATGGATATGGAAGAGATGTGAGTTTTGACCGAAGAGAGAAATAATATAAATTTTCCTTAAAAATATTAATTCCCGATATTGATATACTAAGCTGAGTAAAATGAAATTGAAACATGTATTCTTAGTAAATAAATATATTACAATAAAATTAATGAGATTCTTGAGGGATTTATCAAAATATTTCATCCTCAGAAGTTTAATCATAAACAATCTCGATAATCAATGAAATTGTGACATAAAATGTTTACCACTTTAGTAACATTTTAATCATAATCCCCACGAACGAATAAAACATATATCAATATTTATATACCATAATTGTTTTAATAATAATAAAAAAAAAATTTCATGGGAAATATAAACACAAAAAAAATAAACAAATGGTGTATAAGGCATGTATCCCATGGAAATAAAAGTTAGATGAAAATCTATTACAACTATGGAAAATTTTGAATAATAGTACCCATAAAAAGAATAATATAAAATGAAACATAAAATATAATTAAAATAAATATATTAATGATACAACATATCCATAGGGAATTATCTACACATCATAAAAGAAATGAGTGGTCAATATGGCATATGTCTCCCATAAATAAAAGAGAGACTATAAATCCCTTACCTCAAGTCTCGACTATCTTTGTACACATTTGAACATATTGTATAATAAATATTACACAGATATATATATATATATATATTCCATAACCATATACATGAATATATCTAATCATTTATTATTTACTTATGACATTTTATTACTCATTTATTAAAAATTCCTTGTGAAAATCACATTTCTAGTAATAACTACTTTATTTTTCTGGTATGATTTGGTTTGGAATTTTTTGTCCTTTTAATTTGATTCTGGTTACATAATATATAGAATTTTAACCTTGATATAAATATTATATATATTCATTAAATATTTATTTATGTTAATACATTGATGTTATAGGTAGAAAATTTATTATCTCATTCATGTAGACAGCATGACATACATACGCATGACTGATGTTTCCATTTTCTCAAAAGATGGAACAAAATAAATGTAAAATATACATATCACCTTAATAGAATTATTTTTATTTCATATATATATATATATATATATTATTAATTATATCTCTTCTAATTACGATCCATTTAAATTAAAAATGAAGAAATTATCACATCACTTCGTGGAGGCGGCAATCCACACGTACGCATGTGCGACATTATCATTTTTAAATGGATTGGAAGGTAAGAAGATAGATGTTATATTATAATTTAATATGTATAATTATGTAATAAATATTATATTAATATAATAAATCAATAATTTTATCCATCCTTGATAGGAGGTGATCGAGAAGAAATTACATCTGTTCATGACGTTATAGCCCCCCGTACACATGATCGACAGTTTTGTATCCCATTTGATGGAAGAGGATATAGATGGAGGTTATCCCCCAAAATAATAACATATAAGTATATAGGAGATAATTATGTTATTATATAATCATATTTTAATAATATTTTAATGATTTTTAGGAATAACAAAAATAAAAACACTTTGTTAAGAATGATACCCCATATTTGAACAGCCTCCTTAGGTTAGAACTGAACCCCTTCTTAAGAGGATTTCCAGATAAGTATACCATTCTTATGAGGGTTTCCTGATTAGTATTTGGAATATAGAAAGTGGTGAGGTAATTAATGAATGTATTTTGGTAGGGATTTTCTAAACCAATATTCTTTTTAAGTGTGATATGGAGAGTAGAGGGTGCCCTTTTATTATTGGAGGAAAGGACACACTTGGATTTTTTGAAAATAAAACATTATATCCATGTTTTACAAATGAAAAAAATTCCCTAAAATAAATCAATATCTAAAATTAAAAAAATATAATGTTGAAATACGTTTTTATAAAAGGAATTGATAAGTATTTAGTTCATTTTAACCCTTATTATTTGACATTAACCACCCTAAACCCCATTTTAAGCTTAACCATGAGAATTAATTTTTACAATTTTGTCTAATCAATAGGACATAAATTTTTGTTGAACTATTTATATAAATTTAATTATTATGATTTAAAATATTTAACCCATTTTTACAAATTTAAATCATATAATTTGTAGAATTTAATATAAAATTATACCCATAAACATGGAGAAAAATCTTTTTCCAAAAGAGATAATTTTCGAAAGTGTAAACAGTTATTATATAAAATTAAACATGAAAATAATTCAAGTTACATAAATTGTATTTTTCATTATATAATTTTATTAATTTTATTTTTAAAACATTTAAAAAAAAATTAAAATTTAAATGATTTTTTGGAAATGGAGGTTTTTCATAAAAATCAGCATTCTTCACTATTCATTGAAAATTTAATTATTTTAGAAAATTCATTATAATCACCCTAAGATAAATTTGAAATATGGATTCCAAAATGATGTTAATTTTTTAAAATAAATTTTTTAAAAGGGGAAAATTTAAATTTTATTATTTTCTCAGGAAAATTAAGGAAAATATATTTTTTGGAGAATAAATGTATTTTCAATGTATATAACGACTTTCCCAAAAATTAAGTTCTTATTTATCAATATATTTTACTTATATAAAACCATAGTACATAATTTTAATAATGTGGACATTTCTATTCTTACCAAAAAAAATTAACTTTTATTTTATAATGGTTATGTTTAACTAATTTTGTTAATGGTGAATTGGGGTTCATTAAAACTCAATGTTTCATGTAATGAAATATATTTAAGAAATTAAATTGATCTGAAAAAATTCATAAAATCATTGTGTGTTAGAAGTAGAAAAATGTGTAATGTTAAATTTAATCATGGATTCATGAAATGACACACCCTAAAGACATTTCATGGATGTGGCTTTATAAATCTCCCACAAAAACCCCTTGGGAGAAAATAATTTAACTCTTACGATATAATGTATGAGTTAATTCTTTAGCTAGTTCATTAATTTCATGCATAAATGAAACTAATCCCTCACATTTCACCTTATGAAATGGTTCTTAAATGATATATTAGGTGGAAGATATAATTAAATGATAATATCTATTGTTTAGTAGGGAATGAACAAAGACCAATTGAAATAATGAATTCAAGTTTCATCTTTTTCATGTTATATTCCCATTGTATGTAGCTACTGAAATGATTCTCATACATATGGATTTAGGAATATATAACCTTGAAATATACCTAATGGACCATGTGTGTGTATTAACAGATACTCCTACATTTGTTATCATGTGAACACTGAAATTTTCTTTACATGACCATCCCACTTGTTGAATTCACCTATTGTAATGCTTGGTCATGCCCAGACATGAATTCTAATATTTTTCTCAACCACTTGTTAGTTTTATAACTGGAAGTTTGAGTTTTTTATAAGGAAAAAAGGTGGAAAGTTAGGAAAACAAAAAATCATCAATGAGGACTAAAGTTGTGTTTCCCCAAGCCATTTCTCTGGATAATAGACCTATAATCAATAGGAAACTTACTAATTATAGAGTACAAAATGAGAATCTCTGTATTTTCTCCTTTGGTAGATAATGAATTAGCTGAAAATTTGGCCTCATTATAAGGACCCGGCCTTAAAACATTACTTAATATTGAATTAAATAAATAATTCACATTGAGGATATTTTCAGGTTTAGAGTTTTAGAGAATTAGATCATAACTATTACATCTCGAAGATTACAAAGTTGACATATCTACTCAGTTTCCATTTTATTTCACAATATAAAAACTCTTGAACAAAAAAGTCATGTCTAGTTCCTTGTTTTAGACAGCCTGACATTTCCATGATCCCATCCTTTACCCTATTCCACTTTATGTCCTGTGAAAAACATTTCAAAACATGGGATGAGTATAAAAATCTCATTAAGGGTTATAACAATACGGAAAGAAAACATTAGTCCATGTATACATAAGAATCAATGAAATCATAATTTACTCCTAAAACATAATCACTTTAATGTACCTCATTAAATCATAAGATTTATGAATGACTCATAGAAATCAAAAGACATAAAGGTAATTTGAGGAATTCATAACATTCTTACATAGGGAGTAACCCTCATGGTTACGTTTGGAATACCCACTATAGTATATTCCTTAAATATCTTTGGAGAAACCATAGCGTTTTACCCCTTCGCGTTACCCAATTCATTGAGGAATAGCATTTAATCAGAAATTTATAATATCTTGAGAATAAAGGTATTCATGGTATAATATGTCAATGGACAGTATATACACCATATAAGAGTGAAATGGTGCATAACAATAATGAAGTCTCAATAGAAATGTAAAATGAGATGAAATCCCTTATAAAGAAGGTATCCTTAAATTAAGGATAAATCAATATCATAATAATGTGTGAAAAATATAAATACACACAATATAATTGGATATTAAGTGTAAAACAATCAGAGGTCATTCACACGTATTCATAGGATTACATATTCAATAACTACAAGTTGAACCCAAAGAAATCAAAATTTGGTTAAGAAGTTCCCTTGTAAAAATTTGACAGCCTAACGGTGTCACATTAAAATTCAAAAAAAATGAGTTGATGTGAAAAAAGAGTATCTCATCACTTGGAAAGAAATTTTACATAGATAAGGATATATAAGCACATATTCCAACATAATAATATGTAAATTAAAATATATAACAAGAGAAGACTTTTAAAAAGAGAACGGTGAAAGAATTCCTTACCGATTTGGGTAACTTTCAAAATGTACACCCCATGAAAGAAGGGACATACGATGAAGATGTAAATACCCATAAAAGATAGTATATTAAAAAAATAGTAGAATAATGGGCAGTACATACACCACACAAAAGGAAATATTTGAAAATGTAGCATGAATCTTATGGGAATAGAAAGTGAGATAAAAGAAATCCCTTATGAAAACTCGGCAGCCTAACGGCGGCACATAAAACATCCAAAAAATGGATTGATGAAATGAAATTGGGTCTATAATCATATAAACATAAAATTTACAGTAATAGGAATAAAAAAAATAACATTCCCCACATAAGAAATAGGAGCTTAAAAGAAACGACATAAAAGAGAGTACTTAAAAAGAAAGAAAGAGGTATGATCCCTTACCTCAAATACGACTTGTCTTGTTCGTTTCTTTATATTCCTGAATAATAAACTTTTGTCAATTTATAATTTCCTAATAAATCCTATAAATATTATTATTCAATTCATATCACATGTTATAATGTTATAATAATTTGTTAATTATGTGAGTTCATATCAGATGTTTTTGTCGATGTTTGATACATAAGTCAAAAATAAACTTGTTTGAAAAGAATTGTCCTTGTAGTTATAAGTACATCATCTCCAAAATAGTAATAATTATTTAAATATCATATATATCCAGTACATATTCATTTTATACTATTCCATAACATTTGGAGATGAAAAGAAATGAAATGCACCGTTCATGGAGACGGTAGGCCGTATGTACGCATGAACGTTACTTTTATTTCTTTATCATATTAATGGAATTAAAAATAATTTATAGAGATATATATATTATAATTACAGTATAATATATATGTTATATTGGTCACATATGTTCATTAATTTCATTCTTTATACATTACATGTATTGCATGAACGTGTCACATCACTTGAGGGGGTGGTAGTCCACACTTCCTCATATGTAATTATCGCATTTGCACAACATGAAAAGAATAATGGTATGTTTTACATATAAAATACAGAATCATATAGAAAACATAAATACCATTTATATCATATATAAAATACAGTGACCTCATAATGTACACCTTTAAAGGTGTTAAAAGAATATTGAACAATCATCTATTCGTGAGGCAGTAATTCGCCATCCACAGAAACAGTATGCTCTTTAACCATTATAAGGATGTGTGTGTAAGTGTATCTCGAATACTTCATATAAAAACATCCTAGTATATTGAAGATAATTATTTTGTTACAAAATAAATTAATAAAAAGGGTATAGGGGGTTGGAGAAGAAAAATAAAACAAAATAACATAAGAGAAGGCATTACCTTTAAATCGGGTAACTTTCTTTGGTTTGAACCAAAAGGGCTTCTGGAAGAGATTTATGCCTAAGGTAAGGCTTCTATGATGAATATATGGATGTGTAGAGATAAAATGGGAAGGGGTTGGCTGGGACAAAGGCTTGATAGGTGTGTGTAATGAGGTAGAGGTTGGGGCCTTTTACAAGAGGGAGGAGGGGCACTCTTGGAACGTCAAGAAATGTTACTTTATTTTAAAATGAGTTTCAGATTTTAAAGGTCCCACATTGGTATATTTTGATGATAAGGTGATAAGGTTTCGGAATATACTCATCCAATAGGACTTTGACAAGTGTAAGTCATAGATTTTACATTATCCTTTCCTTTTATTTAAATCATTCATTAATGAGCTAATCGCTACATCATCATGGTGTCAAAAATAAATTAATTTATTTAATGTCTAAAAATTATAAAAAAAATAATATGATGTAGGAAATATTTTTAGATTTAAAATTACTATTTATAGTCTAAGAGATCATTTAAACTGACAATATTAAAATTGTTTTACTTGGGATATACATTCTTTTGTGATATTCTCCTTCAAAAATAAAATGATAAGGTGTCACTATCCCACAAAAGTGATTCCATGGGGTCCCAAAGATTGGCACAAGCCATCCCATGGTCGTCCATGACACAACCAGTAGAACTAGGACACATTTTGGGGTCATTTTGTATTATTATGATATTAATTTATTACCCTTAACTACCCGATTACTAATTAATCACGATAATTAAAGATAATTACTGTCGTTACTACTCAGAATGTAAAAAAACAAAAGAGTCTTAATTACATAATTTGGATCTTTTGATTGCAAATATGGAATCCATTTTATCAAATTTCAAACACATAAATTGCAATAATTAATTTAAAAATAATTCTCGTTGTCAAAACAAATAGCGGGGTTTTTTTTGAAACAATATCTATGAAACGTTTTGCACTAGTTTATGCCCAATTACAAGGTGAAATTAATTATAATGACTACCATTAGATTAAATGGTAAAAATTTATTCTAATTACACTTTAAAACCAATTAAAAAGATAATCTAACCATATATTTAAATTAGATGAAAAGCAGTTTTGATGTAAAATGCAGTATTTTTCACTATTCATTAAAAAATGAACATTGTCAGAAAAATAACAAAAATTTATCCAAAGTAAATTTAAATATCCCATTTCTAAAGAATAAGTTTATTTTGACAAATAAACCTTATAAAATTGTCAAAAGTTGGATTTAAAAAAGGTTCGCCATCAAAAGGCGGTAAAACAATCTTTTAAAAATATTAGAGTATTTATTCTTGAAATTGGATTCATTTGCATTCTAATCCTTTAACATTTTTTGGATAAATGTAAAAATATTTAACAAACATATGTAATAATTTTTTTGTTAGTTTTGTTCATTCCTTCCATTACAACGTCTAGGAATTAACTATTTAAAATAATATTATTATATTATTAGTGTGCAAAGTAAGATTTCAAAGAAACTCATTGTTGCGTATTGGGTACACCATTGAGCAAAGCATTACCTTTAAAGTAATATTGACATTTTATTCCCAAATATTGATATATATGAAAAAGTAATATTCTTTATTTACCTGGGATGTTACATCCTTCCCCCCTTTGGGGAATTGCGTCATTGCAATTTTAAAATTGGGCTTGGAAACATCATTGAAAGCCCCACATCGGAAAAAGATTACATTTAACAAGAACTTTAAAAGAAAGAAAGAGAAGTACTAGGGTCACCCGAGTTAACCAATACTAGGATTCCAATTAAGAAAACATGGATATGGAATAAAAAACAAAGGGTCATTTTCTAAGGGAGAGTGATATAAAACATGTCTAAGAGAAAGTTAACCACAATAAAATCACAAACTTGTGATGGGTTAGACGGTATTTGATTCCCAAGTAGGAAAAATTAACAGACAAAATTTTTGTTTTAAGTTACTTTTCATTGAGGAATTTATTTATGAGATTAACTGAAACATAAGGAAACATACTTAGTTGTCATTTTGACTTTTAACTTTTACTATATTTCTTACAAAAACTCATATTTTCTCCAAAAGGCGAGTATTTAGGATGACTTGTTCACATTAAGAGTGCTATAATCAACTTCTGGAGAATCACCTAATCCAAAAAAGAGAAATATATACTTCCCATGTCTTTAGACCTTAACCAAAACCAAAACCAAAAAGGTTAGTACAAGATCAGATAATCCCCAAAATGGATAACTTTTTTTTACAAAAAGAAAAACTACTCCTAATATCCAAAATTTGTCAAACAGTACCCAAAGTTCAACAAAGACCATTCAATAAACATCTATCCATAAAATTCTTCAAAGTAATCAAAACAAATATTGAAAACCGAATCTCTGAATTATTTAATCACATAGTATTCTTAAAATTTATCTCCAAATAACATCAGCTTCTCTTAAAGTCTCGTATTGAAAAGTAATTTGCCTAATCACATATCCTCCATGATAGGTTAATCATATCCATAGATAACCCAAAATCAACTTACTCTTGATTCATAAAATAATGTAACTAAAAAGAATTAGTCAAACTAACCAGGGACATCACGTAGTCCAGTTGTAGGCGATAAATACCAGTTGCACTTTGGTTGTGGGTTCGATTCCCGCAGCTTCGCCCAACGCAACAGGTTGTCACACGGTATGCGTGTTGTCCTTTTTCTGAAACTATATAATTCTTATAACATTCCCCAAAAAGAGATAAAATCTTCAAAAATAACCATATCATAATTTGAACTCATGTTTATCTCTTGCCTTTCATATTCCACCATAACATATAGTAACCCATAATTACCTCAAAAGTAAGGATTATATAAACCCTAATGGTTAACATTATAATTATTACCTGAACTTCCACATCGAGTTGGTTCTCTCATACATGATGCATTAGAGAACTCGCCAAGGTTCAAGTGGTTGATCATGACTCATAATAGTTGGTTTAGAATAACCCCGAGATTCCTCATTGAATCCCCCATTTCATCCATTATCTTTATCAGTGAACCATCTATGTTTTTTTCATACCCATTGTCACTTTGGTGCTTGATAGATCATTCCATTTACTAAAAATAGAAAATTTTAGTGTGAGTATATCAACAAAATCATCATGTACTAAAGAGGAAGATAAACACTTAGATATACTTATCCAAGTTTTCTCAAACTCATTGCAACATTTAAAAATTACAATGACTCTATATAATATAATAGCAATTGTGGTTATACACTACTTGTCACTTATGCTTAAACAACACTCTAACCTCTAAAGTTATCTAAACTGACCTTTGATACCAACTATAAGGATCGGGCCTTAAAACATTATTAATATTGAATTAAATGAATAATTCACATTGAGGATCTTTTCAGTTTTAGAGTTTTAGATTATTATATCATAACTATTACATCTTGAAGATTACAAAGTAGACACATCTACTCAGTTTCCATTTTATTTCACAAAATAAAAACTCTTCAACCAAAAAGTCATGTCTAGTTCCTTGTTTTAGACAGCCTGACATTTCCTTGATCCCACCCTTGACCCTATTCCACTCTATGTCATGTGAAAAACATTTCAAAAATTTGGGATGATCAGAAAGAGCTTATTAAGGGTTATAACAATATGGAAATAATACATTAGTCCTTTTATAGATAAGAATCAATGAAATCATAAATTACCCATAAAACATAATCACTTTAACCTACCTCATTAAATCATAATATTTATGAATAACTCATAGAAATCATAAGACATAAAGGTAAATTGATGCATTCAAAACATTCTTACGTAGGGAGTAACCCTCGTGGTTATGCTTGGAATACCCAACATAGTATATTCCGAAAATCTCTTCGGAGAAACCTTAGATTTTAACCCCTTCGTGTTACCCAATGAATTGGAGAGCTATCACGGCCTCACCCACCCTTATTTTATCACGGAACCACCCATCTTCATAAACAATGACCAAGAACTATAAAATAATCATATCACATAAACCGTGCATAAGGGAAACATAAAATTTCCACATTTCAGTCATAAGATATCAATACAACACATTGATATAATCAAATCATTATCAAAACCATTTTCAAAACCATTTAAAACATTTAATAAGGAGATTTTTCAATCAAAGTGTCCCATACCACTTTGAAACTTTTATCATTTTAAACCATTAATATCCATATAAATAAATACATAAAACCATTTTGAAAACATGGATATTAATGAGAAATATTTATTAGAATAAATCATTAAAACATTTAAAATGATATTTTAGTTAAAGGGTTCTTAACCAAATGAGATACACTTGAATACAAATAATTGAGGAATAACATTTAATCAGAACTTTCTAATATCATTAGAATAAATGTATTCATGATATAATATGTCAAAGGACAGTATATACACCATATAAGAGTGAATTGGTTCATAACAATAATGAAGTCTCAATAGAAATGTAAAATGAGATGAAATCCCTTATAAAGAAGGTATCTATAAATTAAGGATAAACCAATATCATAATTATGTGTGACAAATATAAATACACCCAATATAAGTGGTTATTAAGTGTAAAACAATCAGAGTTCATTCACACATATTCATAAGTTGACATATTCAATAACTAAAAGTTGAACACAAAGAAATCGAAATTCGGTTAAGAAGTTCCCTTGTAAAAATTCGACAGCCTAATGACGTCACTTTAATATTCAAAACAAATGAGTTGATGAGACAAAAAGGGTATCTCATCACTAGGAAATAAATTTTATTTCAATAAGGATATAGAATAATATATCCCAACATAATAAGATGTAAATTAAATTACATAACAAGAGAAGTCTTTTAAAAATAGAAGGGTGAAAGAATACCTTACCGATTTGGGTAACTTTCAAAATGTTCACCCCATGAAAGAAGGGTCATATGTTGAAGATGTAAATACCAATAAAAAATAGTATATTACACAAATATTATAATAATGTTCAGTACATACACCACAAAAAAGGAAATAGTGGAAAATGTAGCATGAATCTCATGAAAATAGAAAGTGAGATAAAAGAAATCCCTTACGAAAACTCGGTAGCCTAACGACGCCACTTAAAAAAATACAAAAAATGGATTGATGAAATGAAATAGGGTCTATAATCATATTAAAATAAAATTTAAATTAATAGGATTTAAAAAAATAACATTCCCCACATATGAAAGATGATCTTAAAAGAAATGACATAAAAGAGAGTACTTAAAAAGAAAGAAAGAGGTATGATCCCTTACCTCAAGTATGACTTGTCTTGTTCGTTTCTTTATATTCCTGAATAATAAACTTTTTTCAATTTATGATTTATTAAGGACCTCCTTTAATGTTTATTATTCAATTCATATCACATATTATAATGTTATAATAATTAGTTATTTATGTGAGTTCGTATCAGATGTTTTTCTCAATGTTTGGAACATGAGTCAAAAATGAACTTGTTTGAAAATAATTTTCCATGTAGTTATAAGTAAATAATCTCCAGAATAGTATTAATGATTTAAATATGATATATATCCAGTACATATTCATTTTATACTATTCCATAACATTTGGAGATAAAAAGAAATGAAATGCACCATTCATGGAGACGGTAGGTCGTACGTACGCAAGAACGCTACATTCATTTCTATGTCATATTACTGGAATATAAAATAATTTAGAGATATATATATTATAATTAAATTATAATATATATTTCATATAGGTTACATAAGTTCATTAATTTAATTTTTTATACATTCCATGTATTGCATGAACGAGTCACATCACTTGAGGGGGTGGTAGTCCACTCTTCTTCATATGAAATTATCACATTTTCACAACATGCAAAGAATAAAGGTATGTTTTAAATATAAAATACATAAGCATATAGAAAACCTAAATACCATATATATCATATATAAAATACATTGACATCATAATGGACACCTTTAAAGGTGTTAAAAGAATATTGAACAATCATCGTTTCATGAGGCAGTAATTCGCCATCCACAGAAACAGTATGTTCTATAACAATTAGATGGATGTGTGTGTAAGTGTAGCTAGAATACATCATATAAAAACATCCTAGTATATTTAAGATACTATTTTTGTTACAAAATAAAGGAATAAAAATAGTTTAGGGGATTGGAGAAGCAAAATAAAACAAAATAACATAAGAGAATACATTACCTTTAAATCGGGTAACTCCCTTTGGTTTGAACCAAAACGGTTTCTTGAAGTGATTTATGCCTAAGGTAAGGATTATATGATTAAGAGAGGGATGTTTAGAGATGAAATGGGTAGGGTTTGGCTGAGCCAATGGCTTGAGAGGTGTGGGTAAGGCAGTATAGGTGGGGGCCTTTTATAAGAGGGAGGAGGGGGACTCTTGGAAACTCAAGAAATGTTACTTTATTTTAAAATGAGTATCGGATTTTAAATGTCCCACATTGATATATTTCTAGGATAAGGTGATAAGGGTTCGTAATATACTTATCCAATAGGTCTTTGACAGGTTTAAGTATTATATTTTATATTATCTTTTCATTTTATTTAAATCGTTCATTAATGAGGTAATCGCTGCATCATCATGGTGTCAAAAATAAATTAATTTATTTAATGTCTAAAAATTATAAAAAAAAACTATGATGTAGGAAATCTTATTCGATTTCCAATGAATGTTTATAGTCTATGAGATAAATTACACAGGAAAAACTAAAAATTTTTACATGGGTTATACATTCTTTTGTGATATTCTCCTTTCTTTAAAAATAAAATGATAAATTGTCACTATCACACAAAAGTGATTCCATGGGTTCCCAAAGTTTGGCACAAGGCATCCCATGGTCGGCCATGACAAAAACAGTAGCATTAGGACACATGTTGGGGTCATTTTTTATTAATATGATATTATTTTATTACCCATAACTACCCGATTACAAATTAATCACGATAATTGAAGATAATTACTGTCGTTACTATTCATAATGTCCAAAAAAAGTGTCTTAATTATATAATCAGGATCTTCTGATTCCAAATATGGTATCCATTTTATCAAATTTTAAACACAAAAATTGAAATAATTAATTTAAAAATAATTCCTGTTGTCAAAACAAATAGCGTGTTTTTTTGAAACAATACCTATGAAAAGTTTGGCACTTATTTATGCCCAATTCCCAAGTGAAATTAATTCTAATGACCACCATTAGATTAAATGGTAAAAATATATTCTAATTAAACTTTAAAACCAATTAAAAATATAATCTAACCATATATTTAAATTAGACGAAAAATCAGTTTTGATGTAAATTGCAGTATTTTTCACTATTCATTAAAAAAAATGAACATTGTCAGAAAAATACCAAAAATTTATCCAAAGTAAATTTCAATATTCCAATTCCTAAGAATAAGTTTATTTTGAAAAATAGAGACTCTAAAATTAACAAAATTTGGATTTAAAAAAGGCTCACCATCAAAAGGCGATAAAACAATCTTTTAAAAATATTAGAGTATTTATTCTTAAAATTGGATTCATTTGTATTCTAAGCCTTTAAAATTTATTGGATAAATGAAAAAATATTTAACAAACATATGTAATCATTTTTTTGTTAGTTCTGTTCATTCCTGCCATTACAACGGCTATGAATTAACAATTTAAAATAATATTATTATATTATTAGTGTGCAACGTAAGATTTAAAAGAAACCCGTTGTTGCGTATTGGATATACCATCGAGAAAAGAATTACCTTTAAAGTAATATAAACATTTTATTCACAAATATTGATAAATATGAAAAGGTAATATTCTATTTTTACCTGGGATGTTACACTCATTCTTGGTGTGGATGATCTAAACACCTTGTTGGTTCATTACTTTATAAGTCCTATTGATAATGCAGATGCTTCAGGGAATGTGGGGTCTTGAAAAAATTTGAACAACCAAGGTTAAATCCAATTAAATATACAAAAGAACAATATTGTATCATTTACAGAGTGATAATCCAATTGATATTTATCAGGCTTTGGGTTTGATGCACAAGTATTTACCCCACATTTTATTAGTGTCAAGTTTTTTCTTGAATGTTTTTTTTGGACCCCGACATCCTAGAACATAAACCAAAACCTATGGAATGGACCTCACATATTCATTTATGACATGCATAAAACAACATACCCCATAAACTCACACCAAGGTGGGAAAACATAAATTAAGAATCGTATAAGGTAAAATAACTCTCTAATAAGGAGGTTATTGGGGTTGAACCCCTGAACATTTATAGGTAAAGTAGTACCCATATAATAATAATAATAATAATATAATTAAAAATAATATTAAGGAATTATATACAACTTAAAAAAAAAGATACTCACTAAGGGCCTAATTTGGCCAAATCATACCCCATCAAAGGGTAGGACTATGACATAAATTAAACCCTAACCCATCGAAAATTCCATATCCACTTACATATCACAAGAGTCTATATATATCAACATGACATAAAAATCCACTAATGTATATTTAGAACCAAATAAATTCTTCAGACTATTGAACCAATGAACCTACCCCCCCCCCCCACCCCCCACTAACCCAAATGGTTTTACTTTCATCACTAAATCATCCCACAACATCACATTGATCATTAAAACCATCTTATAGACACATATTATTTGACTAAGATCTATTATTTCTATCACCACATTCATTAATAACTTACCTCCCACCATTACCTACCCACCACAATTCATAGTTTAGTTATCACCCTTATCTATTATTTTCATTGATAAAAAATCCTTTAACATCTCTAAAAATGGAATATATCGGTACTGGAGAAGTGCTAACTACCAAATCATGATTAAGATCCATGTGATTTTTATCAACACTAGAAAAGCGCTGATAAAGGGCTCATTTATAAACATTTAAAAAATATATAAAAAGGAACCATTTAGCAGTGCATTTAGAAGCAATGATAAAGGACACTATTTATCAGGCATTTTCTTTAGTGTTGATAAAGGGATCCTTAATAAATTATTTTAGAAGTGATGATAAAGGGAGCATTTATCATCCCTTATACGAGAAATGATAAAGGATCCCTTTATCAATACTTCAATAAACATTAATATGATATAGGGGAATATTTTAAAGCACTGTAACATCACACTGTAGAACAAAAAAATGCCTCAAAATGCAGAAAAATCATGTACCAATACAAAATTTAAAGAATAAAAAATTACAACACAATATACCAGAAAAAAACTATACTATAAAAATTTCAAACATTGGTTTATATAATAACTTTAGTTAGTAAAATTTATTACATACATTCAAAAACTTTAATGATCCTTTTCTTTTTCCCCAAACCCTTACTCATGTTATAACCAAAAAAACCACCTCTATTCAAGAAAAAGAATACACATATTTAATGAAAAAAATTATAATATCAATAATTATATAAATAATTAAATTAAACATAAATTATTTATTATAAACTAAACTTTGAGTCATACCAGGAATACTATGTATCAGACTGAGTTGTGTTTTATTCTTGCATGTCACACCATTTTATGTTTTTATTCAAGAAGTATCTACATGAAAATGAACCAAATAAGTATAGGAAAAATGATATGAAAAATAATTAATTAACATTATATAAAATGATGATAAAACACTCTAGGATCATTTTAATGGTTTGGAGATATGATGTACATTTTAAACATAATTGGAGAATATAAATTGAAAATATGTACATAGAGTCATACTAGTCACACAATGAATCATATTGAGGTGTGGATGATTCTTATATGTCCTAGATAACATATTGATCATTTTCCTGAAGTATTAAAACAATCATATTGTGTTTTCTCTGTTTTCAGTATGTCACTTTTATTTTTTAATAAAATGTCATTTTAAACATCAAACATATACTTTGATCCATACTAGTGAAATCGTGTGTTGATTTGATTCCAAAATGATTCATACATGTAAAAAATGACATATTAAACATTTTCCTAAATTATCGATATAATTTGTGAAAATTTTATTGGTTTTAAGTGAGTACCTCTTTATGAACTAAAATGTAAATTCTTAATTGATAAAACACACATTGAGTCATATTGGGAACATAATGAATTAGATTGTGGTGAGGCTGAGTAGTTCACATCACAAATGACATATGGATAATTCTTTTATTGTTTCAAAATAATCCAAAATATTTTTCTCAATTTTGAGAAGTTCATTTGACTTTTTTACTAAAATTAATGTCAATTAAAAAAAATATGTTCATAGAGTCATACTAGTCACACCATGCATAGAATTGAGATGAAGATGATTCATATATGTTCCAAATGAGTTATGGACCATTTTAATAAAGTATAAAAAAATTTGAATGTGGTTACTCAGTTTTGATTAATATACTTGGTTTTTTACTAAAATGACATTTCAAACTAGAAACCAACACATTGAGTCATACTTGTAATATCATGCATTGGTTTGACATGAGACTAATTCATACAAGCCCCAAATGAATTAGGAATCTTTTTTTTGTAAATTATCAATATAATCTGAGCGAATTTTCTCAATTTTCAATGAGTGATACTTTTTGAACTAAATTGTAAATTTTAAACTGATACAGAATACATTGATTCATACAGGGAAAATTATGTATCAGATTAACTTGATTTTTATTTCTAAACATCATAGATGACCTAGGGATTTTTTTTATAATGTATAAAAATAATCATAATTCATTTTACAAGTTTTTAAAATGTCAGTTGTCTTTTTTTACCAAAATTAATGTTAATTTAAAATAAAAAGATGGGCTTGGAGTAATATCTTTCACACCATACATCGTATTGTGTTGAGGCTGATTCCAAAATGTCACGAATGAATTATGGATCATTTCTATAAAGTATAAAATAAATAAAAATGTTTTTTATTATTTCTGAGTATGTAACATATCATTTTTACTAAAATGTCATTTTATAATTGAATCACACACTTTAAGTCATACTGGACACATCATGTGGTGGTTTTACATGATACAAATTCATAAAAGTCAAAAATTACTTAGGAATAATTTTCCAAAATTATCAAGACAATGAATGAATGTTTTCTTATTTTTTTAGGAAGTGAAACATTTTGAACTAAACGTTCAATTTTAAACTGATAACGAACACTTGGGGTCATATTGGCCACATTGTGTATCAAATTTAATTGAGGCTAATTTCTACAGATCAAAAATGACTTATAGATGATTTTAAAAAAGGTTTAAAACAATATAAATTTTTTTTTCTGAGTTTTCAGTATTTCATTTGTCCTTTTTACTAAAATTAATGTTAATTTTAAATAAAAAGTTGCACTTGGAGTCATACCGACCACACCGTGCATTGGATTGGTATTGTCCTAATTCCTATGTATCCCAAATTATGTATGGATTATTTTACTAATGTATGAAAATAATATAATTGTGTTTTTCATGGTTTTGAGTGTGTAACTTTTGTTTTTTAATAAAATTTTATATTAAACTAGAAACTCACACATTGGGTAATAACTGTCACATCGTGTGTTATATTGACATGATATTGATTCTTACACATCAAAAATGACTTATAAATAATTTTTCTAAATTATGAAGACAATAAGAGTGTGTTTTATCAGTTTTTAGTGTGTGAAAAATTTTTATCTATAATTTCAATTTTAAACTAATATGGACACATTGAGACATACTGGTAACATAGTGTTTAATATTATGCTATAAATGATCCATACATGTCAAAAATGACATATGGATTTTTACCTAAAATATCAAAACAATATGAATGTGTTTTCTTAGTTTTGAGTATGTTAATAGTCATTTTTATTAAAATTAATTTCAAAATCAATTAAAAAGGCACACTATGAGTCATATCGGTCACACTAGGCTTTATATTAAGGTGAGGATGATTCCTCTATGTCCCAAATGACATATGAATCATTTTCCTGAATTATCTAAACAATATGAATGTGTTTCATGACAGAACCAAGGTTACTTGTTTCTAATAATGGAGGTTGGTTTCTGTTTTTTGTTAATATGTATAAGGATGAACATGGATTTTGAAATGAATATAGTCATACATTTGAGGCTTGAAAGAAGTATTGAAGGGGAATAGTTTCCCAGTTTTTGCCAATTTTTTTGGCCTAAAAAATCCAGAGTTTGGTAATTGTTTGCAATAATGGTACACATTGAAGGCATGCAATATGTGGTGAAGGCACGCTGTAAGCGGTGAAGGATAGTTAGCAGAGGATTTGGATGGTGTGTGGAAATAGCTGGATGGTATACCGAAAATAATAGATGGCACATGGAATGAACATCAGTTTTTGGGAACAACAGCGGTAAGTGGAAACAACAACAGTACGCAGAACACCCACTGATGCATGAAAATTGGCCAATTTAGTTTGTGAAATTAATTCCTATAACATATTAGTGTATGGGAAAATAAATTACATCTGTGAGTGATTATGAGACTTCAACAGAGAATCCATTTAAAGTTTAGGATGCATGAATTAATTCCAAAACATTAAAGTGACCTTATGTTCATTAAACTGTGTGAAGATTCTTCCAATGCAGTGAGAAAGGGGGAGTCAGCCGAAGTGATCTAAAGGATGAAGTGTTATATCCCTAAACCCTTGTAAGGGTAGTTCACTTTGCATAGATTGATTGTTCTAAACTCTTGTAATCCCAAACATGTAAAGATTTGTGGTTTTTGGTATGACTGAAACACTATCGGTGTATACTCCTTGGATGTATCCCTTAGTGGTGAACTAAGTAAAATTGTTGTGTCATTTCTTTGCATGCGTTTTTTTATTTTATGCACATCCTATTCAGAAATGTTTAACAGGTTCCTACCAACATGGGAACAAGATCCATTAGTTTAAAAGAAATTTTTGACACCCTGATTCACTCCTCCCCTCTGAGGGTGTTTCAAGGTCCTTCAAGTGGCATTAAAGGGTAATGGTTGTTGTTGTAGAATATGTCTATCTTGGAGAATGTAGTCAACATTAGGGGAGTTCCCCTCTTCAATGGAAGTAATTTTCAAATGCGGAAAAATAGGAGGAGATATCACCTAAGAACTCTTGGAATTGAAGTCTTATTAGCTACTGTGTAGGAAATGCATGTCATTGATGCTACCGGAAATTCTATGACCGATGCAGATTGGAAATTTCTTGATGTTGATGCAAAATCACAGAATTCTCTCACTACAGGCCTTTCTGATCAGATTTATCTAAATTTAATGAGTTGTACATATGGAAAGTCAATGTGGGATAAACAGTAGAATATTTATGAAGGAGATAGAAACATGAAGGAGGTAAAACATCAATTACTTAACAATATGTCTGATGATATGAATATGCACCCAAATGAGAATGCATACACCTTTTTCAATCTAATTACTGACGTTGTAGGAACAATCCAAGGTTTTGGTGATGAAATCAAATACATTGACATAGTGAAGAGAATATGGGTAAGACTTACACCCCTTTACAATGCCAAGGTGTCAACCCTTGAGGAATGAGATATCTCTAAACTCTCAGTGGATTATCTTCTAAGCGATCTCATAGCTTATCAAATTAGAATCAAATGAGAAGATTCTACAAATCATGTGAGAAAGGAAATGGAATTCAAATCCATGGACAAACTAAAATTTTGCGGAGGTAGTGGTAATGAATATTATGAAGAAAATGAAACTCTTTCTTCGATTGACAAGAAAATCAAGACGGGAAAAGGGAGATTTGAAGGCAAGCTACCTATGACTTGTTTTCTTTGAGTAAGAGTTGGGCACATTGTCTATCTGTGACCATGAAATTTTGATGATGAAGAGAGAGAAGTTGAAAACATGGAAGAGCCTTGTAAAACATTCTTTGAAAAGGGAAACATCAAATTTGAAATGAAAGTACAGAATAAGATATTTGTCTTTGAGGAGTAAGATGATGATAATAAATTTTTGGAGGAAGAAGAACCAGAATTTAAGACTAGAAACCATGCCTCAAAAATGGATACCATTGAAAATTCAGAACCATTGACCAATAAATCTAGGGATAATTTGTTGACTACTAATTCGTATCCAATGTTGCAACTTAAAAATGCTTTTGGTAAGCCTGAGATTAAATTTAAGAGATTCAATAAGTGGAAAGAAATGGTGGAAGAATAATCCAAATTTTCTGATCAGCTGTAAGTATAAATTGAATGAGTGGAATAATTTGTGAAAGTACAATCATCATTCCTTCAAATAACTGATAATGTATTGTAACTAAAACATATAATTGAAAAATTATAAAAGGTCATTAATGACATTACCTTGATACTAGAGTAGAAGTCCAAGACCATTGGTGGACTCGAAGAAGAAGTTGTCACTCTGAGAAGTATACTTGAAAGTGAATCAATTTCAAAAGAAGAAAAGAATAAAATACAATTTGGAAGGTTCTCAGATACTTAGCTACTAGAGAGTGTAAAACGTGGTTCTGATGGAGTTGAAAATATCTTGAGTGATCAAAGACCCTAATGCATTGGAAATAGTGTAATTGTTGTGATGCCGAAACATAAAATGCTATAAATAAAGTGAGCTATAATAAAGGCAAGATGAAAGTTGATCATGTTGAAAATGCACCAAAAGTGATGAAAATAAAACCCTTAAATCAAACTGAAAGGATAATTAAAGATTATCCTTGAGTTTCTAGAAATTAAAGGCAGCTAGACTGTTGTCATGAGGAAGAAGGAATGAGGAGAAATAGAAGTGATAAAACATTTCCTTTTAGGAAGTGTCATTTTTTTGGCTATCTAGGCCACACCATGTCATACTCTGAAGAGGAAAGGAGCTATATGAATGGGTTATAGTTATGAGTTCAATAAAGGAGAACATATTCATATCCTACCTCTTATAGAAGAAATAATTTCTACAGATATTGTTTTAAATATTCTATCTTTGGCCATAAAGTTGTGTATTGTAGGAAAAGGTATGACATGAGAAATTATTTTGATGTTTAGAGATAAGCCAGTACACATCAAATAGATAATGTTTATATTTAAAATTAGATGGAATCTCTATAAGAAGAATTTGAATATGAAGAACCCATTTACACAAATGAGAGAATTGAAATTCCATCAGTGCCCTACACTCAATCCAATATCTCGTGGAAAGAAAAGAGGAAAATTGAACTATTAAATTTTGCAAAAGTAGACCTCAAAGCTACAAAGAACAAAAGAAATTGGATTATTGATAGAATATGTTCATCCCACATGATGGGTAGTGAATACTTATTAACTAATGTCATGAAAGTGGTCTATTGAACTATGAAGTTTGGTAACGATGGTTCATTGAAGATAGAAGGTAGTGGAAGTACTGAGCAATCAAATGGAGAGCTGAAGAAAACTAAAGTCCTGTATGTGGATAGTCTATGTCACAATCTTCTTAGTGTGAGTCAACTATGTGACTTATGTCTTATTTTGACAACCAATCAGAATGGTTTTACTATAAGAGGAATGTCTGGAAATTATCTCATGAAAGGATATAGAACAAGAGGAAACTTATATCAGTTTTACAGTAAATGGAACATTTTCTACCTAAAAGTTGGAGAAGAAAACAACTTATGGCATCAGATATTGGGGAACATCAATCAGAAAGTCATGGAAAAGATATCTAAATTGATGATATTCCTTGACATAACAAATATGAAGTGTGAACGGGAAAAGACCTATGATTATTTCATTAGCAGGAAACTGGTCAGTTGTTCCTATCGACCAAAGAATAAAATAGAATAAAATCTCATTTAACTCATCTATACAGATGTATGTGGCCCAATAAATATTACTTGAATGCATGGATAGAGGTAATTATTTATTTTCATAGATGATTACAGTAGAATGGCATGTGTGATCATTATACACAGGAATTGACAAGTGTTTGATTTCATGAAAACCTATCGATGAATAACCAAAAATGAAACAGGATAGAAAAAAAAGAGTCCAATAGTCAGACAATAGAGGGGAATATACATCGATTGAATTTTAAAATTACCTATAGAAGCATGCGATACAACATGAGGTAGCAGCTATAAGAACTCCACAACAAAATGTAGTTGTTGAGCACATGAATCGACATGTAAACAACATGGCCAGAACTATGTTGAATAAGAGTCGTATTCATCAACATTAATAGAAAGAGGCATTACAAGATACAATGTATATTCAAAATCTAACCGGGATATTTATTGGTGAAACAAAGACACCATATGAATTGTGGCATGGATGGAATCCCTCTTTGAAATTATTCATGTTTTTAGAATCAAATTTTTTATCTAAAAAAATATTGAAATCATGGGAAGTATGGAGAAAACGTAGATGAAAGAATATTTCTTGGATACTCAATGAACAAAAAATGCAAAAATTGTTCCAATAAGTGCTTGAGAAGAATTGGGGAAAGCAGTGATGTAAATATCAATGAAGAGAAAAACCTGAATGCTTTAAGAAATTCTTATGCTGATGTGATAAAAGATGGGGAAGATTTTGAATATGGAACAAATGAAAATATAAAGGTAGAGGAAGGTGTGAAAAACAATATAGAGTCATGTCATTATGTTGACTCTAAAGAAGAATCAGAAGAGGAAGTCATATCTTGAAATAATTCATTTGAACCCCAAAAGAGAAATCGAAGAGAAGATATTGATCAGTCCAACATTATCATGGATCAGAATTCACCTACACATACATAGAGAATGGGTAATAATGCACAATCTAAAATTCTATAAATGGTGGAAGAATCCTCATTTGAAGAGGCTGGAAAGGACGAGTCATGGTTGAATGTAGTGAATAAAGAGTTAGATCATATTGACAAGAATCAAACATGGGTTCTTGTTAAAATAACAGAAGATCATAATTTTATTGGTATGAAGAGGGTATTCAAGAAAAAATTTGATGCCCATGGAATTGTTATCAGAATTAAGGTTCTCTTTTAATGTAAAGTATTTTAAAAAATCAAAGGTGTTGATGTTGAGGAGACATTTTATCCTGTAGAGAGGCTGGAGTCAATCAAGCTATTTTTTTCCATGGAAATCTAAAGAGGATATAAATTGTATCAAATGGATGTCAAGACATCATTCATAAAAGGCGTATTGGAAGAACAAGTCCACATTGAACAAATCGTAAGGCTCTTGCATGGAAATGATGAACTAATGTTTTTAAAATTAAAGAAATATCTTTGTGGCCTAAAACTGGCACCAAGGGAGTGGTACTCTCTATTGGACTCTTATCTAAGAAAGCTTGATATTAAAAGAGGAGTATTAGATCACAATCTCTATGTGAATAAATCTCAATAGGATCAGTTTATTATATTGGTATACATGGATGATATTATTTTTTGTCAAAGTAGACATGGATCAGCGGATTTATTTTCCAATCACATGAAATGTGAAGTTTAAATGTCCATGATTGGTGGACTCAGATACTTTTTAGGGTTGTAGGTACATCGTAATGATTACACTTTCATTTATCAAGAAAATTATGAAAGATTCCTACTGATGAAATTCAATTTGAATGATTCCAACCAAATGTCGACTCTGATTGTAATTAGATCAATGCTTGGAAAGCATGAGGAAGGGACTTTTGTGGATCCCACAATGTACATAAGAATCATTGGAAACCTATTGTACCTAACAGAGAAATGACCATATATTGTCTTTTCAACTAGCATTGAGGCCCTATTTTAGAGTAATCTGAAAGAAGAATATATGGTGATAGTAAAAATAATCATGAGATATATCCAAGGTACACATAATAATGGGCTATACTTTGCTACATGAAGAGAAAGTAATCTATCAACATTTTCTGATGTTGACTGGGCTAGAGATGTAGTTAATAGAAAGTATACCAGTGGTGGAGCATTCTATATTGGGAAGTTATCAATGGTATGGTTATTAAAGAAATGAGAAAGTACATAACTTAGTGCTTTTGAGGCTGAATATATATCTGCTACCAAGGCGTGCACTATGTTACTTTGGATGATGCTAAAACTGAGTGACATAGGTGATGAGGTGAAACAACCACTGGTGATTTACAATGATAAAAAGAGCTTAATTAATCATACGATGAATCATGATTAGAATTATCAGATAAAACATATTGAGATCAGATATCACTTCATGCAGGAAGAAGTTGAACAAGGTGTGTTCAAAATGGACCATGTGGGAACTGATGAGCATGTGGCTAATATTATAAGATATCTACTATTAGTGGTAATGTTTGAGAAACCTCAGTTGAACCTCAGTGTTTACCCACCTCCCAGTGCATAAGGAAGTTACGAGATTCCCCTCTCCCCCGTTGCTTTAATAGTTTTAATCTTTTTTTGAAATGATGCAGGTTTATGGGGGAGATTTGATCCAAGTGGAGCATGTTTTTTAACTCTACAAGTCAATAATCGGTTCATTGGGTTTATTTCTAATGGGGGGAGAATGGGTAAATTCAATGGAGAGTTATGTATTTCTCTTTATTACTGGAAATATGGAGAATATAAAAATCCAAAAATGAAACTATGGGGGATAAAAGAAAAGGATGAGAACTCAGTTTTTGTCCTCTCCCTTATTTTTAACCCCGAGCACAGCACATTTAGAATTAGAGTGATCGATGATATGTTTCTTGAAGTTTCATGTTTTGATCATGGCTAACACATTGGTGAATTTATCTAGTTATTTCCAAAAAACCCAAAGGGAGATATTGTTGGAACCAAGAATTATCGTTGCTAATAATGGATGTTGGTTTGTGTTTGCTTTCAATCAACACATGTATGACTAGGGATTTTGAAATGAAGAAGGTCATACGTTTGTTGCGGAATGATGTATTGAAGGTTGCGGAGTTTCCCTGTGTTTTCCAATTATTTGGGCCTCAAAAATAAGGATTTTACTAACCGTTCATAGAAACGATATGCGGTGAAGGTATGCAGTACATGATGAAGGTGTGTGGCACGAGGTGAAGGTGCACAATACCTGGCAGAGTGTGAATTACACAGTAAAGGCTTTCGGTACATGGGATGGTGGGCATAAAGGAAAATAGTTTGCAACGATGGTATGCGGTAACGACATGCGGTATGCTGAATGATGCTAAAAACAGTTCACAATGACTGTATGCGTTGAAGAGATGTAGTGTATAGATTAAAAAAATACGATACAGGGATGTTTAATGTTATGAGATAAAAGTTCACAGTTTAGAGGGTTGTAGTACGCAGTGGAGGATAACAGTATGCAGATGGAGTTCAGTTTATAGTGAAGATTTTCCCACATTGAATATTTGGGTAAATCATATTACAAAAATTTGAAGAGTTATGTGCTTATTTAAGGATACGTAATCCCCTTTGCAAAGGGAAGAGATTGGAGATTAAAATTTCAAGAAGAAATCAGGTGAAGTCCAAAGTGGTTCGCAGAGGAGAAGATGGTACACGGAGAGTATCATCCGTGGAAGAAAACAATATATGGAAGAGAGCATGGCTTTCCCAAGAATCTCTCATAGTACACGGTCGAGTAAGACATTAAGCAGAGAAGGACGGTAAACAGAGGAGTGGAGCAGTACGCCGAGTAGGGCAGTATGCAGAGAAGGACAGTTCATGGAGTATTTGGATGGTATGTGGAAAAAACTGAACAGTGCATTGAAAAAGTTGGACGGTGCGTGAAAAAAAACTGGTACATGGAAATAGCAGAAGTACGCAGAAATACCAGCAGTACATAGAACACCCAATGAAGACTAAATATTGGCCAAATCAGTTTGGAAAATTTATGTCCATAACATATCAGTGTATAGGAAAATAAATTACATCAATGAGTGATTATGGGATTTCAATAGAGCATCCATTTATAGTTGAGGATGCATGAATTAATGTAAAACCATTGAAGTGACCTTCAAGTTGTTAAACGGAGTGAAGATTCTTCTAATGTCATGAGGTAGGGAGAGTTAGCAGAAGTGATCCAAGGGATACAGTGTGCTATCCCTATGAACCTTGTAAAGGCAGTGAGTATGGAACATAGTGACTGTGTTAAACTCTTTTAATCCACAACTTGTGAAGATTAGTGGATTTTTGTAAAACTGAAACAATGTTATTGTATTTTTTTTGGATGTATATCATAGTGGTGAACCATGTAATAATTTTGTGTCATTTCTTTGCATGTTATTATTCATTTTCTGCACTTCCTCTTCAGAACTGTTTAATAGTTTCCTAATCGAATGGGAACAAGATCCATAAGTTTAAAATAAAAAGTTTACACCCTGATTTGTAAGAACCTCGATTTTTAGAAACGGGTCAAATACCGACCCTGTTTAAACTCTTTGACTGGTTTTTGAGAAGTCTGGAAAATCTGGACAGTTTCTAGAAATTTCCAGACTACATGCTGTGTACTTAAGGTACACGTCGTTTATGAGTTACCCGAGTGACCGACCATGTGCTCGCCGAGTACATGTCGTGTGGAGATAGTGTAGAAGTTTCTTACAACACGAAGTGTATTTATAGACACGACGTGTAACCCTTACCCGTGTCAGGCCAAGTACATGCCATATAGTTCCCAGGTATTGATTTCAACCTACACGGCTTGTATCCTTCCTTGACATACTGTGTACCTTTGTCCGTGTAGCGACCGGGTCCATGGCCGTGTGTTGACCGTGTACTCAGACCAAGACGTGTGCTGGACTCCGCTTAAGTCGGAGTACGGAAACACATCTACACGGTGTGTACTTTGGAAATACATGTCATGTAATTTTATTTTTATTCAAGCGATCGAGACGCCATCGCGTCTCATCCCCAGAATCCCCTTCTTCTTTCCCTTTGGATGAACAGTCCATCCGAGAAACCCCAAATTACTCAAACCCTTCCAGAATCCCCGTACGGCCTCCATTCTTCAATCTGCCAGTCGCAGCAGGACCTCATCAGAAAGGCTAACCCCGCGCACCCTTCTTCGTCTTTGATCCCTCACCTATTACTCCAAAGATTCCATCCAAATGGAATTGAAGGATTTGACAGAAACACAGATCTACCATGATTCAGTCCGATTCAGAGGCTAAAATCAAAGGAGTGTCATCGTACGAGTACGTGAAGGGTGGTGCATACCTTCTTTCATGTTTTCGTATACTTTTTGGGTGTTGCGACCTTCGGGCGTAACGTCAGGTTTTGAGCGAGAACCTATTTATTTGTTTTTGTTTAATTATCTGCATTATGGGATGCCTCTGGGTATTCCCTAACCCTGTTGTGATTGAATGAGACAGGGTTAGATGTCATTGCTCGTTTGGGGCAATTCGGCCGGGGGTGTCGAAGTGTGTGTGAATTGGACCATTGCTTAAACTGTTATGCTATACTGCTCGTTGAATGTCTCGAATTAAACTTTATGTTTAATAGTTATTTTATGAATGAGTTGGGTGTTGGTTTGGGATAGCACAAGTTAGTGCGATTTGACTGTTTACTAATTTCCTGGTTAAAGTGATGCTTCCATGTATGAATATGCAATGTAGGATTTTTTTCATGTGTTGAACTGCTTGTGTTTTGGTCATAGACTGGGTATATTTTTGAGTGATGGGATCACAGGTTGGGGAATTGGCTCGAGTAACTTTGGGTGGTTTCTACCATGGGATTGGGTGTCACAGACGTCGGTTTGAGGCAGTCGGACTATCAGGATTTGGCTTGGCCCGGGTTACATGGATGGTGAGGCCATTATACTTGAGCGACAGGTTCGCAGGGACATGACGTGTCAGAGGTGATGTGGCTCAAGAACTTATTGAGGTGATTACCGCTCACCAGGTAATTTTATGTAGTGTGCACACAGATATACTCTGATTTGAGGTGGTACGGCCACTCACTGGGTAGAGGCCCCCGGTAGATGCGGTTATGTACACTTGGTTTGGGGGTGATTTCCATAGAAAGCCACGTTGAAGGTTAGAAGCCTTCGAGAGACAGATTTGAGGCGGTCAGGTTGGGAGCAGAGGCTCGCCGTGATTTGAGGGCATACATCGATGTCCCTCCTATTATCTTTTGAGGGCAGGTATCGCTATTCCTCTAGATGTTGTGCCAAGGGTAGGTGGAGCTTCTGAGATGGGTTACAATAGTTGGGTGTACCTTCGGGATGTCGGTACTTAAGACACATGGTTTCAGGTGGCATGAGGTGTCGGGATACTGATCAGACGTTCTGGCGCTGGCCGAAGCAGGTGACACTTCCCGGTGGCTGCTGAGTGCCAGTGAAGTTGTGTTTACATTGGGCATTGTACTCTTTATTGTTTTCTTATTTAAGAAAGTTTGCCTAAACACTTATATTAGGTACTCATCCTTGGGTGGTATCCTACTGAGACTTGTCTTACACCCTACACGGGCCCTTCAGGACGCGTGTAGACTTTATAAAATTGCGTGCAGGTAGAGGGTTAGCCTCAGGAGCTGGACTTTAGTGTTGTTGGCATAGATATTGGCATGTACCTTGAGGTTGTGCCTTGCTGGAGTTACCTTGTTTAGTTTTCCTTTTTTTATCAACATGCTTATCTTGTTATGTAGCAACTGTTGGTTAGCCATTGGCGCCATTATATTTTGAGCTTTATGACTTGATTTCGATGTATGACTTGTTATTTAATGGAGTAGTTGCTTGTATTCTTCATCATGTTGTTCTGTTTACTTTCTGCTATTGTTGTTTCTATATTACATCCGCTGGTTTATTGATATTTGATATACTTCCGCTCTGCGGGTCTGGTTCGAGTGTGCCGAGTCATTTATTTCCGCTACATATTTTAGTTTTATAATTAGACCAGTACCATTATATTCCTCTGGGAGGGTATAGCCTCCCCTCTATACCTATTCAGACCCTCACTGCTCGTCGGTAGCATTTGGCGTTCAGGGGAGGTGCGCTTAAAGTAGTGACACCCGACCCGTTCGGCACTGTTCGGATGGCTGGCCGGGTCCGGGTCGTTACAATGTGGTATCAGAGGAGTTCTTGACAAGGATTTAATAGAATTTCTTTGTTGGATACTAATGAGTTTAATAATTATCTTTTATTTATGCAGGTTTTACTATTTGGGATATCGTAGACTGGAGATAGGTGGTTGTTGGAACTGGATTTTTGAACTCGTGCTAGGGTTCCTGAAGCCCCATGTACGAGGGATGGACCAAGTTGCCATGGGTGGGAATTGTTGTTTTCTTTTCTTCTTAGATTACATTTGATATGATTTCCACCTCGGTGGCTCACTTGTTGTGTGATGTTACTGATTATGATATGAAAACCCTGGACAGTATGGCAAGGCTTGTTTGTGTGGCTTTTGATAGGAACATTTCTAGGGTAATTCAATTTCATAACATCTCGTATGATTTGTGAAGTGATAATACCATGTGATTATAATCAATTTCCATGCTATGTATGCTCTGATATGTGAATGGGTGAAACTACTGATAGAATTGCTTTTTTATTTCAATGAGTATGGCATGCTTTGTATTTTGTAGAATTGCATGTGCAGGAAAATTGGGTATGGATTTTATGAGAGCAGGAAGGTACTATGGTTGAGTCAATGTAACTATCAGGATTCGGCGACTTGGTCGTCGGAATTGAGGCAATGTTGGTTGTCAGGACGGGCATGGCCCGAGGTACTATTGATACTTGGCTCTGTTGAGTGTAGGTAAGGAGGCCATGAGGCCAGGATGTCGTGGGCATGGGTTGCAGTGGGGGAGAGTAAGGGTGGTTGTTCTATGCTGCCTTTTTCTGCTTTTACTATTTGTGTGAATATATTATTATATATATATATGAGCTGTCTGACCACTTATGGTATTAAGTGGGTTACTCCTTTACGACTCGATGGAGCATCAGGAAGAAGATGATACGGTACCGCATGATCAGGTTCAAAATCCGGTGCAGGCAGAGCATGAGTCGTAGTTGCAGGCTGAGGGACAGGATAGGGTTCAGGATCTAGTGCAGGGAGGGTAGCAACTGGGTTTGGCAGGGTTCGGACCATGGCTTGATGAGAAAATCTGAGCTAGCCTGGTACGCGTCTTACAGGGGATTGACAGAGGCGCGCAGGGTACAAAGCCTTCTATGGAATAACTGACGCGGGAGTTCCAGTCGCAACACCCACCACTTTTTCAGGGTGAGGGAGGTCCGTATGAGGTAGATAACTGGATAGAGAGTATGCAGATGATCTTCAGGCAGCTCGAGACGCCTCCAGGGCGGAGGGTCCATCTGGCGATGTACATGTTGAGAGGACCGGCGAAGCGTTGGTGGGATGTGTAGGTTTAGGCTCGTAGGCACGAGGGACTGGCATGGAAGGACTTCGAGGACATGTTCTTTGCGCATTTCTATCCCGAGAAACTGAGGGAAGAGAGAGCTCAGGAGTTCCCTAGTCTTTACCAGGGAGATATGTCCATCATGGACGACATAGATACCTTCACAGAGTTGTCCCGTTTTGCAACCGTTATGGTGAGCGATGATGCAACTAGGGTGAGGCGCTTCGAGGACGGCTTACGAAATGCCATCCGGGTTCAGTTAAACATCTTCCGGCTGGGTTCCTTCTCCGAGGTGGTGAACCAGGAACTCATAGCCAAGGGAAAAGAGAGAGAGAAATATCGTTTTGGCAGGGTGACAGCTTTTGGTGACGGTCCAGACAGCAGGAAGCGAGGGAGAGATGAGTTCCAGAAGGGTGGGCAGGCCAAGGACTCAGCTAGAACACCTCGTGGTAGTTCAGTGGTGGTTTTCTTTCAGTGTGGACAGTCGGGACATTTTCGGGCTCAGTGTGATAGGCCCCCAAATGAGTGTCGGGCGTGTGGACATGTCCGGCATCTGTAGAGGTTTGGCAGGCAGCCTACTCAGACAACCGGTAGGCAGGGACCAGGATAGACTGTGGCGTCAGGAGTTGGTTCAGGTTCGGTACCAGGGGAGGGAAGTCGAGGTTCAGCTACACGCGGGGGACGTGACAGAGATAGTATGACCCAACTGAGGGGTCCGTGGCCAGAGACTAAAGCAACACCGCAAGGAGGTCAGGCATCAGGCAGTCGGACTTCAAGCCAGGTGCACTCTATGGAGCTTCCAGGGATTGATAAGGCTGGTGAGCCGACTATGGGGGCAGGTACACCATGGGTGTAGCCATGATTTTTCCTTAATTTCTTTTGTCATGGCCTCTTGAGGCATGTCTGGTTGAGTGCACGGGTTGAACACGATACATGTGGACTGACTAGATGCTAGTTAGTGGGATTGGCATCATATTAGATGCGTTATATATTTTATTTATATATTTGAGATGCGTGGCATCAGGAGCATCAAGGATGCAGGTTACTTGAGGTTTCGTGGGAATCGGGGCATCATAGATGCAGGTTACGTGAGGTGCATGGAACCAGGATTGATTTGAGAATCTATTAGATGCAGGACCCCATGAGGGAAGACACCAATGCGGTGAGGGTTACGTTGGGTGTCGAAAACGACACGTGAGCACCGAGGAGGTGCAGGGGTGATGATGCATCACGGGAGGACCATGGTTCCGGGAAATAGGTTGTTGGGACTTTCTTGTTTATTTGATTTTCTTTGAGCTTTGTTCGGGTTGAGACCGAGTAGACAATTCCTAAGGTGGGGAGCCCTTAGGATTTTAGCCAAAACCTTAGGACCGGGGTAATCCAGTTTGTTTAACCGGGATGGGCGTGTTCGGTGCCATCTCCTGGTTTCATTTGGTATCTCGGGGAAGAGCTACATTAAGGTGGGGAGTTTCTAAGAACCCGAGTTTTTAGAAACAGGTCAAATCCTGACCCTGTGTAAACTCTTTGACTGGTTTTTGAGATGTCTGGAAAATCTGGACAGTTTTTGGAAATTTCTAGACTACACATCGTGTACTTTAAGTACACGCCGTGTATGAGTTACTCGAGGGACCAGCCATGTGCTCACCTAGTACATGCCGTGTGGAGACCGTGTAGAAGTTTCTTACTACACGACGTGTATTTATAGACACGCTGTGTAACCCTTACCTGTGCAAGGCCAAGTACTTACTGTATAGTGCCCAGGTAAAGATTTAAATCTACATAGTGTGTAGCCTTCCTTGACACGCTGTGTACCTTTGTCCGTGTAGCGGCCGTGTCCCTAGTCGTGTGTTGATCGTGTACTCAGACCAAGCCGTGTACTGGACTCCACTTAAGTCTAAGTACATAAACACATCTACACAGTGAGTAATTTAGAAATACATGTTGTGCACTTTTATTTTTATTCGAGCGATTGAGATTTCATCGCGTCTCATCCCCAGAATCCCCTTCTTTTTTCCATTTGGACGAATAGTCCATCTGAGAAACCCCGAAATACTCAAACCCTTCCGGAATCCACGTATGACCTCCATTCGTCAATCGGCCGGTGGCAGCGGGACTGAATCAGAATAGCTAACCCCACGTACCCTTTTTCATCCTTGATCTCTCACCTATTCCTCCGCGGATTCCATCCGAACTGAATTTCCGGATTTGATGGAAACGAAGTTCTACCGCGATTCAGTCTGATTCAGAGGCTGAAATCAATGGAGTGTCATCGTACGAGTACGAGGTGGGTGGTGCATACCTTCTTTCATGTTTTTGTAGACTTTTTGGGGGTGGATACCTTCGGGCGTGACGTTGGGTGTTGATAAATACCTTGTTTATTTTTTTGTTTAATTATATACATTGTGGGATGCCTTAGGGTATTCCCTAACCCTATTGCGATTGAGCGAGACCGGGTTAGAGGTCGGTGCTCATTTGGGGTAATTCGGCCGGGGGTGTCGAAGTGCGTGTGAATTGGACCATTGCTTAAACTGCCGTGTTATACTGCTCATTGAATGTCTCAAATTAAACCGTTATTTTAATTGTTAATTTATGAATGAGTTGGGTGCTGGTTTGGGATATCACAAGTTGGTGCGATTTGACTGTTTAGTAATTGATTGATTAAAGTGATGCTTCCCAGTATGAATATGCAATGTGTGATTTTTGCCTGTGTTGAACTGCTTGTGTGTTGGGTGTGGCCTGGGTATATTTTTGCGTGATGGGATCATAGGTTGGGGCTTTGGATCATGTTACATTGGGTGGTTTCTACCACGGGATTGGGCGTTACGGACGTCGGTTTGAGGAAGTCGGACTGTCAGGATTGGGATTGGCCCTGGATACTTGGTTGGCGAGGCCATCAGACTTGAGCGACAAGTTCGTAGGGACACGATGTATCGGAGGTGATGTGGCTTGGGAAATTATTGAGGTTATTACCACTCACTAGGTACTTTTGAGTAGTGTGCACATAGATAGACTCCGAGTTGAGGTGGTATGACCACTCGCTGGGTAGAGCCCCCCGGTAGATGCAATTAGGTATACTTGGGTTGGGGGTGCATACCATAGGAAGCCATGTGGAATGTGAGGAGCCTTCGGGAGATAGCTTTGAGGCGGTCAGGTTGAGGGCAGAGGCTCGCCGTGATTTGAGGGAAGACATCGTTGTCCCTCCGGTTATCTTTTGAGTACAGGTATTGTTGTTCCTCTAGATGTTGTGCCATGGGCAGGTTGATCTTCTGAGCTGGATTATAGTGGTTGGGTGTGCCTTCGGGACGTCGGTACTTGAGACACATGGTGCCAGGTGGCACGAGGTGTCGGGTTACTGATCAGATGTTTCGGCGCTGGCCGAAGCAGGTGACACTTCCTGGTGGCTGCTGAGCACCAGTGAAGTTGTGTTTACTTTGGGTATTATACTGTTTACTATTTTCTTATTTAAGTATGTCTGCCTAAACACGTATATTAGGTACGCACCCTTGGGTGGTATCCTAGTAAGACTTGTCTCGCACCCTACACGGGCCCTTCGAGACGTGTTTAGACTTTATGAAATTGCATGCAGGTAGAGGGTTAGCCTTAGGAGCTGGACTTTAGTGTTGTTGGCATGGAGACTGGAATGGACCTTGAGGTCGTGCCTTGCTGGAGTTACCTTGTTGAGTTTTCATTTTTTTATCAGCATGCTTATCTTGTTATGTAGCAACTTTTGGTTAGCGATTGGCTCCATTATATTTTGATCTGTATGACTTGCTTTCGATGCATGCCTTGTTGTTTACTCTAGTAGTTGCTTGTATTCTTCAGCATGTTGTTCTGTTTACTATCCGCTGTTGTTGTTTCTATATTGCTTTTGCTGGTTTATTGATATTTGATATGCCTCCGCTCTGCGGGTCTAGATCGATTCTGCTGAGTCATTTATTTCTGCTACATATTTTAGTTTTATACTCGGACCAGTACCATCCCTATTCCTTTGGGAGGGTATAGTCGTCCCACTCTACCTATTCAGACCCTCGCTACTAGTTGGTAGCCTTTGGCATTCAGGGGAGGTGCGCCTAAGGTAGTGACACCCAACCCATTCGGCAATGTTCGGGTGGCTGGCCGGGTCTAGGTCATTACATGATTCACCCCTCCCCTCTCAGGGTGTTCTAGGGTCCATCATTTTATTGGATTTGAGTATGTCATTTTTTTTTACAAAAATTACATTTTAAACTAGAAACACACACTTTGAGTCATATAATTCACATTTTGTTTTGGTCTGACATGATATTCACTCATATAGGTCAAAAATTACATATTTATCATTTTACTTAATTATCAAGATAATCAATGTGTATTTTATTGATTTTTAATGAGTTTCACTTTTTGAACTAAAATGTCATTTTCAAACTGATAAAGAACAATTTGATTCATATTACCACTATTAAAAAATGACTTGTGGATCATTGTCCAAAAGTATTAATACAATTCAAACATGTTTTATCAATTTTGATAATGTTAGTTTACCTTTTAACTAAAATTATTGTTAATTTTAAATAAAAGGCCACACATGGAGTTATATTTTTCACATCATTCATCAGATTGAGGTTCAGTTGATTTTTACATGTAAAAAATGACATATGGATAATTTTCAAATTGTATCAAAATAATTGGAATTAAATTATTGGTTTTGAGTATGTCACTTTCCTTTTTTTTAAATGACATTTTAAACTGGAAACATGCACTTTGATTCACTCTGGTCACATCATGTGTCAGTTTGACATGATATTGCTTCCTACAAATCCAAAATTTTGTATTAATAATTTTCTAAAATTATCCAGACAATCTATGCAAGTTTTCTTAGTTTTCAAAGAGTGACACTTCTTCAACTAAAATGTAATTTTTAAACTAATAATGGACACTTTATGTCATACTAGGCACAATATGTGTCATATTGAGTTGTGGATTACTCATAAACATCAAAAATGATATATAGATCATTTTAATAACATATAAAAATAATATGAATTTGTTTTATTAGTTTTCCGTAAGTCATTTGTCTTTTTTACTAAAATTAATGTCTATTTTAAATAAAAATATGAACTTGGAGTCACAACGGTCACACCCTATGTTATATTGAGGTATAATGATTCATATATGTAACAAATGACTTACGGGTCATTTTACTAATGTATCAAAACAATCCTAACTTCCCATGATACCTGGATTTTTATATCTTGTCATTGAGGTGATTTCTCCGGATAAATGGGAATAGGAGCTTCCTTGACTCTTCTGGTGTTCAACAATGAGAAATGTTTTCAAGACAATAAAATCAAATTAATATACAGTGTTGTTAGTTTGACAAAGAAAGTAAATGAAAATAAGGGTGACATTGGAAGGAAAATTTTATATCTTGTGTGGCTTATTGTAGATAGTTTAAAGAAAAACACGACTTCTCAAAATATCTATAAAAAATTAAATAATTATTAGATAAAAATGATAAGGAAATTAATATATATATTGTAGATAAAATGAGGAAAAATTTATAAAATAATTAGTTTTAATTCAAGTTTTCTTGATGGTTGTATATATTCTTGATCTATTTCCTCGGTTTCATTATCTCAATTGTCACCTTGATGTCCAATATCTCACAAGAAAAAGCAGCTTCAAATAATCCAGCCTAACTCAACAAATATACACCTATATTAATAAAATTATTATATGAATTAAAAAAACAATAAATTAATTATATGGACAATGAATTTACTACAAAAACATCATGATGGTTGATTCTCTATCACATAGACAATATTGTCAAACTTACATCAAAGTCAGTTGAGGGAAGTTAAAAGATGATGATAAATTCGGACATTATTGGGGAAAACCAGTATGAGGGAGAAGAAGTTTGTGGACATTTTGGTTCAAAAAGTCTTGAAATATGGATAGAATTATTATAAAATAAAGAAACTCATCAAGTAATAATGAAAATAAAATCATTGTTTCATTATATAATTTTTCATTAAAATAGATAAAGTATATCATAACATTACCTTTGCATGTTCCCAAATTGTTTTCTTCATTACAATATATTCTTCTATGGGATTGGTAACATCATTATGTCCATAATACATTGTATATATGATTATTCGAATAGTTAATTTAGATTATGTTAATGTAGTATTGAATAGATAATATTATGTGAAAAGGTATATTATATTAAAAAAACATTTACCTTCTCATTAATCTATCATTATTTATGAAAAGTTTTTAGGCAGTTTGGATCCTCTGTCAGGAATCCAAATACCCTCTTTTTGGTTCCCTCTAAAGTATATGAAATATTGTATGTTGGGACCATCCTGAAATTATGGTGATCTCCTAATGGAAGGGTTATTCGAGATTGAATTTTCATCTTACCCAAAACATTTTTTAGTCACTAGAAGGAATATTAACCAATTCTTTTTTCTTGTATCTATGATATAAAATACTTTCACTTATTATGGAACCATTATTAATGACTCTTCATTTTCCCCATCCACACTGAAATTCACCTTCATGAATCCCATTTCATCAACATTCACTAGGATCATATTGTCAACCCTTTTTCAATTGAAAAATAGTAGTTAAAATGTTTTATAATATAACTCATACATCTATTCGATAATTATACAATAAAACATATTTTCATTAATTGGATTTCTATCCTTGTAACCAGATATGTGCATTAATTTTTCCACAAGCATAACTCCAATGGTTTTCATTATAATGAATTCACCATGTTCTTTTGTATAGAAAATATAACCATTTATTACAAAAACTATGTAAGATATAACATTTTCATTCAGTCCCCTAACTATCCAATGAATTCATTCGGAAGTTGAATTTACATTTTCATTTAAATCCTTATAAATTAGATCTCAGAACCATCCTATAAACTAGTGATTATGTTCATTTGATATTCATCCTTAAAACCTTGATGGATTCAAATATCTAATAATTGATTTGTGGTCTTAATGATATAGATAAATATATTCACTAATATGTAAAATTAAATGGTGATTTTTCTCCCAATTTTTGAAGGTAATTGTAACAACATCAATTTTAGAAAATAATTCACTCATATGGAATCCATTGCAATGAGACTTTTGGAGAATTATGTTATTGACATCTAATAGGTAATTGGTATAGAGTTCAATAGTTTCTTCAACAATATATCATTCTTCAATATAACCTTCTAGTCAACTTTTATTCTTGATATACCCTTTAAAAATAATCATATATCATTCACTATGGTATATCAATCTGTAATGGATAAAATCACATAGTTCAACCTCTCTAACCAAGGGAACTATCATGTAGACCATTATATCAAATAATTATAAGGGGGAGAACATATCTAATTCACATAATATGGTTATAACCTCTTTATTCATGATTGGAAACATCATCAGGTCTATTCTTTTACATCATATAACTTTGAAAAAGAAGCAGATCCTGGTTAATTCATGTCATTCATTTTTAGGAAGAATTAAATGGAAAGAAACAGAAATCAAACAATGTATTAAATCAAGATAATTTTGTGATTTTTGTCCCTATAACTTCACATTAGTCATTTACACAACCTTATTGTTATTTTAAAAATACCATTGTTGAACTTTTACACTATTAAGGAATAGGAAAAATTGCAATATTTTTTATCTGGATAGAGTGTATGCTATTAGAGGAAAAAATTTCCTCCATTTACCCTTAACTAGTGCCAACTCTTCCTTTATCCCCATGTTAATAATGTTTAGCCTAGCCTTGATTCTATCATTCTTTTTTCCATAAACATTTATTAAAGTTCCAATTACATTGTCAGATACTTTTTTTCTATATGCATGACAAGAAGAAAATCTATGACATATAAAAAATACCAATATGATAATTAAAATAAAATCGATCTCTTATTCCATGATGATTTACTACGGTTTTTCAAAAACGATTTACTTAAAATAATGTCTATATCTTTTACTTTATCAAATATTTTATCACCTTTTGCTGGATACAATGTTGTACCTTTTTCGGTATTCCCCTTGAATTTTTTCATCCATTGTCAATATTTAACTCATCGAGGTAAAAATCTACAATATCCTAAAAACAAAATCTTTGAGTAATGTTTTAACCAAACTGAGTGTGTGTATTCTTCGAAAATGGGACACCCCAACATTCCATTAATCCTTTATCCCAAAAAATTTCCATATATAAGAAATTCACTTGTCATCCGATACAACATGGTCCTTAATGTTAATTTTTATGTTCTATGAGTTGCACACATTGTGACACCTATATCCAACATCAATTTTATATATTCGATCAACATGGCCAAATGGACATAAATATCATTATCGAGTCACTGTTTTATGGATATAAATAGATTCAACATATTGTATTTTCACTTCATATATAACCATGAAGTCATGTAATAATTTACGATCATGAAGCTCCATGTATTTTGATTACTAATCTATACAGAAAAAGGATTTATTCCAACTGTAGATAATCCAAGATGAAAGTTTCTTAGATTATTTCGAAATTTTTGATACTTGCAATCAATTTTATTACACTATATATAATCTTCTATATGATGTAGGTTTACATATTAAATTCTTGTATTTACATTCTATGTCAATTGTATCATAGTTTCATGGAATCCATATTTCCTTCAAATCTTTCGAATGATAGGAATGAAACATACATCATTAGAAGGAATTGATTCATATTTCTTGAATCCACCCATCCCACACTTAGGAAAATTTATGAGTGATTCATGGTCCTTGAAAAACAATATGAAATCATTTGGACAAGAATGTAAATTTTTATAGATCATTCCCATTTTATTTAGAATTCATTTAGAATCATATGTTTTACATGGAAGTTCATTTTCTTCAAGCATTATATCATTTATGGGACAAAGTAGTTCTATAAAGATGGTGTGTCTCTATCCACCACCAAATTTAAATTTATATAACTTTCATATAGCTTTCAATGATGTGTTTTTAGTACAACTAGTATTTAATAGGGTCTCAGCATAGCTATTTAACATCTCGAGAAACTTTGTAAAATCATGATGTTTATCTTCAATTTCAATTTCCATTTATTATATGCGATCATAATCACCATTTAAATTGGTTTTCATATTAAATTATCCATAAACCGTAGTATTATCCCAATCAGTGGGTGTGTTTAGTTTGTCTCCATGTCTAGTCCAATGTTTATAGACCTGCCTTATTTCAGGATAAATAAAATGTTCTTCCAACTATTATAGACTAATTTTTATATAATAATAATAATATAAACATGTATAATGGATTTGGGAAGGGTAATATTCATGATCTATTGAAAAAATCATGAACTCTTTAAATCTATCTATATAATATTTTTTCAATTGATTACAATTCAACAATTTTAGATTCCCATCCTTCCTATTACGTTTGTAAAAAATTAATTTCGTATAATAAATAAATAAATAAATAAAAAGATATTCATTGTGAAAGGCGAAAGTTATAGATAATTCTTATAAGGGGAACCCATAATTTTATTGTTCCAAATAATTGAAATATTCATTGATGGAAATGGGTAATTGAATTTAAAAAATAATTACTCCACTATGATTGGAATTATCCTCTTAATTAATCCAAGGGTAAAAGTAATAAACATATTTCATCCCCAATATATTATTCTCTAGAACAATTATTATTCCATTTTGACGCTTCAGACTCATCCCCCATCACTTATGGACATACACCTATGCCAATTGAACTACTGTAAGTAGTATTCATTCCATACCAGGTATGGGTGATCATTTTGTATTACTACTAATCAGAGTAGTTTAAGAAACATAGAAGAGATGGGGTATGAGTCTCAAGAAACAAAATGAAATAATAACTATTTGTGAGATGATGTTCATGAGGATGAAACCTAACCCTTATTATCTTAAATAATAATGGTGCTTAGAATTTTTCATAGTTTATATTCCTAAAAGAACTAAAACTAAAACTAAAACAACTAAATATGTTTTTTCCTATGGAATACAATAATAAATAATATAGAATAACTCACATTTAAGATAATGTCATTTTTGAATCTAGAGATGTATATTGTTTTACGAATAAATTTTATAAAGATAATTAAAATAAAATTGTCCCTCAAAGCCATAGATTGAGTGTTTCATCTTGTTAAGATACAATTGCAGGGAATAAATATGATTATTGAGTTAAACCTAAATAGTATGAATGGGCTAGAAAGCAGAATCATCCATTTCATTAATTCATATATTTGAAATCCTTCATTTTTATTATTGATAGAGATCAACATAATAATATTCTGAATGAATATTATTATGGTTATAACTAGAAATGATGACCTCGAGTTATATAATAAATCACTTACATAAAAATATAGTGTGTTCCTGAAAGAATAATTTAGTGATGAAATAGATTATATTATGGGAAATAATACATGCATCTTTTTAAATTTTCTAAAATATTCAATTCTCATTGGTTGTAAATGTGTATTGAGAAGCATGTATGACTCAAATGATAACATTCATGTTTGTAAAGCTATATTTGTAATAAAAGGTTTCAAAAAAAATGGAACAAATAGGTTATTTTAATAATTATACTAATTTAGTAATAATTACTATAATAAGGATATTATTTTCCTTTAAATTAAATAAATAATTTGGGTTTTCATTAAATGGATGTTAACATTGTATTTTTAAATGAAAATTTAATTAAATAAAATTACTTGGAAAAATATAAAGGATTTCTATATAATATATTTAAAATAAATTATATAAATTAGTTAAATATACTAATGTTATAAAAGAGTAAAACATTAGAAGTGTGATATTATTATTTTATCTGATGGTTTTTTACTTAATAATATTGATAAGTGTAAATTTTAAATTTTTTTCACAATAATAATAAGATATTATGTAAATCTATGTTGATGACATATTAATATTTAAAAAAACATGACTGATATTAATGAGATGAAAAAACATTTATCCTCCATTATTAAAATTTATAGAATTAGAATAATAGATACTATAATAATTATTAAAGTAATAATACATAGTGGGGTTATTATTTATTTCAATCCCATTATATTGTGAATATGTTGAATACATTTGATCTTATTGGTTTCATAGATGGAAATACTCCGTTTGACTAGAGTGTTAATTTTTTTATCAGTAAAGACAAATCCAAATCAGAACATGAACATTCTAATGAAATTTGTTCCTTAATATATGTGATATGATAAAATAAATCCAATATCACATTTCGGGTTTGTCAAATGCATTGATATTCTATTAATGCAGTAATGGATCACTAGAAATGTATAATTAGAATCTTTTATAATTAACAAAGGCTAAAAAATTATTGTCTATTTTATAATGATTACCTTATTAAATTAAGTATGCACTAATTCAAGTGGAAGTACCATTGTTGGACATTATAAATCCCAATTTGGATGGATGTTTACACATTGAGATTTTTTTTCATTTCTGGGGAGGGAAATAAACATGCATTTCACATTTGACATTAGATTCAGAATTTCAAACTTTAATAACCTATAGAATGGAAAATTTAATAAAAACATATTAATGAAATTTACATTATGTAATATTCCAATCCCTATTATTTCCATTAATTATGCTAGTGAAGCAATAATTTCAAAAGATTATAGTTGTGTTTATAAAGTAAAGCCTAAACATATTACTTTTAGACATGATATGTGAGAAAATTATTATAAAATTTCACCATAATAATTTTTTATATAAAATCATGTATGCACCTTGATGATATATTTGTAAAATATATATTAATGAATATTTCTGAACAAATTACTAGATAAATTGTGATAAAACCCTTAAAATGAACAATTTTGTGCAATGCATGATCATACACTAGTGAAATACTCATCCCTAGATCTTTCTCCAAGCTACCCAAGGTTTCTTATGGCATATAATTGGGGGAAAAATATGATATAACACATCTCAATACAATAAATATAATTATCAGTAGGAGGTTGCTTCGAGAGATAGATTGATTCAGTCACGGTTAGGGTTATTAAATAGATCGAGGAAAGTTTTATCAGTGCTTCTAAATAAGTGCCCATAAAGATTTATTTTATCAGTACTAAATTAACAAACTCTAATAGAAGGTTTTTTTTCAGCACTAAATTTTTAGTGCAGGTAAGGATGCCTTTTATCATCATTTTTAGCACTAATATAGGATTTATAATTATTATTATAAATAAAAAAATTAAATATATTTATAAAATTATTTAATTATATATAATATTTTTATATTTATTTAAATATATTATTATTTATGTAGGATTATATAATTTTTTTTTAAAATAATATTTATTTATTTATAAAAATAATTATATAATTTTATAAATATTGCAAATATACATTTATAAATATGTTTATAAATAAATTTATATCATTATATATATTTATATATTAATATATATATATAGTAAATATATACATTATTTAGATATATTTGTTATAATTTTTTTTATTTAAATATATTTATTATAATTTTATAATTATTTAAATGTATAATCATATAATTATTTCTTAGAAATAATATATATTTATATTAATATATTTATATCATTGAATATATTTATATAATTTTATATAAATAATTATATAAAAATATAAATATAAATATAAATATAAATATATCAACTATTTTCATTATTTAAATACATTTATTATAATTTAAAATTATTTAAATATTTTTAATTATTTAATTTTAATTATATAAGTGGTTTTAAAAAAATATTATTTATTTATTTATAATTATGGAGATATAAATTTATAAATATAGTAAATATACATTTATAAAAATATTTATTTATACATATTTATAATTATAATTTCAATATTAGTAATAAATATATAATGCTACATTCATGATTGTTAAAAAGAGTGTAATTGAATAATTAAAAATGAGTACATTTTAAAAATATTAAAAAAATGTATAAATTTTATTAATTAAATATAATTTATTAAAGAATATGGATATATCTTGCAATAAGGAAGAATAAAAATTGAAATTTTAAAACGTATGAAATAAATATATACGTATTTATAAATAAATAATAGAAAATGATTCAATTCCCAAAAAATAGATAAATATTTAAAATTTAATAATAATAACTACAATAAAATTAAAAATAAATAAATAAAATTTACCGATTGGAGGCATAATATATTAAATGTATCATTTTATAGTGAAATTATAAAATGAAAAAAAAATATTTGAATAAATTACATAAATATCAGGTGTTGGTGTTTCCATATAATATTTCATTAATTACATAAATATTTGTGTGTGTGTTTTTTATATAAAATTGCATTAATTACATGTTTTTATATGTGTGTGTGAGAGAGAGAAATCAGTATAAGACATGTTTGATATATGCTAAATTGAAAATTCAAACGACATTCAATTATGTTCATTACTCCATGCAATTAGTTAATATTTTTTTTTAATATTAATTTTTAATTATAAACCATTTTTCACTAAATATACGACTTATTTATTATCAAGGAAAAGTATTTTGTACAATATAAATCAGGTTTTAGGAAATTTTATATAAATTCATATATATTTAAATTTAATATATACTATTTATAAATATTTATAATCTATATACGTGTATATTAAATTTATTCATTTTTATCAATAATTATTTAATTAATAAAATATTTTAACTTTTTATTAATTTACTAATTTTTTTGATTAATAATTTCATTTGACTCATTTTACATATCTATATATTTAATATATACTATTTATTGGTATTTTTAATTTATATATTTTATATTAAATTTATTCATTTTATCAATAATTTTTTACTTAATAAAAATTTTAATATTTTTTTTAGACTCACCCACTTTTAATTTTTTTTGTCTAATTATTAAATTTTATTTGAGGCCTTTATCAGTGCTAAAAATCACTGATAAAAGAGAACCTTTATTGGTGCTAAAAATGAAGCGCCAGTAAAGGGTATCCTTTATCGGTGCTAAAAACGCACTAATAATGAGTAACTTTTATCAATGCAATAGAAAAGTGCTGATAAAGTTCAATGCTGTTAAAATGCCTATTTTTTAGTAGTGTTGTGAGATAATTTAAAGGGTCAAAGGATGAAACTTTGTACCCTCAGGTGTTAATATCCTAGTTCAAAACACTATACTAGGGGCATATTGATGACGTAACAACAACAACAAAATAACTAATATGATTTAAATAATGTATATATATATATATACATTGCCATATAAATAATTTATTTAATGTATTCATGGTTAGAAGTAATCAAAATAAATCACACCCCTTTGATCTAGTGAGGATAGGACACACCCCCACCAAAGGGTTGGTCCATTCCAAATCAAACTCCTTATAATTTAAATTTCCACAAAGGTCCAATATTTTTTAGTTTAAAATCTTTACAGTCCAAATGTCCAATATCATTTCCAAAAGTCCCATATTTTTGTGAATAGTATTGCTACTATAGTAATGATATTTACTAAAGAACAAGGGTTTCTATAGTACCTACTATGGTATAACCCACTACTAAAATTCTTGTTATAGTAATTTTCATACCTACTAATCCAGTCTCCTATAGTGAAATAGTACATTCCTATAGACCAAATAGAACATCGAACAAAAATAGTGGCTATTGAGGGTTGAAACAATGGCCTTAAGTATGTAGAGTAATATCTTGTATCACTTCAGCATGGGCCAGATCTCCCCATATAAAATTTATAATAAAAATAAAAATGATTATTATTAATTAATAAGACATAATAATAATAATAGTATAAATAAATAATATATCATTTAAATTAATTACCCAACACACCCAAATAAATTAACATTCATATCTCATTCATAACCCAACATTTAATAACTATAACACCTGTATATTGATCTATGACCACGCATTAAACTAAAATTTCTCATTTTTAACCAAATTCTTAGTCACTATTATTGTATATTTAACCATGAACCTATTTGTTCACTCCCCATCGACTCTCCAAACATGAAATAAATGGTTAAATAGTTTGTAACATAAAATATTCATTCTTAATAGTAAAATTTATATTTACTATAATTCCTCCATTCACCCGTGAATTTCGCCATTAATATCTAAAACATGTCAAATAAACATCCAAAAATTAAATATATATCTAAAATAAAAAATGGAACCAAATTTTGTTCAATCTAAAATCACTTCACCAATTTTTTTGATATGTTTATAACCATTATGCACCTTATTTATAAAAACCAATTAAATGGTCAATGATTTTCTCAGATAGACACTTCAATAATCACAAATTAATTCCTTATAAATCCATATGCTTTCACAAAACAATTTAAATGTCCTGAACAACTTTGGACCACCTAAAAATCATCAAACTAAAACAACCTGCATAGTAGGGAAAACCCACAAACATAATAATACATTAAACATAACTTCAAATCTAAAAAATTACCCATAAGTATCATAATACAAGGTTTATCAAATTTATTATAATATGGAACATTACATATTTCCTACCATTAGGATTCTCATCTTTAAGAAGCATCATTAAGCATCTCTAATTATATAACTATTACTGAGACCTTACATTCACTTTAATACCTTATTATTAAGATTACATAACATTTCTAACAAAAATTAAATTTAAAATAAGTAGGTGATGAAATTTTTTGGAAAAATGATTAAGATTATAAACATAATAAAAAAAATAAAATCCTGAAAAAAATAACACAATATTGAAAACTAAAAAAATAAAATAAATTATATTATATGATTCAAATAAAGAAAATTAATTCGGTTCTAAAAAAACTATTGATAAAAAATTTATTAAAAACATAAGAAATATAATGTGTAAATGGAATTAATTTAGCGGTAAGAAATATTTTTTTTTTGAAAAACAAAAGTAAAAAATGTGTACAATCAATTAATTAAAAGATTGTGGTTTAAGAATTTGGTAACACCATGAGCCGAAAAACAAGGTTTAAATTGGTGTTCCACAAGACTACATGAATACCTCCCCAATAATAAGAGGCTTCTTACTATAAGTGAGTGTATAAATTCTCTTAGTGGAGAGGTGTGCATGAGGTCTTTTGGTTCTCCGAATCGAACCTGGTGGTTCGGTTCGGGGTGCTACAAAATGGTATCATAACACTGTTTTATTCTTTTCTTTTGACTAAACTAGGAAATCTTATAGTTTAGATTGTTATTAGGGACTCAATTAGGAGATTTTCCATGTCTCTGGCCAGCTCATGTTTAATAGACCAATTATTTATAGTTGATGAGATATTCGTTACTATTTTAAGGGATTTTTTGGTTCATTCATACATCATGACTAGGCAGGTGGGGTTAAATTCTTTATATACCTATTGTGTTCTACATATTAGTTAATTAATTTAATTCCATTATTATACTATATGTTTGGGATAGACTTATATTCTCAGATTGAGTGGTATATTTGTTTCCATGTTTTAGTGATATATCTGCTGACATTAATTAGTGAAACCTGATCACATTTTTTTGTTTTGAATGTATATATATGTTTTTGATTAACATACAGGGATGTAAGACCTTGGTCAGTACTGTGAGGGATATATCTTGGGTTATGGGTAGACTGCCAAGAAAATCCTTATGTGTCCCCATGTATAGGTTAGGGTTTATCCTAATTACACTATTATTTATCTAAAAACTTTATTCACATTTAGATAGATGATTCCCTGAAGGAGTCTAATGGGACCACCTACTCGCATGGGATGGGATAATTCTTATATGGATTATTCCCATATTCCACTACTTATAATATATGAGGGTTCAAAAAATCATGCTTTTGCACCAACTCCACTAGTGCAGTATGTCGGACCACCTTAGTCGGGAGTCCTTCTACTTGTTTCTACACAGGTAAGAGTGGAATTGAGAACCATGGTTGACTACAAATAAAGACTTCAAACATCACCATCCACCATCTTGTCAAGGTATTGGGGTCTACTGAATGAAAATTACAAGATTTATTTAGTTAAGGGTGTATTTGACCAGATATAGGAACCTATGGATAGTAAGATAAAGATGGTAGTGTTCATGCTACAGAGACCTGCCAGGATCTTGTGGGGTGTGGCGGGTCAGGATGGAAGATGTGGGGGTCTCACCTCAAAGACTTTTAGTGACCTATTTTTTTCAAAAAAATCTTGATACAATGAATCCTAACTGAGCATAGAGTATCATGGATTCATAAATGTATTTCAATATAGTATCCTCATAATGCACTCATTTCACTGGGATTATTTTATTTTATCCTCTTTTCGCTGGGAATAAGGTATAGAAGGCCATGAAGTTTGAGATTTCTCTTCTTTCCAACATCATGTAATAGTAATGAACCATTTATATAGTGATATACCCTATGGTTCTACATAGTTCCTTGACTATTGATAAAGTCTTACAGTAGGATAAAGAAGTTGGTCTTATTTCACCCTTCGATGCACAAGCATGTAGACCTCATACTATTGTGATGAGTGCCCCTTTTAAATGTAGAAAGTGGAGGAACATAGGCATGAAGTAGGGAAGTGGTATATAAGGGGAAATATTATGGATTCTTTATCTCCCCCTTAAGAGGATTTCCATAGTGTTTCAACTGTGGGAGGGTCAGATATTATCCCAATTTCTAAAGAGCACCTCATAGATCATGTCGATGGTGCAGAAAATAGGTAATCTTGTACTATTTTTCTCCAGATCATTGAGGTAGAGGTTCCATAAGGGTAGTTTAAAGATGAAATCTATTAACCATGGATAAAACTATTTTCCTAAATAGTAAGATCAAATGTTTATTACTTGGATTGGTCATCCATCTCAGAGATAGGGTAACAGAGCATAAACAGATCTTGTTTAGAAAGTGGATCAGACCCTAGAAGATGGTGGTGATAGACCATCTACTATTCAAGGTATGGTCTTGATCACATCTACATTGTATACATAATTTTTTAAGACTGGTGTTTTCCATTACCTTATTTATAAATATTTTATTACTATATATGACTTATCAGTCAATTTGTCTTCCGAGTAACATTCTCTCGATAATCCATTAAACATGAAATATGAACATATTCAATGATGCCTAGACTCTCCTATATTTATTTATAGTTATATAAATTCATGAGAATTCATGATTCTAGATATGAAGATCTTTGGTCTGATACTCATTATGTACCAGTTGGGAATCTCCTAATCTCACATTGATTACTATTAGACATGGGTACCATTTACAACTCCCAAGGGAGATATGCATGTGATGATCGGAGAATGGAAATTGGGAGTAGGTAGTGTTGATCTAAAAATTATCTAGATTTGGATGATCATGGGGTATATTTTATTCTTGGATAATTTAGTAGGATTAGTAGTATCCCCCTCATCAATTCCTCCAATTTTGGATCTATATTAGGACATATTTCTAGATGAATCCACTAGACATCCTCCTGATGAGGTGTTGAATTTAATATAGAACTTATACAAGGTGCACATACCATTCTAATACCACCTTATTGTATATTTTTAATCAAGTTAAATGAATTAAAGGTACAAATAAAGGAATAGGATTTTAAGGGATTTATTAGGGAGAGTTGTTCATCGGGGCATGCACCAAATTTCGTCCCAAGAAGTCTGATGTTATCCTTCAACACTATATAAATTACCAAAAATTGAATTAAATTTTGGTGATGAATATATATCATTTACCCAGGATTGATGATCTCTTTGATTAGTTATTGTGAGCCTAGTGGTTCTCCATGATTGATCTCCGATCGATCCATACCATATAGGGGTTAGAAGTGAGGACTTCCCAGTGGTAAATTTCTAGGGTACATATGGTCTATATCTGCACTTGGTGATGCTATTTGGACTAAAAAATTCACTAAAAGTATTCATGGGTCTCATAAATAATATTTTACACTAATATTGATACTTTTTCATCATGTTTTACATTGATAGAATTTTCAAGTACTCACTGATCCGAGGGCATAACTCCATAAATCTCTCTATAGTATTGAGTACACTTCAAGAAAATCATATTTAAACCAAACTTCCATAGTGTAAATTCTATATTAATAAGGAGAAGTTCTTGGGTCTTGTAATTTCTAATACAGGTATATCTATGTACCCAGAGAACATTTATACAGTGATGTACTAGACATGTTATTGTAGCGTGTTTGAGATTAAGATATTTCTGGGTTTAGTGGGATAATACCAACATTTTTCTTAAACATATCTCATTTATCATCAACTATGACTGTGTTTAAGAAAAAGGGAGTGATGTTTTAGTGGTTGGACCTATGTAAAGATACATTTCTTTAGCTAAAGTGGAGCCTGAAAACATCTTTATTTTCAATTCTTCCCATCATGTGATCAGTTATGTTGTATATTTCGATCTGTCAAGTGTTAGTGTGGGAGTAGTGCTAATAAGGAAGGATTAAGAAGTATTATCTTATGGATTACTTAAGATTAAAATACTTGAGGGTCACTATTATACTAATAAAAAATAGATTTAACCCATTGTGTATTCTTTGAAGTGATGGTGACACAATCTCTATGACGAGAGGATTATTGTCTATACTGACTGTGAGAGTCTTCCTAATTTCTTCACATAGTGGGACCTGTACTTGAGGCCAAGATTCTGGGTTGGGTACCCATATAATTTTGAATTATAGATTTATTTTTCACGTTGTAAACATTACCTTGGTGTAGATTCACTAATAAATAAGACACGGGTACCTTAGGATATTGTTGAATGGGCTACGAAGGAATAATGGTACCTAATGGACATGTTAGATGACTAGAGGATATATTATTCTAATAATCAAGGATCAATGATATGTTCCCCATTGGTGGTCATACATTCTCTTCTATACTGGGTAAATTATTTACACAAGTCTGGCCTAGAGTGTGTTGTGATGCGTGAACAATTATCTGGAGGTGAACCGATACCCGGGTGGTCATTGGATGATGATGATGTGATCCTTGTGCATGGGAGAATTATAGTACCTATTTCCATTAGGGAGGAGATAATGAAATAATTTCATAAATATATGTCAGTGGTACATTACTGGGTGAAATTTATATAACATGAATTCATTTTATAGTTTTGGTGTCCATGGATAAAAAAAGATATTTCTAGTTTGTCTTACTGATGTTTTACTGCGAAAGGATTAAGTCAAATCACTGATATCTTGGTGGTTTTATTTAAAAACATTATGTTAACATGAGAAAGTGGTAGGACATCATAATAGAAATCATGATGAGGATACCTAGGACCCTGAGGAACTTTGAAACTTTCAAGGTGATTATTGATCAAATGATGAAAGTTTCTCATTTCTTACAGATCCATGAGACTCACTCAGTAGAAGATCTAGGAATGTTGTAATTCTATGATATATTATATGTTAATAGATTTACCTCAAGCATCATATACGATATATATGTAATGTTTTCATTATTTTATAGTACTTTTAGAAGGCCTTAGGTACTTAACTCATATTGAGCATAGTTTACCATCCCTAGATAGACAGACAATCCAAGCATATTATTTTCAAACAAGAGTGTATTATTACAGTGTTATACCTTGACTTCAACAGACCTTAAGATGATCAAATATCCTTGGTTGAGTTTTCATACAATAATAGTTAACGGGATTCAATTCAAATGAAACATTAGGAGGATCAATATGGTGGGACATTTCATTCACCACTATGTTATCAAGAGGCTAGTGAGGAAGCAGTTTTGGGGCCCGGTGTGCTGCAGAAGACCCCTGAGAAAGTGTTTTTAATTTAGAAGATGTTTATCATAGCTCATTGTAGATAGAATTAATATTCCAACCACATGAAGAGACTTATGGAGTTTTTTGTTTGTAAATGGTTTTTATAATAGTGAATCCATGGTTAGGCCACTAACGTTTGAGTAATCAATGGAAGCTAGCCTCATGTAATATTGGAACCTTAATGATCATCAAGTGGGTTGGAACAATGGTGAACCATCTGGATATTCCTTCTGTCTACTGAGTTATAAATGATAGGTTTCATGTTTCTCAGCTCTATAGGTACATGCTCGATCAAATGCATTTTATTGATAGTGAGGATGTTGAGAAGAATCCTGACACATTATACATGTAGTACACAATGAAGATTATAGACCATATTGATAAATTCCTTTTAGGGAATATGGTACCAGTAGTTCTCATTCAATATATTCAGGGATGGATCTAGGAGGAGATCGGGGAGTGGGAGGCCAATATTCGAGCAGAATGGCTTCTGTTTTTTAGTAGAACCATTGAATTTACTTATCAAGAATGAAAAATAATTAGAGGTATAGAATTGTAACACAGACTCTTTGATTCTATGATTGAGATTTTAAGTATATAAAAATCTTGTTTCCCTTTTTGTTCTTATCAATATGGGTAATAAAGTGAATGGTTTTTGGTTGTTATGGTTTACAGTTTTTTAAATTTGGAAGCATTGAGGAAATTATCATTCTTCAGGGAGGCTATAAAATAACCAGAAGCTATTTGGTGTGGTTTAAGTGAGCTTGCTAGCTTCAGAAGACCCCAACAGCTAGCCAGTGAGGCCCACCGTGTAGTCAGTTCACCTAGTCCATTTGTGAAATTAATACACCTAGTGGGATTTTAATTCCACATACCCCTTTAAAAACCAAATCTTAACATAGAATCCCCAATTAAAATTCAATTCATTTTCTATATCCATTAGACTCTACCATTGTTCTCCCATTTCTTATCCGTCCATTGACTAATTTGAAAATGCTAGAACGGTGATATTTCATTAGATCTAGTCCAGATACTTCATTATCCTTATTAGATGAGAAAGTAAATATGATTAATCTTTGTTTTTTATGATGATATGATTATTAATAATACCATTATTTATATAATGGTGGAAGATATAGAAATTTGATGTAGTTCCTTGATAAAGTCAATATCTACCAAAATATATGAGCATTATATTGGTAAGTTTTATTGAATCATCTTCTTGGACATATTCATGATTTAAAAATGATGATATAGAAATAATCCATTTATTTCTTGTTATATTATTGTTGACATCAATTTTTCAATGACACCCACTTGAGTGGAGCTATAATTCTCAAGAAAAGTGGATATTTCTAGGAAAGTCATAATAGAGTGATAATTATGGGTTATTCCTATTCCTGAATCTCAAATTGAATCTATTTTCTATTGATATATTAATGATGTATCTATGATATTTTTATAGACTAAAGCATGTCTTCTAGAATTGGTGTTTAGTTCATGATCTATTATTGAAATAAAAATGGATCTGGTGAATTAGAGACCCCACCTTATATATACCTTGGAATTGGTTTTTTGAGAGACTCCATAATTTTTACGATTATAGAACAAACTTATTGGCATGGAATTATCCTCAGTATATATTCTGAACTTATTTCTTGATGAATCAATCTCAATTTATGCATCTTTAACATGTGATTTCATTCTATATGGGTGTGTGATGTGTTCAGTCTTCGATCCATTGATAAACAATGGAGTTCGTTATTAAAAACCATGAGGTATGAAGTTATTGACCATTTAACAATTTTTTATACACAATTTTTGTGGTATAATTCTTCTTTGTATTTATTATATTCCATGATTGAGTGTGATCACATGTGGGTGTGTGTGTGTGAGTAGCCCATGAGACTTGTTTCGGATTCTTGATGCCATGAGTTTTCTAGAGAATCTTGTTTCCATTCTTGATGTTGATAACATGTAGTTATATTTTTCTACTATATACTTATAATGATTTATTGTGTTTCATTTATTATGATCTACCCCAATATATGTGTTAATATGTCGTTGGAGTTTATTTTTTGTATTTTTTAAAGGTGACTATCATGGTATGATTACCCCTTATAGGGGGGTGTGCATAACATGGAGAGATTATGATGCTGGACCCTTAGACATGGTAGGACAATGTTATCCATATTACCTAGCTTGAAATGCGATAACTTATAGATATAGAGTATACATTCCAAACATGATGCCTTTATGATACCATGTACAAGTTCACTCTTCGGACTTTTATCCTAACTTGAGACGTGATTCCTTGAGGATATCGTGTATAATGTTGAAATCCTTATGGATTTTTCCTGATTACAACTAGAATATTGATAATCCTTCCATCACATAGCCAAATAAGGTATGGTAGGGGATCACGGTGGCCTATTTAGCACATAATTACTCGATATGTGTTTTTTATTACTGTTTTCACATTTATTGATATCATGGAATACACTTGTTATACATGTGCACATTTTTTTATGACGAGTTAATGGTTTCCTACTAGGTTTAATTACTTGTATGAAACATGACCATTTTGATGTGCATGTAGGATTCATTTATAGGGATTCAGATAATGGAAACAGACCCACGATAGATGGTTCAGTTGAGGAGCATAGAGATGGGAGTGATAGTTAGAGGTACTCTAAAGGAAGCCAAATTTTATTTATTTATTTACTTGCACTCTATATACTCCAGTTTCTATTACCATATAGGGATCCCATTCATTTATTTTTTATATGACATGTATGGAATTTGTTATTATTTTCTTCATCATTTCATACATTGAGTTATTGTATTTTACATATATTATTCTTGAAAAGATATGATATTTAGGGTATTGTATCCCCACTGATGAACTTTAGACCCTCACTACACGTCATTAGCATCTTGCATATAGGGAGGACTGCATGATTTCTTGTGGAAATCTATCTTGAAATCGATAGTTTGGTTATGGGAATTAAAATTTTAAAATGTGGAGTTTATTAACACAAAAGAGTAAATGAATAACTTAAACTTGAAATGAAAATAATATTAAAAAAATGTAATGTTGATCAATAAATAAATTAAATTCAAAATAATTTGAAGGAAAAAATAAATAAATAAATATTTCAAAAAATGTGTAAACTATAATAATTTATAATATATAAATAATTACAATAAAACAAAATTAGACATCAAATAATTTCTAAAATGTAAATTATTATATTTATATTATTATAAATAGTTTAAATTTTTTTAAATTGCTTTTTGAAGATGTTTAACTTGAAATATTATTTATTTTGTTGGGAAAACATTAATTAATAAATTATCAAATATTATTTAATAAATGTATAGTATTTATTCTTCTCATGAAGAGTTTTTTAAAATTGTAATTGTATGTTATTTTATCATAATTAATGTAAAAGGTTTATTTTAATTATAAATAGTGGTCTTAGTGGTCATGTTTCATCGCTTGTCAAGGATATACCTTCATCTCCATATGTTTTTCCATTTTATTGATCATAGAAATTTGGAGACACAAAATAAGATTGTTGAGAGTAGCTTTATTATTTTTTGGATTTCATGTAGCTTCTTGATAAATACATAAGGTTACTGTAGTGATTTGCATGGAAATGTAGATAACAGGTAGTATATCATTGGAAGGATATTCTGGATTTTCAATTGCTCAATTTAAATCCTTCTAATGTGATATTACTCAAAATTATTTTGGTTGGTCATTTATAATCTTTTCAATATCTCATGAGATTTTATGTTTCTTGATAGGTTGTGCAATGTTTTTGATTACCCATTCTAAACCTTGATCCATTTTTTAATATCTTTTAAATGAATGATTCTCAAAAATATTGATAGATATCCCATTTAGAAAGAATGATGAGATTTATCATCATTCAATTGACTGAAACCCTCCCTTTAAAACTCATTAACTACGATTTCATGTATTAATCAAACATTAATTAATCAAGATTAAAAAAAACATATACTATTCTATGGAAACCAATTAATGTTAGTTTTTTTTATTTTTAGCATCGATTAAAAAACTAAGATAATATAGTCAATGTAAAAAGGAGAGTTTCAATATCTCTCTATATAAACTGATGTTGAATGTCTAGAAAATATAAATATTTATACTTAAAAAAATTAGTAAAATGATGTGGAAAGTGTGTTCAAATGTTAGATTTTTAAATAAATGATATAGAATCCATGGTTCAAAGTTGGTTTCTGACCAACTTTGAAAGACCATAAAATTTTAATATTCTCTTAGACTCTCAACATTAGTTTTTTTAAACTGACATTGAATTGTAAATTGTTTTTTATAAGAAATTTTAAAATTCAGAAACCAAATATATAGAACATGAATTATACAATAATATCGATATAAAACAAACAAAAATAACAAAAAACAATAAAATACTCATTTTTTAACTAAATAAAAAATAAACATAAATGGGACTTTCAAATATACATATTAAAATTAATTATACCTAACAAATTGCACAAAAAATGAACTCTAAAGGTGGTTTAGGTCATTATTCATATTTAATGTTACATCCTCAAAAACCTAAAATAACAAAGACTATAATATAATTAACAATACAATATATTGGTATAGGACATTTGATTTGGGATGGAACTATCCAAGTGAAAATACATTATTTTTATGTTCGTGATAAACTCATTAGTGAATCATAAAAAATAACAACCAAATTCAGAGCATCCTTTTGGGAAATGAAACTACGATTATGAAACAAAAAATTAAAAATAAGAGACATTTTAACTTTTAAAAAACAAGTATTAACTAATATAAAATTCATATACCAAAAAATTCACATATTTAATTTTATTTGAGTTCTTAAATAATAAGTTAAAATCATTAAACTCTTCCCATGAACTTTATTTTGATATATCAATTACAAAAACATACATAACAAGAAAAATTTAATATAGAAGAACTAATACAGTAGAATAAAACTTATGATTCCAATAATTTTTTAAATCTTTAGTGAATTCTACCCACTAAAGATAGAAACCAATATGTGGTGTATTCATATGGGAAAAATAAATATAACATCATCTAACCACTATAATTTGAAAATTTCAACATTGATGACATTAAAGTTAATATTGGTTCATAACTACATTACTTTTATTATTTCTCAGTGAATGGAAGAAACAGCATCCAATCCATGTATTTTATAATATTTTACATAAGTATCTAACTCAAATATGATAATTTTGATACTATACCACTATTAAAATGTACTCTATATCCATAAAACCATAAATGGTTGTTCAGTAATTTTATATGCAATGATTCTGTAGATTCTTAATTAGATAAGTATTAAATTAAGTCTCCATAAGTTATATTTATCTATATAAATAGAAATAGATAATTATTTACAATAAAAAAAATGAAACATGGTACAAAGAGCTCATTATAAATAACATGTTCCATGATATATTTCTTAAATATTATTAATTCACAATCTCACCCACATATATTAGTTATCATCATAAACTCAAAAAAAATCTCCAATATAGAATATTTATTAGATAATTATTTTATAACAATATAAAAAACAAAAGTGTCTACAGGTGACCAATATTAAAACATTTTTTCTTTTAAATGTATTTCTTTTATTTGAGATAATCCTATATAAGGTATATAACACCCTTAGATTTTCGGAAATATTCTTGAAAATAGTTTTAAATTTTTTGAGATTTTTCATTACACACAACACTGTGTTTGGATTATATTACATGAAAAATTGTTTTTGGCTTGGGTTACATGAAACAATTAGTTTGGTTTGCATTATACACAATACTATGTTTGGTTTGCATTATACACAACACCATGTTTAAAATAAACGTGACATACTATTAAAATATTATTATATAATATGATAATTACTACCTAGACATTGGAATGTTATGCATGAATAATATTAATTAAATTTTGAAAATAATATATATATATATATATATATATATAATTAATTCTCTTGGGGCCAATTATTTAGAAATGAAAATAATAACCTTTTGAAAATAAAGGAAATATTTTTTTGAAAAACTATTTTTATGCACTCAAATGTGTTTTACATCAACAAATTAATAAAATCAATTTTATTTAATGATTTAAATTTAATTTATTTAAAATAAATTGGATAAAAATTTAATCATTCATCATATGTATTTTCTAGACTAGAGATAAAAATAAATCCAATTTTACGCTTAAAGATTGTATTTTTCTAAAAAGCGGTTTGTACCCTTTTTTTGTGCACTTATTTTAAAATTAATTTTTGAAAATTTTAAAAGAAATATTTAATAAAATAAAATTCATTTTTTACATAATAATATTAAATTTATCTTAAGGTGAAATTTTGATAATTTTCTAAAAAGATTAATTTTTTTATGAATAGTGAAAATTACTTCTCCAAAGTAACTTTTTATTATTAAACATTAAAGAGAAAGTGTGAAATCTCAAAAATAACCAGGTCAAGAGGAAAAAGAAACAAAATACTTATCAAAGAAATGTTTAAGCTATTTGGACATAATTTCCCTATATAATTTCCATGGAATAGCATTTACCTGGATGTTTGGTTCATCCTTCATGATGTCTTCGTAGTGTTGTGCTAGATAGTCCCAAGAGTTCATGTACTCCTCTATCCTAATCATACCCATGTTAAACCCTCAAATCAATATGTATTCTTTATTCTCTATCCATTGGCTTTTCTTCCTGGTAAAAAACACTTGGCTCATTATTTCCCTCATTTGATCGACCTCTTCTTTTATAGCCTTGATTGTTAGGATGTCCTCCACCATCTCTTTCCCCAACTGCATGAGAAGTTCCATGTTATGGTCTATATAAGAATATTAATTTCTTTGAGTACCATCATTATTCCTTTCCTACTACTGTTGTGCATAAGGGTGCACAACCATATCCAATAACCGAACATCCTCTGGATGCAGTGGAATCACCAAAAGTAGAACCTAGGTTTTCTCAATTGCCTCAGCTTGAGGAGGTTCCAAGTCAACCATATACCCCTAAACCTATTTATTTCGGGAACCTTTGGTGCCTACTTTTTGGTCATCCCTTCCACCAGCCGTGGTACCCTCAACCAGTGAAAACTCCCCAACATCTATTGGCTGAGGTTCCTCTTCCATGGATTTACTACCTTTTTTGGCTAACTGTGTCTCCATCAGTCTAGGAATATATGAGTGGTCTCTACATCCATTTGTTTTATTCTTCATCATGAAAATGAAAATTCTTAGGTCAATGTTCTCTTTTTTCCGGTTCTTCCTCCTTGGGTTGTGCAGGCCAATACCATACTCTCCTATTTTAGTTGAGGATTGTTCTCCATAGGACTCGTATTCTAAGGGACAAGTGTTTTTACTATCAACCCCTCCTTCGACAATCAATGTATAATTGTTTTTACAAATTCTTACAATCCAATGTTCTCATGGAGATCTCTTTGTAATTCGGCTGATATGTGTCGTGCCTTGGCACCTCCCACTCCTGAATTTTAATGGAAAACTGGCTTTTTGTTTAAATTATTTATAAATTAAAATTATATTTTAAGGTTGTTTTAAAGTAAAACTATTTAAATTATATATATATACATATTAATCCAATTTTTGCCATTTTAATCCATTTCATATTGTGATTTGATGTAAAAACTATGTAAATGTTTTACCATTTCTCTTTGAAAATCCAAATTCTCATTGCATAAATGAGATTAATTTTAAATTATATATTTTAAATTATATGAATTTAATTTTTAAAAATATATTCTATATTTTGAATAAAAATTCATTATATTATCTTATATTTTCAAATTAATTTTTTCCGAAATGAATGTTGAAAACAGTAAACGTTATTTACTAATGATATGGTAAAAATGGGTTTATCAGAGGCTAAACTAGAATGATAAGGGTTAAAATTTCTCAAAAAAACATATAAAATACATTTTATAACCATATTTCTAAACTATAATTTCTACATATCTATAATAATCCATTTTTACCCATTTTCATTTGAAAAATGTGTGTACACCTTTTTCATTCCAAATATAACAAGTGTTCCAGTCACCTCACTTATAAAATGTCACCCCATCTCCTCTCATATTCAAACATTAAATCCATTTTTTTTATCTAGTAGCTACCCAAATATCTTCTAAAATTGAATCATATAATCAAATAATCCTTATTTTGTGTATAAATCCATCCTAGGAAGGCTTTTTGGGAAAACATTTGGAGGTTACCTGAAGAAGTGGTAACGTTCTTCAACGAGCTTTTTATTTTTTTTCTTCCTCCATCTCTTTAATTTTTTATTAAACTAGGATTATATAATAAACTCAGTATCTTCCATTTATTGAGATTTTTTAATTTTTTTCATTACCTACATCCATATCTACTTCTATAGAATGCATTACAAAATCATTTTCTGTGTGTAGTGGAATACCACCTCACGAACCGAGGTCATTCGTTTTTTCATTACCACCTCTATCGGTTGGGTATGATGATAGATATAAATAATAAATATTATTTTTATAATATTATTATACATATATATTAATTATATAATATATACCTTTTTAATTTTCATTATGTTGGGATCCAATAATGTCTCTCATGCGTACGACGAACTACCGCCTCATGAAGTGATGTGATTCATTTTCAATAATTCTTTACATGGAAGATAATAAGGTTAATGTTAATGAATATATGTGATATAAATGAAATAATTATTATATTAATGACATATTCATAATTATTAAAATATAATATATAATATTCTATGTTACCTTCTTACTCAATAAAAGATGATAACATCGTTTTTTAACATGTGGACTACCTCCTTTACAAAGAGATGTGAATCTCTTTTAATCACAAAAACGCATGGATTATATTTATAAGAATATATAATAAAATAATATTTTATTTATGATATTATTATAATTATGTAAATATAATATCTTACTTAACTTCATTCCATAATGATCATTGAAAAATAGAAATGTTACTCATGAGTATGTACAACTGACTGTCTTCATGATCGTAACTTACTTCATTTCTAAAACCCATTTTGCATTATTGGTATTAAAAGTATAATTGATTTAAAAATATGATAGTCGTTTCATTATTATTGTTCAATTTATTGTGTAACCATTATCAAATGATGAGGTTCATAAATAAAAAATCAAAACATATACAAAAATAAAATCATTTATTACCTAAAACATGAATTAAATATTTAACTGTTAAAAACCAGGTAAAATGACATAATTTAGTCATATATGGTATGATATATATACGTTTTTTTAATTAATAGATTTATAATAAAATTATATTTATTATATATTAGGATTTCATGAGTACGAATGACTTCGTGACTTACGGTAAGGGATTTCTAGTCTGTCATTTATTTCAGGGAGATATATTCCCTATTCACAACTAATTTTATTTATGTGGTGTATATACTATCCCATTGAAATTTTATATCCCTAATATACCTATTTTAAATATATTTAATGCTTATTTTTACTTTATTCTATAATTTTTATTATGATTCCAAAGATTACTAAAGTGGTATGGGATTTTCATCTCAATTTTTACTTCCATGAGACGCAGTCCATAATCACAAAGTATTTTTTTATGTGGTATATATAATTGCCATAAATATATTTTAAGATTATTCTCCTGAAAATTATAGGTATTAAATTTAAATTTTAGGATAACTCTTTCATTGTGATTATGTCTCAAATTTTACGAAATTGGTAATGTTTATATGTTACAATCTCATCATTTATTAGGATTGTTTATGATTAGGTCTCCAATGTTGAAATAATATGATCTACATATCAATAATTATCATAAATTTTTTATCATTTATTTTTTAATGGTAATTTTAATTTATGTTACCATTTTCCACAAATTATTACTTAAAATAATTTAGAAAGTGTTTTTAATTAAATCTAACATTATCTCTCACTTCGGTCAGAAATTAATTTTCCTATAAAACCATGTTTTCTAAAAATGTCTTAAAAATAATTTTTAACATAAATAAAATGATTTTTTAAAGATATTTTTACCCATTTTTTACAGTTTAAAAAACCTTCAAAATAATATTCATGTCATTTTCAAAAATAATGCAAGTTTGGATTTTACCAAAAATTTGGAAGGCATATTTATTTTCACATACACAGAATAAATGGATTTCCCCACCACCATGATCATTATTTGATTTGATTCTTACTTAATAATATTCATGTTTATTTTAAATTTAATTATTTTCATAATTATTTATGTTTTAATTATTTTTCAAAGTGGAAAGGTTATTTTCCTCAAGAAATGTTTTAAATGATTTTTAAAATATTATTTTATAAGTTATCAAGTTTATTTTTAATCAAAACGATCTAAAAAATGTTTTCTGTATTAAAAATTTATTTTCAAATAAAAATTTTCTTCCTAACGAAATGTTCCATGTGATTTACCTTTCCGAATATGTTTCTATATAAAATGACATCATTTGATGTAACATATTATTTACTGGGTATATAAACCAAGGAAACCATTCTTATTTTTTATCTGAATTTTTTATAATGATAATGTGTTTATGGAAATAATTTATCTTCTTTAGGTTATAATAAAAAAATTATCATGAAAACTATTTTTTTTACTTGGGTGATTCTATGATGAAATGATGAAATTATTATGAAACCTGCCTCTTTTCAATAGGTTGTGACATGGTGAAATTTTTATGAAACCCATTTCGATTCATGGGCTATGATATGATGAATATTTTATAATATTGTGGAAAAAATAGATATGGTTATAATTATGATATAAGTGGGACCTATATCTCCCTAAACTTCATTGGGAATGATTTATATCCCATGTGATATATAAGATTAGAATAGGGAGTGATATGAGTTTAGTAAGGGAATTTTTCTGCTATAATGGTCTTGGGAGTGAACCTTGACTATTATAATGGTTTGAGGAGTTAACCCGTACCATTTTGATACACTTTGTAGTGATCCTTGAATAATTTGGAAATTATTTTATATTCTTACATGTATACAGAAGTTCCATGTCTTTTTTCCAATGTTATGATCTCATGGATCATGTTCTTTGATTCCTTTATGATTAATGTCTTATCATCTACCAAGCTTCATTCCATGCCTCAAGATTATGGTCATTGATTTATAGGGAAAGGTTTTCAAATGTTAAGATCATGTTCTCATACCCTTATTCCCCTTTCAGGATTATATGATCATTGATATCGCACATTATTACCCTTACCGAGCATCTGAGTTCAATATTTCTTATGTTTTCTTTCCCAAAGTTATGAAGAAAAGTTTAATGTTGGTTATTCCTTTAAATAGTACTAAAGGGTATGGTATTTATGGGACATGTTGATAATTATTCACTAAATTTGAATATTGTGTACCTAGTCTCTAGAGACACTAAACTATTATGGTCCTTAGGCATGTTTTTCTATGTTATATTGAATATTCATCTAAAATATGTAATATCTATATATGAAATGTTCAGGACACTATATGGAAAATGTAACAAACAAATTAAAAGTATTTCGAAATAAAAAATTAAATAAAAATTAAACAATATCACACACCTCATATGTTAACTAAAGAAGAAGGATAACTAGTCAGAGTATTTAATTACATGTGCTATCTGAAAATCTAGCCACTTCCTTGATAGGAAGAGACCCATGAGTAGTTGGATCAATAATATCATGTATAATTACCCTTACCAGTACAAGATGCACAACATTATTATTAAAATAATCCCCTAAATTATAAAAAATTCTATATGTAAAAATATACAAACGGGGATCAATAACATGTGACTCATAGTATAAAATTGGGTCTGAATATAAAGGTGGAGGATCTGGGTAGGAAGGTTGTGCATGCTCTATCCATCTCTAATTTTCATAAACATATCATGTAATAATGACTTAAATCAGTCATATATGGACTGATTCATCTATAAATGTTCTTATTTTAAGGAATTTATTTCTCCCCTATATTTTTTCTCCCTTGATATCATACCAGGATTATATAAAACTTTTGAATTCCAACACTCACCTCATATCCTCTTACACGGGCCATGTATTCTTACTTTCTATAAGCAGTATCTAGAATGATCATCCTACCATCACGGATAAAATTACACCATGTCACTTACATCTAAATGGTATCCAAAAATTATATCTGAAGATGTTATATTAGTACTAAAATTATAAGAATTTTAATATTCAAGAAAAAAATTGTTTTTACAATATTTTCGTCTACTTCACTTGATGGATCTATAAGATAATTTTTTCTTTTTGGTCATTATTTAAATGTTCAACAAGTCATGGTGAGTGGGGGATGATGGGGTCTAATCTGAACTTGTAACATACTAACCTGGGTCAACCAAACCATACACTTGAGCCAACTATCACATGGTGAGGTGAAGCAAGAAAATAGAAAATGTAAAAAATGTAAAAAAAATCAAGACATATGATCAATGTACATAGTATAAAAAAGGAGTTAAAAACATCCATACAACCAAAAAAATAGTCTAAATAAAAAATATATGTATTATACCCAAAAAAATGTACCCATGTGATCAACATTCATCTCCAAACTAACCCAAACTGAAGGCAATGACCAAAATAAAAGCTGAAATAATACAATATGCACTTCCCTTTACTTGTATCATGTAATACAACATCTATAACCACACCAAGGTAAAAATTATGGTGTGAACAAAATCCTTAGTAGGATATCAACATATATTCTATAAAATGACTAATAATAAGAATGAAAAGGTTTTTTATTTTTAAAAAAATGTTTTTACAAATAATTTTCATAAATATACTTATTTTTTAAATCATTTCCTCCTTGTTTTTCATTAAATCCTTTCATAGTCTCAAAACCAGAAATATAACATGTATAAGTGATATAAATAGGAAATTATATCCATGAATCAAGAGGTAATCAAGTAACCACAAATCCATACAATAACCTAATGGTGTAAAGCTATGTAATATAACCTCATATAAAAACTTATAATAAAAAATCCATGATAAATACAATCAGGGGATAAAAAACCACAAATGATGAAGCACATAATATTAGGCCCTATCCTATAATACAATATATACTAGACACTAAATATCCAAAATAAGCATAATGTTGTACCCAACCAACATCCAGTCCTACCATAGTCTATCGATATCCCAAAGGTTACCTCCTAGTGGTGACACACACTCTAAGGATACTCATGTGTCTTTTCTGATACAGCCAAGGTTCCTAATGTTACAATTGTGAAAATACATTTCAAAACCATGTTCACAATTTTATAAAACATTTTTAATGCCAAGCCAATCAAGTTTGATATTTGAAAACCCATTTCCAATTCAAGAAAATTCGTTTCAAGTCATAAATACATTTTTGAAAACATTTCCCCTTTTTAATAAATCCTAAAAAAATACATATCAATTATAATCAATGAAAACCCCAAATAAAATTTATCATGAACAATAATAAATTCATTTAAATAGCCCATTATATGGAAACACCAACCTCAAACAAGTATAAACCTATCTTCCATTAACAATAGTGACTGGAAACCATGAGAACGACCATTGAAAGACAAGGAATACCGTAAAACTGAATGGAATTGATATAAATCACTATCTGATAACAAATCTAAAGAAAAATGTAGAAAACATGGTTGATGCGTCCAAAGGAAGTAAGAACCATAAGGAATACTTACCCATATTAGTGCCCTACAATGAACATAATTATTGATCACTGAAAGGCCGATCTGAAGGGAGTGGAGATCTAAAACAATTGCCTAGGGAAATATTTGGTCATGATAGGGAGGCTTTATAGAAGATGAATGAAAAAAACACTCATATGGAACCCAATAATCCACTAATCGTGAGAATTAGATAGTGTGAAATCCCATTACACATCCTGAAATAAATGAAGACTATAATTGTTAAAAAAATGCATCAACTTTTTATTAAAACCCTAATTTTTTCATTACATAACGTGATCCTATTACATGGAATGTATACCCCTCATGATATGTATCCAAATCATAGAATCTACCTAATGAACATTACAAGTCATGTAACCCATTTACATAATGTGCAATTTCCTAACAAGTAGCACATAGGCCAATTTCATGCAGAAAAAAAACCAAACAACTGAGACATCCTCTAAACACGGGGAGAACCCCTCAAATACATAAGCATGTTTATACCCATACTCTATTTATTAAAATATTCATACATCCTTAAACATTAGTTCATTTTCTTAAAAATTTTCTCAATCATCTAGAACATCGCAAATGCAACTAAATAAGGACAACAAATGGAAAAAATAAGAGAATACCTAAAAAGTGTAATGGGGTTTTATAATATCCCCAATTTCAATTCGTTCGGTCCCTAAAAACCCTCACTTTTCTAGCCTCATAAAAATTAAAGGCCACCACTAACATATCAAAAATTCTCTATACCATGTCCCATGAATATCCCATCTATACTTCTATAGTACCTAAACTATTATAATTATTTTACCATATAGAACCTTCTCTTTATGATCCATAATCTGAATTGGATGATGAACCAAAGTGGTTTCAATCTCAATACCAGAATCCATCCATCCAATCACATGGGAAGAATCCATTATATACCTCTTCAACTGGGAAAAATAAAACACATCGTTGATAGATTTCAAACTAGATGGTATTTCCAACCAATGTGACACTTTCCCCAGTCTTCTAATGACCTCAAAGGGGTCAATAAGCCTCAGTTTCAACATAGAATACTTACCCACCATCGATTTACTATGAAAGGAAAAATTATAACAAAAACTTTATCACGAACCTCAAACTCTAATGGTTGATGAAGATGGTCTACATAATATTTTTAATGACTTTTTTCCATGGTCAATATCCTACAGATTAACTACACCATATTAATTGTTTGCAGAATGAGACTCGGCCAAATCAGAGACTTCTCTCCCATCTCTACTCATCATAAGGGAGATATACATGGTTTCCCATACAAAAAGTCAATGCATTAAATCCTAGTCAAGGCATGATAAATATTATTATAGGTGAACCTAACAAAGGATAACGTTTTCCCTAAGATCCTCCAAAATCAACCACACAATCCCACATCATATCCTCTAGAACCTGGATAGCCCTCTATGTCTATCCATCCATCTATGGGTGATAATTCATTCTCAATTTAATCTTGGAACCCATAACTTCCTATAAACCATTCTATAACATGGATGTGAACCTCAGTCCCCCGACATATAAAACTATAGAGGGAACCCAATGAAGTCTCATTATCTCTCAGACATATAATTCCACAAGAAGTTCCACATTCACCACCTTCATTATAGGTAGTAAATCCACCAATTTTGTGATCCAATCAATGATCCCACAAATAACATCCCTCCCACTAGGATTCTGTAGAAAACCAATGAAAAAATACATAGAAATATCATCCCACTTCCATACCATAATGGGTAAGCATTGAAACAAGCCTATAGGTATTTGGTGTTCCACCTTAGTTCACTGACAATTAAGGAAGCACCATAAAAAAATATTTAATCAAAAATCTCATCCCATGCAACCAATATCGACATCTCATGTCATGATACATCATGTTATTCTTAGGGTTCATGGACCAAAAATAATTTTTTCTATTATCCGAAAACTACTACCACAAGTAAAATGGAACAGAAAACCTACTATGGAAGCACAAAGGGCCACTGGGAAACCATGACCACTCACCTGAGGTCTCCCCACCAGTAAGGATTTCACTAAAGCATTGGAACATAGTGTTTATCACTTGATCGATCAAAAAATGCTCATCCAAAATTGATTTAACTTTCATCAAATCTTTAACGAACTCGTGTTTTGAGTCAAGGAAAAATTCCAAGTGAATTTTGGCTTAAACTTTTGCTAGATGCGATGCATTTAAAACTGAGCTACAGAATGCAATTCTGAGAATTTGAACATTGGAATGTGTTTTTGTGGACTTGGGTGAAGGACCGTGAGGTTCCTCAAGGGTCTTAGTGATTTTTGAGAGTGATGGATCCGGAAAATCCATGGTTATTCTTGATTATAAAGGCGCATGGTTTATCTAAAACCATGCGATCCCTAGTTGAAAAACGTGAAATTTGTTCCTAATGAGAAGATTGGGTCTCAAGCACATAGTTAGTTTCACTAAGGAAGTAACCAAAAACTATTCATCACATGGTCGGTGCACAGTTAAGAAAACCTTGCAGGAAAACTATTCAAAGTAGGGTTCCATGGTAGTTGGTTCCACACTATTGGTGCATGGTTTGATTAAACTATGAATCCAAACCTCGAGACTCATTTTTATGAGTGAAGAACCATTTTTTCATTTAATAATGTTTTTAACATTACTTTTTCTTTTCCCCTCTTCCTCTAGCAATATTCTCCTCCTCCATGCGCATGGAGCTCTCCTCCTCCCCTTGATTGGGATCTAGGTAACTCCCTTGATTCTCTACTAAATCCTTCATTGTTGGAAGTAACAGAAATCCACCAATGATATAATTAATCTACATTCCACCATTTATAGTTTCCTATTAAATTACTTCTTCTATTTTTATGTATTGTATTTTGAATTATTTTTGGGATATTTAAAAAATCCTTCAATTTATTCTGTTCTAAGTCAAATCAGGCCTCAATAGTTAGAGAATGTGGTTAAACTACATCTATGTAAGTGATATATGATCTTTAGAAGATTTTCATCACCATTTAAATATCTTTTTTTTGTTCCACTCACCGGACCCTTCCCACGATTCCCTAATATGTTTTAATAATTTAAATAAAATTGTTTTCCAAATCCGTAGTGACCCTAGAATGCATGGGAACCCATAAAAGGGTGTTCACATTGTCTTTGTCCACCCCAACAGGTATGCCATCCTAAATGACCTAAACTTCACATGTTCCTTGAGTTTTATTTCAACTTTGGTGTGTGTATTTCACCATGGATTAATGTTTTAAATTGACAGAATTGGTTTAATATGAGTGATTAACCATGAGATTGGTTCCTTCGGAAATGAATATGTTTAATTATTATCATTTGGCCACATGTGTAATGGTGTAGTCTATTGATAATGCTTGTTGATGAATTTTATTTTTCTTTAGCCCAAATTATTATTCTTATAAAAAATGTTATGTCATGTTCTATACACACTTTCTAAGTTTAATGTATTTTTCTTAAGCCCTTTGTTGGCTTAAATTGAAATTTCATTATTGCCAATGCTAGATAGCATGGGATTTTCAAATGTCATTGGTGACATGTGATCAGATACATGGTAATGCTATGTTCTTAATTATTATTACCTTATTTTATAGTTTTAATTATATGATATTCTTGGTAAGCATGTTGGCTTGAAATAGTGTAATGATAGTGATGCCAGGTAATTGTTTATATACTATGATTTGTTTCTTATGCCTCATGACCAAGATTTTATCTCATTTAATGCCATGTTCTTTTCCCTATTGTTGTACAATTGTCATTATATTGAATTGTATTATTGCGTTTCTAGTTAAGTATGTGTTATTAAGATGGATACTAGATGGAATCGGATTATATATATATGCCTTTCCATGAGATGTGCCTTTATTTATATGGCTCACTTGATATATGTTGGTACATAACATGGGTCTTGTATTAAGGATTATAGGGATGGAATCACCATGTTTGGTAGGTTATGACTCGACGCATTGAGAGTGATGCTTTGGCTTACTTGGTATGGGCTTCCCGGGCAGTTTTTTATACTCAGGAGTGATACCAGTTCCCAAGGGGAGTAACTAGGGGTGGACCTGTAAGCAAGATGGCTATATAATTCCATGGGTGATTCTTGGTCCCCTATGTGAGATACTTGGTAATGGACTCAAAGACATTATCCTTGAGTGATACAATGAATGTCATATGGGTTTTCTTGGACACACTCGGTTGTATTGGGTTATTTTGGATGTTCTCGTGGAAACCATTAGGATTGAGTTTTGATCACCTTGGATAGGCTTGAGACTCTACCTATGGATTTAAAAGATTGATTGATTGCATTGATTGATTTATTATTTATATATTTTTCATCCTTTATTGTTATTATGAGATTTCTTATTCACATTGTATGTCAATTTTTTTCCTCATTAATATATATGTTTAATTACATTGGAATGTGACCTTCAACGTAATGCACTATATTTGGGTCTTCACCTTTTACCTTGGTTGGTTCTTTTATATTTCCCAATTTATACATAATATGCCTTGCAAAGTTACTTTTTTGAACCTGCAGCATAGGCTAAAGAAATTTGTATGGGACAGGTGTCCATTTTGGAACCTGAAACATGGTATTAGTGCTTTAGTTATTTACTAAACTTATTTTGTTATATATGGGTGCACTGATTATTTATTTACAGCAAAAAATGGATCAGCCTACACACTGTGGGTAGCCACAAACTGAGATTATATCTCACACACCAATCGGGTACTGTTTGGTACCGAAGTATACTTTATTGTTATGGGTATGGATAAAAGGGATGTGTGCATCTTCTGATGGTTGATTTTATTTCTTCTTAAGATAGTGTTTGGGTAGAGGATCGAGCCTATGATTGAGATGTTTTGTAGTAGTTTTTTCACTCTTTAATTATTTTATATCATGTAGTATATTCTTGTACACCTATTTCCCCTACACACCTCTTTTTTTGTAGACACAGGGGCATCAAACTAATCATTATGGTATTTATTAATGTTCTAATTTAGTCAATTTTTAATTATATTGATCATATTATTACATTACTTCCTCTTATCTCACCTTTTTTATATGCATACATTATTTATTATTTACTGTTTACTATTGTTCATACTCTGATCTATGAGGTACTAGTCTCCCCATAGAAAAACCTTAGGCCCTAACTATTATTTTTAATCCTTTGGTGTTCTGGGAGATGTCCTTGAGGTCTTGTGGTGACAAGTCAGGCTACTAGATTAGTGGTAAGTCAGGTCGGGATGTTACAAAGTGGTATCAGAGCCTTTATTTTTTTCCTTTATCTTACTATTTTGTTCTAGTAGATAAAAGAAAAGGAATGTGTCAGTTCTTATTAAATTGTTGTGTCAGGGACTAATCACCCCACCCATGGGAAAATGATTATGTTTCGAAGGCTGGGATTGTTTTTCATGTTGATTGATGTTACGGTTGTTTTGATTTCACCTTGATTTATTGATGTACATTCTTCTTCTTATTTATTTTTGAGATTTCTAGTATTTTTCCATTGGCATAGTATGGAAAGGAAGTTAAATTACATACATCATAATAGTAACATAGGAATTCACACACTATATATATTTTGTGCCATGTAGGCTATATTGATAGGCTAATTTAAATTATTAACGTGCCCTGTGTGTCATTTTCTTTTCTAAAATATGTTATGTTATATGTTTCAATAACATGCTTAGTTTTCACTTTTTGAGGTGATTTATCACCATTTATTCTTTCTTACTATTACTAGTTAATTTATTAGAGTGCCTTTTTAAAAATTCCATGCGTATATTCTTGTTTGTCATGGTATGAAATTTCCCAACTACAATTAAATGGGATTCAATTTCCAATTCATAAGGAGTATGGGAAACTTATAAGTGGGAAAGTGATGACCCATATAATTGAACCATTATTAATTTTATTAATACACATAAATATCATTTTATAAATTTTTAATCCACTAAATTTTTTTTTATCCTTATTAAATTAGTTGCTGTTAAATGGGAACCAATTTTCAATTTTCAAAGTTTGTGGGAACTTTATGAATTGGAAAAGGGTGTCCCATATAATAAAACTGTTGTATATGCACCATGTATATATATAAAGGATTTAGTATAAATATTGATGAGGTAAAAATTTTCTTTCATTATAGAAAAAATGTTTACGATGAGGTAGGGGTTTCCTACTTCTTGTAATGTGTATGGGTGCATTATAATTTTATGTTGGTGCCACATAAAACTAAACCATATTTTATGAGAATTGTATTTAGAAATTGATGTAAATATAAATTTTGTTCAATTTTTACCAAAATATTTTTGTTTGCCTCATTAAGGATGATACCTCGTTTTCTTAGGATTAATTACCTGTGTTTCTAATTTCATAAAAGCACAACTCAACCCATGTTGGTCAGTTGAGGATTACTATTAATGAAATATTGGACCCACTGATAGAGTTTTAAAACTAAATGTTTACAATGATTGGATTGTTTATATGAATTTGAAATGGTTTAATAAGACCCTAGTAGGGCACCTTTTCTCTTAAATTCTTATAGCCAAACTTCATGGGGGTAAATTATTCTATTTGAAGGTGGTTAATTAATGTGTCAACTTTTGGCGTCTTCTTCTTGAAAATACCCCTTTAATTAATAAAATACCTTTTAATATTTCTTGATCTATTTTTTAGTGAGACCTTATAAATAAAATGAATGGTTTTTAAATTGGGTTATGCGATAATATGAACTAATATGAAATGGTATTTCAATAAAATATTATGTTTAAAAGGATGTTTAGAATAGGTTTCATACATTACCTTATAGATCTTCCCAACAAGGTACCTGATTACTTGCCTTATGGATTATAATAGTTTTCCTTAAGGCATAAGCTTGAAATGTTTAAATAATGAAATGTGTTTTCGTTTAATTATGTAGTATGGAACCTTAAGTGGTGTTTTATCCTAACCCTCATTTAAGTGTAGTTTAAATCCTTCATTCCTTCTACCTAAAAATTGATATTTGATCTTTACCCATATTATTCTTTTCATATATCTTGGGATTAAGCATTTTTGCCTCTCAAACTTAGTGACCTTATCAAGCTTGACCCCTTGGTTGGGTTGATGCTTTCTATTTTGGTTAGGGGTTATCTTCCATAGGTAGAACCCTCAAACTATTTGAATCTATTATTGTTTTCTTAAGAACAATCTCTCTTGTGAGGTATTGTTTAGGTGTCATAGTCCCGTGTAGGACACTTGGGTTCCAAAATGAGACCCTGTTTGTAGGTGGTTGTGGGTTGTCTGATCCTTACACCAATTATGATCATTTTTAAATGCTAAATTATAGAAGCATAGATATTCCAAGGGCATAATTGGCCATATATTAGTTCATGAGACTCTTCTTTTTCAATTTGTGGTGTTTGAATACTCAATACAATATCACTCAGATTAATAGTCATATGGGGTAATATGACCGTGAGTTAAATATTTTGGGAATTCCATCATATATTGGAATGTATATGGTTGTTTTCTCTTAGGAATAGTGTTAAGTATTTTTCATTCTTATTATAGAACCTTGTAGTAGTATGTGTTGATATATGTAGTACTCATCTTCTTGTTAAATGGTACGTCAAACTACTGAGTTCTATGTTAATCATTTAATCTGGTATTATTATGTGTTGAACATCTTCAGCTCCATAGTAGTGTGAATTGGGTGTTGTTTAAGGTATAGGAACATCCCAATGTTAGGATGTTTTTTAAAGAGAATCAGGTGTCTAACACACTGGTTATTCATATTTTCCTTTACGCCTAATACTATGATGTATGTGGGATTAACTCAGGATTGGAGTTATGTATAAGTATGAATTTGAATCTGACCTAGTTCCCTTCACTAGATTGCTATATCTATCTCTTCTACTATATTCTTGTTAAATAATTATAACCACCTCTAGGACAAGCAGTTAGAGATCGATTGGCTGTGTGTTGGAACTGATATCCTCCCCTATGATAAATCTGGCCTTCAGGATGCTCCTAAGGTGGGTATCATCATTCCAAATTTGGTTAAATGTTTCCTTCCAATTAGAAGGAGCACAACCTAGAGGTCCATTTCATAATGGTTGGAATTTATTGAAACACAGTGTGGCTAGTAATCCTTCATTCAATTATGTTCTTTTTTGATATCAAATTAATGTCATTTTGTTTGTACAAGAAACCTTTGATGAAATAATTGGTCAGGAACGGCCCATGGTGGTTGTCTTTGGATGACCATGGGATACCTTAGTCGGTGAAGGTGTCCGGGTTGGGTCGTCAATGTGTCAGTAGATGTAGTCGATCTCTTCTAAGGAAGTCAGCCAGTAAAGGTTCGATTATCCTTTCCTTTTCTTTTATCGGGGTTAGTTTGAAAATATAGGGAGCACTTCTCCCTATATATATAAAAGGTGTCTTGAATCCTTTTTGGAGAATGTTGAAACCTCTTTATGTGCTCTTAGATTTATGTAAACCATGTCTTCTATCTTGGTATTATCTGGGCACATTGAGAGAGTGATGGTCTTAAACCACAATAAATTTTAAAATCTATTGGGATTGTTGGGTGTTTTCGACCAGATTTAAAATAAAGAAACATATTTTTTCTTAAAGGAATGGTTAATCCTATGTGATACCTAGTTTTATAATATAAGAAATCTGGGGGTGGACTCAAGGTCACTAGTCATATTGGTCTTTTGAGACCACCATACATATTTCATTCTAGGATCAATCAATGATCTGACGTAGACGTCTTATCCTTATACCAGTGTACTACTTGTATATATAGAGTATGGATTATATGGGTTAGTTCCTTGGACTTTGTTTTGTTTAATTAGAGGTTTTCTCAAAATTGTAATTGAGCTCGGTGGTAATTCATTAAAATGGTTGATGGTTCCAGCAGGCTGTATCTAGGTAATGCATTTGTTTGTGATGAGGCACGATAATTAAATAGTCAGGTGATATTTGGATATGGAATGTAACCAGAAGTCAAGTATGTACTTTGGTGTATGTTTTTGTGGAAAATGTGAGATTACATGGAAGAATTCATTGTTGTTTTATAGTAAAATGATAGCCACCAAAGATGTTCATTTGAGAGTAGTCAGTTAGAGGTGGCTCGACTGGTGAACCTTCCAGTTGCTGGGGTATAGTTTTCAATAATTAGTTTAAATCACACTGTTAGGTTAAGGTGGGTGTGGTATAAATGGATAAGTATAAATTTCAAGACAGTTCACGTGATTAATTTTAGTTGGGTTGAATGAGATTCAACCATTTTTTTCTGTGAGGTCTCTATTATGGCCTCAGAGGTAATCAAGATCTCCTAGTTACTAGAATATCTCCTAGAGCATCATTAGAATGCATGGAGGTGTTTCTTGTAGGAAATTACTATTGGATTTTGTTCCCTTAAAACCAAATTCTTTTATACTTTATGATAAACATGAATTCATTTTATGAATATTAATAAACTACATATCACATCGTGATAGTTCTTCTACGTGACATAATATGTGATAATGTCCTAAGAATAATTGTCACGTTAAAAGGTCATAGAAGATCCCTGCTAGGATGAGGACCCATAAGATCCATGAAACTATTATTGAATATATATTCTATGGCCAGATGTTATCATTTGAAGCGACATAAATGATATAGGATATTAGGGGTAGGGACTCATGAAACATTGATGCACCTTATCATGGTGTAAACCCTTGGTGATATCCATGAGGATATTATGAGAACAAGACTCTCCAGTAGGAAATAAACATTCATAAGTGTCATTAGATGTTCCTGTATGTGGATGTGTGTAGTGGTACTTGGACATTAAGATTATTACTAATTGGTACTATGACTTACACACATAGATTTATTGACGAAAATCGTGACAACAGATGTTCTCGACAAGGTAGGATATGTTTGGTGTGTCACGATTAATACTGCATTAATGAATAATGAGAGAAAGGATTTATCACTTCTATGGATGTATATATATCATGAACTTTTATGGAAATGATATAGCCTAACTAACATGGGTTGATGTCACATTCATGAAAAACAATGGATTAGAGATATTAGGACAAATAGATTATATTACTCGATAAGCATTTGTATGAGGTGGAATTTCATTATGCCACCAAATTCTTTCTCTTGGGTTCCTTGACCAGTTCCTAGATAGAAATCCGGGACTTTAGGAAGGACCACCTAAATATTGGGGAGCATCGTCATCCAATATATTGAAGAGGAAATGAAGTGATTATTTATATGGTTAAAATGATAAGGTAAGCCCCATCTTGTTGTTTTAATCACAAAGAGAGCCCTGGATCAGGTCTTGGTAGTTTGAGTGTTGGATGCTTATGATGTTCTCAAATGTGTTTTGGGTGTTTGGAAATGCTACATGACTTTTTGAATGAAACATCAAAACCAAATTAGGCTAGGTGATGTCTTAATTATTCCTAGAGGATTATGGGAAATGAGATGTTCTAAGGTGGGGAGGTTGTAATGACCAAATTTTTAGGCAATAAAAATTTTCAAGGGAATTTGCGTTTTGACCTTTATTGGATTGGATGATTTTAAAACCGATCCTTGGAAAAGAATTCTGAGAGTAAAAAAAAATTGATGTGCCTTCTTGGACTTGTGTGATTCATCATGAGTCTCATGGGTGTCTTGGCGAGTTTTAGGAGAGACATGCCCCATAATTCAAGGTTTGGGTTACTGATAATGGTACAAGGTTTGTTTGAAACCGTGTGGCCCCCAATAGCAAACTGGGTAACTAGTTTCATAGGAGCAGAATGGGTCACATGTCTTGTGAATGATTTAACCAAAACATGTGCCTAGCATGTATAGATAATTCCACTAAGGTAGTAACCTCATACAATTCATCGTATGGTTGGTTCATTGTTAGGAAAATCATGTGGGACAATTGTGTGAGGTTGGGTTCCTTGGTAGAGGGTTTTGCACAGTTGGGGCACGATTTGACCAAACCATGCTGCCAAATAGTGCGAATCATTTTTGTGGGTGACATACCTATTTTCTTTATTGAAGGTTTTAAACATCCTTTTTATTTTTCCCCTCTTCCCCCATTAGGAGTCTCCTTTACCACACCTATGGAGCTCTCCTCCTCCTCTTTCAATGGATCAAGGTAACTCCTTTAATTATCTATTAAATCCTAAACTGTCAAAAGCAATGGATAGCCCTCAGTGAGCTCTTCGATCTGAACTCCTGTATTTCTAGTTTTCTCTACCATCTGTTTTTCTATTCTGGTATAATGGAATTTTCACTATTTTTGGGATATTTGAAAAATAATTAAATTTATTCCATTATAGGTCGAATCAAGCCTCGATAGCATGAAAGTGGGGTGCAACTACATCAAGGTAGATGGTATAGGCTCCTTCATAGATTAGTGTCTCTTTTTTAATGTAATGTAATCATGCTACTCAACAGACCCTTCTAATGATTCCCTGATATTGTTTAATAAATGAAATAAAGTGGTTTTCGGTGTCTGTAGTGGCACTAGAATGAGGAATAACCCATTCGAGTGTGTTCTTCATGCCTTTTCCCAACCCTTTGGGTGTGTTATCCTAAATTAACCTTTTCCATGAGTTGTATTTTAGTTCCTTTTTCATTTCATATATTTAATTATTTTCATTTTTTCCATGTGTAATTCAATACGCTACTGATCATTCTTCTTGATAAATTTTATTTCCCTTTAGACAAAATTCTTATTCTTATAACATATGTGTTTCAATGTTCCATGCACCCATGCCTTATTTAAATTCGGTTTCATAATCCCTTTATTGGATTGAATACAAATTTCATACTATTCCAGGATATATAGATTGGGATTTTTACTATCATTGGTGACATGTGATCAGATACATTTAAATGTTATGTGCTTAATGATTATGACATTATTTTGTGCCATGAAATATATGATATGCTTGGTAAGCTTATTGGCTTGAAATAGTGTAATTAAAGTGATGACATGTAATTTATTTTATACTACTCTTTGTCACTTATGCCTCACGACCATTATTTTCTTTTATTTCATTCATTTTTTCCTTTCCATATGATCGTGTAATTGTTGTTGGATTGAATTGTATATCTGGTTTTCTTGGTAAGCATGTGGTATTGATATGGATACATGGCGGAATGTGATAATATATATATATATATATATATATTCCTTGCCTTGTTATGTGCTTTACATGATATGGATCACTTGTTATGGGCCAGGATAGAAAATAGGTATTGTATTAATGATAACATTGAGGGATTTTCCATGCTCAGTTGGTTACGAATCGACACGCTGGGAGTGATTCTTTGGATTACTGGGTATGGGATTCTCGGGTGGTTTCTTATACTAGCAAGTAATACTGGTTCCCTTGGGGAGCAACTGGGGAAGGACTGATTAGAAATATGGATACATAAGGTATTGGTTTATACTCAGTCCCCTATTTGAGATAATTGGGATAGACTACAAGTCACCATCCCTGAGTGATAAAAGGTATGTAATATGGGTTTCCATGAATGGACTTAGTGGTATTGTGTTATAATGGATGATCTCGTAGTAACCCTTGGGGTTTTTTTAGATCACCGTGGATGGGCTCAGGACTCCACCACTGGATTTGATGGATTGATTGATTGCATTGATTTATTTCTTATTCAGATGAGCTACATAATTTATTATCTTTATGAGATTTATTGTTCATATGGGTTGTTTCACTTCTTCCAAATTCGAATACTTGTATAATGACATTATAATGTGACCTCTATGCTGAAGAACAAACTTGAGGTATTGATCATCTACCTTGGATGGTTTTTTATATTTCCCCTTTTATACATATTATTCCTTGCATGGGTACTTGTTTAGATCTCCATCATAGACTGAAGAAGGTGGTATGATACATGTGTCCATTTTGGAACCATGACCATGGTATTAGTGCTTTAATTATTTTCTTCTATGATTTAATCATATAATGGAACATTTTTTATTTAATTACAACATCATATGGATTGACCTAAACTCTGTGGGTTCCAGCCTACTAATATTATATCTCAAGCCCTGCTCAGGTGTCGTTTGGTACCTGAGTAGAATTTATTCTCATGGTTATGAATACATTGGATTATTGTGGTTTCTGATGGTTGATTTTCTTGCATCCTATGATAGATTTTGGGGTATAGGACTGAGCCAATGATCAAGATGTTGTGTTGTATTTTTTTCCCTTTTGTATTATTATAGATAATATAGTATATTTTTATACCCTTGGTTCACCTACAATCATATTTTTTTATAGACACTGGGACATTTAAGCATTATTAATGTATTTATTGATATTTTACTTCCACCAATTGTTTACTTATATTGTTCAGATTATTACATTACTTCTGTTGTTGAAGCTTGTTTATATGCATCCAATATTTATTATCTATTTTTTAATGTTGTGCATACTCTGATCAATTGGGGGAATAGTCTCCCCATGGACACACCCTAGGCCCTCACTACTAGTGAGAACCCTCTAGAATTTGGGGAGATTCACTTTAGGTCTTATGGTGACCGGTCTGGAACTTGATTAGTGGTTAGTTGGGTAAGGATGTTACACATCCCAGAACACATGTCCATCAATATCTTCCACTTAATATCAGCAAAAAAACTCATCAAAAACCACTTATCAACTGATTCCTTCATGACTTATGTCAACAATTTTATTCTAAATGCATCAGAAACCACATTTCTTTTCCCATGTGTGTATGTAATATCAAAATAAAAAGTTTGTAGATAATCTACCAAGCATATATGTCACAATTTAATATCCTTTTATGTAAAAATATATTTCATACTCTTATGATATGAATACACTGTAAATTACTTCCCAATGAGATAGTGAAACCAAATTTTGGGTTCCTAAATAACCACTAGAAACTCATATATCAAGACACATCTCAAACATGTACCAGAAGAATCACATAAAACATCATAACCTAAACCTAATTATGAATGAATCAAAACTTGTTCTAAATTCATCCTCATTTTCATCTCTTCCAAATATCTCTGGCTGTTGTTATTCCATTCAAATGTTTCACCCTTGGAGGATAAAGTAGTGATCAAAGATGTGAGCTTAGAGAAATTATGAAAAAATTTCTATAGTAACAAGCCAAGCCCAAGAATCTACATATCTCAAACACATTTCTGGGATACTCTCACAAAATAATAGCCTATATATTTTCAAGATCCAGTGAGATGCCCCTATCATAAATCACATGTCCTAGAAATTTTACTTCAAAAACACAAAAATTAGTGTTAGAAATCTTACCATATAGACGATGTTCCTTTAAGGCTCAAAGAATGATAATCAAATGGTCTTTATGGTTATCATATAACTTGGTGTAAAAAATATATTTTCCAAAAACAAAACAAAAAATGATTCCAAAAACTGATGAACAATCTAGTTCATCAAATCCCACTACTACTAAATGCACAATATACAACAGTAGCCTTTATCAGCTCTTTTTTAGCCTTGATACAGTGTTAACTTTATTATCGCTTTTTCTTGAAAAATAAATGGTACCTTTATCAAAGATTTATTTTTAGTATTGATAAAGGGGATCCTTTATCAGCATTTTTTTAGCGCTGATAAAGTTACTAATCGCGCATTCCAGTCCCACATCAGAAATCCATAGGTTAGGTCGCTCCTTTATATATCATTGTACCACATCATATGCTTAGAAGGATACTATAGGGATGGGATCCTCCATACCTATTACAAATACTTTTATATGGGCCCCTTCATTGGCCCGTAGGGGTCGAGGACCACTCTATTCTCCCCTTGGGCCTTGGCCCACCCTCATACGCACGACTGATTCCCACACGACCCGACCCACCTTTGTGATGGAACAATACATGGTATGCCCCCCATTTTTTAACTAATTAAAAAATTCATGTATTAAACATATGAAATCAATTTAAATAATTAAACAAGTAAAATTTTAAATGAATAAAGTAAAAAAATATTAGATTTTTTAATTAAATAATATTTAATAAATTTAATATATATATATATATATTATTAATATTAAAAAATTTATATAATAAATATATAAATATATATAATGAATAAATTTAAATAATTAAATATATAAAAATTAAAAATTAAAAAATTAAAAAATATTTAATATTTTATTAATTAAATAACTATTAATTAAAATAAATAAATTTAATATACCTATATATAAATTATAAATATTAGAAAAAATTATTTTGTAAATATATATATATATATATATAAATTGAATAAATTGTAATAATTGAACAAAAAAATTAAAATGAATATATTTAATTAAATAAATAAATTAAAAATGAATAAATGAAAAAAATTATTCAAAAAATATTAATGAAATGATTAATTAAAAAAATGAATAAATTTATTATAAATATATATATACATTAATTATAAATACTAAAAATGATATATATAAAATATAAATATAGAAAATTTATAAAATGTAATAACTAAAAACATATTAATTTCTTATTTATTTTTAATGGTTTTTATATATAATTATTTATTATTACATTTAAAAAAGAAATATATTCATATATATTTCAATATATATGTCAATATATATAATATTACCTGAAATATGATTTATATAATAGAAAATATTTATACCTTTATTAAATAAGTCATATATTTAGTGAGGAATCATTTATAATTAAAAAATATAAATATTAATTATAAAAATTAACTAATTGTATCATGTAGTAGACATTAATTAATGTTATTTTATTTTAAAATTAACCATAAATCAGATGTGTGTTATATTGATTTCACACATACATATATGTAATTAATTCATTTTTGATATAAAAAATTAAAAATGAATAAAATAGAAACTTGTTAAAACAATTCTTAATGTAACAATTATTAATAGAAATCCATATATTTAGTGTGTGTGTGTGTATAAATGTTAATTATATAATATATATTCAATACAAATACATAAGATTTATAAATTTTAATAATTAAAAACATATTAATTTCTTATTAGTTTTTAATGGTTTTTAAACATAATTATTCATTAATACATTTGATATTGATATATATTCCTACATATATATATAATATTTCCTCAAATATGTTTTATAAAATAAAAAATATTTATTCTTAGATTAAATAAGTGATATATTTAGTGAAAAATGTTTTATAATTAAAAAATAATATTAATTTAAAAAATTTACTAATTCTATTGTGTAATGGACAGTAATTAAATGTCATTTGATTTTTCAATTTAAAATATATAAAATGTTTGATGCATTAATTTCACACATACATATATGTAATTATTTCAAATTTATATTCAGCAGAAGCACACTAATCATTATTTAATTAATGAACCCTTATATAGAAATACATACACATAATATTTATACAATTTATTCAAATTTTAAGATTTATCTTAGAATTTCATTTAGATACATGTTAAATTTAATATTTTATGTCTTTAATAGGTAGATTTTATTTATTTTTTTAATATTATTACAATTGGGTATTATTTATTTATTTATTATATTTTTTTGGAAGATAATAATTTTATAATATTTATTTATATATATTTTTTTACTATGATTTAATAATTTCAAATTGATTTATTTTCATTTTGATATATATCCACATTTTTTTAATGAATAATATTTATTTAATTAAACTTATACATTTTTTCAAAATTTTTAACGTGTACTAATTTATAATTATTCATTTTCACTCATTTTTAATATGCCTGCATTTAATATTTCATCTTAATTAATAATGTAAAAAATATATTTGTAAATAAATATATTTATAAATGTATATTTATTATATTTATAAAATTATATATATAATTTTAAATAATTAAATATTATTTTTAAAAAGAAGTATTTATATAATTATATATAATAATTTATTTATTTAAATAATTAAGAAATTATAATAAATATATTTCTATAATAAATATATTTACTATGTTTATATTAATATTAATATTTATAATTATTTATTATATATATATGTAATTATATAAATATATATATAATGATATAAATATATTTATAATTATAGAATTATAATAATTATATTTAAATAATGAATATATTTATTATATTTAGAAATATTAAAATACATTTTATCTGTGTTAAATAAGCACATATAGAAGGTATCTTTATCAGTAGTAAAACATAAGTGCTGATAAAGAACAGTGGTTATTATTTTAATGTTGATAAATTGTATCTTTACTAGTATTTTTCTGGAAGCGCTGATAAAACCATCATCAATCCATCTAAAATAACCCTTACAGAACCAATTTCATTCATGCCGCTCAAGCTCTAATGGAACTCCAATACTGTCTTCACTTCTCCATGACTTTTTCTGAAATGAATCAATCATCGATTCTTAAGTATTCTATTTTTTTCTCCTATCTTGTTCCTTACTTGTCTAGAATCCTTGGGTTATGTTAATTCTACTCCTTCTTGGCTCGGTGCTATCATGGGTTCCTAGATTAGGGTTCTACAGATTCTCGTTCAAATATTTTTTATTCCATAAGCTTGGATGATCAATACTTCACCCTTCGAGTTCAATGAGCCTCATACAATTGTTCTTGGTTCCTTCCTATTGAATTTTTGGCCTCAAATTTTTATGCCACCATAGATGGTCAACATGTTGTTCATTTATTACACATGGCGTAAAATAATTACATGATGACCTGAAATCTATGTGGTTATCCCTGTGAAATTAACAAGGATACACTTTTTTTAACAAAGGACTACACATCGTACAGTCTTGTATTATCCAGTAAGAATTCTTGGAACTTGTAGACAGGTTATTCTTATTTCATTGTAATGTCTCTAATTGTTCATGTATTACTGTGGAATATTATATGGATTATTTTTAGAGTCAGTCATTGAGACGGTGTGAGATGTAGGTTCCGGGCACATCAGAAGTGCAGGATGGGAATGTACCCATGTTTTCAAATTTTCAGATTTGATGATCAATCTGGAATCAATACGACGATGAACACCTGTATCCATGGAATTGAATCCAAGGTAAAAGGAAAAGGAATGAACTTTGAATAGAGAAGAGAGGATCATCATATTTTGTCAATAATTAATTTAATTAAATTATAAAACTTCCTCCAAGGTGAATATTTCTTTGTTGATGTGTCGACCATGGGTCTGAGTTGTATCTTCATTGTGATGTACAATCGAAGAATAGAAATCCTCCAGTGTTGATCAACACGTGCTCCACGTATCTCCAGACGTCGCCGATGGAGTCTCCAACTGCTAGTATGGTAGATTCTTGTGCTTGTGATGTATGCCTTTGATGCCTTCAGAATCACTTCCAAAGAGTCCACCTTGATCTAGTAGAGGGGGATCTTTCTCATTCTTAAGATCATTCTTGGAGAGCGAAGAGTTCTCTATGCTTGAGAGATTTTCTCAAAGGATGTATTTCACACAACGATTGAGTATCCGGTCGAATGACCCGTTGTATTAAATAGAGAACAATAACATAAAGGGGAATTTAATTCACCATGAAAAATAAATAATTTTCACATGTGTCGTTAAATAATTTATTATTCTATGTGAAACCCCATTTCAAATAATAATAGAAATGAAATTATTTCCAATAAATTTTTATAACTTTCTTGTTATATTTAAATATTATTTATCCAAAAAATATTTAATATTATTTCCCACCATACCCATAAATTGGTCTTCCATTCCTCCTCAATATTTATTGGGCCTTGAATAATGGCTATTTATTTATTAAATAAATATAACATCATTATTCACCGATAAGTAAATATTATATCTGAAATATATTCTATCAAATAACTAGAGACAAAATATATGCAATCAGGCATACTTGAATAATTATTAAACCAAAACTCGGAATAATATTTATTCAACTTATTAAATAAATAAATTATTTAACTGTGATACTGAATACACTTAGATTGTGACCCTCTTGGACCCTTTCTTGTTGGCGTTAGGTGTACTAGCCTAAATTACAGGATTATAGTCTATCAACGGGTCAAGGAACCCGATAGAAAGAAGTTTATGTCACAACGACATGTTACCTTATATGAATGCTTACCATGTAAAATAATCCCTTTGTCCCGATATCTCCAATCAAGAGGGTTGCATGAAAGTTCCATCAAGCCATGTGCTCGATTTCTCAGTCTGTGACTTCCCAGAATTTTACTTTCCTAGAGAACACCATGGCCATGGATTTAGTTCAGATATATCATTTTCATCAAGCCTAAGATATCTACTTTTGTAGAAGTGAAAAATATTTTATCACAGTATTCATTAATGTAGTATTACTCATGACGTACCATACATATCCTACCTCACCTCAAAAATCTATCATCAATGTATTTGTCAATAAATCTATGTGCGCGAGTCATAATACCCATTAATAAAAATCTAAAAGTCTATGGACCAATACCCATGTTCGTAGATAGGAACATCCAATATGAATGTGGATTTCCTACTAGCGTGTCTTTTTCTAATAATATCATCCTGGATATTAACAAGGGCACACACCATGAGAAGGTGCCTCAAAGTTTCATTACTCCACACCCCTAATAGAATATATCATTGGTGTCCCTTCAAATGATATTATCTATCCATATAACATATATTCAAGAATAGTGTCATGGAACTTATGGGTTGTCATCATAGTTGGGATCTGTTATAACCTTTTAATGTGATAGATATTCTTAGGATATTATCACATTCTTTTTCACACATAAGAACAATAATGATGTCATAATTAGTTTTTTTAATATTCATTCAATGAATACATGTTTATCATAATGTACAAATAAGTAGGATTCTAGAGAACCAAATCCAATAGACTCCCACTTGCCGAAGATCCAACTGTTAACAACCTTTCTTCCTCTAGCTCTCACTAGCTCTCACATGATATTCATGAATCTTCTAAGATAAGAAATTAGTCAACGGTCCCACCACGTTCTCTTCCACGGACACTATGTTCACTACAACTTCACCCCTTTGATAGAAATCCATCAAGAGGTGATACTTTTAGAGTATGTGATTTTTTTTGATGTGACCATGTTTGTTTTGCAGGATCCACCACTGTAGTATTATCACAATATAGTGTAAAGAGATCATTACTGCTAGGAACCACAACAAGATACATGAAATAGTTCTGAATCCAGACGTCTTCCATTGATGCATTAGAAGACACTATATATTCAGACTCCACTGTAGAATCAGCAATAACTAGCTCCTTTGAAATCTTCTAGCTCAAAGCTTCTCTTTTGAGATAGGAAACACATCCTGATTATGACTTCAAATCATTCTGATCTTTCTGAAAACCGACTTCAACATACCCTATATTGAAAATATCCTCATCTTCTCCATATGCCGGGAACATATCCTTAGTTTTTCTCAGATACTAAAGGATATTATTGAAAGCTACCCAATTTTTTCCTCCTAGATCTTGTTGATATCTCTCTGCCATGCTTCGTACATAGGAAACATCAAGTCAGGAACATAATATGGCATACATGATAGATCCTATCAGTAAAGTGTATAGAATAATAGTCTTCCAATATTCCTTATGTTTTTTCTGGGGAACATTTTTCTTGGAATGATGTATACCTTGTGACACTAGAACCAATATCCTCTTGGATTGTTCCATACTAAATTTATATAGTATCTATTCAATGTATGTAATTTGACTTAGTCCAGGAAACCTCTTGGATATATCACGAATGATCTTGATCCCTATAATGTAGGCTTCTTCACCTATGTCCTTCTTCGAGAAGCACTTGTTCAACCAGTTCATGACTGACTAAAAGACTGGTATGTCATTTCTAATAAGAAATATGTTGTCAACATACACTACTCGAATAATGACTACATTTCCATTAAATAGCTTGTATACACATGGATCACATTCATTCTTAATGAAATCAATTTTTCTTATGGATTCATAGAATAGAATGTTACATGACCGAGATGATTTTGTTAATCCATAAATGTATCTCTGCAACTTTCATACCCTTTTTTTCATCACCTGGTGTCACAAACCCTTCTAGTTGTGTCATATAGACATGTTCCTAAAGGTTCCGGTTAAGAACTTACATTTTTAAATCTATCTTCCAAATCTAATAGTCATGGAAAGATGATATGTAATGAATGATTCTTATGGATTTAAACATAGAAACTGGTGAAAAAGTTTAATCTTGTTTAATTAATTATAGTTGTTTACATCCTTTTTCCACCAGCCTTTTTTATAGGTACTAACATGACATTCCATGTCCAGTTTTTTCATGAATACACACTTACACCCAATAGGATTTACATTAATTGCCTCATCAACCAGAACCCAGACACGGTTCTGATAGATAGAATATATCTCATAATTAATATCTTCTATACATATTTAATCTTCGAATATCACTACTTATTCCTTGTAGTAGATAGGTTCATCATTGTCTAATAATAACGAGTCACCATCTTCGGTGATAAGAAAAACATGTCTCTCTGGTTCCCTTACCAATTTTGTACTCTTACATAGTGTGTGTATTTCAGGAACTACCTATTCCATAGGGACCTATAGAACATGTTTCTATACCAAATCATGTGTATATTGAGCATCAACTTCATTGAATTCAACCATTCTCCCACTATCATGTTTCAGGAAGTTCTCCCTCTTAAGAGATATGAGATTTCTGGAAATATTCACTTTCTTATATGAGGGGTTGTATGAGTAGTAACCCTTTGATTCTTTGGGATACTATATAAAGATACACATCATGCCCCAAGGTGATAGTTCGTTTCCAGATAAATCATTAAAAATTTACCTCACATCCCAATACACGTGTATGAAACAAATTGGGTTTCTTTCCACTCCATAGCTCAAACGGAATCCCATTTTCCACCTTACTTGGTACTTGGTTTAATGTTTATGCCACAATTTTCCATGAATATCCCCAAACGGATAATGGAATATCTTCATGAATCATAATTGACCTTACCATTCCCAACAAGGTATGGTTCTTCCATTCACTAACACCATTCCACTGTGGTGTATAAAGTGGAGTGAGTGGAGATAGAATCACATACTCCTGTAAAAGGTCATTGAACTCTTGGTTAAGATATTTTACACCTTGATCTGATCGAAGATTTTTTATCATCTTACCATGATGATTCTATACTTCATTCTTGAACAGTTTGAATTTCTCAAAGTACTTGTACTTGTACCACATTAAGTAGACATAGCCATATCTACTCAAGTCATCAGTAATAGTAATGAAGTAAGAATATCCACCTCTAGAATCTACTAAAAATAGTCCACACACATCAGTGTGTACCAATCCTAGAAGTTAAGTGTCCCTTTACCCTATCCACATAATGGTGGTTTGGTCATTTCCCTTTCAAAAAAGCATGACATCAAACAAGTGGTTTTAGCTTAGAACAGTCTAAATAAGTATATTTACAAAGCTTTGTTAGGTGTATATCATTTATATGACTAAGGTGGTGATTCCAAACCTTGGGGATGCATGAGTAATGTGAACTTGTTTTATTATCAATTTTCCACACTTAGATCTCGTAATTTAATACACACATACTATTATTTAAATGCGCCATACCATAACATATGTTGTCCTTATAAAAGTGACAAAATTTATTCCTGATCTTGGAAATAAATTGATTTATTTCTAAATTTGATACAAAAATTATTTTATTGGTAACACTAGGTACAAAATAATAGACCTGGATAACCAAAATCATTCCCACTAGGAATGTGAGATGGTAGTCACCAATGGAAAGAGCATCCAACCTCTCACCATTGGTAGCTCACAGATCCACCTCTCCTCTGAAAATTTTCTATAATCTACTTGGTTCCTAAATTTGAATATATATGTGATCCCCACACGCTGTATCTAATTCCAAATGTGTTGAAACAGATTGATTTCACTAAATAACGAGAGCACCATTAGCTTCCCCTTGCCTTTGGGAGTCGTTCCTCTTCCAGGGGTTTGACTTTCCACATGCAAAGCATACCACGTCCTCTTCCTTGCTCTGCCTCTGTATCTTCTTCTTCTTTGTCTGAAGGTTCTTGGAGGCTTTATATTTTTTATAAATCTTAGGTCCATTTTCCTTATCCTTCCTCTTCCTATTCACCATAAGGAATGTGGGTTTTTCACCCCCCATGTCCTTATCAACTTGGTGAATTAAGGTAAGAAGCTTCGATAGACTCTTATCATTATTTCCCATTTATAATTCACCATAAAACTAAAAAAGGTTTTAGGCATTGATTATTGTTTGATATCTGTATAAAAATATTTTGGGAATTTAATCCCTAAGATGTCAAGATTCTCAATGTATCCAATAAGCTTGACTACATGTGGTCTAGATGGTGCATACTCTCCAAGAATGTTTGTGAACAAAGAATTGGAGATCTCATACCTATCTTTTCATGCCTTCTCTTGATAGAGATCTAGTACGGTGATACATCATGCTATAATAATCCATTTCCTCGTGTTGCTTCAACAACTCATTGGTCATGGATGATAATAAGAGGCAATGCACATTTTTAGTATCATTAATATGTTATTAAAACATAGAGAGTTCATCATTACTCACCTCATTTCCGAGCGTAATTGGTAAAGGCTCTTCCATCACATAAATTTTCCTCCCATATGAAATGATAACCCGAAGGTGCCTTTTCAACTTTGTGAAATTGGTGTTGGTGAGAATGTTTTCCTTATCTAGTATGGGTTGAACTGTTATGATTGATTTCATTTTAATTGTTTCTAAAATTTAATATGAACAGAGTCTTATTACTTTGTCTTTAAAAATATAGACAAATAAATAAAATAATATATATTAGTCTCCCACTATTTTTTGGAAAACCAATAACCCACACCATTGGATTTGGAATATCTTATTTCTTGGATATTATAAAGAAAATCATCCAAATTTCCCTTCTCATCACCCCAACTGGGGTTGCTCAAGCATCTTAAAAGAATTTAGGTAGGCTTTCAAAATTCCAACTGCATTAACTCACAACTCTATGATCTGTTGAGTGGACTCCCCGATACTGAAATCCTTAATTTTGTATTTCCTCAAAATTTGCCTCTTAGTTACACCACATATTTCTAGGGCAGTAAACCCTTTATGTAAACTATGTTATGTAAACCCAAAACATAAAATTATAATTCACCGATAATTGAAATCACCCCAACTAGTGTTGGTCAAGCACTTCGAGTTACGGTTCGACTCTAACCAAATTAATAGAAGGTTATACCGACATAATATTTAATTGTTGGATTTTATCCTTTATGCCTAAATTGCGACATATTATCATTTCATGATATTTTTAATATTAAGTGGGATATACTTAAGTGATTAACCATGTATATATATTATAAACACATATGCCATTTTATATTAGTTCCTTATTGTATTCATGTTAGTTCATTGATTATGTGATCACATCAAGCATCTATAATAAACAACCATATAGCTGACAGAAATAAATAAATGGTATGATCATGAGATTTACTATTGGTTAGTCTATCTAGAAGTTTATAACAAACCCTGGCCTATGGGGGAAACACCTTGAAATGTTTAAGGTTTGTGTTTACAACTTTCCACATGTCTGCCTTTGTATCTCCTTGGATTGGCTTCTCCTTGGATCAGAACATGAACCACCTCCACTAGTTGGAGAGGTCAATAAATTAAATATGATTTTAACTCACATGATTGTGAGGGGTAAATGGGGTTTATATAAGAACCTGATTCTTCCTTTGAGGTATGGGTATTATTTTTTCCTTTTCTTTTTAAGTTGTTTTTGAGAAAAAGAGGGGGGGATTTGGGCAGTTCTAGGAATTACCATATTACATACCATGAACTTCCATGTACACGCTCTTTATAAGTTTGGAATGTACTAGCAGTATGATCGATGAGTACATGACTTGTGGTGACAGTGTAAAAATAATATACTACACGGTGCGTAGTGTTCCTTAGCATGTCGTGTATTTTTATTTTCCACGTATCGACTGAGACCTTGACATGTTCTTAACCATGTGATGCGTCAAAGCCATGTGTTGACCTAGAAACCCATGTAAGTCAGAGTACAAAAAATATATTACACGGCATGTCTTCCTTAATACACATGATGCACTTTTCTATTCTCTTTTATAGGAGAGTGTCACGTGTCATTTCTAAAAATACATTATTCTTTCCCATTTTCAGACAATGATTCTTCGGGAGGCCAAGAATGTTTCTTCTCATAGATTCTTCATCTGGAATATTTTCTTCAATCCATTGGTGACTACTAGAACGCATAGGAAGGGCTAAACTCACTCACCCTATTCCGTTCTTGTTTCTTTACGTCAAACACTGCAGTTTCCATCCGAGTAGAGTTTCCTGGATTTGACAGAAAATGAGATCTACAAAGATCAGATTTGTATTTGAGGTTGATATCGAACTTACATACATATATGAGTCTAAGTTAGGTGGTGCATACCCTATATAGTTTTTTTGTGGTCATTTTGGGGTTGATTCGTTTTAACACAGCGTCGGGTGTTGAGCAAGACCCACGTTTCTTTACATTGAATTCATCATATTCCTTATGGGATGATGTTGGGAATTCCCTAAGATTTTATTCTTGAGAAATACCAGGTTAGAGGTCATTTCTCATTTGGGACATTTTGGCTAGGGGTTCTAAAATGGTTATAATTGAATTTTTTGACTAAAATTTTGAGTTTGAACTGTTTAAGCATTATTAAGTTTTTTAGAGGCTTTAATGACCTTAGTGCTGGTCTGGGACAACAAATGGTTAGTGAAATTCCATTGTTTGATTTTTTTTACTATTTAATGATATTTTTTTGATTACATATGTGTGTGTGTGTGTGTGATTCTTGGTATTACAAATACTGAAACCTTTGGGTTGTGTCTGGCTTGGCCTGGATTATTTAGGTGGTTGTCCACAGGATTGGGTGTCGTGGATGTCGGATTGAGGTAGTGTGATAGTTAGGTTACACATGGCCTGGGATACTTTAGTGGCAAGGACATAGGCTTATGAGTGACATGGTCGTATGATCATGAGGATATAGAGATGTTGGGGCTTTGGTTCCAAATATGGTGATTACCGCTCACCTGTGACTTGGGTTGTGTGCAATTAGATGACTCCGTGATGAGGTAGTTTTGACTGGTCGTGTGGGTAGAGGCCCCCGTAGTTGTGGTTATGTGATTATGGTTTGGGGGTGCTTGTCGTGGATGCTTCATGGAAGGCGAGGAGCTGTCAGATTGTTTGGATGTGCCTATGGGATGTCGGTACGTGATACACAATGTTTCAGGAGGCACTTGGTTCGAGGTTACTATGGCTTGGGCATGCCAATGGGGCATCGGTACATGAGACATGAGGTGTTAGGAGGAACATCGTTCTAGGTTATTATCACATGGGAATGCCTTCGGGACGTCGGTACTTGAGACACAAGGTGACAGGATGCACATGGTTTTAGGTTACTATTTCTTGGATGTGCCTTCTGGATGTTGGTACGTGAGACACACAGTGTCAGGAGGCACATGTTTCCTGGTTACATGATGGAGATTCTAGTGTTGGCTGAAGCAGGTGATGTTCCCTGGTGGCTGTTGAGCACCAGTGGAGGTTGTGTTTACATTTTTCATCGTACTGTTTAATTTCCTTATAGATGCATGCCTTCTTAAACACTTATAATAGGTACACCCCATTGGGTGGTATCCTACAGAGATTCATCTCACACCCTACAAGGGCCCTTCTGGACGCATGTAGACTTTATGGATTTATGTGTAGGAAAGAGATCAGCTTCCGGATAAGGATCATATTAGTAGTTTCATGGAGATGGTTTGGACCTTGAGGTCATGCTTAGATAGAGTTTACTTTGTTTTGATTTCTTGCATGTATTGACATGCTTAATTTATTTCATAGCCACTATTTTTTATCCATGGGTGCCATTATTTATTAACATTTATGACCTGATATCATTGCATTATTGGTTTTTTTAGTAGTTACGGGTGATTTTCCACATTTTGTTCTATATTAATTCCATTTCACTTGTTTTATATTTCTTCCGTTATTTATTTCATATTTTTGTGTTTCCTCTATGCGGGTCTGGTTTGAGTCTGCCATGTCTTTATTACCACTCCATGATTTATTATTATGCTCAGACCAATACATTATTTTCCTCCCTGTTTACACCCTCACTGCTAGTTAAAATCCTTTCGACTTCGGGGAGGTGCACCTAAGATTAGTAACACCTAGCCATTTAACATATTTCGAGTGGTTGTTCGGGTTGGGATATTACAAAGGGGTCTCAAAGGAGGTTTCTCTTGATTGGGATTTAGTCGCAACATTTGATTGACTACTAATTATATTGAAACTATTTTTTATTTTTGTTGGTTTACTATTTGCGATATGGTATAATAGAGATAGTTTGTTTATGGAACAAGGTTTCTAGCTTGTTCTTGGGTGCCTGCAGCCCCAGAAATGTGGGATTGACAAAGTTACCTTATGTGGGAAGTGTTGTTTTTCTTTTTCTAAGATTATTATTTATGTGAATTATACCTTGGTGGCTTACATGGTTCGTGATATTATTGATTTTTATATGTGTCCCTTGACCTAGTGAGGTAAGATAGAATTGGTCCTTGGCCTAGTATGGAAAGGCATGATTTTATGGATGTTGATAGGAACCTTTTAGGGTATTTCAATATCATAACTACACTTATTCTTTGTGAAGTGATAATACCAAGTGAATAATATCAATTTCCTTGATATAGATTCTTTTTAAAAGTGAATGGTGAAATTCATGATAGAATTTCTGGTTTATTGCAATGTAGTATACCATGATTTATATTTTATAAGCTTTCATGAGGCATGAGATTTGGGCATGGCTCGTATATGAAAAGGTGGGTACTATAACTGAGGGGATTTTTATCATGAGGATTAGGCATCCTGGACGTCAGTTTTTGATAGTGTGGCTATCAGGATTGGGTGACTTGGTCATCCATTTGAGGAAACAACGGTTATTGGAATAGGTTTGGCCCAATGTACTTATGATACTTGGATCTATTGATGGTGGGTATGGAGGATGTGAGGCAAGGATTATAGGGTTCATGGTTGTGGTAGGGGAGTGTTAGGGTAGTTGTTATGCACTGCCTCTTTACTGCTTTCCTTAATCTGCCATATATATATTATTATTATGTATGTGGTATGTCTGACCATTTATGTTATTCAGCAGGTTCCTCCAATATGGCTCGAGGAAACGTCCGATAGGTGATGGTACAATGTCAAAGGATCACGATCAGGTTCATACAGCTGAGGGATAGGCAGAGCCAGAGCCATAGTTATAGTCTTAGGGACATGATCATATTTGGGATCCAGTGCAGGCAGAGCATCTAGGTTTGGCAGCGTTTGGGCCATGGTTCGACAAGCAGCTATGATCTAGTCATGTATGTGACTTGTAGGGGATCGTCAGTGGTGAGTAGGGTAAAGATCCCACTATGGAATATCTGACATGGGAGTTCCAGTTGTATCACCCGCTACTTTTTCTGGGTGAGGGTGGTCCACAAAAAGCTGAGAAATTGATAGAGAGCTTGCATATGATCTCTAAGTATCTCGAGATACCTACATGGAATATGGTCAAGATATCGACGTACATGTTGAGATTACCAGTGAAGCATTGGTGGGATGTGCATGTTCAGGCTCGCAGACATGATGTACTGGAATGGATGAACACTAAGGATATGTTTTTTTAGCACTTTTTCGTAGAGATTCTAAGGGTAAAGGTATTGGTAGTTCTTGATCCTTCATAAGGGTGACATGTCTATCATGGACTATAAATCTACCTTCCCTAAGATGTCTCATTTTTACTAGGTTTGATAAGCTATAACACATCAAGGGATTGGCATTTCGAGGACGGATTGTGGCACATCATTAAGGTGTAGTTAAACAACTTCTGGTTTACCTCATTCTTGGAGGCAGGGAATTAGGCTCTCATAGCTGAGGGAAACATGATATAAAAATCCTATTTAATATGGACTATGGTTTTAGTTGATGGTTCAGATAGCAGGAGGGGAGGCCAAGATGAGTTACAGTAGGACAGTCAGGCCAAGGACTTAGCTAGAACACCTTATTTTAGTTCATCAGTGGTTTTCATTCAATATGGGAAGCCAAGGCATGTCCGGACTCAGTGTGATAGGCCTCCAAAGGAGTGTCAGGCATGTTGATAGGTTAGACATCTGGTGCGGTTCCTTAGTCATCCTTCTTAGATAGATCCTAGGAAAGGACCAGGATAGAGAGTGGCATCCAGGGTCGATTTAGGATCGGTACTAGGTGAGGCTATCTCAGGCTTCGCTGCACATGAAGGATGTGGCATAGACAGTGGGAACCAAATGATGGGTATGTGGCTGGTGACTGGAGTAGCACTACATTGGTGGTCATGCATCATGTAGTTGTACTTCAGGCTAGGTGCATGCTGTGGAGCTTCTATTGGCTGACCAGGCGGGTGAGCTGATGGTGATCAGAGGTATGCATCAAACGTGGCCATGATTTTTCTTATTTTATTTTGGAATGTCCTGTTGAGGCATGTATGTTTGAGAGCATGAGGTGAACACGATATATGTGTAATGACCAGATGCTAGTCAGTGGGATTGACACCATTTCGGGTGCGTGATATATATATATATATATATATATATATATATATATATATATATATATGAGATGCCTAGCATCAGGAGCAGCGAGGATACAAAATACTTGAGGTGTTGTGGGAATTGGGGCATCAAAGATGTAGTTTACTTGAGGTGCAATGCATCAGGTTTACTATAGAGATTCCAAGGGATGCAGGACCTCATGGAGGCAAACACCGATGTGGTGTGGGATATGTTTGGGTGTCAGGAATGACATGGGGGCACCTGATTGGGTGTAGGGGTGAGGATACATCATATGAGGACCATGGGTTTGGGTAATAGGTTGATGGACCTTTGATTGATTAGAGTTTTGGAACATAGTTGTTCAGGAATCTTTCTCCACCACCCTTGGAAGGGAAATTCGGGGACGAATTGATTTAAGGGGGAAATTTTTTAAGAACCCAGTTCTTTCTTTGAGGTACGGGTCTTCTTTTTCATGTTCCTTTTTATGTTGTTTTTATGAAAAATGGGAGGAAACTAGGTAGTTCTATAAATTTATAGATTACAAGTCGTGTACTCCCAAGTACATGAAGTGTGTAAGTTTTCCATGTATTTCCCACATTCTGGATGAGTACATGTCGTGTCATGACTGTGTAAAAATAATGTACTACACGGCATGTAGTGTTCCTTAACACACTGTGTATATTTCTTTTCCGTGTACTGACTAAGACCGAGCCGTGTGTTGACCCGTGTGATGCGTCTAAGCCATGTGATGGACTGGAAACCCATATAAGTCAGAGTACAAGGAATATACCCCATTTCATGTAGTCCTTAATATATGATGTGTACTTTTTTATTTGCTTATATGGGAGACTGTTGCATCTTGTTTCATAAAATACCTTATTCTTCCCTATTTTTGGATTGTGTTGCTCGAGAGGCCGAGAATGTTTCTTCTCCTAGATTCTTCATTTGACATACACTCTTCAATCTATCAGTGATGGTAGGTTCACATGGTCAAGGCTAAACCCATGCAACCTATTCTGTTGTTGTTTATTTTCCTCACATTATGTAGTTTCCATTGGAGTAGAATTGTTGGGATTTGACAAAAATGTATATCTACGAAGATCAACATCGAATTGGAGCTCGATATCGTACTTACCTACATCAACAAGTATAAGGTTAGTGGTGCATACCATGTTTTTTGTTTTTATGGTCATTAGGGGGTTGTGTATTTTTATCACAACATCTAATATTGATAAAGACCCGTGTTTCATTATATTAAATTGAGTGTATGTCTAATAGGAAGCCGTTGGGAAATCGATTAACTTATTATCCTTGAGTGAGGCCGGATTAGAGGTCATTTCTAATTTGAGGAATTTTTTATGGGGGTGTCAAAGAGGTTATAATTTATTTTTTTGACTAAACTGGTGAGTTCGAACTGTTTAAGCATGATTAAGTTTATGAGAGGCTTTCAAGACTTCAATGCTATTATGGGACAACACATGGCTAGTTCAATTCAACTTTTTAAATTGTTTTGTCAATTTAAAGTTATTATTTTGATTATATATATATATATGTATGAGTGATTATTAATATTTCATATGATGGAACATTTTGGTTGTTTTGGGCTTGGCCTGAATTATTTAGGAGGTTGACCACCGTATTGGGCGTCGTGGACATCATATTGAGGCCATGTGACTGTCAGGTTGGGCATGGCCCGGGTTACATTGGTGGAAAGGACATTATATTCTATGTGACATGGTCAAAGGGGAACGATGTTCCAGAGAGGTTGTAGCTTGGGTTTTAAATTTAGTGATTACCGCTCACCCGTGACTTGGGTCATGTGCACAAAAATGACTCTATGATGAGGTGGTTTTGACTGATAATGTTGGTAGAGGCCCTCATAGTTGTAGTTTGGTGATTATGGTTTGGTAGTGCTTGTTGTGGATGTCATGTAGATGGTGAGGGGCCTTCATATTGTTTTTATGTGCCGATGGGATGTCAGTACTTAAGACACGACGATTTAGGAGGCACATGGTTCCATATTACTATTACTTGGGCATGCCTATAGGATGTCGGTACATGAGACATGAGGTGTCTGGAGAAACATGGTGCCAGGTTACTACCACATGGGCATGCCTTCAGGACGTCGTTAATTGAGACATGAGGTGACAGGAGGCACATGGTGTTGGGTTACAATTGGTTGGGTGTGCCTTGGGGACGTCGGTACATGATCCACGCGGTATTAGGATGCACATGGTGACTGGTTATGTGATTGATATTATGGCTTTGGCCGAAGCTGGTGATGTTCTCTAGTGGTTATTGGGCACCAGTGGAGGTTGTGTTTACAGTTTTCATCATACAATTTACATTCCTATAGATGAATGACTGCTTAAAACACCTATACTAGGAATGCACCATTGGGTGGTATCCTATTGAGATTCATCTCACACCCTAAATGGGCCCTTCGGTAAGCTTTTAGACATTATGAATTTACATGCAGGAAAGAGACCAAATTTAGGAATTGGATCATATTTATTTTTGTGTGGAGATGGTATGGACCTTAATGTCATGCCTAGATGATGTTTTATTTTTTTTCTTTCCTGTATCGACAAGATTAATTTATTTCGTCAGTGTTGTGTGATATCCATGAGTGCCATTTTTTACTGAAATGTATGACCTTTTGTGGGTGCTTTCTTGGTTTGTTTCGTAGTTACAAGTGATTTTCGACATGTTTCCCTATTTACATTCCATTTCACTTGTTATATATTACTTCCCCTGTTTATTTGATAGTGTTGTCTTTCTGCTATGTGGGTCTGGTTTGAGACTTTCGAGTCTTTATTACCACTACGTGATTTATTATTATTCTTGTACATGTACCTTATTTTCCTCCAAGAGGATTTAGCCTCCCCACTATACCTGTTTACACCCTCGCTACTAGTTGGAAGCCTTTGGCGTTCGAGGGGGTGTTCTTAAGGGCAATAAAACTTATCTATTTATCACTGTTTAGGTGGTTTTTTAGGTGGAGACGTTACAGTTTATGTAAATTAAACCATGGGCATGCATGCCCTACATATTAATCAAGAGAAGTCATGCAAGCCAAGAATTGTAATTTAATAAATAAATTAAAAGGGAACCAATCACATACAAAGTTCTTGTCTAGCTCATAATCATCCACATACATGTAACAAATTACAAATTTAATAAAACTAGCATTCAATTATTTAATCATTCTTATTAAGAAAAATTAAGCATGAATCAATTAATCATTATCTTTAATTAATCAATCCTTTTTATCATAATATTTTTCTGAATTTCCGTGAGATCCTCATTCATAACCAAGTATATAAATTGTACGTTAGAGGAAACCCAATGAATACCCATCAGAATCTACCCAACATATATTTATACTTGTAAAACCTTTATTCATTATGACATGTACCATACATATAGAACTATAATTGTTATACAACTCATACATGATGTGCACATCTTTGAACATTACATAGATGTTAATTAAACACACCCACACCCACATATATATATATATATATATCAAGCACCTATCACATGTTATTTCCCAGCTTCACTCCCTCACGAAGTTACATATATCAAGGTTTTATATAATGTAATAATAAATATTTAAATTTTGATAATATGGAAAAAGTACACGATTTATAGATCTGACTACACAGTGTGCACCCTCCTCACCATCCATCTCATGTACATGCCTGGGGAAACCGTGTGTAAGGTGTTCTTCGCAAATCATCAGAGTACACAGTGTGTCCAGTGGTCCACATACCATGTACACTCTGTGTTACATGGTCACAAGCTAGGCAAGACATGTATGGGATACAAGACTTGACCTTGACCAGGATGGAGTACATGTCATGTCCAGTGGGACACACATCGTGTTGTCAAGCTAACCATGCATCGGTCTTCCCTAGTAAACATGTGTTGTAATAATTAACTACACCGCCTGTCATTAATGAACACGAATTGAGTAATTTCCAAATTACTCATGATGCATTGAACTCAAATACATGGGGTGTAGATATGACTACATAGTGTGTATTTTCTATTACCTGGAAAGAACCTTCAGCAACTCCTGATGAGATCCTTGATTTAATTCTAATCATAAAATTATTTGTTTCTGTCAGATCTACAAAAAATTACAATGAAGGAAAATATCTCAAAATACAGATTACAATAACGATTAAAAATAAGTTGAAAAACTAAATTATTAAATAGTAAATCATCAATGAAATATTTAAATAATTTTAAATGAAAATATGACCCCCAATGATACCACTTGTAGGTTTCGGGCACATCAGTAGTGTCGGAAGGGTGTGTACAAAACATTGAAAATTGTTATAATCACAGATTAATCCGGGATCAAAATGATGTTGAATTAAAGTATCCACATAATTTAATCAACAATAAAATAAAATGATTGAACTTGGGATGGAGAAGAGAGAGTTAAAATATTTTGTTTATAATTACTTTAATTAAATTATTGAATTACCGCTAAGGTTGTTCTTTCTTCGTTGATGCGTCTGACCATGGGTCTAATGTGTGGCTTCATTTCTATATATAATCCAAGGATAGGAATACTCTAGCAGTGATCCACACATGCTCCACGTATATTTGGACGTCTCCGAAGAAGTATCCAGGTGCTAGTGCAGAAGATACGTGCGCTTGCAATGTCCACCTTCGATTACATTGAGAATAACTTCCAAAGCATTCTACTCAATACAGTGGAGGACGATCTCTCTCATTCTTGAGAGTGTTCTTGGAGAGGGAAGAGTTCTCTAGGATCCAGATAATTTCTCTAAGGATGTTTTCCTCACAATGATTGGTTATCTGGTTAAATTACCCATTGGCTAATATAGATAATAATAACATAATCGGGAATTTAATTCACTATGTAATAATAAATAATTATAATAAGTTTCATTACATAATTTATTATTACATGTGAAACCCCATGCCAAATAAGAATAAAAATGTCATTATTTCGATGAAATTTTCTTAACTTGCATGTTATATTTAAATAATATTTAACCAATTATTATTTAATTTTATTTCTCACTTGACCAATAACTTGGTCCTCCAATCCTCCTCAATATTTACTTGTCCTTGAATAATGACTATTTATTTTTTAATTAAATATAACTGCATTATTTTCGGATAAATAAATATTTTTTCTGTAATATATTCTCTCAAATAACTAGCGACGAAATAAATGTGATTAGACATACCTGAATAATTATTAAACCACAACCAGGAATAATATTCATTCAACTTGTTAAATATATGAATTATTTAACTGAGAAACTAGCAACACTTAGTGTGTAACCCTGTAAGCCTCTTTCTCGTTGGAATTATGCCTCTTGCCTAAAGTCCAAGATTACTATGTAGAAACAGGCCGAGGCACCAAATAGAAAGAAGTTTATTTCACAATGACACATCAACTCATATGAATGCTTACCATGTAATACAATCCCTTTATCCTGATACCTCCAATCAAGTGGGTTATGCATGTTCCATCAACCAATGTGCAAGATTTATCATTATTTGACTTTCTGGAATTAAACATGCCTAGATAAAACCATATAAATAGATTTAGTTAGCCTATATCATTTCTATCAATGGGACTAAGATATCTACTTCCATAGAAGTGACAAATCTTTTATCACATTATTCCCTAATTTAGTATTACCCATGATGCACCAAACATATTCTACCTCTCTGCGAACATTTTTCGTCATGGTTTTCCTCAATATATCTAATCGCATGAGTCATAATATCAATTAATAATAATCTTAATGTTTGAGAACCAATACACAAGTCTGTATATAGGAACATCCGATGAAACTTATGAATGTGGATTTCCAACTAGCAGGTCCTATTCCCATAACATCCTACTGGATATTACTTAGAGAGCATGCCATTGGAAGGTGTATCAAAGTTTCATGAGTCTGCACCCCTGATAGCCTCACTTCAAATGATATCATTTGGCTATAGAACATATATTCAATAATAGGGCCACAACACTTTCGGGTTCTCATCATAGCAGGGATCTGCTAGGCCCTTTTAATGTGACAGCTATTCTTGAGACATTATCACATACTATGTCACAAAAAATAAGAATCATGATGTGATAAGTATTTTATTAATGATCATCCAATGAATATAGGTTTATCATAAGGTACAAAGAAGTTGGTTTCTAAGGGACCAAATCCAACATGAGATTTTGAGGCTAATTTTTCCCAAATTTAAATTTCCATATATATTAAATATATTAATATCATGCGCATGCAGATTTTCTGAAAAAAGTGGAATAACTATATAATGGAGTCCCATATCATAAATCTTAAGGAACCATTGAGTTTAGAATGTATTTTTCACGCTAGGTACAATATTACCTTTTTGGGTGTTGGGCATTTTTTAAAAATTTATCACTGGTGTCGAATTAATAAAATATTTTTATTATTTTTATTTTATTTGAAACTGGAATTGAAATCCTCTAATAAATTTTTATTATAAAAAATTTCTAGGATTATCTATATAACCTTGAAAATTTGAGAGGATCCATTGGGAAAAAAATTGGATGAGATCTTTGTGAACAACAATGGATCAAAATCGGATCGATCTTTGAAGTGCCATAAAAGATTATGGATCTCTTCTATAATGGAAATGCATGACTCTTCCTCATTAGTAATCAACCAAAACTCTAGGTAGGATATTTTATTTGTGATATTCCATCCAGTAATTTTTTCCTAGTCGAATGTGGATCAATTCCATGAATAATAATTGATTCATGCATTGAAAGTGGATTTAATTGATGGATTTATTTTTTATTTTTTTGAAATTTATCTCTCTTCATTCTTTTGAATATATGAAAACGGATTGAGAAAAAATGAACAACGACTGAGGTATGTTCCTCACATATGATGGCTTATGAATTCATCCCCTCATTTCATCGCATGTTCATCATGGGTATTTTCTATGGCCCTTGGTTAGATGATAACCTAGTATATGATTATTGTGAAACTGTTCCTTAGTGAAAAGGATCAATACCATGGGTGTGGTTTTCAATCGAGGGTTCAATCAAGTTGAGATGATAATGGAGAATGATCAGATATAGATCATAGAAGATTTTTTATTCCTATTCATCCTGTATTTGTTGGTGTATCTATTAACAGCATGCAAGGGAATTTCCTAAGAAGATTTGAATCCTATAATTCGGATCTCCATTGATGGTAGTGATGGTAAATCCTAGATATATGATCTATAGTAGGGGAGGAAATTATGGATATGTATAAGATGAAACGGAAGAAGTCCAAATAGGAATAGAAAATCCAAGGTTACATAGCATGAAATCCAAAATTCCACACCATGTGGGAGCCCCATGTGTGGTTCTAGGGTTTCCACAAAGATTTAAATATCACAGGCCATGTGACCCTATATCACACCATGTGACACGTTCTTGGAAGCTCAGTTTGTAACCAAAATTTAACAAGGGAATGTGTAACACCCCACGATTTTATAAAAAATATTCTTTTTTAATTTCATTGATGTCTTGTGTTGTACGCTACACCAAAAGGAGCTTGCACTATACGTATCCCTGACTTGGCTTGCTTTAAACACAATCACGACCTTCCTCGATAGCTTGCATTGTACGCAATACCGAGTTTCACTAATCAACGATATGATATTAAAATATTATTAAAACTAGCCATTATGAGTAGTAATACCCACCTTTTAAAATTTTACAAATTTTATCATTCAAAATGGACATCATTTTTGGATTCGGAATATTGAAATTAGCCTAGGGTGAAATTTTGGTATTTTTCTAAAAACGTTCAATTTTTTATGAATAGTGAAAACACTGGGTTACTATTTAAAAACCGACTTTTCATTTAAATAATTATTTATTTTATTTAAATTTATTTTATGTCAAAATTGATACATAATACCTATATAAGTTCAATGTAATTAATTGGAGTCATTTTATAATAATTTTAAATATATAAAATTTTTTTTGAACTTTTCACCGTCTTTTACCCACCTCCTAGGAGAATTTGCAAATTCACATAAAACTTAATTTTACCGCTTCTGTGAATGGAATTTCGAAAATCTGAGAGACACAGTTAATATCAAGGACTAAAATGTGGTTCAATGAGATGAAAATAAGTTTTGGTGAATAGTAACTTTTTACTTTTTTTACCATTGTTAAAAGTAAATAGGGTAATTAAGGGTAAAAATGATATTATTATTACCCTAAAACATATCCTAATTCTATTGGATAAGTGTAATTCGACCAAAAACAACCTTAGGAATAAAATATGACCTTTTATGTCCACTTGGATTAGATTTGGACATTTAATATTATTTTATTTAAAGTAGAGTTAAAATAGATAAAATCAAAGTTTAGTAACTAAAAAATTTTTAATATTGGGTTATACATAAGATAAATTCGACTATAAATATTAATTATAAAGATAAAAAGATTTCCTAAATAATGGTATTTTATTTATAATTTTTAGACATTAAATAATTTAATTTATTTATGAAACAATGATGGTTCATTAATTATCTTATTAATGAAATATTAACATAATTTATGTTATAAATACCCAAATAAATGTAATTTGAGACTTTTTATGAATTATAATTATTTTTCAGTTTAATATGACATGTTAGTATTGATTTAATTAAATTTTTTTGAACTAATCATTCTGTTATGATTTTCACAAAAATCCATTACCAAATAGTGTCAAAATTGACATAAAATAGTTTTTAAAAAACATATTATATTATTAATTGTTATTATATTCCTAAAAATCTAAGGATCGGCCATGATACATATATCATGATAGGTGTATCATTAATGGACCACTTGGGGGGTCGCTTCAATGTATATGGTATGTTTATTTACTATATAATATAAAAAAAGTGACATGGTAAAAGTCAATCTAATTAACTAAGAGTTAAAACTAAAAGATAATGTTAATATAATGACTAAAACCTGTCTAAAATCTATTGTTTGATAGAATTTCGACCCATCCCCACCTTAGATTCAAAATAAATAAATTTGGAGCTATTAATAACTGAATATGACTTGATTATAAAATAATATTTTATGTTTTTCCAAAGGTTCCCCTCTCCTCCCTTACAAAAGGGCACCCCTTCCCTCTTCTCTTCACACCCTTTTGAGCCTTGAAGCTCAGACAAACCCTACCCATTTCTCTTCTCCACTACCCTAGAAACATTCTGGAGGTTCTGGTATTCTCAAAATACTGACTCTGCTTCCTTAAGAGGAAGCTTAAAGGAGGTGCATCGAATAGGAGATAATCTCTTCTTCCGATTCTCTCAATTTTATTTCTTCTTCTTATTATTATTCCTTAGTTTTCTCATTATAAATTAATAAAATCAGTATTAATTATATACTGATATGTTATTATAAATATGAAACAACCTTATTTCACCTTCTATCCATCCTATGGAAAATGAAATCACCACGCGTGCGTACATACGGAATACCGTCCCCACGTCGTAGTGTAATTTTTTTTCGACCACCTCCTTACTTTGATGGGTATGATGGTGTGAATAAATAACTATATATTATTATTTTAAAGTTATATTGATTCTGAAATATTATACATACACTTCAATACAATTCCACGATCATGGGAATGATATCATCGCTCGTGCGTACGTACGGACTACCGTTTCCACGACGCGAAGAGATTCATTCTCCATGTTAACAATTAATGAATGATTATAAAGTATATATAATGAATAATAATGAAATATATGACATAGTAATGATACTATATTTATTTATTTATATGTATTTCATCTACTTAATTCCATTCAATTAAATAAGGAAACGAAAACAGCGTTCATGCGTATGTACGACCTACCGTCTCCCTGAACGGTGTATTTCATTCCATTTATCGATATATCATATATATATATATGTATATTCTGAATATATATTATATATAAATCATGTTTTAAATTATGGAATTATGTTAATCAGTATATATGTAATAATATCAAGAACAATAAGTCAAAAAATGTACGATAAATGAAACGGTTTTACCCAAAATGCTGCTTTAACATAGAATTTAAAAAGAACGGGTAATATAAAGTCATAAGTGAACCATATATGATATCATAACAATGAATATGATTCTTTAATAAGTCAATGGCATTATTTAAATCATTATACAGGAGGTTCGGATACATACGAAGCATATCGGACTTAAGGTAAGGGATAACTATTCCAATCTCATTCTTATCCGAGATTGTTTATTCGTAAGTATTTAATGGGAATATTGTTATCATCCATTTCCATGTTTCCTAAAAATGGTTTCATGTATTTTTAAAGTCCTTTTTAACCATTTTTGAATTTTACTACATGGTATGTATGGAATATTTTTTTTACCATACAAGGTACTTTTTGACTTTTCCCACAAAAGTACGAGGGGAATGTTATTTTTAACTTATACGGCGCGAACGGATTTTTACGGTTTCATAACGCTTCATTTTCATGAAGCTTCCTATACAATATTTCATGATTATTTTCAACAAAACCCTTTTCATTTAAAATTACATGGCATTTTGTGAAAAGAATATTATTTTGAAGAAGAAAGGATATTTTCCTCAAGATTTCATTTCAAGTGTTTTATCAAAAATATTTTCCATATAAAATTACATTATTTAATATATTTCTATTTCAAGTATAATGTCTCCATTATTTACATGGTTTGATTCTTCTTATAATGAAATGATATCAATTTTTTATATGGAATATGTTATGATGGCATGATGTTTAAGAACTCATTCTATTACATGTGTTATGTTGTGATGTATGATTTATGATTCTGTGGCACACGAAAGAATGATTTCATTATGAGATGGGTGGGACCTTTATCTCCCTCCAATTAATTGGGTTATGGTTTATATCTCATGATATAGACATGGTTGTAATGGTAAGTTAATCCGGTTCAGTAATACAGGACTGGAACGAGGAGTGAACTCGATTTAGAAAGGGACTTTGTCCACTAAGATGGTCTTGGCAGCATTGTCTTGGCTACTATGGAAATCATATCATGTGCTTAATGGTTTACATAATTACATGTTTTATTCTCATGCTATTTTATCATGATTAATGTTCTTTTATGATCTATGCCTTATCTACTGCCATGTTTTATGTCATTGCTCAAGATTTTTATGTTTAAACATTATGTTCATGTTTTTAAGTTCAAATGTATATGGTTTTTTTACCCTTACTGAGAATTTGAGCTCACCCTTCTTATGTTTTCTTTTCCTCCAAGATTAAAAGAAAGGTTTTAGGTAAGGAAACAAAAAGGAGAAGATCAATATGGGAGATGTTGAAGATCTTTCAACATGATTAAATGTTTATATTCCATGTTTCCAAAGACACTAAACTATTACGGTCCTTGTGTGTCTGTTTTTGTTATGTATTGAGTATTCTGCAAGAGTAATGTAATTTACATGTACCTCATGCTTTGGGTCTCTAAAGAATGGGTAGCATGAAGTATATGGACATGGCTAGACTACATGGCCAAGAGTATATGGGAAAAAACATGGCTAGAGTACACAGCTAGGTGGACATGGGCACGGACCTAGCCAGCTGTACACATGCATGTCCTGGGGTACACGAGCATAGGCAGGTGTACCAGGGTTCGTATATAGGAATGGCCATCAATATCCAAGAACATAAATATGTAATGGAAAAGGTGTTGACCAATCTATAAACACAGTATACTATTCCTACCCATCATGTATTTTGAGATTTAAAAGTCATGTGAGGTAGAACCACACTGGCAGACTAGGGGTTGGCTAGACACCTCATGTACACCTAGTAGACATTGTGTATCCCCCATTAAGAGTGTTTTTAGCACATATTATCTTCACTATATACCATTATTAGTTGATAGTGTTCCATTTTCCATTTCCCTTGAGGGTACATTGCAACATTATATCCATATATTTGGATTGTGATATCTTCTAGAGTATGAGTCCTATATAGAGATTGTGGTGTCCCTATGTTAGATTAGAATGTGATCCTATATCATTTTAATACCCTAGATGGGATTTTTTGAATTGTTATGACGTATTTCATTAGGTCATTGACCCACCATATAGTAGGTCATATTGGTAGAGTGCACGATATCAATGGTATATGATCCCCTACGTAGTGGGTTGATCCAAATTAGGTTCATGCTTTCCCCCAGTAGTCCTAGGTGTTACCCCTATCTATGTATCAAGTATTTCCAAGACAAATGATCATTATTACACAAGGACCAATGATCATTGCAAATTAAATGATTTTCTTGAATGATAGCATGTCTTGTGGAGTGGGTTTGGGTAGCTGGTTGTGACTGCCTGGAGGTGCTCTCCTTCTGGTGTATATCTTAGTTTTCTCTTTTATAGTGCATTTATTATTATATTTTTTTAGGAGTTGAAAATCATTGATGATTTATCTTTAGTTTTTTTTGGTATCCTTCTGGGTATTTTTATACTCACCCCTGTTTGGGCACTTCACACATGTGTCATGTATTATGGAGACGACGTCCCATTCAATGATATCCTAGGAAGACAAGGAGATATTATATCATAGACTTATCTAGAGAGACCGAGGTGTTTTGGGTTCTTTCTTTGATCATACTCTCCACCCGTGGAGTAGGTTGTATTCTCTGTAGTTTTTATTTGGACTTATATTTATCCACATTTTCACTTTTAGTACATTTATGATTGTACAGTGATTTGTGGGATCATAGATGTATGCATGAATTAGTTTTAGTTATTTTACATTTCATAATTGTATGGGCTTGGATATGTGTGTGTGTGTAGGAACATTAGGATAATTCATCCCATGTGTGAGATATACCAACTTGACACTGGTCGCCATCCCTTGGAAAATTAGAGGCAGTCCATGGGTAGTCGTGGTTTGGACCCCATTGGGTTGGGTCATGATAGAGTGGTATTAGTGTCAGTATATAATAACATTGGACCGGAGTCTGTGAGATTGGTTCCTGGAAACAGTTTTATGTGTTTTGAGTTCGACTTTCAGGATAGGGGCTCCGGTGTTGGTGTAGTGATTGGTGTATCCATACACCAGGACTATGATCACCTGCCTTTCGACGCAGTACATGTAGAAATTGGTTTCAGGGAAAAAATTGGTACATGCATCATAAAATAATGGGTTGTGGTATCCATGTCCTTCTTGATTCATCACCAGATATATTATCATTGATCATGTTACATCTTATTTCTTTTTGAATTCCTCCATGACGAAAGCCAACCAAGATTACACTATGTGATCATGAGAATGATCCATCGAGTGATGAGTTTTAAATTCAGGGTCTTATACCACTGATATAACCTCTTGGTGGTTTACCATCTATACCTCCACCTATTGAGATGTATCTAGTGTGTGTAGTTGTAGCTGAAGATCCACATAGGATTAGTGCACTGAATGAGTTCCGGAGGCAACGACCTCTTAGGTTTCAGGGTGACCCCAACCCCCGAGTGGTTACCATATGTTTGTTACCTTTTTAGGATGCTTTCAAATAAAATAATGGTCCTTGTAGAGGGCCATCTTCAAGTATATTATTGGTGATGGTGGAGTGTAGTGACTCAATCACAGAACAATAATTCTCTCTTCCGGTTGGTTTTTTTGTTCCTATTAAGGAATGAGTATTATCTATCCATGTTATGATAAATTCACATAAAGGATATTCTACATCTATAGCTGGGTTGTTTGACTATCGTTGGGTATTTTATGAGGTTTAATGATCTCTCATGATACTCATTGGATATGGTGTGGGATACATTCTTTAGAGAAAGAACCTTTAATTATAGATTTTGTTGGTATATTAGCGATTTAGTGATTTCTCTCTACATTACTGCTTATGTTGAAGTATTGGAGAGAGTCTTAGGGGTGGATAGATTCCTGGTAAAGTAGGTGCCAAATGTGGCTAATTTTAGAGGGTAATCCTAGGATGATACCTCGGCAGTAGGTAGCTGATGTAATTTGCAAATGCGTAAGAATCTCAAACACTTTAAGAGGAAATATTGGGACATAGGATCGCATCATAGGGCTCTCAGGATGGCTCTAATTAGCCGATGGAGAGGTGGTGTTTCTCCTGTGAAGGTCGGGGACATCTAGAATGGGATTGTCCAACCTTTCATACAGATTATTGGGAGATGGTTGAGGGAACTTCGAGGATGTTACAGAGGAAGGATAAAGGAGTTCTTCAGGGAAGTGGATTTGGTAAAGAGGACAATAGAGAAGCAGGATGTGTTCATAGGTTTCACCAATTACCACCACCACCCCTAGATGTTAAAAACCATGATCGGGTGTTGTTGGCCAGGGATGATGAAAACTTTAGGCTATAGAGTCCTATTTACCCTAGGATCCCAGGATGATATGATGTAAGATCTCTACATTTCTACCTTATCCATAGTGTTGAAAGACACATGTGCAAGTCATTCCATTATTTTCAAATGTTTGGTTCAAGACATAGAGATCTTGATGGTACATTTGGATCAACCCTTATGGTTAGATAATTTTATTGGTGGTGACTTAGAAATTTCACACTACTATTGAAAATGTGATCTAATTACTAGAGGTAAGAACATTTTATGGTTTTTCATTTTAGTAACGAGGAGGCCTTACGATGTCATCTTGGGTATGGAATGGTTGTCCATAGTTCAATCCTAGATTGACTATTTTTGGTAGAGGATGTGGTGTGTCTACAATAATTGGATGATATTTTACTTTTTGGGAAAAAATGAAGCCTTGGTGCTGGAGGATGAGATCAGGCATTGGAGAGTGAAACTGATTACATACTAGTTGGGTAGCATGAATTTTTGTGTAGGGGATTCTATGGGCTAGATGTTCCATATGGTAGTGGTGGAGTTTGAGTATGTCTCTTCTGAGGACGTTCCAATATTACCTCCCCATCGTGAGATACACTACTATATTGACATACACCCTGGGATGGCTCCAGAATTTACGCTATCATATCGGGTGGATCCCAAAAAGCTACATGAGATGAGGGTGCTGTCAGAGTACTTATAGGGGAAGCACTTTATGAGACCTAGTGTTTTTCCCTTGGCAGAACCGATTTTTTTACAATAAGGTGGATGAGATATTGATGTTATATGTGGATTACTGGTTCTTGAACCGGGTTACCATGAAGAATAATTTTCCACTATCGAGAATTGATGACCTCTTAGATTAGTTGAGTGGGATGTGATGGTTCTTAATGATTGACCTTGGACCAAGCTATCCCCAGATGCACGTATAGGATGAGGATATTCCAAATATGTCATTCAGATGTCACTAAGGTCACTATGAGTACTTGGTCATTCCCTTCTCCATGAATAACACCCCATTAGTGTTCATGGGACTGATGAACCCGATCTTATTATCATTCTTAGACCGGTTTGTGGTGTAATTTATTGATGGTCTCCTAATGTACTCATCATTTATGGAGGATCATGTGAGAAACATTAGGATTTTTTGAGAAACACTTCGCGTGTACCTTCTTTATGGTAATATATTGAAGTATTAGTTTTGAATTTGGGAGTTCCACACCCTAGGAAATGTTATATCAGAGGAATGAGTGGCAGTGGAGCTGATGAAGGATAAATCAGTGCTTTCTTGGGAGCCACCCAAGAGTGTAACCAATGTGGGGAGTTTCCTTGAGTTGGTTGGGTAACATCAAATGATTATAACTATTTTATCTAGAGAGGAATAACCCTTTATTTATTTGTCCCAAAAGGGGTAACATTTTATATGGGTCAAAGGTTCCCAATAGTTTTTTAGGATTTTAGGAATAGGTTGAAAATCACTCCCATCTTGAGATTTTCAGAGGTGGGTGTCAAGTAGGAAGGTTAATGTTATGCATCAGGTACAAGTCTTGGTTGTTTTTTGATGTATATTTAGTCATTTAATTCCTATGATTCGCATCATTTGATACCACATGTGTAGAAATACGCAACCCACAATCAGGGCCTAGATACGGTAGCCTTTGCACTGAATATGTGGTTACACTACCTGATGAATGAGATTTTTATCATCTATTGTAACAACATTAGTCTCACATATATCTTTTCTATGAATGATCATAACCTGAGACATAGGTTATGGATACTTTTCCTCTAGGATTATGACTCTGAGAATTTTATATACTTTGAGGAAGGGTAACATGATGGTAGATGTTTTCAGCAATATATCTGGCTCTCAATTATTTGTCATGGTGTTAGAGAAGTTATCTTTATTGCAGTTTTCTTTAGTGGAAATGTATAGTTCTTTATATCTTCATTTGATGGTTGTTACCACACCACTTTTATAGTGTCTCAAGGATTCTCAGCATGGAGATACCAACTGTGAGACCGTACGTACTCAAATATCCACAGGAAATCCTTGTGATAGATATTCTAAAGGTGGGGGGAATGCTATAATTTTTAGAGGATAGAAGATTCTCTCATTGATGTTGTGAGTGGAGGTGTTGATTGATTTCAGAACATCCCATTTGGCAGTACATACAGGCATGGAAAAAATGTACCAGGACCTCTCAATTCCTCATTTATCATCTAGTAAAGGATAAGAACCAGATTCTGGTGGGTTCCAAGAAAATTCTTAGGCACTCACACTGGCTGGTTAGTATGAATCATTCTCTTCACTTTTGGTAGGATAACAGGACTGAAGTCCCCTTAATTAATCATATCATCCCCTCAAATTATTCAATTCACCACAACATCAAAATCAACGATCAAAAGGAAAATGTGGAATTCTCTTGGATGATATTTCCTGAACTATTTTTATCTATGAATTTATTAACCCGAATGATCTTCTCATTTGGGAACAGTCTCAAAATGGACTCCTAAACGCCTCGAGATTCCATAACGACCTACATCATTGAAAACACATGTGGATTAGTGATTTTAAAAAAGTTGGATTCTCCCCTCTTGGTTCACATTTCTCTGATGGATTTGTCTTAACAATGTTCCAATGGATTATAATATACAATGAGTTGGAATCTATTTGTTCTCTAAATGTGTCTGATGAAACCAACACTAAGAAGATGTGGATCACTTCTTCATGTGCTAAAAACAACTTCATCCTTAAGGAAAGTTGTCTTCGACATTTTCAAGATTCATCCCCCTCAAACTAGTTTTGTCCACTATTTATTGGATACTCTTCTTGGTATATATCTTTCCAAGTACCTCACTGTTTATTCCGAGTAGCCTATGAATAATTGATCCACATAATCCAGTGAGGTAGGAACAAATCCATCCATAGTCAGGTACTGATGAATCATTGATTTTCCATTACGTATATCATTAAATAAATCCATAATGCTAATACACTACACACTAAAAGCTGCAAAAACTTGGTGAGGGACCTCATGGTCCGGATGCAGCTGAACATTGATGTTAATTTTCCTAAACCTGATGGAACTCTCAATGTTTTTTGGATACACCCCTTTGACGGTTGTCTTAAATGAAACATATATGGTGCCTCAAAAGGTAATATTGGGCCATCATTATTTGGGTACATCCTCAGAGATCATAATAGGGATCTGGTGGAATACATCCATGGTCTTGGTGGTAGTGTCAGTTCCCTAGAAGTAGAAATTATGGGCCTAATCGGGGAAATTGGTCTTTCATACCAAAGTAATTGGAACAAAATCTTGTTCGAATGTGATTCCACTATCGTTGTGACAGACATTAGGATGGGATAAATTTATCTATCATTGAAACTGACAACAATATGGTCTAACTCTCTTGATATAATTTCTTCTATGTTCTACATTATCACCCATACCTTTTGGGAAGACAATTATTTTGTTAATGGGCCTTCAAATATAGGGGTTACTAAAGAGGTGTGTATATACTCGAGAAGTATTCCTAGTAATATTCTCCCCATTTTTCTATGGGAAAGTGTAAAATACTATTATTTAAACTATTGGAACCTTTCTTTTCTTAAATTTAAGAGCCTATGAGCTCCTTTTTCTCAAAATAAAAATTGATCTCGTTGGGTTTAGCTCAATACCTTGTGTTTCTAGAAAGAACATGGGGTGAGATATTCATGGAAATAATGAAGGGTTTGTCACATATGTCCATGGGACCCGATTCCATTTGGGTGATTGTAGACCAACTCACCATGTCATATCACTTCCTATAAATTAAATATCAGAGATCTGTAGATTGCCTGGGACACTTGTACATGCATGAGATAGTCTGACTCCATGGATATCACTCAATGATCATTTTATACTACTATGGTCACTTCATGTCAAGATTATGGAGAGTATTGAAGGAGGATTTTGGGAATCAGTTACGTTTGAGCATGGTTTTTCACCCCCAGACGGAAAAACATAGTGAGTGGACCATTAAGGTATTGGAGGACATGTTGTGGGATTGCATAACAGATTTCGACAATAGTTAGGATTATCACCTTACCTTGGTGCAGTTTGAGTAAAAAAATATCATTCCACCATTGGTTTGGCACAATTCACAGCCCTTTATGGACGAACCAGTAGGTCACCAATTTGTTGGACTGATCTGTGAAATTTAGCACTCATGGTCCGAGAGTTGGTGTGATCTACTATAGAAAAGGTTTAGATCATTTATCAGTGAATGAGGACAACACAAAGCCATTAGGATTCCTACAAAGACCAACGATAGATACCTATGGAGATCGAAGTGGGGGGCCATTTTTTCATAAGGGTCTCACCTTGACGTGGATTACAACGATTTGAATGAGTCATAAATCTATCTAGGAGATTTTTACCTTTCTTGATACTATGTAGAGTTGGAAATTTTTCATACCTCTTAGCTCTACCGATGCAGTTGGATCTGGTACAAGATGTCTTCCACGTGTCACAGCTAAGGAGGTACATGAACGACTTGTCACATGTTATCGATTGAGGAACGTTGTAAATGGAGTATAGATATACCTTTGCTGAGAACGTGGTGGAGATTTAGGATCAACAGGATTGGATCCTTAGTGGGAAATAGACTCCCCTAGTGTATGTCTTGTGATAACACTAGAATCATCATAAGAGATCCTGGGAGTGGGAGACCCAGAAGTGAACCTAGTACCCTCATCTTTTGGATTAGTTTTTTCTATTTTCGAGAAAACAATAATTATGGTGAGGAGAATATAATGAATCTTATTTTTCCAAGTATTACATTGGAATATTATATAGATTATTTTTGGAGGAATGCGATAAGATATCATGATATTTTTGGGCCCGGTGTGCCCGAAATTAATTTTTTTAAACATACTAAAAATATTAATATCACATGCATGATGTTATCCTAAAAAATAGTTCAATAACTCTTAAATTTGGAGTCTATATTATAAATTTTAGGGAACCATTGAGTTCAAAATTAAAGTTTTATTCAAGGTGTGACAAAATAATTTTTGGATTTGGGCATTTGGGAAAAGGTTTTTGTGGGCATGGAATTAATAAAATAAACAAATTGATTAATTTAATTTAATTTATATGAAGTAGTGAAAAAAATCCTTTATTTATACACTATTATTTCTAATTTATTGGTTTAACCACATAACCCAAAAAATATGAGAGGACTAGTTGGAGAGAGCATTGGAGGATATCTTAGCGAACTATAATGGATTGAGATTGGACTGTGGATCATTGCACCATTGGAATTCATGGATCTCTCCAATGATCGAAACACATGAATGTTCTTCATTATTGGTTGGTCCAAACTCTGGGTAGGATGTTTTATTGATGATATTACAACTAGTTATTTTATCATAGTCAAATGTGGATAAATTCCACAAAAAATAATTGATTAACACATATATGGTAGATTTAATTGATGGTTTTATTTTTTTTCATTGATTTTTACCCCTCTTTTCCCCAAAATCGATGACAATGGATCATGGATGAATGACAAATGCCGATTTTCATTCCTCATATCTAACGGACTAATAAATTTTACCCCATTTCATCCCATGTTCATCATGGGTATTCTCTTTGGGTCGTTGTTTGTCAATTAACCAATATTTGATTGTTGCACACCCATTCATCGACACAACATATCAATACTATATGTGTGTTTCATGATTGACGGTGCGATCGTGGTCTGGTGGTAATAGGGGATGATTAGAGGTGTATTGTAATATATTTTTGGGACGCATCCATCTCTAATTTGATGGTGTAGATATGGAAAGCATGTGAGGGGATTTATTGAGTGGATTCGAAGCACAGAATCCCAATATCTACTGATAAGAGTGTTGGATGACAACATATCTATGATATCCAGTGAAGAAAGTGGAGAAGGAGACATGCAAGAAGACTCCAAATAGATCCCAATGGATCTCGAAAATCACAGGATACACATCAGATAATTCGGAATTACACACCATGTGGGACCCCTTTTATAGTGTTAGGGTTTCTTTGAAGAGTTAAAAATCACAAACCGTGTAACCCTATCACACACCATGTGACCCTGCCACACACTATGTGACACATGCTCAGTGGTTCAGCCTATAACTCAGAGGTTACATGTGAACAGGAAGTATTTAGTACATAGACATGGTCAGAGTACCCATCTAGGTATACACAAGCACAGACATGGAAAAAGTACATGGTCAGGTGTATATGGGAATGAACATAGTTAGGTGTACATGGGCATGGCCATGTGTACACATATTAAGACACGGGCAAGACCAGTGCAACATGGTCATGGGAAGACAGAACGACCAAGGTGTCAAGCGAACTATACACGCCATGTACTATTCTTACACACTGTTTATTTGGAGAATTACATGTTGTGTGATGAAACACCACAAATGAAGACTAGGGGTTTCATGGACATGTCGGGTACCCATAGTACACATTGTGTTCCCCCTTTTAGGGTATTTTTATCACTTTGTTTCTTCATTCTAGACTATTGTTGATTGATATTGTTTCCTTAGTCCTTTAACAAAAGGGCAAATTGTGTCATTATATCCAAATATCTGGATTTTGATCCCCTCTAGAGGATGAGTCTCAGATAGAGTTTTGGTTCTCCCCCCAAGAGAACAGAGTATGATCCTCTATCATTTTTATACCCAAGGTGGGGTTTGTAAAATTGGCATGAACTCCTTGAGTAGGTCATTGATCCTCCATATAGGTAGTTGTATCGTTGGGTTTCCCAGAATCACTGGCATATGATCCCCTAGATAGTGATTTGATCTATATTGGGTTTTTGGTGTCCCCCATAGGGCCTTAGTGCGACCGTCTATTTGAGTATCAAGGTATTATAAGATCAGTGAGCTTTCTTGGGTGGGGACCAATGATCATGACTTCTTGGAAGAGTTTATCTTATTATAACACTGCTAATGGAGTGTATTATCTTATAGAAAAGATTACATTGAGCAGAATCTAGTGGCTAGAAGTTGTTTGTGACTACATAGATGCACAGTTTCCTTCCTAAGTATATTTGGGGTTTCTCTTTTATTGTTTCTTGATTGGTTTATCTTTTTTATGATCTAAAAATCCTTGAGGATTCATTTTTATTGTTTTAAAATTTTCCTAATGGGTATTGTTATACACACCCCTACATGGACTCTTCCCGCCTGTGTAATGTCCTATGTAGACGATGGCCCATTTGATAGTGTCCTAGGAGGATAGGGAGCTGGTTAAGGGTAGACTGAGAAAGAAAAAACCATGGTATTTTCCAGCTTCTTTCATTTATCATAGTCATCTATCTTGATGTATTTTTAACTCTCTACATTTTTAAGAGGTTTTATTTGGACCCTTTTTCACTTTAATTACATTTATTATCTTACTCTGAGTTGTGGGATTATAGATTTATGTAACCATTGGTTTCAGTTATTTAAAATTGCAACATTGTATAGGCTTAATGGTGTGTGTTTGTGTCATTACATTGGGTTAATGACTCCCATATCTATGATATTCCTACCCAAAACTGGTCACTAGACCCTATACTATTGGAGACAGGCTCGAGGTTGTTGTGGTTCGGGCCCCATCATGCCTAGTCGTGGCATTGATCTTTATTAATTATTAACCGATCTTTGTAAAATGAGTGATAAATAAAGAAGCAGAAGAAGGTATTTTGTTGATAGATCAATAGTGAATTAAAAATTGAAATTTATTTTAACTATTAAATGAACATTGGTCAAAAATAAAATAAATAAATATAAATTTGAATGTGGACCCTCAAAAATAACATGTTGGTTCCAGGTGTAGTGGATTTTCTTATCGGGGCCAAAAATGACTTGGAAAATTTCAAAATCAATGGATCATTCACAGATTTTACATGACATGAATTACATGGCCAATGAAATTTTTCCAAAAAATATTGATAATGAAATTTACTAAAACGAAGAGGAGTTCCTTTTCATGTAAAATTTTAAAATAATTTTATTAAATCAGAAGAAAGATTACAAAATTACAGTGATATTTATTATTAGTATATGTTGATCATCCAAATACATTTTTTATAATCCATAATTTCACTTGTTGGATTCAAGTGTAGATTCCCTCTAGAAGTTATCCACATTTTCTCTTGTAACCTCTAAAAGACACTTATTAATTGTCGAGTACTAGCATGGTCAATTGATCATATTTTTACGATATTATTTATTACTTCACATTTCTTACGTCTTTAAAAAATTCATTTGATCTTCTCATTCTTGAGAGGAAGTGAGAAATAATAAGAGGATTATAGAGAGTATTATATTATGAACAATGATACCTGATTAACCTCTATTAGAATATATTACTAGTTTATTCATATATGTATGGTTATGGTTTTTAATTTATAAATTTCACATTTATTTTTAATAAAATGTAAAACCATGTCTAAACACATGTCATTAAGTAAAATATTATTATTATTATTATTTCGCGGAATGTGCTAACTAGCACAATGATAAATATTATTTTACTAGCTCATAAATTAATACTTACCGTCAGATTCAATCATTGTTAACTAGTCATCAAAAATATTTATTTAATAACTATATAAATAAAATATTTATTCATTCAATATATAAATAAATAAATATTATATATTCACATAATTTATCTATTACCTTGCTAATAAATATGTATTTAATATATGATATCATTAATCTTGAATGAAATTAATAATTGGTCTTGAAAATAATATTTATTCCAATAATTAAATACAAATAGAATTTAATTGTGATCAATGGAAGCACATAGTTTGTGCCCCTATGGACTTCTTTCTCATTATCATTAAGAAAAAGTTACTAAATTCCATGATTACTATCAAGTAATTGGTTAAGTCACTCAAGATAAAGAAGATAATGTGACAATGTCAATAGCCTCATATGAGTTCTCATCATGAAATTAAATCCCGTGGACACAATATCTCATCAAGATGGTTACACACCCATGTCATCAACCTATTTTCTTGATATATATTTCATTGAATATCTAAAATAAACTCATTTCTACACTATGCCCATGTGATTTTATTGAAATGGTTCTATTTAAATGAAAGGGATGAGATATCAACTTCTATTAATACAGAAGGGAAAAATCCATCCTCAACATATTCATTAATAACACATCATTCATGATTCACCCAATGTACCAAACATCACCCTGAATTGTTATAATCGTGGTTTATGATAATAAATCTAATTGAGGGAGTCATTAACTCAATAATAATAATATTAATGTCTAGGGAAAATTATACACGCTCGCACATAAGAATATACAAGGACACATAAACTTTTGGAATTATTACTTCCAGTTCTATTCATATAATCTATTGTATTGAATATTACCAACCATGAACTTTTGGAGAAGAAGTATCATATTCTTATGGGTACTTGCATCAAACAGTCAACCTGCAGTTTTTCCTATCATAAAATATCATCTTGTTCTATAACTAGTTATGTGAATATCATCATTGAATTTCCAGGTTCTCATCCTAGTATGGAACTTCTATTCCCATTTAATTCTCCATATACTCAAATACATTTTTACATTAATGTCACATAGAACTATAAATTTTTTTTAATAAGATATTTAAATTTATAATCACTTCTTTGAATTCAGGTTTAATCCAAAGTAAAAATTGTTTATTCTAGGACACTAACTCCAACAAAAACATTAATTCAATACAAATTAGAAATAGTTATGGAGGATCACATAGGAACCTACTCGATTCGAATCTTCTTCACTGATGAAGCTCAAATATTCTCCTGCCTTTACTGACAAATGGATTTGTTTAATCCATAATGGTAAATATCATTTACTCCTTATCACAATGAACCTAATTATGGAACTTGATTGAATGTTCTTCCCTGCAAGGGAATTTCCTTTGTAGAAGCCATTGCAGGTTCTTCCTTCACTGCAGGTAATCAAAAGAAATTAGCTATCATAAATAGGTTTGGGGAAGGTTCCCTTACAGCTGTTTCAGACCCGGATATTATTAAACAAATAATGGAGGTTTGAAAATCCTCGGAACTTGGTTGTATATCCTATGAAAGAGGTGTGAAGCCCTGGTCATTCTCATATCTTAAACAAAACATTTATAATTTCAGGAATTTCTTCAACTGGTGTCTAATTCATCTTGAAAAGGGATACATTCATGTCATTGTACAGAAGTAGGAGTATTTGAATGTAATTTTTCACAAAGGAAACCTTAATCTGAAACTGGGAGTTTTTCATGTCTCATAAAGGGATGAATATTTCAATTTTTTCACACCGAAGCAATTCATTTCTCATGTTTGGGAAAGAATCCATGGACTCCAATGGATATACTGGAATCCTAAAATAATAAATTATCTTCCCTCTAGCATTGTAACACACATAATAATTGATTAGTGAACGATTAATAGATACCTTTGACTCGATTACAGAGTTCTGATAGAGATTGACATGGGGACCTCGCCTCCTGAATCTGTATCACTGGATGTCAATGAACATCTCATTGAAGTTAGGTTTGAATTTTAGAATGTAACTAAATACCGTGAGCATTGCAGAATGGTTGGCCATGTCATTGAAAATTTCCATATTGTTCAAAATAATGTCCAACAAACAGCAAAAAATACATCATGGGACAATGTCCCATGAAGAAAATGTGCTACTACAAAGTAGGGCATTAGAATGAATGACATTGGGACTTCAAAATAGATTGCAAGTGCGCACCTGGCTGAAACTAACTGGACCTGGTCTGATCTTTCTAAGGAATAAGAGACTATTTTCCTTAATTAAATCAACCAGACATGGGGTTTAACCGATAATGAACTTGAGGATCTCATTTAACAACATGGGATTTTAGATGATATTTTTCATCTGAGGCTTAACACACAATATGATGATTTCACCTTGGACCTAATAAGTTCAAATATTATAGAGGTCCTTGACCAGGATACTGCTGCCAAAGCTGACATTATACTTTCTTCCGAATAGATGATGGGAAATACAATGACCCACCTTAGAACTATACAAACGGCTCTAGATACACCCTCAAAAATAGGAACCATAGATAAAATTGAGAATTCCATTCAACACTACACTGGAGCTACCCTGAGGCAGGAACTATCTCTTGATGTTTCCAAGAAGACAGAATTGAGAAGGTCTAGAAGACACAAGGTAGTAGAAACAATAGAAAAATGGAGTTTCACCCCCAAAAAATCATAATGACGATATTACATTAGAACTACTATGTACTAGCCAACCCTATCACATTATGTTCCCTTAGGTATATTGCGGGTAAATACGAACCTAATATTACTAGGATTTCAGAACCTAAAACCAAAGGCACTAGCAATGGTTCTCCTCTTGCAGGAAATGGATACTCATTGTTTATATCCATGCAAGATGATGATCATGACCGATTATGTATTGTTGTACAGAATATTGTAGTTAATTCTACTCTAATTTTTGTGGATAATCTGGTCATCATGTGCATTTTCAGAAAATATTGTCACAATACATTCTTCTTGATGGTCTATGCCTCCAATAACTATTCTATCAGAAGATATCTATGAAGGCACATTATAAATCTATCAATTTCCTTCTATGAATTATGGGTGATAATGGGGTACTTCAATGATATCCTCCATGTAGATGAAAGGATGGTGAACGTGTTTGGTGTCATTTCCATGAATGATTTGGGATCCTGTGTTGAAGAGTCAAATATGAATGAGATTAATCTACTGAGGGCCAAGTACACCTGGTATATGAAATACCTGAATAGCATGACGGAAAATAGAATTGACCATGACTTTATTAATAAACAGATGCTTGATAGCTGGAAAAACACCTCATGGGTCACTCTTTTGTGGCACAACTTAGATTATTATCCAATTATGAAAAAAATTATTGAGAAAACTGAGAGGAAACCTCTTCCCTTTAGGTTCAATAATTATGGGACTATCCTTCCAGAATTCTCTCAACTTTTCAAGGACCCTTGGGCCATTGAATATTATAATCACAATATGTTATCTTGTGTCCTCAAGATTTTATCTCTCAAGATGAAAACGAAGTAATGGAGTAAGTATAGGTTCATCCTTCTTCATCAAGAAATTGATGCTCATGAAAGCACATTACATGAGACCAAGGAATCAATGACCACCCGTAATTTTTCAGGTAATGATGTGAAAGAGTCCAAAGACTCCAGAGAGCTGAACAAGATTATTTTACTTATATGTAGTATACAAAAACTGATTTTTAAAGTTATGTGACATGAATATGGGGATAGAAATACCAAATTTATCAATGCTCTTCAAAGGGCCAAAAAGTCTAACATACCAATTTCTCTTTTAAATGATGGTGATGTCATACATGATGACAGAAAAAGCCTCTCAAATCATATTATTTCATTCTATAAGACCCTCTTCAATAGTCCTAGAACAACTAAGAAATTAATGGAAGGAATTATTCTGAAACCTGTCATTGACTCTCATAGCACTCTTCTCAAACAAATACCTACAGATATGGAAATCAGGGATGTGGTGCTTGGGCTTATGAAAGGAAGCTCACTAGGACTAGATGGATTCACCAACCATTTATTTCAATTTAATTGGGAGGTCATACATAGCGATGTTTTCAAATTGGTGAAGCATTTTTTCACTGATGGATCTCACAATCAAGGCTTTAATTGTCCATTTATTGTCTTAATACCTAAGGTGGAGAATAAAAGTGAGATCAGTCAATTTAGGCTAGTGGCACTGATCAATACTATACATAAAATCATTACCAAAATTCTGGCCAATTTTCTTGCACACATCTATGATAAAATTATTTCTTGGAATCAGTATAACTATGTCAAAGGAAGAATGATTGAAGTCTATATTATTATTCCATATAAATGCATCAACCTCATTTAGAAGACTACAATAGGAGGAAACATTTCCCTCAAGATGGACATCAGGAAATCCTTCAACCCCATCGACTGGGGTTTTATTGGTCATATTTTACAAGAGTTTGGCTTCCACATAAGATTTATACAGTGGAGTTATATTCCAATCAGCTCTGCTCACATCTCCATCCTTATTAATGGATCACCAGAAGGCTATTTTGTGTGCTTAAGAGCAGTGAGGCAAGGATACTCCCTATCAACCATTATTTTTTGAATTTTCGAGGACTATTTCAGTAGAATATTTATTCAAAATGTCGATAAATGGGAGATCAAAACAATTCGAATGGCCAAAGGTATCTATGCCCCATATAACCTTCTTTTTGTTGATGAAATTGTTCTCTTCACCAAAGGGGATAGGAATTACATTAAAAACATTAAGAGAAACTGTTTCCATTATGAAAGTGTCTCTATATAGGAAGTCAACTGGATTAGGTCATTTATCTTCTATGGGAAAAATATTTCTTCACATAGGAAACATTGCTCGATACATGATCATTGAATAAGGCAGGGGTCCCTACCTTTTAATTACCTTAGGGTCCCTATGTTCCTAGGAAGACCTTGATCCTCCTATTTTTTTGAGGTGGTGAGTCAAGTTAGATAAACCCTCTCTACATGAAAAGGAAAATCTATATCAATGGAGGGAAGGCTTTGTTTAGTCAAGAATGTGATTGTCTTAAAACTTTTTTTACACCTTCATGGTGTACTCATGTCCTGCCTCCACCATTAAGACTATCAATTCTCTCATGATAAATTTTTTGTGGAGTGGTAGCATTATGGAATGGAAAGATATTACAAATCCATGGAAGAAATTATGTTTACCACCTGCAATAGTGTGAATAGTAATTAAAAACATTGAGCTATTCAATCAATCTCTTTAGGACCAATTTATTTAGAGTCTCATCAATGACAAATCTCATTCCCTTGAATTCCTCAGAGCCAAATTCTTCAGTATAATTATTTAAGGGAAGATTATGTATATATAATCCTTAGTGTGGCCATGCCTTAAAATATCTTACAAAAGATTAACACGCACTCTCACTATCTGGTTAGTTCTCATTTATCTCTAAAATTTTGTAAGGATAACTGGGCAGGTTCTCCTTTTATTGACAATGTTAATATCCAAGATCTGGAAATGAACTACAATGCCTCCATCCATGAGCAGCTTGATCATATCCACACCCTACCACCTCAAATTGCACTATAATTATCTTCTTATGACTTTCTAAACACTGATGATATCCTTATATGGGAATCAATTCCAAATGGTATTCTTGACTCGAAACTCTTTTATAATCATCTACTACAAGGGAAAAATTCTGGATTTATGAATTTTCATAAAAAGTGGCTCCAACCATCCCGATTCACACTCCTCTGGAACTTGCAAATTAAGACACTTCTAGTTGATAGTAACCTTCAAAAAGATGGAATCTCTTTGTTATCCAGGTGTGCACTATGTCACCACCATCGTGATGATAGAAGCCATCTGTTTCTGTCTTGCAATATTGCTACCTCCCTCTGGAACTTGGTCTATGGTTTTTTGAATTCTATCTGTCTCAAGTCCATAGTATAATGGACCTTATCCTCTATATCTCAGCAATGTACATCTCACACCAGGTCTGCGTCCTCTTCCTTGAAGAATGTGAAGAAACTATATATACTATTTGGATGAGAAGGAACAAAATCTGACATGATAATTCCAGATTCAATCACAGTGCTACTCTCACAAATATTTTGTCAGCAACTCAACTGGAAAACATCCTCCACTCTTAACAATGCGATAATTCATTCAAATACATTGTTGTATTGAAGAAATTGCACTTACAAGGTAATTATCTGAAACCAATGTGCACCATTAAGGTCTTCTGGATACCTCCTTTTTCAGGATGGATCAAATGCAACTCGGATGGTGCTTCACGAGGCAACCCAAGAACTGCTGGATATGGAATTTGCATCAGAGATCATAATGGTGATTTCTTATAAGGTATTTTTGGCCCTTGTGGACATGAAACATATCTTGAAGAAAAATTATGGCTCTCATCATAGTAGTGGATGTTTCAAAATAATGAAATTGGAATAAAATCTGGTTTGAAAGAAAATCATCCACAATTTTTCAAGCAGTTAGACTGGGTCAGATTCATCTTTCTTGGAAATTCACATTGAAATGGATTATGTGCCTTGACATTATTTCATAAAAGCATTATATCATAACACGTGTATATCATGAGTCCAATCGACTTTTTGACGACCTTGAAAACATGGGATTCTCTTAATATTCCAACACTCATATATCCTGCATCACATGTGATATTCTGACTATTCTCCAAAGAGACAAATGTAAATTTCCTTCTTTTCGACTCTCGTAACTCTGTTTTCTCATTAATAACAATTTTTTGATTGATCCTAAAAAAGGATACATATCAAACATCTAAAACTAATTCTCTCATGTATAGTCCTCTAATACATTGTTGCTCCATTGTACATAAACCAAAGGAATAAAATTCCAACACAACACTTTCTATTAAAAATCATAAATCTCAATAGGACATTCCATGAACTTTTAAAAATCCTCAACATCCAAATTTCCCTAATCGATGGAATGGGAATCATCATAAAGACATATGTGACACCCTAAATTTACATTTTCGTTCTTATATTATGTGGTTAATTTCTCCCCAGAGATCATTGTGTTCTGGAGTTAAATTTTGATGTTTTTGAAAACTTTCTAGGGGTGCACAGTTAGGCGCACTGTTTGGGAAACTATGTTGTGGAAGCCAAGAAAACTAGATAGTTTTAGAATGTGGTGATTGCAAGGTCTACACATAGTTTAGTAAACCCTGTCATACAGTTGAGTGGCCAGCTCAGGTTTTGGATTTTTTTACCCTTTTGGGTTTCTTTTTATTTTACTGATTTATCTATCTCTCCCAGATTTCAAATGCCTTATGTATGGTGCCCCCAATCCATCCTTTTCTCAAACAAGATTCACCAATGTGGGATTTTAGTGATTTATTAAGTGTTTCTTCCCCAAATTAAATGGTATGTGTCATGAACCGAATCAAATGACCCACCAAAATGGTACCAAAATCAATCATAACATGTATTGAAGGGTGTTACCTATCCCAATGAGATGTAGACTACATCCTAGAAATCAAATAAAGTCAAGCGGGGATAATAACTCTACAATATCTTATAAATGAAAAATAGTGGATATAAATCAATAAATACGTGGTGTGTCTAACACACCAGAATAGACAAAAACCACATGGAGATAGATACATGTCCCAAAATGGTACATCAACCAAATTCCTCACATCAAACCATTTAATAGAATATCACAAGATATCCATGTAGCATGTGGATCACATGATCCACTGATCACTGCCAACTCACAAGGTATCACTTATAAATAAAATCAACTGACTCCAAACAGTGAATTTACTTTCCCTTGACCTGTAATAAGAATTTATATAAAATTAAAAGTAAGAAGTATGTTTTGAGAAAAAATCCAACTAGGATCTCACCAATTATTCCCTAAGAAATGCTTATCAAATAAAATAAAAAATTTCAATTTTAAATATGTAATGGAATGAGTATATTTTCACAATTTATATCAAAACATGATATTAAAAAAATCAATAAATGATATAAAATAGGTACAAAGGTAAATTTCATTCAAAATAGGTAGATATAATCACCTAATCAAAAATAGGCTTGATTGGTCATTTCTATAAAATCATGGATGAATATTCATTTCAATAATGAAATGTATTGTATAGATAATTTACAATCATATCACCATGGTTAAGATACCCAAGGATTAGTTTTCATAGGGATTCTCATAATCTTTGTGATGTTACACTTCCTAGTGTGCACACATTCCAAGGTTTTATGCCTCAAGGGAATAAGATAAAATCCAAGAGTAAACTCCCTTCCCTCTTTAAAGTTTAGATTCCATTTTCATCATCCATTCCACTTCCAATTTGTTCTAGTACATGCATAGTATCCGTTCTTACCACCTAACTACATAGGATCCCATATTATTTAATGAAATGAAACATACAAGTATACATTTTTCATTTCATATAATCTTGAATCATTTAATTTGACTTCATGATCAATTTTTTTAAAAAATATTTTTTATTTCAAAAACCAACGTTAAATGGTTTTTCATAAAAAACTCATTCCTTTCAAATAAATTCACTTTACTTCAAATTATAAAACATTTCACACCTTGTATTCTAAAAAATCATCATTATAACATTCTTCAAATCATTCCTTTCAATTCAAGATTATTTTTATGAAATAAACACTTTATTTCAAAATCCATTTTCAAATGAATTTACCCCCACACGAAACACTATTTAAAAATCATTAATCAAAATACTCAAATCAATATTTATAAGTTAATCAGAATTTCATTTCAAATTAATCAAGAATCAATAGTTTCAAAGTTTAGTAATTCACTTATAAAACCTCTTACGTCAGTTATAAGATCAATAATCACCAAACCTGGGATCCACCAATGGGGATTCAATTGATATAACAATCAAGGGAGAGTCCAAGAACCAAAATTCATCATGAAAAGATATAGACGGTCAAGAACATGAGGATACACCACTCTCAAATAGGGATAGATATGAGGAAAGAAGAAATCATTAAAAAATTGAGATTATACAAACCAGAAGATAATCAATGCATCAACCAAACCTTCAATCCATGAGGAAACACGGTTAGAAGATACAAAAACCACCCCAATGGAGTCTCCAAGTTCAAATGTTTAGATTGGGTTTGAGGGAGAAGAGAAAATAATTAAAATAGATATTTCAAGTGGCATAATTAATATATTTCTTGAGGATTTATCAATCACATCAGCATCATTGTCTAGCTGATGGCACCCACTAGCTATAGGGTACCATTAGGAAGAATGCCATTTATTTTAGAAGTCTCACCGCTAGGACAATGGGATCCTTCCATCTATAATGTGGTTTTCCTATTAGAACCTTCTTCTTCTATCCACCCACAAGTAGGTTGGTTTCCCTCACAGACTAGCCGGTGATCTTCCTATAGGAATAACCTTACTCTTAGGATTCCACCGAATGGCTAGTGCCCATTACTGAGGAGATGATGGACCTCCTGTAGACATTCTTACTATATATCCAATTCCACTCCCAAACTAAACTCCTTATCCACATCCCGACCTATCATCTAATAAACAACACTCCCATGAAACCTTTACCGGAAAAAATAAGGTAAAAACCATTAATAACTAGAATCAACTAGAGATCAACATGAAAATAAAGAATATAAAAAGTAAATAAAAGTTTTTAAATAAATTCTATTGTTTGGATGTTATAATTCTCCCCATCAAAAATTCTTTCTTACCCCTAAATTTTTATCAATAGGACTCTATAGAAAATAAGTGAGGTCACTAATCTCTCACTAATGTCTTATACTCCCAAGTCACAAGATAATTAGAACCACGCTTCTAGAGAAACATAACCAAGGGTATAGACATTCCATGATGTATCTTCATCTAAGAATAGATAATTTGAACCAACTGCTTGAACAATGACATATCAGGTTCCATATCATGGTCCACCCAACACAAAAAATTACATGGTTTTCAAAGATACATCATTATCTTGGACATGATAAAATCATGGATAAATGACATCTATGTTGTAAATTCTAAATTTTATTCCCACCTTCCAATCCACTCAAAAATCTCAAACAGTCCGACGTGTCTAGATTCCAACATCCCCTGTCTTCCAAGTTATCAATGACCGCACCGAGGTAAGACACTAAAAAAATGATCACAAATAAAGAACTCAAAATTAAATTGACAATGATATACATAATATTTTTACCAACTTTTCACCACTACCATTCTCTGAATATTCATCTGAATCATATTTGTAATCTTCTAGATAAAACTAGGCCCTATAAGGGAAGCTTTTCCAATTTCTGACAAATAAATATTATATTTATATAGTTTTCTATAAAAGGCCTTAAAGGGTTCCATATTAATGAAATACTAGTATGTATTGTTATAGAAAAATTCATCCTACCCCATGTTTGAATCCGAAGATCCACTAAAGTCATGGAAACAAGCATGAAGCATTTCCTCTGAAAGTTGTATAGACCATTCCATCTAAACATTTGTCTAAGGATGGTATGTCATTCTTGACTTTACCTAGGGTCAAATCATCTCCAAGAGGCCTATCAAAAAATAAGAAGTTAATTGTTGATCCTTATAAGAAAGAAAATGATTGATAAGACTCTATGAAATCTAATAATCTCTTACTCATAGTAGTATCCCATGTCCTCACCTTTTTGGTATCATGAATGGAAAACAATTAGATGACTTGGTCAATCCATCAATCCCCAACAGAATCACATTTTTCCTTAAGTTGTATGTAGAAACCAAACCACAATTTCCATCAATACATCAACCCACTTTAACTTTTTCACAAGGGGTTGATGAAAAAATGCTCTAGATTCTTAGCAATGATTTGTTAACAAGTATAATAATGAGAATCAAAATCATAAATGTCTCATTTAATTCCTAGCGACCAGAACTAATGACTCATGCGATAAAACATATTCGTTGTTCCAAGGATTACCGCCTGTTGGTAATGATGAAAATCCCCCATTAACAATTTTCTCATAGGAAATAGAATATAATAATAATTCTAGAAGAAAATGATACCCTATGATGATAGAGACCATTCATTGTTGGTTTCCCCACCATGAAAGCAATACTATATGCCTCAAACCCATCATCAAGTTATTATTCCTAGAGAATCATCTTGAGAAGATATAATTTTAGCTGAACACATTAGAGAATAACCTCTCTCTTATCCTCCCAAACTCCAAAATGATTATTTGCAAAGAGAGCCATCAGATTCCATTCCTCAAAACATTCTTTCATGAACATGGATATAATTTTCCAACTCATAGAATCATAAAAAATGTCAGTATTAATAGGGATGTCGAAAATTTTAAATTAAAAAGACTATAGTTACACTTACCATCACCTTTTCCAATGGTTCAGTTATATTTGTGAGAATATATAACTTGGTATTTTTTTATCATAGTAGAAGGTAATCCATTCTCAGAAAAGGTAGTGCCAAAATATCTTATGAGTGAGCATCACATAGCTTTTACCAATATTTCTAAGAGCTTTCACTGCTATAGAAGTCAAGTGTATCTTTAACCCTACAAAGGAAGCATGTAATTTTGAATTCCATAAGAAATTTACCCCCTTATAATTGAGAGTGGTCAATGGAGAATCCAAATTTGAGAAATATTTCACAAACCTATTAAAATTACCTATAAAACCTAAAAAAATATGAATATCAAAGACATTTCATGGTTCCTCCCATGTCTTGAAATCTTTCACCATATCAGGAACATTTGGGATGCCCTATTCTGAAACAACATGCCCCAAGGACATTACGTCTTGAATATAGAAATAAAATTTTATCATCTTTTCCAAAAGATATTGATTTCTTATGATGTACAAAATGAATATAAAATGATGTACAAGATCCTCCTCATTTTTTTAGTAAACCAAGAAGTTATCAAAATATAAAATAATGAACGAATCAAGGTATTGGTGTAAAATTTTATTTATTAATTCCGTATACATAACAAGATTATTTTTAAGACTAAAAGGTATAATAAGGTACTTATAATAAACAAATATATTCTTAAATTGAGTCTTAGAGATATCAAAATCCTTGATTCTAATTAGGTGATTTTAAAAATAATGATCAATATTTGAAAACCACTTCACCGATTTGAGATAGTTATAAATTTCATCAATAAGGGGATAAAAATAATTGTTCTTGATTATAACCTAATTGAGCTTTCGGTAATCAATACATAGCTGATGACATCCATTAGTCTTATTTGAAAAAAGGACTGGTGTTATCCAAGGTTACACACTAGGTCAAATGATTCATTTGGAATTAAAATAATCCAAATGGTCCTTTAAATTCTTCAATATAGACAGTGTCGCCTAGTAATTGGGAGTAAATATCCACTGGGTACCTAGAACCATGTTAATTGAAAACCCACCTCTATTAGTGGTGGAAAACAAGAAAAGTCAAATAGAAAAACATCAATAAATTCATTCAATACTAAAGGAATATCACTAAACAGTGATTATTACTCCAATTAAAAATAATATATGGATATTATCCCACCCAAATCCATAAGATGAAGTCCATCATAGCTAGCCCTCAAGTCACATTATCCTTGAAAAATATGGCACTCCCCATAATGGGTAGTAAAAGAGTCCCTCTATGTATTACAATCAATATGGTCTTTATGAGTGATAAAACAATACATCCTTGGAATGAAATCTATATGTTTAATTTCCAAAACTAAAAATTCCTACAAAAGATCAATTTCGAATAAAGATAAAGTATATGAAGTGAATGAAATACCCTATGCACTCATTGTCCGGAAATTCATTTCAATATCCATTACATGAGGTATGAGCTCTATAAGAAGATTGAATAAGTCAAAATTATGGGTAAATATAAAATAATGAGATAAAGTAGTATCAAAAAAATAATATACTAAAGATAATATAATTTTAATGGTACCTATCATTGTCGCATGGCCTATATAAACATTTACTAGATTTTCATCCATTGTATGAAGAAGGTTTTTTCCCAGTGCATGTGGCTATAACCCTTTTGGTTATAAAGCATCTAACTGAACCACTAATTCTCCAAGTATTTTTAATCTTAAACCAATACATGGATTGGTAAAAAATTGTAAAAATATCTAAAGGTGATCTGATCATCCGCAAGAGCTATAGATCAATGGTGCCTCTATGTAAACAAACATCTTGTATCCAACCTCACCACATTGAAAACAAGTCAGTATGACTTTTCTAGACACATTAAATGATTAATAAGAAGTTTGATATTGGGATCCACCACTATGGTTTACACCATAAGATTCATCCTGATTCATCTTCCCATTAAAGGGACCACTCAGTCCACCACTGGGTGTAGGAGGAACTCTCATCAATCCTAACTTACAACCCAAATCAATCTCATACATCAAATCCCTATCTATAAAATAATCATAATAAGTGAGTGTCAAGGTGAATACCTAATATCAGATATATAATAAAATACCCATATTAATCCTCTATGTCTTTATCTTCTCATTTGATACTACCTAAAGTCAAAATTGATCAAGTTATTCAAAATGATTGGAATACATAAACATTTTTTGTTCACCTTACTAATGTTTAAGGACCTCTATAGAATTAGCCAATACCATCGAATCTAGAAGTAAATTCTCTTTGAACATGGTTCTAAATTATTTCCACTCAAATACCACAATATTTCTTACCCGAACTATTGTATCCCACCACCTTCTTCTAGGTTCTTCTAGTTTAAAGATGTCATATTTCACCTAATGGAATCTGACATCTCCAAAAACTCAAAGAGTTTCTCAACCTTTTTCTACAAATTATCTACCACATGAGGCTCATTAGTTTCCTATAAATCTGTTGGTTTCATGAATTGAACATCTTGTGCATGATCTATTATATTATACCTATATGTTATAACTTCTACTTTATGATTGGGAATAGGTACAGATGATGGGAATTGAGATTAGACCACACATATAAAATCCTCTATAAGGTTCGGATCAACTAGAGGGTTCACTTTCTATAGTACGTCTATAGATCCCTCCTGATTTCTATTCAAAAGTATTATTGGGGGAATGGTAACACACCTCATTAATAGATAAAAAGGGAAATATTTGTTAAGAGACATGATATCAACAACTATACCAATCAAAATTTAACTCAGAAACACAAAACACCAATAAAATCATTGAAAAAATTGTTGAAATAGATCAAAAAACACCTTAAAGAAACTTTTTCCCAAAAACCTATGGTAACATAAATTTAATTATAATGATATATCTCATGGAACTAGATCATAACATACCTCTTATTTATAGAAAATCATATATTTTATCTACCATGAAAACCCAAACAGCATACCAACATCAAAGGTCTTACATTAACTTATCTGATAAAAATATTTTAGAAACTGACCTAGATAACCCACCTAAACTGTACCAGAATGAATTATAAAATGTCTATAAGGTCTTTCCTGGTCCCCAGAGGCTGGTGAGTAGTGCTTGGGCATAAAATACAAATTATAGGAAATTATCTTTCCATAAGAGCAACTCATCAATATAATTTAGTCTATAAGAATCAATATATAGAAAGTATTCCAAACAATCGATAATATGGAAATACCACAATTAGATACATACATGTCCCTCAAATAGTATATATATACCAAATTCATCACATCATAATTCCTCCATGTAATAAGTGGATCACATTCTCCACCGATCAGTAGAAACTCCTAAGGTACCACTAATCAAGAGAATCTACCACCTCCAATTAGTTCCTTTCCTTTCCCTGTAACAAGCATATTAATTTCTATAAACTCCCAAGGAAAGAAGTAGACTATGGTCATCAAATCCCATTGGGGTCTCAGAATGTATTACATATGGAACCCATAACAAATAAACCTAATATGGTAAATTTTTAATAAAAAATTTCATATAAATATTTTCATAGATAATATAAAATCATACTTTTCCAAAAAGTAATAATCTAATATAAAATAGGTAAATAAGGTGAATTTCCTTCAAAATATATAGATATATTAATCTTTTCCAAAATATTCATGAATAATAATTTCCATCTAAATAGTCGTGAATAATCATTTAAATCAAACATTGGAATGTATAAAACATTTACAATCATAACATCATGGTGAAGAGACCCATGGATAGGTTTTTACTATGATTATCACACTATTGGTGATGTTATATATCCTGGTGTGCACACCAACATAGTTCCAAATCCTAGGAGGATAGGATAAAATCCCAAAGAATAAACTCCTCGAACACATCATGTATTAGATTACTTTTTCAACATCAATTACATGATGTGTAGAGAAAATTCATGCCTATATTGTTTTTTGTTTCACAACTAACTACCCAAGATCCCATGTGCTTTAAGGAAATAAAATATACAAGGATATGTCTCTAATTTCAAACAATCAAGAATAATTTAAATCAATCCTTTATTTCTGATCCGTGTTCATGTTTTAAAACATTCCATTTTTTTAAAAAACCAACATCAAATAGTTTTTCTTAAAAAATAATGAATTTAAAATTAAATAATTAAATTATAAGTCTTAAATAATTTAAGGATTTTCCTCAAAAAAATTCATCTTTAAATCATGCTTCAAATCAATCATTTCAATTCATGATCATTTTTCAAAAATAAACACTTTATTTAAAAATCCATTGTCAAACGAATTTCACCACACACACGAGACCATTTCCATATCCTTTATAAAAACAATGAAATCAAGATTTTAAAATCAATTGGAAATACTTTTCAAATTAAACAAGAAAAATAGGTTTAAATTTTTTGGAATTTCCATATGAGACCACCTTCCTCCATCAGAAGATCAACAATCACCCAACCAACAATCCACCAAGGGAAATTCAATGAATATAATGGTCAGGGGAGAATCCAAGAAATATGATTCATCATGTGAATATCTATATCCATCAATTAAATGAGAATACACCACTCTAAAAGTGGGATAGAGATAAAGAAAAAAGAAATAAAAATTAAATTGATATTACACAAACCATATGAGAATCAGTGAATAAACTGACACATTTATTTATTTGAAAAGAATTTGGAAGATCCAAAAACATACCCAAGGGAGTCTAAAATTCAAAATGGTTATATGGTGTTCAAGGGATAGGATAAAATAATTCAAAAATATATTTCAAGTCATGGAATTTTTATACATTCTGAGGTTTCATTGCCCAAATTGTTGTCATCAACTATCTTCTATCTCCCACAAACTATTCAATGTTTCCTAGAATAATTTCAATGCTTTTGGAAGTCCCATTGGTTGGCCAGTGGGATTAATTTAGGAACCCACTTCCTCTAGGCACCCACCGGCTGGACGGTGGTCTTCTTATAGGAAAACCCTTACTTCTGGCCTACCACTGGTAGGTCAATGGTCCTCACTGGCTAGCTAGTGGACCTTCTATAGATATTCTAGATACATGACCAAATCTACTCTCAAGAAAAACTCATAGACCATCTCCCAACTTCAAAAACAAGAAAAAAACTGATCCTTGATACCTAGAAAGACTCAAGCAATAGATAATCAATTAATAATTAATATATTAAACTAGAGATAAACATGGAAATCAAGAAGTTTTAAAGTAAATAAAATTTTGAAGATAAAATTTGTTGTCAATACGTTACATTAAGGGATTATTATCTCTTTTTATTTTGTTTTATTACATTTTATCCCATATTTTCTTACCCTAATGTACATGGTTGTCCCATTTTGGTGGTATGGGGTTTATATTTTGGTGGTTTTAGTTTCTATGGGTTGTAACCCACCATTTGAGACCTTTTCCTATTGTTTCCATCATAGATGACATGATTCCACCACGTGATATATGTGCCTCCATTATATTTTCTTTTTATTAAAGATTACTTTAGTCTCATGATGTTTTAAATGTATTTTCTAACTAAATTATTGATTCTTACGATACCTAGTTTTGTGTTATCAATGGTTATCCATGTTTGGTTGGATTTTACATTGGAGATAAAGGGTGAATTGTTTAGTTTAATGTCACATTGTTTTTAAATGGTATTTTATGCGTTCAATATGTTTGATAAAATGCTATTGGTAGTTTTCAATAAGAAAAATGTTTGGTTCATTGTGATTTGGGCCAATTTTAATTTATAAAGTATAGTTTTATTTTATAAATGTGGATTTTTAATTTTAAAAGGTGTTCCCATTCATTTAAAAGAAGATTATTTATTTTAATGGTTAATTCCTCATTTCTATAAAAAAGTTACCTTATTATAAATATGTTACCTTATTTTACTAAATTGGATGTTTTTATTTTTAAGGATTCCGTGTTTAATCAAATTTAGGGGTTTCCCATCTTGCTTCGACTATTTTGGGTGGATCCATCGATTAATTGGGCATGTTGAATATTTATTGATTTTTATGTTCTTTCCTGAAATTTACTTGTATTCAAAAGTGTTTTTAAAGGATTTACAAAGATGTAGCTCTAGATTTTAGAAGTTTATTCCCTTTTGTATACATGAGAGAAGGTTATTTTTTGATTAATTTTTATACCCTAGTTGAGCCCATTATTATTCTCTGTTAATGCTTGTGTGCATTTGTTAAATTTATATGAATTTTGAATCATGGTTATACAAATTGGGAAGTTGATCATTTTTGAAGGGGGTGTTATAGGTGGAAAGTATATGATTATTATTTTTTATTACTTATGAGATATTTTATTTTTATATTATTGAAATTATTATGATAGTACCCTAGGTTATTTATTTATACCATGAGGAACACTATGATACTAAGGTGGGATTCAAGGGATATTAGATATGATAGTTGATATTTACACCCTAGATATTATATCCTAGTTGAATGTTTTGACCTAGATAAAGGTGTCACTAATGATACTAGTTGAAAGTGATTCGGTTGATGGTATGTGTGATTCTTAACCTTCCAAAAGTTGGTTAAACTTTTTCTCTTATATTAATTTTTTCATTAGTACATAGGTTATTTCCATATGCAATGTTTCATATCTTATGATTCATTATTTTGTATTGGATTTCAAGTTACTTATCTCTAATTTTTAACCTACTTTTATATTTTGATTATTTATGATCAAGATTTATTATTGTTGTAAGGATTTCCTTTTGTGATTATTATCATTTATTTATGTCTCTTCATGGATCTTCCTTTTATTATGTTTTTCATTAGATAGAATCATGTTTATTTTCTATTTATTGGGTTTAAAAAAATGTAAAGGGGTGCTTGATTTAAGTGAAATACTAGTGAAATTTTTATTTTGAAAACATTTTAAACCATGTTAGGATATTTTTTTGAAAAATATATTCTTTAAATAAAAGTAAAAACGTTTATCTTGTTTGATTTTAAAATAAAATCCAATTCAATTGTAGAAATGGTTGGTTTTTAATATGAAATTTCTTCGGTAGGTCCTCTTATAGGCATGTCTTATAAATGGTGTATTTTGATTAATGATATAAGGTAAAAAAATTATTTTCATTCCATGTAAAGAATGTGAAAATTTATTTTACTAATATTTTCAAACTATTAGACTTAGTTTCTTTATAAAATGAATGCAATAGACTCATGGTGGTATTCTCCTAAAATTTCGATCACACCTTACTTACTCACAAATTTGAGTATGTAGTCCTCATTCTTCTACAGGTTCCCAGGTTATGGATTATACTTTGGATTACTACCAATCCATATTGGGAAGCATGTGATATTTGGGTTAGTGGTAACTTATTTTCTTTAATAGAGATGGTGAGGATTTGTCTCCCTTGTTAGTTTGACCAATTTGGGTTATTTGGAATATTGGACTCTCTGGATTCTTTTTTTTCATTTTGGTTTTGTCAAATATTTATATAAAAAATGGTTTCCTATGTTTTGAAATGTTTGGAAAAAAAGATTTTGTTTTTTTTATTTTTATTAATTCCATTTTTTATGTTCTCATTTGAGATCTATTATTTTATTAGGGCTTAGTCATCTAATACATGGAGACCTCAAGTTAGTTTCTTGGTCAGGACCCTTTTTTTAGTTTCTTTTGAAACCCTGACACTTTTTTCCATCCTAGGGAGACCAGGAATGCACCTTGGACCTAGTAGAGGTTTGGTTTGGGTTATGTGTTAAGTCATCCTTGAATAGTTCATTACAAATTGTTGTGAAAGGCGTTTTTTTATTTGGGGTTTGATTGCAGACTGGATTTAAGACCATCGGGGCTTGAGTGGTGGGTGTGAAAGAGTGATTGGCTAGCTCTTCTACATTTATGACATCATGTTTCCATGTTTACATGGTGTTTTCTTTTGAAATTCAAGATTCATGATGGTTAATTATTGATATTTTTAATTTGGTTTACTATTATAATGAATTGTATGAAGATATCAAGAGATTCCTAGGAATGATGTTAATGTTGGAGTGAAGTTGGATGCAATCCATAGGGCACAGTAGTTGGGAAAATAGTCTATCAAACCATGTTTAGAACATCCAAGCAATTATGGATAACATCCAGTAGCACTCACATGATTGGCCCACGATCTAAAAAACCATGCGTCTAAACTGTGTGATGTAGATATTGTTGGTAATTTTTATTATTTTCCCCTATTTTATTATTTTCCCCCACTTCTATTTGATAATTGGTTTTTTGAGTATTTTTTGGTTTTAAATCTTATTTGATAAAATTTTAAAGAAAAATATTATGATTTGGTTTTTAATATTGTTTTGAAAACCATGATTTTGGATGTTTGAGTTTCTTTTTTGAAATGGTTTTTTTGAACTGTATGAAAAGTTATTTGAGTGGATAATTTTTTATTGTATGTGGTTAAAAAGGAAAAGTCTTTTTCAAGAATTGGTTTCTTTTATTGTTGGTCTAGAAATGTTTTATGGGTTTTAAATTGACCCAGTGAATAAGTTGTTATAAACACTTATACTGTTTTGAAATGGGAGGAATACCTTGTTAGGTAATGTTTTTATAACGATTGATATGTGATGTATCTTTTTTGATTAGTGATTCCGTATCCATTATTTTTGAACAAGGGATGTTTTGGATGAATTTTTTTGTTTTTGTGATGTTTTAGATTATGAACCCAAATGGAATATGAGTTTCAAGAATAGAATCATTCATGTAGTCATTTATGTTATCCAATTTTTTTATTCCCATTTACGGACTCTGCCTAGAATTATGATGGAGAGGAAGTGTATTATTCTTCTTAAAACATGCAGGGATCATGTGAAAGTGTTTACGAATTGGAATACTCTAGTGTTTAGTGATGATCGTGGATCCCATGAGGTGACATATTGTCTAACTAAGATCGAGGAGATGTTATAGTATCAATGAATTCCATGTTCCTTGAAGATGACATGCACCACTCCTTTTTTGACGGATTGGGTTTGGATTAGTGGATGCTCACTATTCACCCTCGAATATTTGAGTCATTTCCTTGGAGATATTTCAAGGACACCTTCAATCTGTATTTTTATCCTAAGGAAGCGATAATCTTAAAGATGATGGAATTATTGTGTTTTATTTTATGCATTTTTTCTTCTTAATTTCACTTTATCTGATAAAAAATGTCATTTTCTCAATGATAAATAAACTAATTTTATGATTCCTATTCTTTTTTACACCAGTTTTCAAAAATTTCTGTGTCTTATATTCTTATAAAATTTTATATAATGAAACATTAATAGCATATTTTATGGTATGAAATGGTGTCCAAAAAGTAAATTCTAATAAATATTATATGGTCAACAATCATTGTTATTATTTGTTACACTATCATAATTTTTATGAATAAAACATTTTTGACGTAAAGATTCATGTTTTCCTGCGTGTACTACTATGGAGAGATTATTCAAACTAAGAAAGGAGCTCCTTAAAGTACACAAACAATAAAAATGGTTAGTAGAGATGATTGTGTAACCCTAAGTGACCATCAAGAGAGAATTCTTGGTTCTATAACTCTGGTACTCGATCAAGATATCAATTCTATGAGCTATAGAAATTTTCAATTCTTAACAACACGGTGGAATCTAGCTTGTTCATTGGTTGCTGAAGCATAGTGGGTCTAAGAAATTAATTTATTTCATCAATGGTAATATGGTACCATGATGGAGTTATATGATGATGTTTCTACTGTATGACAACAATGTCAAGTTATACGAAGACATAGACTTACAATAGTGGTTGAAGATAGTATTCCCTATGAAATTGAGCCTATTACGTATGACGTAGAAGAAGAAAACCTAGATGATATCTTAGATATACATGTCAATCTGACTTTTTATGAGTTTCTTAATGAAGGAAAAAATGGTGACAACAGTGCTAATGAGGATGAACCAACGAATGTTAGGGAGGAGGTTTCGAAAAATGAATTAGTTTTATAGTAGCCTCGACCTACAATAAATCATCTGCCACACTTAGTATCTTCTTCAGAATCAATGAAACATGTGCCTAAATTCAAAAATATTGTTCTCACACTAGCAACTAAGTTCCCTAGAGTTGTACATGATAGGTTTAGTGAGCTGGAAAAAAACCTTATATGTTGGAAGGAATTTTCCATGTAAAGATTTATTAAATAGAACGATAAAGAGATTTCACATTGAGAGGAAATGTAGCAATATAGTTCAAGAATAATTCCATAATAAATATTTCATACGGTGTGAGAAGTATGGGGTTGATTGTAGATTTCTCTTGAGGGTGATTCCAGACATTGTATTTGGAGGTTGGGGAATCTCCTGGATTGAGGCAGCTCATACTTGCGTTTAGCCAAGCCTGATAGAAGATCATACCTCATTGGATGCAGAATTTGTGTCATCCATTGTTTTTAAGATGATTAAGACATTACAAGATTTTCTAATAGCCCTTGTGAATGAGAGGATAAAAAACATTTGATTATAATATTTCCTATAATAAGGAATGGATTGTGAAACTGAAGGAAATTTTGACGGTCAATGGTGATTGGGATGACCCGTATCTGGTTTTTCCACAATTTCTATCCATACTAAGGCATCATAACCAAGTTTTCATCCATCTTGATATAAAATAACATGTGTCTCACGATAACTGACTTGATCCATCTCATGTTAAATTTCATCAGTTGTTCTAGGAATTCCTCCCCAATATCTCTACATTTTGTTTCATAAAAAAGTTCAATTAGATTGATGAAATTTTTCTATACAGAAAATACAAGGGCATATTTTCAATTTTGAAAACCCAAGATGGAAACTGAAAACCTCTTTTTCATTCCTTTTCCATTTTCAGAAATGAAAACTGTGAATCATGGAGTTGGTTATTTTCATGTTTCAACAACCATTTCACCAAAATTCAGGGTGATTGTTTCATACATGATCACCATTGGGAAATTAATGAGGTAATAAATGCATATCATGATACATGGAGATACCTAAATTCACATCATCGATTCTTCATTAGACACATTGCTAGCAACGTGCATAAAAAACTCCACAATGAACCGATGAAAAATTAAATCATGGGGCTTGGTGAGCATTGTATTTTTTGTTTTTTTACTATTTCAATATAATGATAATATAAAATTATTTGAAATATCATCTATTCTGTGTAGCACATGAGTCAGATCAATATTATTTTGAAGAATGTTTCAAACAAATCCTCAAGGATAATCATGAATTTTATGATTATGTGATGCAGATTCCAAAAGAAAATTTGTTATTGGCATATGATGGGGGGAAGAGGTATGTACACAAGACCAAAAACATTGTGGAGTTGATTAATAGTGTCTAGAAATTTTTTTACAATCTACATATAACTTCCCTAGTTCAAGAGACATTATATTGATGCGTGAAGTACTTTTTTTATAGAAAAAAATAGCATCATATGGGATACACCAGGGGATAAGGTACAGAAGACACTTTCCACAAGAGATTGAAAAGAATATTAAAGAAGCTTCAGATTATCATGTCTACCTTTTTCGATGAGAAGAATCTCTAATTGAGGTTCAAGAGCATTCAGACCCCATAACAAATCACATCGGTGAAAAAATGGTGGTATTACTAGAAATGAGGCAATGTCATTGTGGAAACCTTCAAGCCTTGTAGTTCCCAAACACACACACCATCGCAGCATGTGCCTCTGTGAACATATCATTGGAAGAATATGGTGATCCATTATACCAGATAGACACCATTACTAACTGTTATGATTCACCACATATTCCTATTGGGGAGTTTTGTTATTTCCCAATTATTGAAGGCCAGCCCATATTAATACCTGACATCAATTCGTTGTGTCCTTAAGGGAGACCAAAAGCCAGCAGGATGCAGAATAAGACAGACAAGCCTCACGAATAGGGGAAGCGTTAGATATTCACCATATGTCATCATCAAGCTCATTTCCAGAAATGATCCCCTAATATTTTTAGGTCGCGTTCACACTCTCAGCCACAATGATGTAATGTCTTCATCGTGAGATTTTCATATTGTAAATTATATGTTGTTATCTATTCTTCTTTTTTTCTCATTTTTCTAAACCCCAAAACCCAAATGTAGTAAAATAAACCCAAAAAATATTTCCTATACTCTAATATCAAATTTCTAAACCCTAAACCATAAATACTAAACCCTAACACTAAATTCATAATTCTAATCACTAAAACCACACAAATAATTCAAAAACCTAGACCCAAAAATCAATATCTGAAACCAGAATCTCTAAATCCTAAAACCTAAAAGATGAAATGTAAACCCCAAAACATCTTCCCCTTTTCACGTTTTTAGTAACATTATGTGTATGATATTTCAGTAAACTTTTAAATAACAAAATAATAGTATCATATATTACTGTAAAAGAATATGTTATTAAATTTCTATATAATAAATATAATATGATCAACTGTCTTTGTCAATTTTAGTTACACGATTAGAATCATGATCCGAAAACATTTTCGACATATAGAGTTAGGTTTTACCTATGTGTACTACTATAGGGAGGTTATACAAACTAATAAAGGATCTTATTATAGTACACAACAATCAATAGAGGTTTTTGAAAATTATTCTATAACAATAACACTATTAAAAGAAATAATTTATGCTAAATGAACCACAACGTAGGAGAAATAGTGAAAATGAAGGCATTGATGGAATGATTTGGAATCATCACCATCGTTTTTGTAATTATTCCTCCAATTTCATGGTTCATTTCCAACAATTTCTTTATTGAAGTTCAGTTACTATTATAGAATCACCTTTACATCTGAAAAACTAATCATGAAACACATCATCATGTGGAAAATCATACTTAAATTACAGAGCACACCATTTTCTAATAAACACCTAAATAACAAAGACAAATTGTTTATATATATAAATATATAAAACCATATCTTAGAAAACACCCTTTTCATGGAAAAATAATATCTTAACAACATGTTAGTAATTTTCTTTGAAAAACATTTACACATGCCCCTTTCTTTTGGTAAGACTAACTTTATAAAATAATGTGAATAAACAAGGCATGTCTTGAATTCCGCAAGTCATAACATTCTGATAACCATAATTTTATATTTATATTTTACACTTATGAATCGTTTCATTTGTTTATAAGAAGACGAATGAAACCATAATAGTTACTCAGCAACATACCCATATTTGCAAGGTCGTGCTAGAGGGTGGTGCAGATCGATCGATCAGGGTGCGTCAAGCACGCCATTTTCATCATAGTGATCCTCCACATTCTATTAAACCATACATTCATATTGATGGATTCTATGGAATTTCAGTATCAGGTTTTACATTTGTATACCATCACCATCTTGCTTCCCTCGTGGAGAGGTGGAGACCAGAGACACACACATTCCACCGCCCTGAGGGAGAGATGACCATCACCCTCCAGGATGTGGCACTGCTTCTCGGTATTTCTATCTAGGGGAGAACCGTTACTGTACCCACTCATTAATCATGGAAAGAACATTCTAAAAGCTTGTTAGGAATTGACATTTTTTCTGACCATAAGTCTAAAAATAGAGCATCGATATCTACGCCTTGGTTGGAGGTGCAGAATCCACATTTACCTAATGAGGCTGATGAGCATACTGTCATGCGTTATGATCGTGCAAATATATTACGACTCATTTGGAGGGACCATGTGTACTGATCCCTTAGGGATGCACCTGCACATGATGTATCTACCCCAACTAGAGAGCGTTGATCAGGATAGGATGTACTGCTAGGGATCATCCTATTAGGCATACACATACATAGCATTATTCCGACTCTCACATAGGGAACACACAATTCTTGGGGGATGCATCATCCTTATTTAGATGTGGGCATGGGAGTGCATCCCCGCATTACTCCCTAAGCTTGAGGTTCTGCTGATCAAGATGGAGGTGTTGGCTGATGCTCCTCATGGACATGGGTATGATCACTCATTTCTATTAGTTTCTGATGATACAATGAGTTATTGAAATTAATTTGATATTATTTGTCACTATCAATGAGGTATTTTATAGTTGGTGTTAGTGACACAATTTGGACTTGGTTTTGAGACACCATTTGGGAATATATCATCTCTAGTTGGATTTCATATTACCTGAACATGTTTTTATATAGAATATATAATTATCTAAAAAATTTAATAATTGGATCGATTTTGGTTTTTATTTAAGAGCATTTTTGACAAAGGTCATGTGTCATTTAAGATTTCATGTCTTCCATACTGGAGTATTATAGACCGGTTGACAGCATACTGAACTATTGGGATTGAGGAAGTTATGGCTATAGTGCCCCTCATTCATGTCCATATTATTGAGTGGCATCATCCTGATAGAGTCATGTGATAGTCTTGTTGTGCTCAATCAATTTCAATACTGCCAAGATAGACAGAGCAGCTTCATCAGTTGAAGCTGACATGGAGGTAGGATAAGGATTGGGGCCGAGTACATGATAGCTTCCTCAACTTCTAGTGCAGATGTGCATCATTTCATATTCAGGGTGTACGTACGAATAATTTATTTAATTTAAAGAAGGTTCGGTATGATCCCTGGTATAAACTGAATTCTATACTTTTTCTTACCTGACATGGTTGAGAGATGAAGAGTATGGTAAGTCAATAAACATCCATTATTATGTCTACTGCACTATTTTTTAATCCATTTTTAATATCATTATAGGGACGTCACTCAATGAATATAGTTCACATTAGTGATTAAGAAGATGACAAGGTCTTTATCCAAGAAGTCATCTATACTGAAGTGCTAGAGATGAGGGAATATTTTTGTGCACCTTCCATGGGAATCTTCGAGTATCCAACCCAAATAGAAGAGTTTACTACCCCAGAGGAACATACTACAACAACTTCTACTGATGAGGATCCAAAACCATGGAAATTTAGACAACGTAGTGCTACAGGTGACTCCTCACCTATTACATAGGAAGAGGTTATCTCTTTAGTATTCTAGCCTTAGTCAATTCAGGATATGCCTCAGGCGGCATGGGATCTATATTTCTTGATAGGATATCTGCAGTTCTCTACATCTTGGGGTCCAGCCCATTGCTTCCTTGGGGTCCAGATCCATCACAGCCTTAGGGATTAGATATATCACAACCTAGGGGTCTAGATCGATCACAAAATTAGGGTATATCTCCATCACAGTCTTGGTTCCCCACTGCGATGATGACAGGTCCTTCTACCACCCTAATGGGAGAAGGATCAGGAGGGAAGTACGAGATGAAGTTAATAGCTCCTCCCACTGACACACAGATGGAGGATGCTACATTCAATATTTATGGGCCCAAGGATTTTCCCTCTCCATGTCATCAAACTCCACAGTGAACTCAACGTGGATGTCCTATTCGCAGACCACTATGTCGGACAAAATCTCCTCACCATATACATAGACATTTATTGTACGTGTTCAGTTATATGTTTTATATGTATTGAAATGAAATTACTATTATTTCTATCATCCCTTCTTATATGTTTATCCAGTATTTCAATTTTCATTTATATTTTAGGAACAATTTATATTTGACATCTTTCAAAGCCGACTAATTGAAACATATGAATGTTTATTAAATTTCAAGTAGATAAAATTAAAAAAGTATAAAATATACAGTATAAAAAATGTAAATAAAATTTAAAAGTTTTCCTAAATATAGATTTTTTTTAAATAAATATTTTAATAAATAAAATTAATAAATTAATATGGAAGGAATGTATGAAAAGTAACTCGGAAGTGAGAGAGAAATGAATGAATGTCGAGGAAGATCCCAAGCCACCTACAAGACTTTGAAATCCTATAAAATATAAACTATAAGACTCTTATAAATAAAAATTAAAAATTCAACTACCTGTTATATGTTTAATAAATGTTTAAAATTTCATTCATATAGTTCTTATATTTTATATTATTATAGGTTAGCAAAGTATCATACTTGAAAAATTTTTAAGTTTCAATTAAGTGTATTTGAAATCTTATAAATTATTTTTCATCAACATTTTTTAAGAAATTATATTTATTTTAGACTACGTGTTATATTTTTAATCAATTTTTAAAATTTCAATCATATTGGTATTATAGTTTATATTTTATAGGCTAGGAAAGTAACATACTTGAATCATTTTTTTTGTTTTAAGTAGCTGAATTAGAATTCTTATAAATTATTTTTCATCAATATTTTTTGTAAAATTATTTTTATTTTAGACTACATTATATATTTTTAATAAATTTTTAATTTTTTTCATATTGGTCTTATAGTTTATATATTATAGTCTATAAAAGTCACGTACTTGAACCATTTTTATGTTTTATGTAGGTGGATTATAATTCTTATAAATTATTTTTCATCAACATTTTTTAAAATATTATTTTTATTTTCGACTAAATTTTACATGTTTAATCAATGTTTAAAATTTCATTCATATTGTCCATATAGTTTATATTTTATAAGCTTGAAAATTAACATACTTGAAACATTTTCATGTTTCAAGTAGGTGGATTAGAAAGCATATAAATTATATTTCATCAATATTTTTAAGAAATTATTTTTATTTTCATCTACTTGTTATATGTTTAATGAACGATTAAAACTTCATTCATATAGGTCTAATATTTTATATTTTATAGGCTAGAAAATTAACATAATTTAAACATTTTTAACATTCATGTAGGTGGATTAAAAATATTATAAATTATTTCTCATCATCATTTTTTAAGAAATTATTTTTATTTTTGACTACTTGTTATATGTTTAATCCATGTTTAAAATTTCATTTATATTGGTCTTACAGTTAATATTTTATCGGCTTGAAAATTCACATACATGAATAATAAATAAATTATGCAGATAGATTTTGTTTTATGTATATATATATATATATAAATATAACCGAATAATAATAAAATCATTAAAATATGAAATATGTAAAAAAATTAATTAAAATAGAAAAAAAAAATTATTGTTTTTGGGGAAATTTGGCATCAACGATGTCTCCTTTAAGGAATATTTTATAAAATATTTTAAACCTATATTGTTTAAAAAAATCATCAGAAAAAGTATTAAGAAAACTCACATTGATCTGTTCATTGGATTTTGAAAAACTTAAAAATAATTTTAGTCGCTCGATGAATTACGATCTATTTGATCTGAGTGGTTGGATTATTTCCCACGTCTCATCTTCAACCTTGAGCAACTAAGAATGCCTTATATTCACTAGGATATCTCCAAGCATCAACATGAGCTGATAATTGAACCCAAGATTCCGAGCCTCATTTGAGAGTTCTGAAAGTTAAAAGATGTTCGAAATCACTTGATAATTCATTTTCATGATAAAAAAAAGATCAAACAAATTTTTTTTTAAAAAAAAAATGAAATATTTGGTGACGATGATCTTTCACAGTACATTATTTGAAGAGAATAGTTCATCCATGATTCTAGAATGTATTGAGATTACTTTTTCCTCTTTAAATACCTAAGGGAATGTTCATTATTGGTAGCCCAGGTAGAGAGGTATTTATTTTTATCGAAAGATAGATCCATTATGACTGCTCTAGTTCGCAGAAAGTATTTATGTGATCTCCCTATATCAGGAAAATAAGAATACTTTCTACAATGAAAATGATATGTTCATTTTACACCCATTATCTTTGAGAAGAACAATATTCTGTGAAGAAATCATGATATCACAATATACCTACGTGATAATCGTATGGTGTTTCACAAACATGTTTTCAGATATCAGGTGATAATCTTTACACACACAACATCTCATAAATACGGCCTTTTCACAATTATCCTATAATCATTTGGTTTTGCGTGTAAAAATAATGATCTTCCAGTTTTATGTGCCTCAAGTGTGATAAGGTTGTATGAACGGTTCATGTAGAAAAACATGACTATCTCTTGTGTGAAGGTCGTGCATGCATGATGGTAGTAAAAAAATCTATGCATGATTCAATGCATGTATGAGTGTTTATACATTTAGAAACAAACATTGTTTATAAATTGTGAGACTGTGCAAAGTGGACAGTGTATGTCATTAAGTATTCATATTGAGAAATATTTACATGCATTATATAAATCTCACATACACACATGAGAGATAAAGTGGATTTTAATATGTGTTCATTAATTGTGAAGACCATGCAATGTGTTTTGTACATGCATGAATATTTAATAGGGAACATGCATTTTACATAGCATAAATATAGTGTAGTTCTTCGAGACTGAAGTACGGTTGGTCTTTCCATCAGTGTTTTAGATGATTTTTGTATTCATGTTTTCAGTGGTCGGTGAGGCTGGATCTTTAGCAGAAGAAAGAATGTCTTCCTGATTAGTGTTGTATTGAGGTTTCTAATTATACTGAGTGAACATATTTATTTGAGTAAGATCAGATTTGATTAAAATTTTATTGATTTTTACTCGATCTGGTTTGATCTAGAATGATTGCAAATGAGGATCGACTGATCATCCTTTTTGTGAAAAAATTATTCTAGAAGAAGTTGAAGGATGCAGCTGGGGGTCTAACCATTAGCTGAAGTTTATGATAGGGGGGTCTAACCAATAATTGTGAAAAAGATGCTGTTGAGGGGTCTAACCAACTATTGAAGGCTGATCCAAACTAGGGTTTATAACCATTTTGTAATTGGTGGTCTAACCAATTATTGTTGCAATCACGTTCTGTTATAGTGGAGAGTCCGTGTTGGGGGGTCTAACCAACACAGAAAGGAGTATCTCTTTTAACTGAACCTGTTAAATTGTTTTATCTTGTTTTTTCATTGTTTTTTATTCATTATAGGGGGAGTCTGAGTTTTAAATACAAGAGATCAAGACTTCAATTCATAATAGAGGTCGAATCAGAAGTAAAATATTTTATAAAAATAGTATACCACTGATTCAATCCCCTATGAGTGGTATCTAATTCATCCGTGGACACTTAAACTGGTATCAAAGAACTAGTTTCCTCTATATATCAAGGAAATAATTTTAAAAAATAGATATTTTTAATTTATTGAACAACCAAGGAATTCCTACCTTTAATGGAATGAAGTACCATAGATGGAGGCCTAGGATTCTTCCGTACCTTCTATCTATTGGTTTGGAAGTGAGAGATGAAGTAATATTGGTTTTCCCTCTTATTAATGAGGATGTTTCTATGACTCATGCAGACAATAAAAATATAAAATTTGATGGAAAGGATCATAATGAAATGTTGATGGCTGTATTAGAAAAAAATTATACTAAAGTGATGGGTCTTCAAACTGCCAAAGTGATCTTGGATAAACTAAGAACTAGTTATGAAGGAAATATTAAATAGAGAGAATCCAATTTTAAAATTTGGAGATGAAAATTTAATGATATCAAAATTCATGATTATAAAATTATTTATGATTACTTTACAAGAGTAAATGAAATTCTTAGAAATATCATCAGTTTTTTGAGATAAGATGGATGATTCTACTATTTGGGTAATGCTTATGAGAAATTTCCTTGATAGATTTGACTAAAATATTTCCGTACTAGAAGAAAGAGAAGATCTATGATGAGATGAACTTTATAATACTCTCATATCTTATTAAATGAGAAAAGTTCCATCATTCAAGAAAAATTCCAAAGATGATATGGCCTTTAAAAACCTGATAAAATGTAAACTAAAATCAAAGAAGAACTAAAATCAATTGATTATGGGGATAAAAAAGATGAATAGGACTTCAAAAAATGATGGAATTTTAAAAAAAATGTTAAATAGGGTTATATTTAAAGGAACTAGAAAACAATCACCAAAGCGGTGGAATTTTCAAAATAGTTGTCATTTTTATAAAAACTGTCCAATGAAGAAAGTTGATGATACTGAATTAGATGAAGTGGTTGAGAGGAGAAATCAGATCATCAACAACATGGACAGAATGATGCTTATTGAAAAAGAACTACCAAAGAAATTCTGAAATAAATAATTATTTACATCAGTATAAATTTATAATTGGTCTTTTTTGTGTCTGAAGGAAGGAAAGAGTCTATATGAGATTTGGTATGGAAAGAAGAAAACGTTAAAATACATTCGAATATTTGGGTGCATGTGCCTTCTTCTCAATAAATATAATCATAAGAAATTTGATTCATGTGAAGATTAGGGGATATTAGTTGTCTACACATGAAAAAAGAAAATCATATATATGATTTAATAAGAGGCTTGGAAATGTATTTTGGATCCATGATGTCAATGTAGTGGAAATGAAGAAAATATTCAATAACATAGTGAATAGTTTCCTGATGATAGCGATGAGGCGTTGAGAAACACATGGGGAGTGGAAGTTCCAAATGTTTATTCAGAAGAAGATACTAATGATGAGAAAGATGAATTAATATCTGTATCTACAAAGAAGCCGAAGAGTCGAGCTGAAATAGAAAAGAAAAATATCATTGGGGGTTAGGAAGTTCCAATTCATCCAATAAGAATGAAGTCATTACTGCATGCATATTTATTATCTCTGGTAGAGACAAAATGTTTTCAAATGTAGATGGAGATGAAAATTGGGTTCATGCAATGTATAAAGTGCAAGGCATGATTGAGAATAATCCAATGTGGGAGATTGTTTCAAGACCAACTGATAAGAATGTCATCGGGACTAAATAGGTATTTTCAATAATATGAATTAATATGGTATAATGATTTGAAACAAAGAATTTCTAGGTCACACAGGTTACTCCCAAGTAGAGGGTATCAATGTTGATGAGACATTTTCTCCTGTTTCATTTCTGAAGACAATCAAATTATTCTTGGCCATAATAGTGAAAATAAAGTTCATGGTTTTCTACATGGATATAAAGTCAATGTTTCTGAATAGGGTTATATAAGAAGAACTGTATATCGATCACTCAGATGGTTTTATGATTCGTGAAGATGAGAATAAGCATTTTCAGCTATAGAAGACCCCATATGGGTTGAATCAACCACAAAGAGCATGATATTCAAGACTAGATCAATATCTAAAGAATCTTGGATTTCCGTGTGGTGGAGCTGATTACAATATCTATATAAATATTGATAGAAATCAAAGGATGATGGTGCTAGTTTATGTTGATGACATAATATTTGGAGGATTAGATGAATCACAGTGAATATGGTTATATAAATTCAGGAAAAATTGGTTTTAAATGTCAATGATTGGTGAAGTGATGATTTTCCTTGACTTATAGGTGACACAATGAAACAATGGAACATTAATTTATCAATATAAATATTCCAAAGTGGTTTTAAGAGTGTTTTTAATGGATATTTAATAGGAGATGATGACTCTAGTTGTTACTCTGATGAAACTATCAATATATGATGAAGGCAAAGCGGTTAATGTCACAGAATACATGCATATAATTGAATGTCTATTGTACTTAACGATGACATGATTAGATATCATTTTTTCCACATTTCAAGCTGAATAGTATCAAATAAATCCTAAATAAATCCTCAGGCATCTATTTAAATGAATAATTTGCTATATCAAGGTCAATGTGGATTTTGGTTTGAAATATAATGAAAAATCTCAGCAAATGTTATTGGGATATATAGATGTAGACTGGACTGGTTTACAAGTTGATTGGAAATCATCGTTCGGAGGTTCTTTATATATTGAGGGATTGTCTATTTCATCGCTAAGCAAGAAACAAGATTGTATTTCATTGAGAACCACAGAAGATAATTATATTGTGGCTACCCAACCATGTACATAGTTATTGTGGATGAATCGGCATCTTGATGACAAGGTAGTTGAAGTTATTTCTCCAATCAGAATCTGTTGCGATAATTCATGTGCTATTAATATTTGAAAAAATCCATTCCACCACTCAAGGAAAAGTCTCATTGAAATCAAATATAATTTTATCAAGGATAAGGTAGAGTTAGGGCTTGTGATGTTGGAGTATGTTCATATATAACTAAAAGTTGTAGACATTCTGATAAAGGACTTACTCAATGATGCTTTTTAGCGGAATTGACTGGCTATGGGATTTCATTTGACACCCCACACTTAAAAAAGTGTGGATGTCATACACCCCCTCTCCTTGAGGTACGATGTGTTTTTACCTACTATATTAGTCTGGGTTCTTTACCACGTTGTAGAGAGTAGAGGAGTGACCTTTGGGATTGTTTATAAAGGGGTAGAAATTGTGTCTATTAAAGGGGAAGAAATTTCATAGTCAAGACATGGGAAGAATCTGAGAGGTGGAGCAGCAAGATAGGGGAAGCAGTAAGATAGGGGGAATTAAATCTGATGATGCTAAAAGTGATTGATTAACTATTATATATTCTGAAAGATTAGGTTTGTGATGAAAGTAGAATAGTGGTTTTGGAATGGAATGAAGTGTTTCAATGATGAAATTTCCATATTACTCTTGTTTCTCATGTGGACTAAGAGTAGGTGTTGAGAAAATATTTGATTACTATCTGAATCACAATATGTGAAATGTGGTAGAATATGGAATAAGTTAAAAAGATGGATCCAAATGATAAGAGTTGAATTTTGAAGAGTTGTCAACAATCCCAAAGGCAGAGACTGTTGGAAAAAAATACCTCAAGGTAAAATTGATTCATTTTTTGGGATTATTGAGTATGTCGACAAAGAGGGTTTCCATGGACAGTTGTCGAGTTCCAGAGATATTGCTGAAAATCCATGTTGACAAATAACTCTGAAAAAGGAAGGGATGGCCTAGAGGTACGTAAAAAATAACATATAGACGGTGACGTCATTTTCTATTGTTTTCCAATTTTTTGGGTCCAAAAATTATATAATGGAGATAAGTGATTTTGGAAAATAAGGTTTCATGCCATTGTTAAGGATAATTGGAATGTTTTACACCATGTTTTTTTCAAGAACAAAACATCAAAATATGTAAAAGTAATGAAGAGAATGAAAGTTATGGATCTTGTGTTTGAGGTGAGTTTGCGTGAACATGATACTAGTGTGGTGGAGGAAAAGTTTCATGAATTGTGCCTATGTTCTCCAAAATTCCTATAAATTGACATATACCCCTCATTCTAAGAAATCTCAACAGTTAGAGAAAATCTTAACTCTGGTCACGCAAGTTGTGAGGTCGCGAAAGTAGTCAGTTATTCATAAGTTGTGCGCTAGAAGGGAGTTGTGCACTAATAGTGATTTGACCCTAAAAAGGGTATGTCGCGAATGTTTTTAGTAGTGTTAAAGTGGATTTTCCATGAAAAAGGTAACACATGTGCACCGACATTAGATTATTTCACAAGTCACCACAAGTTTGCGCAAAAGGTCTCATTTTCCTATTATATATATAGTAAAGTGGTATTCATAAATGGATGAAATTATGACATTAAAAGAGAATATACATAAATTTGGTGGATTCATTAATTAGAGATGATGAAGGGACCTACAAGTTTATAAATTTTGATTGGATCTTCTGAAGGAGTAGCGAGAAAACATAATTTGAGAGATAATTTTTCATTCAAATTGAAATTCATTGTAAAACAAGAGGGAAAGTGAGTCCACTTCGAACTTTGTAAACAACAGTTTACTTTTAGTGGATTTGGAATATCAGCACGTTTCCATGGTATTCTGCTTGGAAATATCCCATTGAGTGTTAACCAAGTACAATTGTTGTGTCTCCTGTATTTTTTAATTTTTGTTCATACTTTTTTATAGGAAGGAGAGAGAAGATATTTTTGTTTAACAGTGAAAGAAATAAAAAGGGAAAGTTGTTTTAATATGTCATACCCTAATTCACCCCCCTATCAGAGTATTTGACCTATATAACCTATCAATTTTGATAGGAACAATCCAAAGTTGAAATCTAATGATACAAAATCAGATGAAGAGGATAAGAAGTATTAGAAAATGACGTAGAAAAAGAAAAAGAACTGGTTTAATTCCAATAAGATAAATATGATGAGAATAGAAATAGTTGAATTTACAACATCAAATTTTGAGATAGAAGATGGAAGATATTATAAGAATAAAATATGCATTATGGATAAATCTAATAAATATACAGACTCATTTGAAGGTGATGAAGTTGATGAAAGAACTCAGTTGGAATGGATGTTAAAATAAAATCAAGACGGTACACTTGTTGAAAATATGAAATTAATGAAATATGAGATCCATCATTATAAGATAATAGAAAATAAGAAGAGGATAACTGAGTTTGAAACAATGCTGAGAAATATTCCAAATAATGATCTTGAAAAGGAATAATTTTCTTTTGTTGAAGAGTATAAACATAACCATTTGAAATTAGATTAATTTGAAAATAAGATAAATGATCTTGAAGAATGTGTTGTTGAGAAAGAGGAATAATTATCTAAGACACAATATTTATCTTCTAGCTCAATGTGAGTGGATGAATATGATAGAAGACTTCACAAAATTTTTTGATATTATAGGTGAATCTTCTAAAGATTCTATGAAGAAGGGTTCATAGAAATAGTATGATTTGTAAACAAATGAATATTAATGTACTTTTGGTTTTTCTAAGGTTGTAGTTGTAAAAGGAAAGACTGAATCTAACTAGACCAAAAGAAAAAATGAGAAAATAATTTCCATAAAGAAGAGTGTACTAATTCAGTAAGAATATTTCATCCTAAGTAGATACATTCACATTCTTTGAAAATTCAATAACTATAATCATTATATATGAATTTTTTATCAGTCTAGAAGATCAAGGTTTAGAGTCTAATATTATGTTTGTGGAGTTTTGGCCAAAAATATTAGTCATGCTGGTATAACATGTCACTGTCTAGGAGGAGGGATGAATAAAGGGGGAGAATTTTTAAGTAGATTAGATCAGATTGTCAAAAAGAGAACCACGTGATTATGAATTTATCTAAACTATCATGTGAAACATAAATGACTATTTGAGTGAGGTCTGTGGCATATGTGGTCAAGTAATTCAAAAATATGAAAAATGAAAAGTTTTTTTATCAAATGAGATTCCTCATAATGAATATAATACAAAAGGTTAGATAGTGAAGAAATATATAGTCACCAGTGATTCATGTGAGAAGTTGAAACAACTTGAAATAGATCATAATCTTTTCAAATAAAAAGAAGATAAATGGTTAGATATGAATAATTTAAAGATAATGAGGAGTCATATACAAATGATGACTTGAAAATTATGAAGTGTAAAAGGTGTGGAAAAATTGGTAATGACATAAAACGTTTCATGATACTTCTAATATCCCAAAAGATTAAGTATAAATCTTCCAAATCATAGTTTAAAAGGATGAAGGTGAAAACAAGGTTGAGAGGAAGATCTCAACATGAGTGTTATTTCTAAGGAACAAAAAGGTTCATGTTTATTCCCTTTTATAAATAATTTTGTAGTAACATCCAGGAAATTGAAGGAGATGGGTTCATCCCTTTATGGGGATCATTGATCACTTGGACCTATCAATATTTCATAATACTAGGAAAATGATGATCACTTTCATACATTCAATATGAATTTTAAAGGATTATCTTTTATTTTTTTCACTTGAACATTCTGATTTGTTTTTTGAGAGGTGTAACAGAAATCTCTTAATATTTTTTTGTAAATTTTTTCCTAAGTTGAAGATGTTGAAATAAGTTTGAGATCAGTATCAAAACTATAATATTTGAATAGATTTTATTCTTTGGTGACATCTCTCTTATTTTATACACTGGGCTTTCCCAAAAAGACTTAGAGTTGATTAACTAAAAGATCATTTTATAGTTGATTGGGGATTCATTCCTTAAAAATGTAGAGAAGAAGTTGTTTGATGTTTGAACTCCAAAACACAACTTTATATTCATTTCCAATTAGGGGGGAAAGAAAAGTGAACACATTTAAATAATTTAAGTATTGAAAACAAATACAAAGATATATATTTAAGTGTCCATTGAATTGCATTGGTTTTCAATGAGTGTTTTGTGGAATATTTCAATTTTGTTTATGGTTTTTAATCAGATGATTGTTGAGCTAGTCTATAGTTCTTATAACATGTTTCATTGACTGTTTGAGTTAACAAAATGGTTACAATTGTGAATGGATTAAAAAAATAATAAGATTCCATTCATGAGAATGAGAAGTATTTTATATTTGTATAATAATTCATGCATGAGGGGAATTTATTTTCTTGATTCCAGTTTGTGGAGTTTGGATTGTTATTTTATGTGGATATTGGTTATTTTTTTAATGTGTTGTACATTGAAATTTACCACCCATACTATCTAGATGAGTGGAGTAGTAAACCACTTTGGATAGATGAGCTCAACTCTAAGCTAGAAAACATGAGGTCATAATCGATGAAATGCATGGGTGCACCTACATGAGGAAGAGGTGCAGGTAATAACCACCATGTAGGGTGGAATGAAGTCGAAGAAGAGTAACTGGCATGGGGTTGTGCCAAGTGAAAGAGGGGAGTGAGGACCAGTAGCCAATTCTGGTGACCTGGCAACATAGATTGTATTATAAAGGAGCCTCACAAGCCAGATCATTTCGATGTTGGATTATTCCAAATGAACTAGAATCATCTGATCTTCATTACAAATCATCCCGATCATTGATCTGTTTATCCTCTTTTAAAAAACTCACAATGAACTGCAACCACCAGACCTATTATGATCTATTTGATCTGAGCCATTTGATCAATTCCTATATCTCATCTTCAACCCCAACTATCTGAGAATATCTTCTATTCACGAGGATCTCTCCATGTATCCACTTCATCAGATAATTGAACCCAAGATTATGTGCCTTGTTTGAGAGTTCTAAATATTAAATGATGATGAATTCACCTGAGAATTCACTTTCATGATAAATCTAATATCAAACTAATCAATTTATATGTTTTGAAAATATGAAATAGTCTGTGATGTTTATCTTTTTTGATATGTAACCTGAAGAGAATAGTTCATCCTTGATTCTAGAAGGTTTTGAGATTACTTCCGTTGCCTATAAATACTCGAGGGCATTTTCATTTTTGGTAGCCAAAGTTGTGAGGTAATGATTTTTAGAGAAAGAGAGAGCAACCATGACCGATCTGGTTCATGGAATGGAGTTTCGCTCTCAATATGTCTCATGTGATGAAGAATAGTTTCTATGATGAAAATGATATATTCATTTTACACTCTTTATATATTCAAAGAATAGTGTTATAAAAATCAATTAGGATATCACAATACCCTATTGTGATAATATTCTTGTGTTTTCATGAATGTGTTTAATATATCATGTGATAGTTTTTACACACACAACATTTCATAAATAAGGCCTTGCACACAGTTATACAATACTCATTTGGGTTTTGACATAAGAATAATGACCATCCAGTATTATGTGCATGAAGTGTGATAATATTTTATGCCCGGTTCATGTAAGAAAACATTCTAATCTATTATGAGAAGGTCTTGCATGCATGAAGGCAGTAATGAAATTCATGCATGATACAATTAATGTATGAGTGTAATAGATTTATAAAAAACATTGTGTGTAAATTGTGAGAGTTTTAAAAGAGGATAGTGTGTTCCTTTGAGGATTCATATTGAAAAATACATATATGAATTTAATAATTCTCACAAACACACCTACGAAATAAAGTTTATTTTAATATGTGTTCATTAATTGTGATGACCATGCAGTTTTTTTAAACATTCATGAAGTTTGAATAGTTAAAATTCATTTTACATTGCATAAATATAGTGTAGTGTTTTTAGAATAAAGCTAGGTAAGTTTTTCTATAGTTTTTTCTGAAGATTTACGTATCTGAATTTTCAGTGGTCTGTGTGGTTGGGACATCAGTAGAAGAAAGAATGTATGCCTGGGTAGTGTTGTATAGATGTAGCAGATTATATTCAGTGATCAGATTTATCGGGGCAAGATCAGCATCAGTTAAAAGGTGCATGAATTTATCATGATCTAGTTTGATCCAGCAAGATCGTGGAGGAGGATAAAAAAATCATCCTATATGTGGAACAATTATTTATAAATAAGTTGATGGCTACAACTAGGGGGTTTAACCAGTTTCTGAAGTTTGTGATTAGGGGTTCTATCCAATCACAAAGAAGAAGGTGTACTTGGGGGGTTTAACCAACTATTAAAGGTCGATTGGAACTACAGGGGGGGATATCCAGATTATAATTGGTGCGGTCTAACAAATTACTATTGTCATCACCTTTTATTATAGTGAAGAATCCATGTTGGGGGGGCCAAACCAACATGTTAATGAGAAGGTATTTGTACCAAACATTGTAAATATCTATGTGTGGTTTTTTATTTGATTTTTATTACTTATTGGGTGATTCTGAGTATTAAATAAGAGGTATTGATACTTTAATAATTCATAGAGGTTGAATAAAAAGTAAAAGATTTTGTAAAAATAGTATACCACTGATTCACCCCTAGTGGTATCTAACTGATCCTTGGGCACTTCAATTGAGACCAACACGGAGTAGGAATATCTGACACAAGGGTGGCCATAGCCTAATTTACCTATACCCATGAAAAAATCTCTAAGACCAAAAAATGTTAAAATATAAACAACTGATAACCATTTATTCATACAAATAAAATCCCACCATTAGGGTACACCAAGAATGTATTAAAATGTAAGGGAAAAATGAAATATCACCAAAAGAAACTAAAAATAAGTCCAACCTGTGAAGTGGGTGATGACCATTGTTAATGTAACCAAAAAAGTACTCCTTAATCTATATAGATCCCTATGCTCAACCTGGTCTTGGTCCCTCTAGGACTCCATCAATAGGATGGTCATTTGTATAAGAGATATCACATGAGGTAAAATCCTTTACTAGGATGAGTATAACAATATCCATTAGAAAACCAAGAAATCACTAAGTATACAACATAAATAATACCATTCAAATCATCACAGATATATGTTAATGACATATACAATAAGAGAATATATATATAATCATAAAAAACACATATTCTCATATAAGGTCACAACCTTATTTCCATCCTAGGATTCTTTCTTGAATGTTTCATATAACACTCATCTTGGATAACACACCCCATGAGTCTAATAGCACTGATGGTCTCCATCCAATATATAATTCTTATCAGGTCTCACCATAACAAGTACACAATGTAAGTCTAAAAACAATGATACGTGGATAGGTATCACACCTAAGTCCATGGGGTATACCAACAACCCAATCTAGATTAACCCATTATGTAAGGGATCAATGCCCACAAAGAGTAGGTTAGGAGCCTACCAAGAACCCATCTTAGGGAAATAATGATGATAAATGATCTCACATTGATACTAATGAAGGGATTTACAAAACACTATACAAAATTGAAGTTCCTCAGATGGGATCACCATCCTATGAACAAGATATTATTCTATAAAACACCCAAAGGTAAATCTTCAAGGGAAAGAACCCTAAATAAATGGATCTAGGATAACAAGATGAAGGTGTCCATGTCTTCTATAAAGAAGTATATGGTGTTTAATAAAAGTGCATGTCATGTCTCCATGAAACTAGGATAGTCTATTCTAATGTGTATCTGTTCATTTTTGTGTCTAAGTACAGGGTGTGTTCAATCCCATGTACCACTGCCCATGTATGACCACCTGTGTCCATGTCCGAGTACACTGTAGGTCTGTGACAATGTACCCATTCCCATGTTTTTTTACTCTCTAGGGAACACATTGATATTTTGAGTAAAGGTCACATGATGTGTGTTATATTTTACACACCGTGTGATATTTTTCTACACACAAAAACTGTAGCCCCACACATGCCCATATATATGGCGTGTATTCTTCTATTACAGTTCTTATAGTTCTTAATTTTTATAACCCTTGGGTATTCACATAGATTCCTCCTATACCACTAATACACCATTTTCCTCCATAATTCTCACAAAAAAATGTGGATCTAAGTCAACTGATCTCAATTATAATTGGAGATCTGATTTCCGGTCATCCCAGTTACTTGGGAATAATTCCATAGCCTTTTGACATTTCATGCTCCAAAATATGCACATGCATGCCCCAATTTAGCCCCAATCTATCATCACCGTCATTACAGCTCAAAACAATCATTGATTCAAACCTATAAATGCAATAACAAACCATTGCAATATGAAACAGGTGTGAAATAATTGTTTATCTCGTATTTTTCAAACAACCATCCAAAATGAATGTTGATGAGGAACAAACGAAGAACGATGGGAGAAATCCGAGAAGCACAAGAGAGTAATAAACCTTGACAATGTTGAAGTTAGAATTGATTTGTTTTTGTTAAAATTATAAATGATTATCCAAAATAATTATACAATTTCTACCAAAAATCCCTATAAAATAAGCCCTCACCTGCAAAATTCTGAACCAAAAATCAATTTATTAGTTGATTGATTTGGATTCATTAAAGTAATAACAAAAAAGGGATAATTACAAATAAAAAATTGTCCTACCTTGAGTAATATCAATCATTGATGAATAATGAATCTGTTTTTTTGTCATTGGTGAGATACTCAATATTCAATGGTGCAACAATCCCTGATCCTGATCTAATCTGATGTCATCTACCAAGAATGATCTCCTCCAATAGTCCTATAGGTCTCTAAGGTTAAGTGTCCAACTTTGGTTCCTCATCATAACCATATATTTATAGAGAAAAAAACCAGTTGTTTTGTCAATATAATAAAATAAATAATTTATTTTTATTAATTCACCCACGATGGCACTTTATAATATCGTATGATGTCATCAACAATTATGTCATTCTTATGGTAAACCACATTCTCTAAACTCAACACCTGCCTTGTATCTCTAATTTTATTCCTCGTTTGGGAGTCATTTCATATTTTCAAGAAAATTCTGCACCTGTGATATTAAATATATTTAATGTATTTTTAAAATTGATTCCAAGCACACAGGGCCTTAGAATCTCATGATGTATCAGTTCCAATATCTAGAAATAATCCATTTTAAATTCATAAGGAATAATTGGAAAAATTAGAGTCATTATATTCTCCACTCCTTGGGTCTTTACAAATAAAAAATCAAAACAAAAGACTATATAAAGGGATGTGTTTACTAAGTACACATATGTGCATCCCTCTCATTGGTGGTCTCCAGAAGATTCACATTCTACAACTAGACATGAATTAAGGGAATCGATTTCCCATAAAGGATCCCCTCATGCCGATCCTTATTCTACACTAGGTACTCAGCAATGGAATCTCTATCCTCATTTTCCATCTTACCCAAGTCAGTAACATTAAATAGGTCATGCATATACCTCCTCATCTACGACAAGTGGAATATGGATCGTAATTGAACCAACTACAGAGGTATAGCTAAGAGGTATTCCACCTCTCTAACTCTCCACAGTATTTTGAAAGGTGCAATCAATCTCATACATATCTTATCATCCCAACCAAATAATTATAACCCGCATCAATGTGAGATCCATATGAACTAATGGTCTCCCTAATAAAAATCAAAAGGCCTCTATCATCTATTTTTATATGACTTTTTATAGCTATGTATTGTCCATATCCACTCTTATATGATATGAACCTTCTCTATCATGGATCTCACCAACTCTATGCCCAAAAGTGTTGACTCTCCTAAGCTAGTCCATCATAGTGGTGACCTGTAGTGTTTCCCATATAAGGCCTTGAGTGGTGTCATACCGATGGTATAATGGTATATTTTGTTGTATGAAAACTCCAAAAATTGTAGGTCATCCTCCCAAATATGGCTAAAGTCCAACATGCAATCCCATAACGTGTCCTCCAAGACTTGAATGGTCCTCTTAGCCTAGCCATTAGTCAAGGGGTGAAACAATATGTTCAAATGAAACTGACTCTTAGAGGTCTCTTGTAAAACCTTCCATAATGAAGCTGTGATGTGACCATCATGGTCAGAAATGATCATTAAGACAACTCCGTAGACTTCGAATACCTCCTTCGAATAAATGAATCTAAAGCTCTCAACTTAAATCCACTCTCGAATAGCTAGGACGTGGGCCAACATGGTGAGTAGGTCTATGATCATCTAGATGGAATCATGTAATCTAAATATTTTGTGCAAACCCATCGTGAAGTTCAGATATATCCCATACCACATCCACAATAGAACCTTGAGGGGTTGAGCTAAACCTTCTGGAACATGATGCATAGCCTTTAGTTATTAAGAATTATTTCATCAAGGGACAGACTTTGTAACACACCTCTTCATCCATGTCCACCAGAATGGACGACTAAGGTACTATACATCTTTTACACACCAAGATGTACCACTAAGGGTGATGTATAAAATTAAATTAGAACCACCTATATCAACACAATGGGTACCATTTTATTTCCACTGAAAAGAAATACATGCTCCCCACATTCAAAAAATCGATTAGTGGAATGTACAATGGAGATCTGTGTATGTAAGTTCACATCGTCGGTATCTTCAAGTTGGGCCTCTATGACTCACTGTAAAAATTGAGGGGTAATAACCATTGATTGGAGGTAAGCTACTCTATCATCATCCAAAATGTATAACTATAATCAGTCTAACTGATCATACCCCTCGCTAATTATATATGAACAAGATATCCTACTGAGATTATATAATATCAAGTTCCTCTTCCCAGGATTATAGAAAATCTCCAAATCATACCCCTAAATGAACTCTAGACATATAATTTATCTCAAGTTAAGATCCTTCATAGAGAAGATATACCTGAGAATCATATGCTCAGAATATATGATAAACTGATTACCCATAAGATAGTGTCACCACATCATCAGAGTAATGATTTCCTCTAATTGACCAAGAATTTGGGAAATATAGATCCTCTCATGTGGCCTTAACTAACGTAAACTATACGCAACCACCACCTTCCTCTATATCAGAACACATCCAAGCCTGGTCCATAATGCATCTAAAAACACTATATACTTGAAACCCTCCCCTAGTATTCTCAGTATGGGAGAACTCGTCAATCTCTTCCTCAACTCATATATATCCTACTAGAACCTCCCCATCCATATGAAATGCATCCCCTTTTGGGTCGAAGATATCAAGGGAGATGATATCCTGAATATATTGGGTAAAAATATCCAATAGTAGCCTGCCAATCCATTGAAGCTCCACTCCTACACAACACTCATGGGTGGAAACCAAGCGAACACTACCTCGACCTTTTCTGGGTTCACTTATACACAATCTTCTAAGATAACATTTCCCAAAAATTGGACCACATAAATCTAGAATAAGAACTTAGAGAGCTTCATGTAAATCTGGTGCTCTGGTAGTACATCTAGGAACATCATCATTTGTTATGCGTACTCCTCCCCAGATGTTGACTACACTAGGATATCATCAATGAAGAATTCCAAAAATGTGTGTGAGAAAGGAAAAAATTTCTAGTTTATGAGTCTCATGAAAACAAAAAGGGTGTTATTCATTCTGAATGGAATCACCATAGTACTCATAGTGACTGTAGTAACATATAAATTCATCTTTGGTATATCCTCATCCCATACACATAGCTAGTGATTTCCTGATCTGTGGTCAATCTTGAAGAACCACCGTTCCCCTCCCCACTAATCAAATATTCCATTTTATCCGATGTAGTGGATGATTATTCTAGATAATAACCTTGTTTAGGGGATGGTAATCCACAAAAAACCTCATGCTCCTAGTTGTATTTTGGTAAAAAAATCATAGGGATGTTCAAGGTGAAACACTCGGTCTTACAAATCCCTTCATATGCAAGTCCTGCAACTGAATCCTCACCTCATAAAACTATGTGGGACAGATCTGTTATTTTGGGGAAGATATCAAGTCCATTCTAGGGTGTAAATAAATATAGAGGTAAACCTAGTACATCCTTAGGAAATACATCCTTGTACTCCTCCACCACTGTAGGAAACTGAAAACTCATAGCATCTTCTACACCAAGGGTAATGCTAGCTAGTTGGTGTGTAATCATTTGCAACCTACTACGCATGATTCCATCATTCTCTATCTAGGTTTCCTTTTTATCCACAAATAAAAAAATCAACCCATCAATACATACACACAATATCCTACCCCTGAAATAGTCTATATAGTCTTGAACTGTTGATAAATTGTCCATACCTAAGAACAAATCATAATGCCCCATTTATGTAAAAAATAGATCCCTAGAAAATTTCTCACCACCAAAATTCATGTCATACAATTAGTAGTAGCATTTTATCACTAATCCACCTACTACAGGTGTCTCCAATCATAAGAGTTGATCCAAGTGATCAACCAGAATCATTATGTATCAATATAGATAGGTGAAAATAAAGGAATGACTCATGCCTAGGTCTATTAGTACTACAAACATGTTATAAAAGACACATGTTATACCTTGTATCATCACTGGAACCTTTGGATTATATTCCTTGACTGCCTATATCTTCCCTCACCCATGTCTCGCAGCTCCATGGGCCTATAATGGACCACATGGGGGAGGTGGTGGTATCAAGTCAAAACGTCTAGCAGTTTCATATATCTCCCAGCACCTCCGCCACATCTACCACCCTAATAAACTACGTTATCCTACCATTACCTCTACCTAGGTGACCCATCAACTATATCATTATTATCCACACAATTTCTTAGACAATATCATGCAAGATGTCCCCAACCGACATAAGACTAGTAGTACCACTATCTAGGATAAATAGATCCCCCTTATGAGCCCCAAACTCTATACCCTATGTCCTGGGATCTCCTATTAAAATGTATCTCTCATCCAAGTACCTACATCTATCTTCAGTTTACTATCGATGAATTCTGAGCTCTTATCTACCCATGGTCGACACCGGCTATTTGCGTCTACTAATAAGAGAAGCACCCGACCACTAAATAATGCTCTAGAACCCCATAATAGACAGGAATTTGTGTAGGTATCATGCTAGCTCATATGTCTCTTCATAGTCCTATCTCAAAGTAAGGATCCCTAAATAAATTATTATGCACCATATCCATTAAGTATTAAGATAGTATTTTTTTAACCCTGATGAATACTCAGCCACATTCACACTTCCCTACTGAAGATATTGATGATTTAGTATATGTAAATCACTCAATAAAGACAGATAAAACACCTCTATAAAAAGAAACTTGAACTCTGACCATGAATGAGTCACCGCATCCTACAACGGGATAATTATGACCAACCATTTTCATGAAAATACAAGAAGAAGGCTCACTACAAGGACCACCATCTAGTATGCTTATGTAATGAAAGGATGGAAAACTCATTCCACTTCATCAATCCATTCCTCAATATATTGGGGATTGGATAACCATATAACCTAAGGGGTCACTATCGTGGAAACATATGAAATACACTCGTCTTGTGCACCTCTTCTGATATTACTATTGTTACCATCTTCAAATTGATAGGTGGTGGTAAAATAGGTGCCCCGCCTAGAGGTAACACCTTCGAAACATGGTCCTTGTATCCTAGTGACATCACTGAGGGTATCATCCCCACGATCATGTTGATTAATACTTGATGGAAAACTTTATGGAGGCATCTTCATATAGGAAAGATATTCCATTTTTAATGAGTATATCTTGATATTTTGATCAATAATGAAATGGAAACCATAACCGTAAAGTAAAAATTCCTCTTTTTTACTTTTATGTTTTTTGTATTGGAAACCACAAATCTCTTTGTACTCTTTTCTCAAATAACTAAATCTGTCAATAATACTAAATCTGTCAATCGTACTGACTCTATCAATCATACTGACTCTGTCAATCGTACTGAATCTATCAATCATATTGACTCTGTCAATTGTACTGACTTTTTCAATCATACTGACTCTGTCAATTGTTCTGAAACTGTCAATCGTACTGACATTATAAATCATATTGATATTTGTTAATCGTACCAACTATTGTGCTTCATACTCAATTTGAATCATATCAATACATTGCACTTAGTGATACTAATAGTACTCATGTTTTACTTTTATCACATGCATGTTTTTATTATTTTATCAAAACACATGTTTTATATCAATCATACTCATGACTATCATTTTCATATATCTTTTGTTTTAAACAAAATGATGTCATTGAGTTAGTTATAAACTAATCAAAACGATGTCATGTTTTCAGTTCAATATGACCATTATAATATCAGGTGTCCAAGTCCCCCTGAATTTTCCAAAGAAATACGATCGTTGGAAGAAATATGACCGTTTGAACCTGATGACTATAAATAAGAGGGCATTTGAATATGAGAATACAACTAAGAGACTTTGACCATCCTTTTCTTCAATCAAGTTCTAGAGAGAGACACTGCGAATTCTCTCTTACTTTGTGAAAAATCCTTGATAATAAAAAATGTGAACCGATCGTTATTAGTTTTTATTTTTTAATAAGTGCTTTGTTTTTCTTTTTGTGACCGATCAGGTGATAATGATAGTGGGCTGCCGGTGAAAGGTAGACATTACATCTGATATTTTTATCGAGGGATTTCAAGTGTTTGAAAGATAGAGGTACCGATCAACTGTAAAATTGAGGTCTTACAGGGATAGAAAGACGGACATTCCAATCATCGTATCGAGGGCTTACAAAGGTGGTGGTAAGACAGACCTTTTATCCTAAGTGAAATGATACCCTTATCTTTGGGATAAAATAATTGTAATACTTTTACATTTCCGCTGCTGTTTGTATAAGAATGGAAATCATATTGTTTCCTCTTTCTTTTCATATTCAATTGTAATTATTTCAATTACGATTCCTTTGTTACATATTGTATTAATAGATTCTATATGCTATATGGTTGAATCGTTCTCATTTGTGTTACTCTGATTATTGTATCCATTTTGAATAAAATTTTTTACATTACTTATTGTATTAGTTCCTATATCCAAGACAATTGTGGTTAATTTTTTTTAAAGAGACCATGAAATTTTTTATTGAATTAAAGTAAAAAGTACAAAACAAGAAAAGGAGCAGTAGGGGGCCTCACAAATTGTTAATACCCCCATTATGAGGCACCAAATTTTTTCTTTATCTTCTCCGCAATCTGGTTTTCTTTATCTTGTATGGATCCCTAGTCAGTGCCTCGGCCTCACCAATATCCATGACCTTGGAGGTGGAGTGCTTCTAATTTTTTTGCTTGTTGGAGGAGACTTTCAATATTTGTGCCATCTTCAGAGTCAGATGGCTCATACTTCTTTGTACTCCAGTCTGAACATCCTCATCCCCTCCCACGATTAGGTTGACATCCCCATTTCAGATTTTCTAGTTTCCAGGGTTCCAAATCATCGTCGACTGTAACTGTTTGATGAATTTACATTGAAGGAGTTTTATTTTTCTTATAGTGAGAATAATTTTGCATTACAGTTGACTGGAGAGTTGCTGTGTTTTCTATATTGTTCTTCACTGGTTGAGCACAAGATTGCTCTACCCTGTTAAGTACGGGAGAAGACACCTGCACATAAGGATCTTTGGTAGCCAAATCCATGGATTCCTCTTGTTTACCAGATTGTATGGATTTAGGAGGACTGGAGGAGGAATTGTCATTTTTAGAGGTAGTAGCAGATAAATTCACCTGAAATCCAATTTCAAAGCAGCCCGCACCTGTGAAGTCAGTAGATCTATCTGTTTAATGCACATGAGTTTGAAGAATATCATTCTAAATGCATTTTTAAACTATTGTAGAGGGGGAGAAGCAGGGGGCATTCAGTAAACCGGAACTTGACCCCTGTGTTTCCAAATGAGAAATAGCACCCTCCACAACTAGAGAACCAACATCTTGTGTTCTAAGTTCCACATTTAATTAGTATTTACCTATACGACCATGATCAAAAATATCAGCCCATGTTCTACTCTTTTCAGAATGTTCTATAGTGCTTAATGTATGATTTTCAACCTCAGTGTGTCTAGAAGTCTGAGCCAAGCTCCTCTCTCACATCTGGTTACACACTTGTTGAGTTTGTGGATCATGAACCCACAACTGAGAATTCTGTGTAACAGTATCAGAAACCCTATTGGTGTTTTCTTTCAGGGCTTTTATCCTTTTGAATCATAAATTAGCATCATGTCCACAAGTAGAACAAAATTCACAAACAACAGACCTCCTACAATTAGAGGAATCATGACCAATAACTCTACATTTTGGACAGTATTGGGCATATTTTCAAATTCGATTCTCAACTCAAGCTCCTCTTCTTCAGTAGAAAGATAAACATTATCCACTAAAGTAGAACCTAAGTCTATTTCCCCCATGAAATGGGTATAATGCCCAAATCTAGATATTTCAGTTTCTCAATCAATTTTTATAGGAACTCCTATCGACAAGGAAATATCATATAAAATTCTAGGTTGCCCCTGAATCCAGTTTAGGCCAAAGACTTTAACCCAAATTTGGATCGAAGAGTTACCAATTTTCAGAGGGTTGAATTTTAGGTCCCATTCTCGGATATGCAGCATGCCTGGCTTGAAAGAGATTGAACTGTACCCTCATGCCCTCTTGTATTGTTCCATATAATATACATATACATCTATATTTAGATCCAAAAATTGGTATCAGAGCAGGTGTCCACTAATTTGTATTAAAGGATTTATTTCTTTTAAGAATATAATTGTATTTCTATTAAAAATTTCTATTTATAACTACTTACTACACTAACTTGTAGAGTGGAAATATTTTTGTTTTATTAAATTGTAGGAATGGATATTGTATCCATTGAAAATATAAATCCAAATAGACCTCCTATTTTTGATGGGAATTATTATGAGTACTAGAGAGATCGAATGAAAACATTTTTTAATAATACTGGTGTAGAAAATTTTATTTTCCATACAGGAGGTTACAAAATCCCAGACAAAGAAGTTAGTACTTTCACCAATCAAGAGAAGAAAGAATATCAATTGAATTATAAGGTACACAATACATTGTTTTGTTTCTATGACCAGGAATATATATAGCCAGATATCATCATGTGAAACAGAAAATTGTATATGGAAGAAATTGGAAGTCACACATTTTGGTACATCTAAATTTATAGAAAGAAGAAGGGAAATTCTTCGAGCAAAATATCATGGATTTCATTTTCCTTGTGGAGATCCATTATGTAGGGTGCAACAAAGATTTGTGAAAATTGTCAACAGTTTACAATCTATGGGAGAAAAAGGGTCTTCATGATGAAGCCCTTCTATAACAGATTATTGATATAATGACAAATGAATGGTAATCAAAGAGAACACATATTGATGAAAATAGGAAAGTTACACAAATAAATCTTGATGAGTTATTTGGAACTCTTCTATAGAAAAAGACAAGAATGAAACGAGATGCTGATTTCAATAAGAAGAAAAATGTAAATTGAAGTGTATATTTTACTATAACATCTAAAGATAAAATACCTGAAAAGATAACATGATCGAAAGCTAAGAAAGATGTTATGTCAGAATCAAGTGATATTGATCACTAATATAATGGGTTTTCCAATATTTCTCGAAGGATGAACAAGATTTCGACAAATAAAGACTTTCGATACATATTCAAAAAGAAAGATTGGAAGGAAAAGAACGTCTCAGAAGTAACTTGTATTGAATGCAAGAGAGCAAGTCATATTAGACCTTATTTTCCTTTAATAAGAAGAAAAGACAGAAAGGAGAAACATTCTAAAAGAAATAAGAAAAATTATTACAAGACAAAGACAAATAAAGTCTTGAATTAAAATGATACTTGGAGTGAATGTGGTGGTGATTCATCAGATGAATATTCAGAATATGAATCTTCTGGACAAAGGAATATTATACTTATAGCCATACTACAAATTAAAAATCATTGTTTCATGGCCAAGGTACACAATTCTGAAGCTATTGAAAATATATCCTTAAATGCAAATTATACTGATGATAAATTTTATGAATCTTTTGATGATGATTCATTTTCATCAGGAGATAATACATTACCTTCTTATGAAGAAGTGTATAGGTTTGCTAAACTCCTTGAGAGTGAAAATTCTAAACTCACTAAAAATATTAGTAAGAAAAATTTTAGAATTTCTATTTTAACTAAAGAAGTATTGATCTTTCTAATGATGTTGATATGAAAACTTCTGATTTTGAAAGTATTTTATAAAACCTTGAGAAAGACAATTCTGAGAAGGATAAACTTTCTAAGGATCTCGAAAATGTAATTTCTAAGAAAAATATTTTAGAGACCAACTCTAGATCCAAAAATAATGTTTTTAAAGGTAAAAACATTGTTTTATAACTAAATTCAAAAATATTTTCCTTGAGGAAGGGTTTTCCAAACTTTACCTATGGTAAGGAAAATTTTGATAAAATGTATTCTCAAATTAGACCTTTAAGGAATCATTCTCGATTTGGTTATACTATCCTAAACCAGTTTTTAGTAATAACTTTTTTGTTCCACAAAGTGACCCATTCTGTATTAAGTGTCAATGTGGTGGACACTGGGAATAAAATTGTTCACTTAACAGAACTCTATCTTTAGGATTTTGTAAATCTCATTTTTCAAACCAAATGTGGTTTCCCAAAATTATTTTATCCAACCCTTATGAATGCAAACATGTTTTCATTATGAAAAACTAATTGTTTCTTCTTTAGGAAAACATGAAGTGTAACAACAATATGAATATTTGGTACATGGATAGTGGTTGTTCTCAACACATGACGGGAATCAAATATTTCTTTGAAAATATTATTGAAACAAAAGGTATAAAAGTTACATTCGTAGACAATTATCAAGGAATTATTGTTGGGATAAGTAATATTGTTCTACATATTAACTTTTTAACTTCAAATGTTTTGTTTGTCAAAGGTCTTAATCACAATCTCATCAGCATAAGTCAATTATGTGATGAAGGATACCATGTAAATTTTAGAAATGATAAGTGTTTAGTTCACAATTCCAAGGATGAATTCATTATATCTTCCCCTAGTCAAGAGAATGTATACACTATTAACATAGATGATCTTAGGAGCCAAAAATGACATTTCTTAAGTGAAATAGAATACCAATCATGGTTATGGAATAGATGACTAGGACACTGAAACTTTAGAAACCTTTGTAAAACTTCAAATAAAATGCTTGTTAAGGATCTATCATATCTTAGATATGATTCATCAAAGGTTTGTGATCCTCTTCAATATGGAAAGAAATAAAAAAACAAGCTTTAAATCAATCAATGATGTTTCAAGTTCTAATTCATTACAGCTAGTGCGCATAGATCTTTCTGATCCTTCACAAACTGGAAGAGTTGGGGGAAAATATTATGTATATGTTTTAGTTGATGAATTTACTAGATTTACATGGGTCTATTTTCTATCCAAGAAATATGAACCCTTTTTTTCAAAAAAATTTGGAGCCCATGTTAAAAATGAGAAAAACCTACCATTGATAACTATTCATAGTGATCTTGGTGGTGAATTTCAAAATTTAGATTTCAAAACTTTTGGTTGTAATAAAGGTATTACTCATAACTTTTCAGATCTACGAACACCTCAACAAAATGGTGTCGTTGAGAGAATAAATCATATTATTTATGAAATGAAAAGAACCATGTTGAGTGAATACTCAATTGCTAAGAATTTTTGGGATAAAGCTATTAGTATTTCTTGTTATACTAAAAAACATGTTTTAACTAGAAATTTTCTTGATAAAACACCCTATGAATTGTGGACTAGTCGAAAACCTAAAGATGCATTCTTTACAGTATTTGGATGAAAAGTATTCATATTGAATACAAAAGATAATCTTTATAAATTCACACCAAAATCTATTGAAGGAATCCTTCAAGGTTATTCTACAACTTCTAAGGCTTATAGAGTTTTCAACAAAAACCCATGTACTATTGAAGAAACAGTGCATGTTAAATTTGATGAAACCAATACATTTGTTTTTAAACAACCTCATCCTACATCCTCGGATGTGTTTTCAAAAAATGATTATCTACTCATGATATAAAATCTTTCTGATACAGAAAATGTCCAAGAAAGTATTTCTGAAACATTTACCCCAAAATATTTCTTATCATATGTTGATGAACAGGTTCTATAAAACCCAAACCAATTGTTTCATAGGAATTATCCCAGTGATAATATCATTGGTGATGTAAATCAACCTATAAGAACCAAAACATTTTTTTTGAAATGAAATAAAACACCTTGCTTTCCTTTCCCAATTCATACCTAAAAGTCCATGTGATGCGTTAGGTGATGAATACTGGATTAAAGTAATGGAAGATGAACTAAATGAATTTGAAATGAATCAAGTCTAGACTTTAGTTGAAAGGCCTAAAGAAACAACTATAATTGGTGTAAAATGGGTCTTTAGAAAAAAATTGTGATGAAAATTGAATCATTAGAAAACAATAAAGCAAGAATTGTTGCTAAAGGCTATAATCAACAAGAGGTAATAGACTATGATGAACCGAGACTTGAATCTATTCATATTCTTTTAGCCTTTGCAGCATTCATTAATTTCAAATTATTTCAAATGGATGTTAAATGTACTTCTCATAATGGTTTTTTCCAAGAAGAAGTTTATGTTGAACAACCACCTGGTTTTATTTATTCAAAATACTCTAATCATGTTTTTAAATAAACCAAATATTTATATGGCCTTAAACAAGACCCTAGAGCGTGGTATGATAGACTTACATGATTTATTTTACAAAAAAATTATGAAAAAGTTATATCGGATCCAACCCTTTTTATAAAAATGGAAAATTAAAACGTTTTTATTTTTCAAAATTATGTTGATGATATTTTATTTAGGTAAACTCAGCAATCTCTAACTAATTCCTTTGTGAATCTAATGAAATCTGAGTTTTTAATGAATATGATGGGTGAGTTAACATTCTTTTTAGGTTTTCAAATTTCTAAAAAACTAGAAGGAACCTATATATCTAAATATAATTATATCAATGACTTACTCAAAAAGTATGGATATGACAATTCTAAAAGTATTATCGCTCTTATTGGTTCCTCAAATACACTTGATCTCAATGAAGATGGGAAACCAGTGGATCAAAAAACATATAGAGGTTTTATAGTTATCTTTTTACACATGCAATCTAGTCAACCAAACATAATTTTTTTCATATTCTTATGTGTGAGATACCAATCGAATCCAACATAATCCCATTTAAATGCTGGGAAAAGGATTTTCCGCTATTTAAAAGGATCTTTGGATTGAGGTCTTTTTTATTCTTCTCGAATTGACTTTGTTTTGAAAAAATTTCAGATGCTGAATTCGGTGGTTGTAAAATGGTTATAAAAAATACATCTTGAAAATGTCATTTCTTAGGAGATTATTTAGTTTCTTAGTCATGCAATAAACAACACTCAGTATCACTTTCCACTACTGAAGCTGAATATGTAGCAGCTGGAAGTTGTTGTGCTCAAGTGTTGTGGATGAAACGCGCACTCACTGACTATGAAATGAGTTTCTCCAAAACACAAATACTATGTGATAATACTAGTTCCATATATCTTAGTAAAAATAAAACACATCACTCAATACAACATAAATTGACTTTAGCGGTTGTTTTGGGAACCGCCGCTAAGACCTTTTCTAATATGGTTTCACGGCAGTTGATAATAAACCGTCACGAAACAATTTTTTTACACTGTTGACCCTTCCCCCCCCCAACCCGACCCCCTTCACACCCCGCGACCCTGTATCCCTCGGCCCCCCACTTCCCCTGCGTCCCTGGCCCCCCCGCGACCCCGACGACCTATACGAACCCTAGGGCTTGAATTATAGTATTTTTACCTAAATTCGTGTCTTCTTATATTATGAATTATGAAGATTCATGGTTGATTTTCCATTCGATTCATTAAACATACACATAACCCATGTTTAATACGTTATACTTGATAGAAAAACTTATTATAACTTTGTTATTATTTATGTTTAATCCCTGTCGAATATTTCAAGAACTTAAGGTATCCAATTGGAATCTCTCTAGGTATTTTGCATTCTTAGGTGACCAAACCACATGCAATGTGTTTTTTTATTGAATCTTAACTGTAATGACTATAATGAATTTTATGAGAAGGGTTTCATGAGACCATATCACCTATTTCTACATAAAAAATGATACTTCCTTGTTAAACTATAATGCTGATAGATTATAAGGCCTACTTGACTATAATGAATTATGAGGCTTAGGTATGGAGTTCCTTATACTTTTGACACTCAATCATGGAGTCCATCAAACATGTGTTACTCAAGCATTGCAACCCTTATATGTGTGGTACTCGGGCATTGTGTCCCTTATACTTGTGACACCCGAGTATGGTGTCCCTAATACTTACAATAATTAGTCATTGAATCCATTATACTTGTAATAAATGGTAATCACATCCCTAATTATAGTATTACTATGGTCTGGAGTACCTCATACTTGTGATATATGGTCATGGAATCCCTTATACTTTTAATACATTTGCATGGAATCCCCTACTACCATATGAGACTCTAGTGACTTTATAGGAATGACTGAGTAATGCCTCAGGTCATGGATTGTTACTCACAAGTTGTAATATTTTATTTTTGGTAAAATGGAATGTTGTAGTGTTTCTCCCTTAGAATCCATAATTTCAATCCAAAAAACATAAAACCAAAGTGTTATTTCATACTGCCATTTACCTTACATTGCATAAATTTCTTTTGTGTGTTGAAGTGAATGGTATTGAATTCATTATAACTTATTGTAGTAGTTTGGATGAATATAATTCTTCCAAGTTCCCGAATATAATGTTTAGAGATAATTCCTTCTAGGATATATTTCCACCTATGTGATTCTGATTATTTTATTATGTTGTCCTGGAGGATAGTACAAACACCCCACATTTCATCTCCAAATTCCCAACATGATTCTACTATGAAACTCCAAACACCAAGCCCAAACACAACAACTATTCTTCAAATATCCTATTTTGATCCCCAAACCACATCAGCCGCATCTTGAACGGAATTTCTGATGTGGTCTCCACCATACCACATCAATTTTTATGCAAAAACACTAGTAAGTCTTTCTCTGGATGAATTATGCCAAAGGCTCTCAATCCCACCCTCCAATGCGCTATCATATCTCAACCACAATGCCTTAAAACGCATGGAATAACAAAAATGTTCAATGCCCACACCGAAGTCTGAATCTGGCTCTTAGTTCAACTCCATGGTCAGATCCTCGATTGTCCCATTTAACCATAATTCTCCACTCATGAGAACTAACACATATATGATCTAAATAACCCTCAAGTCACACCACCACTCTTTTCTATGTGAATACAACAATGAGAGGTCTAGGAATTCAATCCACACTAGGTTCGTAGAACCTCCAAACCTAATCTCCCATGTTATTTCATCATGAATTTCCATGAACACCACCACTTATCATGCCTCAAGACTACCATCCCTCACGTGGTTCTTGCCCCTCAAATGAACAGACAATGAATTCATCTAAATCTAAGGCCCTGACCCCCCATGACCCCACGACCCTGGCGACCCCGCGACCCCAGCAACCCTGCTTCCCCCGGCCCCCCACAACCCCAGTGACCACGCTTCCCCCATCACACTGCGACCCTGCAACCTCGGCGACCCCGATGACCCCGACCCCTCGCGACCCCGGCGACCCCACAACCTCAGTGAACCCGCTTACCCCGGCCCCCCGCGACCCTAGTTATCCCTCTATTTCCCTTGTTTCCAACATTGTGCATGTATCACATGGGATTTGGGGGTTTGGATCTATTTTCTCATTAGTATTAATTATTTTACCTCATACTCATCCTCACCATATTATTTGAAACTACATATTGAACATCATTACCACATGTAATTAAACGTTACAATATATACCCCCATCTGATGACTTTATACTATGTGATACCATAGTCCATTCATATGTGGAGGTGTCTTCCCGTCTCTTGATTTTATTGTACCTAGTGGTGTGGTGTTTTGTATATGTATTTACCATATGTGATTCCCCAACGGTGTTGTACATATCATTTTTTATTCCCAATATGCATTGTATACATTTTAATGGTTCATTTATATATTTTATAGGTATTTTTGGTTATTTTTCATTTTGAGGATGCATATATATTGAAGGTTATTATAGGATATTACATTGGTTATTATAGGATATGGCCTCCTATTTTATGTGATATTCCTACTCAGTCTTTTCCACCATTCCCTGGCCAATTAGAGTTAGGATTTGGTTGGCACACTTATTTTATCATCATCCGTGTTTTGGTCTTTGTGGGGTATGTCATGTTATGGTGGAATTCGATTGGTTCAAGTCCTAGGAATAGATTTTTGAGTTATTATTCACATGGGGACTAGTTTAGGAATTTAATGTTTTGATTTCATGGGTTTTTTTATTTTAGTTATCATACCTGTGAGGCTAGAGTAGGTGTGGTTGTAAATGTATCCTTTCACCAAGACATTAGTAACCTGTTAGTCAACCCAAATCTCTAAGTCATCATATATTGGTTAAAATTAAGTTGATAAATGAATCATATAGTTCACAATCATTATATTTCATGTAACTCTTATTTTAGTTGATATGGATATGCTCTAATCATTATGGGTTCATCCTATCAAATGAATAATTCCACCCAAAAAAAATTAGAGTTAAGTCTGTGAAAATCCTATCTCAGTGCTTGATCATTTTTTCACTTTTAATTTATGTGATGAGGTGTTTATTTAAATAATTATATAAGAGATATAATTTCCCTATTATTTTAGATAGATTATCTCCCCTTTTTTAGTATAGAACTTATCATAAAGAAGACAATAGTTCCCATTGATGGACTACCCATAAGAAAACTGTGTAAAATGAATGGGACCCTATTAGGTGTATCATGTAGCTCCAACCCTTGATAAGTGGTAGTGATTTTCCCATCAGATGGCCCCATGGTATTATATGACATAGGTGTGGGTGAGGATTTACTTCATATGGTTGCATGTGTTTGTTATATAATATTATATTTTGATGCTATAAAGGATTTAAAAATTCAAGGGTTGAAAATTTAGAGATTTTGGAGAAACATGATAGGAATACAATTTAGCATAACTTTTAGTATTGACCTTGTGGTAATTGAGTAATATGGCATTGTTGATTCTATTAACGATTTTTATTATTTTAGCAGATTTTTCATAACCATTCATTTCTATGAAAACCATTTGGATTAATGGACTATATTATAGATGTTTTCTCATACCTTATGAGTGATTTTTATATCCACGTAGTTATTCCAAATTAACAATGTGCTTTGCTTTTCATGGTAAAGTAGCTACCATGTTTTTAGCACACTGTTTCTCTTTACCAAAAAAACTTCCCCTATCCCAAACACTAGAGGGTTTATATATAAATAAGGGGATCATCTTGATTATATTATGTTTCTGTAATCATAAACTATCGTATATATGAATCTCTTTCTCTATTTAGTAGTAACTATGTGTTTTAATTTGTTTTATTTTGTAGGCACATTGTGATATAAAAGGATAAATTCTAGATCACATTACCGACGAACACACCTCTGTATGATAAGGGTTTGAATGAGTTTTTATAGTTTTCAATTTATAATCGATCCGTTGAAGGGAGAATAAGATTTCCATGTTCTAAAGGTAAATTTAGAACATGGTTGAAGGGAGATGAAGTTTATGGACATTTAATACTTAAGCAATTCCCTGGTCAATATTTGTGTTGGATTTGGCATGGATAATTGAATGTTACAGAAAGATTGAGCACAGATGTTAATCCATATAATGAGGTCCCATGTTCCTTGAAAATGGAAAATGAAATTAAAAACATCATAAATGATGCATTTGGCACTACAAGACACCACTATCAGCATCAAAACATATCAGAACAACCAGAAGAGGGTGCTGCAAATTGGAGCGTTACAACTTATGTTTTTGACACTGTAACACTAGCAGATCAAGATTGTAACATATCATTGGATCCTCCTCTTGATTTTGTGGAGCCAAATGTAAGATAAAACTTCATTGAGGAAAATGTGTTTCATGATTTATTTGACGATGGAAATAAAGAGTTCTATAGTGGGTGTTTGAAATATTCAAAGCATTCATGTCAGCTGAAGTTGTACCATATCAAATGCCCATGTGGAATTACAAATAAGGAAATGTACATGATATTGGAATTTATTCGTGATGAATTTCCTGAAGAAAAAATCCCAGAATCATTTTATGATATAAAAAAAGTTGTTAACAAGCTTCGTCTGAATTATAAAAAATACATGTGTGTCCCAATGATTGTATGCTTTATTGGGGAGTGGGTTCAAGTAGAAAGAATTTCAAGATGTGTTCTTCATCTAGATGACAGTCAAAGGGTGATATTGGAAGTCTGAATGAACATAATTTCATGGAGAAGAAGAAAAGTAACACACCTGAAAAGGTTTTGCATTACTTTCATTTGAAACCTCGATTGCAAAGATTATCCAGGTCATCTAAAACAGCCGAACATATGAAGTGGAATTCTGTAGATAATAATAATGATGGATTAATGAGACATCCATGAGATTCCCAATCTTAGAAGACATTTGATTAATTATATCCATATTTCTTATTTGATCCAAGGAATGTTCATTTGGGATTGGCTGCCGATGGATTCAACCCATTTAGGACTTTGAGTTCCAGTTATAGCATTTGGCCAGTTGTTTTGATACCTTAAAATCTAACTTCATGGATGTGTATGAAAAAAACATATTTTATCATTTTGATGATTATTCCTAGAAAAGAAATTCCTGTAAATGATATTGATGTATACTTGCAGCCTTTGATTGAAGAATTGCAGGAGTTATGGACTAACGGTGTTGAGATATTTTATGCTTCTTCTAAAACAATGTTCAAAATGCATGCTGCATTAATGTGGACTATTAGTGACTTCCGTGGGCTTGGGAATTTATCTAGTTGGAAAACTTACACATGTTTCACTTGTCCTATTTGTAACTTTTATTTTGAGCTCAAATGACTACCTCGTAGTAAAAAATGGTTCTTCTTGTTCCATCAAAGATTTCTCAATGCATCTCATATATTTTGGCTGAACAGATCAAAATTTAAGGGTTCCATTGATCATAGATCACCACCAAAGTTGTTAACTAGTTATCAAATATTGAAAAAGCTTGAAAATGTTGAAAAATAATTTGGGATGGTTCATCATTTGAATGATAGCATAAAACGGGTCTGAAGTGCATCGTCAAGTGAAATCCGAACGCAACAGTGGATGAAAAAAAGTATATTCTTCAATCTTCTGTATTGGAAATTTAATTTGTTGCAGCACAATCTTGATGTAATGCATATTGAGAAGAATGTATATGATAATTTGATTCTCACATAACTTAATGAGCATGGAAAGTTGAAGGATCATCTAAATAGTCGCAAAGACTTACAATTAATGAACATAAAATGTGATTTCCGGCCAGATGAGAATGAAAAGTTTTCTCCGGCCATTTTTGCAATGAAAAATGGGGATAAAGATACATTCCTTCAAATTTTATATAATGTGAAGGTATCTGATGGGTATTCGAGTAACATCTCGAGGTGTGTTGACTTGAAGAATCATAAGTTACATGGATTGAAATGTCACTATTCACATATTTTGTTACAACAGTTACTACCATTGGCATTGTGTACATTATTACCTGAAAAAGTTACTGCTGGTGTACTACAATTATGCCCATTTTTTTAGGCAATTATGTGAGAAATCTCTACATCCATTTCATCTTGACAACCTACAGGACATGTTAGTATTTACCCTTTGTGCAATGGATATAATCTTTCCTCCATCATTTTTTATTGTGATGCTGCATTTAACTGTGTATTTGGTTGTGGAAGCTACATTAGGAGGCCATGTTCATTTTCTATGGATATATCCAATTGAGAGGTATTATATTTATATGTTTTCCAGTTAAGTAAAATAAAATTTTCATTTAAATAGATGGATATTATTATTATTTTATTTCATCTATATCTTGGGATTTTAAAAGCATAGGTGAGAAATAAAGCTCAACCAGAAGGCTCTATTGCTTAAGGCTATTTGGCTGAGGTGTGTCTTTCCTTTTGTTCCAGATATTTGGATGATATTGAGACAAGATTTAATCGAGTTGGAAATGTTGAAGACACATCAACTCAATCTCAAATGCATCTGAAATAAAAAATATTTCATGCTATTGGCTGATCCGTTGGGAGGACCTCAATTGTGACACTAACATAATATGAATTATTACAGGCACATAGATATGTGCTGCTGAATAGTGAAATTTCAGATCCATTTATTGAAGAGTTGAGGATACAAATAGAGAGAATAATTAGAGGCTGAACACGAAATGATAAAGATATAACGAAAGCTGTGAATAAAGAGCTTGTAGAATGGTTTGCATGATGTGTAAGTTCATAAATTTTACAATAAATACGAATATTAGTTTGACACATATATTTTGTAAATATATTAAATTATATTTCTTTTTTTAGATCATTAATACTGATACTCAATTAGACTTTTTAGAATATTTGATGTTTCATGCTAGAGGTCCTTTAAAAAATGTTAGAAAGTTCGACGCTTATATTGTGAATGGCTTTAGATTTCGTACAGTCGATCGAGAAGTGGGTTTGAAAACATAGAATAGGGGTATATTTACATTTTCTGATTTGAGATACTATGTTAAGATACATGATATTATTTAATTAAACTACAAAAGAAATTTTTCTGCAGTTTTATTCAAATGCAAATGGGTTGATATTATTAGAGGTGTTAAAAGAGATTCCTTGCAATTTACTTCTATGAACATCTCTCGCTTGATGGATGTTGTTGATCGTGAACTACATGATCCATATATCTTATCATCAAAAGAAAAAAATGGTATATTATGTTAATGATACCATGGTTGAAGGGTGGAGTGTAGTTTCTCACATAATACAAAGAGATTTGTACGATATGGGTGATGAAGTGGAAGATTTGACCTCTGAAATTGAATTTAATCAACAACAGGAAACATAATTATTTTTCCATTATGATATTGAAAATATTAGTCTAGCAAGGATGAATTAAGTGGATGAAGAAATGGAGCAGGAAACAGAAATTATTGAAGGGGAAAATGATTGTATGTACAATTATTTATTCATTCAACAACCACTTGTTCCATTTATGCAGTCATTGATTGTCATTTATATATATATTTTTTATGTTCTACTGGGCATCTATAATCATTTTAAATTTTCTTTTCTGCATAATTTTTTTGAAATATATATTCTGAACATAATTTTATTCGATTAAATGATAGGAATGCCAAGGAGGAAGCGGTACACTATTTCATCTAGTTCTGCGATAGATGACGATCCATCTGGCTCCCAACCCATGGCATTTGAGGTACCAGCTACTTACACCCCTGCACTATCTCCCCCTGCACCATCTCTCACACCATCTGTGGGTGTCCCATTAGCGGCTGAGTCATCAAATCCCCCTTCAGGAGCGTCATTAGTGGGGAAGGGACACGCCCCTTCCGGTTCATCTCGAACATACTGGGGTGTAACTGTCATAGGTACAAATTTTAATTAAATAAATTTAGTTCATTTTGTTTATACTAATTGTTTCCTCATTGAAGATGAAAAAAATGCAACAGTGGAGAAAAAAATAAAAAGTTCTGATGTTTGGAATATGAATGGTGAGAAGATAGTCGTTCCATTTGATTCTAATGGGGTCCCTACAGATGACGTTGTGGGGTTACTTGGCCAGATTCTAGGCCAGCTAGCAGTGGATCCTATTTCCCTTCCTATTTCTTATGATTATTGGAGACATATTCTTCCATTCAGGAAAAATGAAGTTTTTCATTCCCAATTAAAGTTAATTTTATTACATTATGGTTTAATTGAATGTTATGTTACTAATATGTTCAAAATGAATTTCTATATACAAATGTTCTTCCACTTTACAGTTGTTGATGTGATAGCATGGAAGTGAACATTGAAAAATCTTGGTAAGAAATGGAAAGATTTCAAATGGAGATTGTGGTGTGATTTCAATGATACTTCGTTTACCATGCAATAAATTTATGAGAAGCTACCCATTGGGGTACCAAAAGAACAGTGGAAAGTTTTTGTTGACAGACATCGTGATGAGAAGCGGATGGTATTGAAATATATATTATTATATTATCCTCATTTTACATTTATACATGTATATACAAAGAAGATGACATGAAATACATTACTTTTAAATTACATTTTACTTATTTCAGGGTCTCTTAAGACAGAATGCATCAAACTAGGCTAAGAAAGTCATCCCTCACACTACGGGCTCAAAAATCTTTTCTAGATGCTAAACGACATTAGTAAAATTTTAATTAATTTAAATATTTATAAGAAAATATTATCTGTTTAATATATTGAATTTTTTATTTATCTTTTCTTAATGCAGTCATAGAGTTTAGGGCACGAAGCATCCCAAACTGAATTGCGGTTGGATGGTCACAAAAAATAAAATAGAAGTTTTTTTAATGAGCCTGCCAAAGAATTTGGGGTAGAAGTCAATTTTTTATTATAATAACTTATTTTCAGTTTTTACTATGTTAATATATATTGATATTTGATTTATAGGTAAAAATTAAAGAACTAGGCGATGCCAATACTGGGCAGTCCTACTCAGTCTCTCAGGATGACCTAGTTGCTAAATTTCAATAGGAAGGAGCATCCTGGTATAGTGCATGGGATAGGTTTCGGACCTATACCATCTGAGGTCTTTTGGCATGCCACCAAGTATTCCAGCAGCATCTACATCTGGTTATAGTCAATCCATACCCGAAGATGCTCAGAGGGAGATTGCTTATCGACGAACCATAGTTCAAGACCTGGGGGCTCAGATATATTCTTTGCAGAAAGTGATGACTGATATACATCAGAAAATGAGCATATATTCCCTCGATGGTAGTGAATCGATTGGTGGTAAGTAGGTAAATCACAAAAAAATCAGAACCATTTAGTTTTCAAAGTTTCATTGGTTTTATGTTTTAATATAAATATGCAACATTATTTAATTTTCAATATAATGTTTTTACAGGTGACAGCAGAAAGTGGAGATGGAGGTGGAGAGGGTGATGATGAATCATCGAATAGTGAGTAGTTGTATTGTTAATGTGTTGAAATAATATGGCAAAAATTGGTTTGTATATGTAACATGTGTGTCACATAGTTTCCACCAAACATTTTCATGTCCTAACATTATCTTGATTTATCATGTTTCTTTTTATGCATTTTATTGAATTATGATGTTTCCTTTTATGTCTTGATTTCTCAGGTGTGGTGTACATCATTCCATATAGTCCTGTGTTTGAATTGGTAGTCGAGATTTTAGATGACTTGGAGTTAAACCCTTTGTTGATGTGTTGAACAAATTTCGTCATTTCATAGTGATCAAGGGGATAGTGTTGTGGACACTTTGGTGCGGCAGAATGTTAATATAGTGAATCTTCATGCATTTTTAATTGTTATCATATTATGTTAATGGTGATAAAATGTGGTCATACCCCATATGAAACCTAGGTTCCTCTTAATGGGAGATTGTATTAAACCGTATAAAACTGGGATTCAATGTACGATGTGTATTGGATGATCTAAAAGTCTTACACTACATAAAATTTGTATTCCTCTTAAGATAATTATGATATGTTCAAAAACATTACCTCATATAAAACCTGGAATCATCAAATTATGTGAGATGAAAAAAAATCATTTTCTTCATGACATGACATTAATCTTTATCCTTATCTCATTCCTTCGAAATGTGATGCCTCATGATAATCATTATATTCCAAAATCCATTATGTATATAGGATTACCCCAAGTCCCAATGTTGTTCTTATACTATACCATATTCTAGAACAACATGTGTCTTGATTCACAATTTCATGGGATACATAATGATGCTTAGACGTCCTTTTTTGGGTCTAGATATAAATTTATTAAGCCTTTTTCACCATTTCTCCTTTTACGGTCCACAGATTATAACCCTAAATAATGTACAGTTCATATCAAAATGTTCATGTGGTACCGGGGACTACATTAACCCCTTATACATTGGTTTTTACCCATACGATGTCACATAGATACCGTGTAGAGAATCATCATCCTAGTCCATGAATCATGACGTTAAATCTTTCATCATGGTCTTGTTTGTATGATCTTACACTGTCTGCAATCATATTCAGGATTTCGTCATGGTTTTAAGGGCCTATTTTATCCTATAACCCCAGGTTTTATTCACCAAAAAATCTTTCTTGATTCCCCCACCTCACCAATATATACAATAATAGTTAATATCAAGAGATCCCTAGTCCAAGAATTATGACAATAAAATATGATCATACATCCATCACATGGATTTATTCATCCCTGGAGTTTCATCAAACATCTATTTTTATCACATTATAGAACTATTTGTGGATTGATTCCCATTTCCATGGGATACATATTAACGCATATATCATCTATCATTGAGCCTAGCTGATGATTCACCATATAATTATCCATTACATAAGGTGTCATTTCCCCAAAACACTCACATGAGCCTCTTTTTTAGCAATAATCTCCTTTCATTTTTTTGACACATCAGTGGGCCAAGATGCTCTGACTTCCAGATATGAAAATATAAATAATGGGTATATAGATGTAAAAGACCTTATAAAATCCTAATAGGATGAATTTAAACTGTATCACTACCCCGTGTAAAATATATATACCTATTAATGATAGACAATTTAAGCACATAAAAAATGGATATGTCTCTTAAAGAGAGATCATTTCACCTCTTATAAATTCTCGATTCCTAATATTATAATATGTAATTATTCAATATCATCATCCAAGAAGGTAAACCCTTCTGGTGTTAGTATCCTATGACACCGTGAATCATAAAAACATGTGGATTGATTCCAATAATCATGATATAAGTAGTTAAATATAAATATTTAATCCAGGGCACAACCCTATCACCGAATCATATAGGTTTATCGCTATCCTATCCACTTTGGTCAAAGCTTAAACACCTTTAACTTTAACCTATTCCTATATTTGGAGATCTAGGAATTTAAAATAGTTGTAGTCATAGTCCATGTTGTATGATTTTAAACATCGAAGCCCAATTTCCTCAGCAAAAAATGTTAATTAATAACCTTACCCTATTAAATGAAGTAACGATGCCTCATCCGATAAGTGTGGGATGATTATAAAAATAATTACCACATATAAAACTGAGATTCCTCATATGGTAAGTATGAAATTAACCACACATTACCCGTATAAAACTTGTATTACTCCGAATATGATATGATATGATATCCTTGCCAGAGATGAAATCACTCCACCGACAATAGTATCTTAACATGTCATGCATCAAAACTATGTTTGTCTTGATTCCCATTATGAGGAGACACATATTGATGTATGTATATTTCATCTCAGTCCCATCCCTACATGCAACTCATTATGGGGACGTTTCCCTCTAGGTCAGGCTTGAATCTTGTCAACCCACATGTTTAAATAGAACATCTGAGCACAAGAAGAAATATCTCCCATGGAACCCAATATTCTATATGGTACATCCCCACGTACACTTGTGCAGTTCACACATTCTACTATTTGTATAATCCTCACCCTACCAATCTGAAAAGCATCTCTAATGAAATGATTCGTGAACATAGTGTCTTACATACCATCTCAGGCTCATTCAATGAAGTACACTTACTTATAAAAAGTGGATATCATGCTTTGATCTCTATGAATAGTAGATCATGATATATTTCATTCTATCCTCAACCAGCTCAGGTATCCTATGTTTCAAACATGGTCAATAATAATTCGATTTCTGTCGATTACTCCCATTTCACATCCCAGTTCTCAAAAGTTGTAATTTTAATCGTGAAATTTTTCAGATCACTTATTCCCCTTATTGGGTTCACCCCTATAATCAATTATAACTATATAAATATCCTTGATTCTTGAATCAATCATGGCTCAACAGGGCATAGGGTTTAGAAGGAAGTCCACCTCAATCAAGGTTGATTTGCATGATCACCACATGGTCCTAATTATTTAACCATAAATGTGTATTCCATGTCCATGAATTACTAATCTAAACGAATTTTAAATCAACCGTAGAATGTGTTGTGTGGTGTTGTACCCAATCTCTATCAATTCAGGTTATGTTTTTTACTCCTCCTCACCATACATATCCATTTATGATGTTCCACTATATTTTCCAAGCATCATGACCATAAATTTTTTACTATTTTTCTCCATTCATTTTTAAACTTATTGTCCATTAATCTGTTAGGCTATTGGTATTTTTGGGTTGATTTGTTTTTTAGGGAAGTGGTGTAGTGGAAGCAGAACAACTAAATTTTCTTCGGGTCATATTTTCACAGCATTTTTAACTGCCACTAATGTATACTGGTAAGACATTAATAGCGGTTAAAATCACCACTAAATGTATGTATTTTTTATATAGAGGTGATTATAACCGCCGCTACTGGGTTACATTTAGCGGTGGTTATAACCGCTGATATAGAGGCGCATCACCCACGTGCATTCCGCGGTGGTTTTACTGATTTTAGCAGGGGTTTTACGGCCGCAGGATTTTATTTTATTCGCGGCGGTTATAAAGGCCACAAATAAAATAAAATCTAGGGCTCGTAAAAACCGCCACTAAAATCAGTAAAAACACTGCGTAATGAGGCAGATACGACACTTTCCTTAAACTGTAGCTAAATGGAAATAATCTCCGCTAATAGATTGATGATGCCCAATTTAGTGGCGTTTTTAGTAAACCGCTTCCAAATCATATAGCAGTATTTTTAACCGCCACTATATTAAAAAATAAACAGCACTAATAGGAGGTTTTATTGTAGTGACTCACATGAAAAACACATAGATATTAAGCATCCCATTCTTAGGGATCACACACAAAAAGGAGATATTATTTTACAATTCATCGAAATGAAAGAACAACTTACAGACATTTTTACAAAACCATTACCTTCCAATAGATGTGAATTTATTAAACCGAAGCTAGGAATGATTACAATAATATAGTCATTCAAATCTAATTCATGTTTTACATTTGTACTTATATTAAAAAACACCTCTTAAAAGGGGGAGACCATTTTTCCTTATTTTATTTTATCTATTTCTCATATTTATATTTAATTGTTTTCTTTATTCTATTCTGACAAATTGCTTATTCTTTTGACTTTTCATTTTGTTTTTCTGTTTTGTATTGTTTTTCCAGTTATTCTGTTTAGTCTTTCTATTTATCATCTTTTCTGGTCATCATTTTGTCTTTCTGTTAATTGGTATGACAGCCTATGGTAATGACTTAGTATTCCATCTTCTTGACAACCTATGGTATTGACTTTGTTTTCCATCGGCCTGAAAACCTATGGAAATGAATTTTTTTTCCATCGGTATGAAAACATATGGTAATGACTTTGTTTTCTATCAGCTTGACAACCTATTGTAATGAATTTGTTTTCCATTAGCTTGACAACCTATGGTAATGAATTTGTTTTCCCTCAGCTTGACAACCTATGGTAATGACTTTGTTTTCCATCAGCTTGACAAGCTATGGTAATGACATTGTTTTCCATCGACACGACAACCTGTGGTAATGACTTTGTTTTCCATTGGCTTGATAAACTATGGTAATGACTTTTATTCTATCGTTATTACAACATATTGTAATGAATTTGTTTTCTATCAGCTTGACAACCTAAGGATATGAATTTGTTTTCCATTAGTTTGAAAACCTATGGTAATGACTTTTTTCCATTGGATTGACATCCTATGGTAATGATGTTGTTTTCCATCTGTCTGAAAACCGATCGTATTCATTTTTATTTCATATATTCTTGTATTCTCTTTTTGTTATTGTATTATATTATGTTTACTTTCATAATAATATGAATCCAAAAACATTCCTGGAATCTCCGACAGGTACATTCTCTCTTTATTTTGTATTTTATTTCTAACATTTTATTATTACTTGTTTTTTTTTATTTTTTTTAAAAACCCCTTCAAATTTCCCCTATTGGTTTCTTAATATTCTAATCTCAACGGTAGAATACCAACGACCATCTTTTTTCGCCTATAAATAGAGAACCCCTTCCCGAAATCCACACCGGTTTTCCAATTTTCTTGGCGAAGCTCTGCTTCTACGTTTTAAGACTCCATACGATCTTCCCTTGTCTCACATTTATGTCTCAGTCCTCTGCCAACACTCCTGCCAAAATTTCTTCAAATACGCTTTCAGAGAAAGATTTATTTAGGGAAATTTTAGTCTCTCGGGATTTCAAGGACAGTTAAGATTCAATAACCATGAGAATTATTTTGTTTCAAGGCTGGGAACATCATTGTGTTGAGAAAACTATATCTCAAGATCCAATTCTTATTAAAGAGGTTAGACAATTATATAATAAAGTGTCTTATAACAAAAATATGATGATCAATTTCGTTGTGTATGATAGAAAATTCTCAATGCCTGTTAAACAAGAATCCCATTTCCTTAATTTTTCAACAAAAGGTGAGTCTTTTTTCCCATATCATAAACTACCAGAGGATGTTGGTACATCTAAAAAAGAAATAGATGAAAAATCATTATTTATCATAAATGAAGAGAAGAGAAAGGTATATCATTTATCTCTAGACAATAGGTTTTTTGTTCTTTGGATGAAAGGTTTTCTTATCCCGGGGAATGGGGATAGAGAAACCCTTATGTTTTTTGAAATATTTATGATGGATTATCTTGTAAACATGATAAAGAAAAATCTCAGGGGGTACATTTTCAAAACAACCATGAATGTGAAGTCAGAAGCAATCAAGTCCCATCTGATTATGTATTTGTCTATTCTTAAAAAGTTCAATCTTGAATGTTTGATGTTTTGAAATATTACTCTGAAAGGACAATTTAACGAAAAAAATCCTTCTTGGATAAGTAAGAATATGCTGAAGAAGTTGTTTGTTTGTTTTGATGAAAATTCAAAACTTTTTGTTAAAGATGTAGAAGCAAAATCAGCACCAAATCAATCGGAACCTATGCCAATTGAATCAATTCTAACTATTATTTCTCCTCAAAATTCAAATCCTAAAATCAGTACTAATCTAAAGAAGAAAACAAAATACAGCAAGGAGGTTGTGGCCAAGTGGAGAAAAAATAGAGAATAATGAAAAGAAGGTGATCCTAAGTACGGTCTTGATCCAGATGAAGCTTTAGCAGAGAAGATAAGGGTAGAGGATACACTACAAGCTGAGAAGAAAAAAGAAGAATCTTTTGAAAAGAAAATCTCAATATTTTGATGTTGCTAAAATCTTGAAAGGCTTTGAGTTGGCAACTGATCAACTAACAAAAGAAGTGCAACAATAACCAAGCGTATAGAGTTTTCTGGAAAAAGATAAAGGGAATAAAATTATGAAATTAGTTCAGGAAGATGAAGAACATGAAGAGTATTTTGTTTTGAAATTTCTTCAGAGTTCAAATAAGATTATAGAAGAATCTTCTCTTCAAAAGAAAAGTGAATGAATTCAGCAAAATCCTCAGGTCGATCAAGCACCAACTCAATCTTTAGAAACCCTTTAAGAAAGAATTCTTTCTAAAGTAAATCAAGGTGCTCAATATTCTCATACCAAAAAAATTAATGGTCCTCAGTGACAAAGTGGAAGATGAAAGAAAGGAAAAAAGAGAAAGAAAAATGAAAACAGACAGTTGAATACTCAAGCTGATCAAATGAACTAGAATCATACGACAATGATACTGATTCAGAACACACAATTTTTCTGAAGAAAACTGATTACATTGTTCATGTTTTGAGGTGAATTGAGAATACTATTCCTTATTTTCCGAGAATTGAAGGAAAAATTGATTTCATCATAGAAAATCAAAGGAAGAAATTTGGTTCTATAAGAGATATTAGAAAAATAGTATTGTCCATAGAAGCTGATTTAAAAGTTCTGAGTGATATTTTGGATGTTCATCAGAAAGCTTTTAATTAGATTACTAATTGGTTATACAAAAAAATAGATTTCAGTGAATGAACATGAGGAATCAATTGAATACATAAAAAGGATTTCAAATGATTTGGCTATTGCTTTTAATAAGCTTGATAAATAAACAATTGAATGGCTGAATCAGATCTCAAGATCCCATGGAGCTGATAATCCCTTAGTAAAAGATATGCAAGAAAGGATGGATGCTTTCTAGTCAAATTTTTCAATGGTTTCATATTTCAAATATGAAATAGTTTTGTTGAAGAAGAAAACTATTGTGTTAAATCAAGAGAATAATAATTTTCAAAACATAATTGATACCCTTAAAGAAGTGATCAGATTTCAAGAAGACACTATCAAGAATCTGGATCAACTTTTTTCCGATCAACAAGAGCTTCTCAAATCCCAGGGTGATTATATCTCATAAGAGAATAATGAAATCAAGAAGATAAATATTTTTCCTCCATGAGTTGGTCATGAATGAAAAATAAAGAGAAAACAAATGAATGTCTTGTTGTATCTTTATTTCTTGATTTACATTTTAAATTCAGTAGAATTTTGACAATTCAATGTGTTTTATGTTTTCATTTCCATTTTCTAGGATTTTTTATTCTCTCTAACCTTTTCAGGCAACTCAGGAGTACCCAATTATTTTTAAAAATCACCAAGGTGGAGAATGTTTTATAAGAGGGAGAATGTTTCATAAAAGAGGGGGAATGTTTTACTTAAATGTAATACATCTAAATCAAGGAAAATATACGAATACAATCCTTAGGAAAGTTCATACCTAAGGTGGAGTTAGTTGTATTCAATTTCATATTCATAAGAGTTTTCATTACTCCGGGGGAGATAAGTATTTCATTCCTAGTGTTACTTTGTGTTTTTTTCTTTCCAAAAAGGGGGAGATTGTTAGGTCAAAAGTCATATTTTGAATTTTATATCTTTTTTGGAAATCACAAATCTCTTTATACTCTTTTCTCAAATAACTAACTCTGTCAATCGTACTAACTCTGTCAATCGTACTGACTCTGTCAAAAATACCGACTCTATCAATCGTACTGACTATGTCAATCGTACTAACTTTGTCAATCGTATTGACTCTTTCAATCATACTGAGTCTGTCAATCATACTGACATTATCAATTTTATTGACTTTGTTAATCGTACTGACTATTGTGCATCATATTAATACCTTTCACTTAGTAATAATAATAGTACTCATGTTTTATTTTTATCACATGCATGTTTTTATTCTTTTATCAAAACTCATGTTTTATATCAATCGTACTCATGAATATACTTTTCATATATCTTTTGTTTAAAACAAAACAATGTCATTGAGTCAGTTATAAAGTAATCAAAATGATGTCGTGTTTTCTATTTCAATATGACAGTTATAATTCCAGGTGTCCAAGTCCCTCCAATATTTCTGGAGAAATATGACTGTTAGAGGAAAAATGAACGTTTGAACCTGAGGCCTATAAATAGGAGGTCATATGAAGCTAAGAATACAACTGATAGACTTTGATCATCCTTTTCTTCTATCAAGTTCTATAGAGAGATGCTGTGACTTCTCTCTTACTTGGTGCAAAAGGCTTGATATTACAAAACGTGAATGGCTTGTTCTTAGTTTTTCTATTTCAATAAGTGCTTTGTTTTTCTTTTTGAGACTGATCAGGTGATAATGGTTGAGGGCTGCCAGGGATCGGTAGAAAGTGCATTCGATCTTCATATCAAAGGGATTTCATGTGTTTGAAATATAGAGGTACTGAGGGAATATAGGGATAGTAATATGGACATGCCGATCATCATATTGAGGGCTTACCAAGGTGGTGGTAAGACAGAGATTTTTACCTAGGTGAAAGGATACCCTTCTCATTGGAGTAAAATAATTGTAATAATTTTTCATTTCCGTAGCTCTTTATATACAAAAGGAAATCATATTGTTTCCTCTTTCTTTTCATATTCAATTGTAATTGTTTCAATTACAATTCCTTTGTTACATATTGTATTAATAGATTCTATATGCTATATGGTAGAATCTTCCTCATTTGTATTACTCTGATTATTAAATCCATTTTGAATACAATTTTATTACATTACTTATATTATTAGATCTTATATCCAAGAAAATTGTGGTTAATTGTATTGATTGTGAATTTTATTAGTTTATGATCATTTAAACTAATTAATTTCTTAATTGTTTAAATAGAAGGTTTTTAAATCTACAATTCACCCCCCCCTCTTGTATTGGTCCTTCTAATATACATATACATCTATACTTTTATCCAACAATAACCAATTCCTATATGATTCATGTATCAATGTATTCCTTACAAAAAGTGTCTATATGTATCTGGTAAAAAAGTAGGTTTTCAGATTCTGGGTGTATGTATTCATAATCCACCACACCAACATTTGAGTTCTTAGCCTAGTAGCCAAACTAAAAACATGTAACATTGTTTCCCCAAACCAATCTCACATAATCTTATCAAAAGGATGAACTGAATGCCAATGATACCATTATGTAATGACCCAACTCATTACGGACAAAACCATGACTACCCTAAGCCCACCTCCAATAGGCCAGAGGATGAAAACTAGCATTATGTAGGAATATCACACACATGGGTGGCCTTAGCCTAATGTACCTATACACATGAACACATCTCCAACCCCATACATTGATTAAATGTAATCAACTAATAACCATGAAATCATATATCTAAAATCTCATCATTAGAGTATGATAATAATGTACTAAAAAGAAAGGTCCAAATAAAATCCTATAAAAAAAATTGACAACAAGTCTAACTTAGGAAGTGGGTAAGTGTTGTTATCACCGTATCCGCTAGAATATACCTTCAAAATTATTTTTTTATAATGATGGGGCTGAAGCCTCATTTTATTGTTAAAGAAAAGAAAATTCATCTTTTAACTGGGTAGAGGGAGACCCATTACATAGCCCAAAGGCCTAGTGGGAATGTATCCCATTACATGGCCCATATGCCCAAATTCCTGGCTCATGGCCCATTCTGTGAATAGTACTACTACAGTACCTGCCTGCTACATTACCCCCCACTTCTACAGTGTCCTTCCACCGCTACATTATCATGTCGCTGCTATAGTCTCACCATTACTACAGTACCACCACTGATATAGTACCCCTACAGTACTCCTACAGTACCTGTGCCCAATGGGTTTTGAACCCCCATTTTTATGCAGGATTATGAGGTGATTACCACTAAGCCAAGCCCCAACTACAGAATATACCTCGGTCTATCTGGATGACTAATATCCACTAGTCTTGGTCCCTCTAGGACTCTATCAAAAGGTCATTCATCTGTATAATACATGACACATGTGGGAAAATCCTGTATAAGGGTGATTATAAAAATACTGAATAAGAAACCCTAAAACCCATAATAATATACGTCGACAACAATAATCATCTCATCAAAGATATATTTCAAAGTAATATAAATAACAAGAAAATAAAAATATAATAATAATGGACACACAGTCTTAAGTAAGGTTACAACTGTACGTCCAACCATGGATACCTACTTAAAGGTTCTATAAAAACTCATCCTGGAGACACTCTACCCAAGTTAAATAACACTAATGGTGTCCATCTAATATGTCTTGATCATCATGTCTCTCCATAAGAAGTACATGCTAGAAGTATGAATCTAATGATACATAGATGGGGATCACACCTAAGGCTATGGGTTATAGAAAAAAACCAATCTAGTTTAACTCACTATGTAGGGGATTGACACCCACATAGTTTGGGTCATGATGATACCAAGATCCCCACATAAGGAAAGAACAATGATAGAGGATCTTACTTTACGCCTCATGAAGGGATTTTGAAAACACTCTCCAAACCAGATGCTCCTTAGATGGGATGACTATCATACGCATTAGATTTTGTTCCATAATAAACCCTCAAAGAATGTACTAAAGGAATATTCCCTAAGGAAAAAATCTAATACAATGAGACAAAGGGCTCCAATCCTTCTCTAAATGTGTATATGTCCATTTTGATAGTTACCACTAAATAGTAAAGGCTCATCATGTTTACAAAAAAATAGGGGTTGGTTTTTACATGGTTAAAATTTCATTCCATTCCTTCAAACCTCATCAGAGACCATATTTTATTTGGTTCCTTCCAGTCACCTATTTTTTAGATTTAAACCTATTGATTCATGGGATTAAACTTTGTTAATACAAGGTTCCACTCTTTTCCTATTTTATCAAATCCCACTTGATCTATTCCTTCTTAAAGTTTATAGTATTGTGGTTTATTCTATTTTTGGGAAGTATTTATATAAGGTTTGATGAAGATTAATTTTTTATGTGGTCCTAATTTCGTTCCAAAAAAATTCATCTTTGGTTTATCTTTATTTCTAATATTCTTGTGAGGTGTTCCTCAAAGCTTTATTCAATAAAGGGTATTTCTAAACTCACACTTTATCTTATAGAAAAATATGTTTGACAATCCATCTATGATTTCTTATGAGGATTATATAATATTATATAGTTTTAATTTTAGATATGGATTCATTAGAATTATTATTTCTGAGATTAGGGACACTTATAAGGAACCCTCATGGGAAGAAATAACTAAATGAAAATAATAAACCATTAAAGAGGAATTTGGAAGGGGAAGGAGAATTTCATGTGATATATGGAATACATTATTTTATAAATTTATAGTTTGATTGATTGATATTCATTAATATAATCTCTTCTTTATGAACCTTGTCGTCTATATAATTCGATAATTACATAATTCTAGTAATTAAAAGGAATTGATGAAATATTAAATCTAAGGAACTACCATTGTTACTAACTCTTTGTTCTTGGTGTTCTATTAAATGTCATCAAATCTTATTGTAAAGGGGGTGTTGATGTGTTTTTGTTTATTATTCCATAAGTTAAATATTTATTCTGGTTTTAAAATTAATATTTGATAATAGGTATGGGTTTGAAAGTGGAAGTCAAGGTTGGTATTAATAAAAATGATGAGTTGAAACACCTTGGAACAATGATGATGGGTTATAAGGATTGTTGGAAATTACATAAATATATTTTTAATATGGAATTGAATGAAATAATGAATATTATGAGGCTTCTAACTGTTAAATTTTGAGATTGAAAATGATTCAGAAAATGTGAAGTTATTGATTATGTGCTCTTTTTTCCTATAGTTCCATTATGATTTTGATGATGATTTGTTGTGGAAGGGGGTGTTTTTAGAATGTGGTTCTTGTATTGTTATCTTGGTATTGTGGGTGTTTTTTTGGGATATAATACTATGAATAATGAAGATAAGTGGAAACTTATGGGGTTTTATGGGTAATTCTAGGTATAAGTATATTTTTGTGATGGCTTAAATGATAGTGTTAAAAATATTTGATTGGATTGGTAATATAGTTGTGGTGGGGGATTCGTAATTAGGGTTATGCCTGGAAATAGGAGTGAATGAGGTTGTTTCACTATATCTTCACAACATCCTAATGAGATGAGGATGAGGTGGAAATGGGGACAAGGATATGGTATACATCTAAGTAGGAGGGAACGATGTTGACACCCTTCATGTTTTATTACCCAGCCGATATATAGCTGGAAAAGTGGATATATGGTTATCATATATACTTATGTGGTGGGGTGTTATATCGAGGTGGTTTTTTGGTTGTGGGTGGAAAGTTATGTTGAGTCAAATGTTTCCTTATTACATTTTCTTTTATATTTTGGAAATCAAAAACACATTTCCTTAATACGATTTATCTTACTCTTCATAATTTTTAATAATGATATATGAGATAAAAAATGAAAGAACAATAATAATTAGAATCATGATCTGTAATTCCGTTTATTGTTTTTTTCTAGATAATTCTAACAATAATTTTATTAAGACCAAATAAAAGTTGAAAATCATAAAAATAATATCCTTACACTCTTTCTAATCGGATTCCCTATGTTTCTTAAATCTGGTTTGCTCAGATTTTTGAATCCAATTCTCATAGTTTCTCAATTTTGATTCATGCAATATTTTTAATTCGATTCTCAAAGTTCCTCAATTCCGATTCACCTAAAATTTTGAATCTAATTCCCACAATTCCTCAATTCTGATTTGCCCAAAATTTTGAATCTGATGCTCATAGTTCCTCATTTTTGATTCACTCAGATTTTCAAATCAGATTCCCTTTGTCTCTAAAATATGATACTCTCATAAAATAGGATCTAATATACACATGTCACCAAATCATATTCATAGACTTTGTCAAATCCAATTTTCACATATTTTCGAATCCATTACACATACATTCTTAGAATACGTATCATAGTTTTACTAGAATTTGATTTTCATTATCTTTAGAATTTGATTTCATAACTTCTATACAACTGATTAGTTACTATATTTCCTTATACATGTTTTCTAAATCATACTTATATTTCATAATAATGTTTCTCAGGATATCATGTATTGTGATAAAAAATGTAATCTACTCTATTACTATATCACCGTTTTATGTTCCAATTGTATAGGTCCATTTGATATTTTAGGAAAAACCAGATCATTATGGGAAATTTTGACTGTTGAGATATCACCTATAAACACCCAGTCATTTTGATTAGCTTGTATATTTTGTAAAATAGAGACCAGCGATAAATCTACCAAATTTTTTTTTTTGAAATACATGAAGTGATCAAGTTGTGAACAACTTGTTCAACAAACATGCAATATTTGATATGATTTTCATTTCTTTATGTGACATTGATCATTGGTGATTACGATCAAGGTATTATGAGGCTAGGAAGATATAATGCATCGATAATCTTATTTATCAATAGATTTTAGGGATTAAAAGATTGAAATCGATCATCATATCGAGCACTTACCCTAGTGTGGGTAATATATACTTTCATGAAAGTATAAATTTGGGGACCTTTATCCAAGGTTATTGGATACCCTACTCTTTGTGTTAAAATAATTTTATTCTTCTAAATTTACTATAAATGTATTCTTAAATTTGTTATAAATAGAAATTAATTCATATAATTTCTCTTTTCTATAAACTCAGATTTAATATTTTATATTCTTTAAGGTAGAATCTTGTTTCATGTAAATCTGTATCATATATTAATTATGTTAAACATTATTTATTGGATTAAAAGTATTTCCAATACTACTATTATCAAAACCTAAGTAAAATACAACTTCTTTAGAAATAACATAAGAGGGTTTAGTGAATTATATTTTTTCACTTTTTTAAACAAATAATTCCTTATGGTTAAATATGAGTGTTTTTTATCATAAAATTCACCCCCCCCCCTTTTTAAAAAATAATATTCATACATCTTCTATTCCTAAAATTGGTATCAGAGCCAAGTCTATGGGATACTTATACAAACATTTTTTTTATCAAAAATAGAATTTCATTTCCCAGTATACATTCTCATTCATTACTTCTTCATGTTATTCTTATAATCCAACATTAAAATATTATTTATACATATTTTGTTACACTAACATTTGTTTTAGAAAAAGAATTTTTTTTCTTATTCTATAGATGGCTGGTTTAAATGTTGGATCCATAGAAAAATTATATCCTACAAGACCCCCTATGTTTGAATGGAATTATTATAAATACTAGATAAATATAATTAAAACATTTTTTATTAACGCTGTGGTTTATAATTTTGTAATTATTGCTAGATATTAAAAAAATTTAGAAAAAGAAATCAGATATTATACTAATCATGAGAAGAAAGAATATCAACTAAACTAAAAGGTACATAATACATTTCTTTGTTCTATGACTATTGATATATACATCTAGATATCATCTAATGAAGCAGAAAATAACATTTGGAAGAAGAGAGAGGTTACCCATTTTTTAACTTCTAAAGTCATTGAGACAATAAGATCCATGCTTATAGAATATCATCATGGTTTTTCCCTACAGAGATCCAATTTCTAAATTCCAACAAAAATTCATGACTATCGTAAACAGTATATAGTCAATGAGAGTGAAATTTTTTGTTGGTGAGATTATTGTAGATAAGATCATATATATCATGCATAATCAATTTTAATCAAAGAGAAATATGATTGATGAGTCAAGGAAAGTTAAAATGGTAACTCTTGAAGATTTATTTGGAACCCAACTGAAACATGAGAAAAGATTAGAAATAGATATTGAGAATTAAAATAAGAATAATTGAAGTGTTTTGTTTACCTCTACTTAAAATTAGACAAAATTTACAACTCTTGAGAAAGTTTTTAAGTCAAAAATGACAAATAGAGATGTGGTTCAATAATATTCAAATGATAATGATCATTCTAAAAATGAATTAACCAATATTGATCGAAGAATGAACAATATTGTTGGAAATGAAGGAATTTTAATACAAACTTATGAAAAAGGAGAAGAAGGATAAAAAAGATTCATAAGTCACATGCTATGTATGTAATAAAGAAGGACACATCAGACCTGATTAGGAAAATCATAAATGGAAACAAATAAATGATAGAAATTTTAAATTGAATGAGAAGAGACATTTTAAGTATAGGGGAAATAAATTAAAAAAGGAAAATTATTCTTGGAGGGAAATTGGTGTAGATTCACTTGATGGATCATAAGATAATGAAACATCTAGATAGAATAATATTGGTCTTATTACCAGAATACCACTTGAGAATTAATGCTTCATGGAAGAAGTACAAACTATTAAATCAATAACCCAAATGTCATTAAGTTCCAACTACACTGATGAGAAAAATTCAATGTCTTCAGATGAATAATCTTCCTTAGAATAGGGAAATTCATTACCTTATATTGAAGAAGTCTATATTTTACAATTTTCTTGAAAATGAAAATTTCAAAATTAAAAAAACATGATAAAAAAATTCTCGAAACAATTATTTGAAAAAATTATTTTTCGATCTTTCTTAAGATCTTGATAAGAAAACATCTGAATTTGAAACTATTTTCAAAAACCATAATGAAGTTAATTCTGAAAAGGATGATCTTTCTAAGGATCTTGAAAACTTTATTTATGAGAGAAATGTTTTAGAGAAAAAATTAAATTACAAAAAAAAATGACTTATAGGATAATAATTTATTAATCAGACTAGTGTATGAAGTATTTAAGTTAAGAAAACATTTATCAAAATTTACTTCTGGAGATAAAAAATTTGATAAAATGTACAAAAAATTTCTTCCTCTTAGGAATATTTTTGTTAGGGGTTACTCACCCTCAAAAGATATTTTTAGAAACAACTAATTTGGTCCCAGAAGTTCCCATTTAAGAAATAAGATTCAATGTGGTTGACATTGGGAGAAAAATTTTCCTTTAAATAAAATCCAATCCTTAAGATTTTATAAAGCACGTTTCTTAAAAAAATTGGATTCCTAAAATTTTATTTTATAACATTACCAGATCCAAGAAAGTTTTGATTCTAAAAGTATTACTATTTTCTTTTCATAAAATCAAAGGATGTACCAAAATTATTAATATATAGTGCATAGATAGTGGTTTTTCCCCTCATTTGACTCGTAACAAAGACTTCTTTGAAAATATTATTGAAATGAAAGGTAGAAAAGTCACTTTTAGGGATAATACTCAAATAAATTTTTCTGGTGTTGGTAATATTGTTCTTCTTGGAAAATATTTGATTTATATAGTTTTATTTGTTAAGGGACTTAATAAAAACCTCATAAGCACTATCCAATTATGTGATGAAGGTTACCTTTTTAATTTTATAAATGCTAAATTTGTGGTACATAATTCCAAGGAATAATTAATTCTTTATGCTCATATGCAAGAGAATGATTACACACATAACATAGAAGACCTTAGCAGCTAGGACCAACCATGCCTTAGTACAATGGAAGATCAATAATGGTTAGGGCAGAGAAGGTTAGGACACTGAAACCTTAGAAACATATGTAAACTAACTAACAAAGGACTTGTTATGGATATACCAAAACATATATTTGATTCTTAAAAAGTGTTTGACCCTTGTCAATATGGAAATCGTCATAAATATGGATTTAAAACTATTAGTGAAGTTTCAAATTATGATTCTCTACATCTAGTGCACCTGGACATATCTGGTCCTACACAAACTAGAACTATTGGAGGAAAATACAATATATTTTTTAATTGATGATTATAGTAGAATTACATGGGTCTATTTTCTTGAAAAGAAATATGAATCCTTTTCTTATATTAAATGTTTTATAGAAAATGTTAAAAATTAAAAAAAAACCATTCATTGATAACTATTCATAGTGATCATGGTGGATAATTTGAAAATTCATATTTTGCTACTTTTTATAGTAAGAAAGGCACTACTCATAACTTCTCAGGTCCAATAATTCACCAGATAAATGGTGTTGTTGAAAGAAGAAATCAAATTATTCAAGAAATAACAAGAACCATATTGAGTGAATACTCAATTGCTAATTTTTTTGGTCAAAATCTATTTGTAATGCTTGATATTCTATAAACCAAGTTTTTATCAGGGAATTTCATAATAAAACACCTTATAAATTAAGGATAGGATGAAAGAAAAAAGTTTCTTACTTGAATTTATTTGGATAAAAATTATTCATTTTGAATACAAATGATAAATTACCTAAATTTTCACCCAAATCTGATCAAGGAATATTCTTAAGCTATTCTAGTACATCTAAGTCCTATTTTGTTTTTAATAAAAACACTTGTACTGTTGAAGAAAAAATGCATTCTAAATTTTATGAAACTAATCCGTTTATATTCCAATAAACCCATCCTACACCTTCTAATTTGTTATCAAAAATATATTATCAATCTATGATGGAATACACTTATAATAAAGAAAATTCTCAAGAAATGTTTTTTGAATTATTCACTCTAGAAGACTTTCTATGCTATGTTGTTGAATAGGTCTTACAAAACCCAAATTAGTTGTTTTTTTAGAATCATCCAAGTGATAATATCATTGGTGATGTAAATAAACCAGTAAGTAATATATGTTCATTAATAAATGATGTAGAATATTTTTTTTTCCTTTCCCAATTAGAACCTAAAAGTTCTGATGAGGCTTTAGGTGATGAATATTGTATTAAAGCTACGCAAGATTAACTACATAAATTCGAAAGGAAAAATGTTCAGACCTTGGTTGAAAGTCCTAAAGAAAACTCTATAATTGGTGTAAAGTAGGTATTCAGAAATAAATTTGATGAAAATGAATTCATCACCAGAAATAACGAAAGACTAGCTGCTAAGGACTATAATAAAAAAAATGAATAGACTATAAAAAACTTATTCTTCAGTATCTAGACTTGAATCAAATTGAATTCTACTAGACTTTTCAGCATTATTCTATTTCAGAATTTTTCAAATGGATATGAAGTGTGATTTTCTAAATGAACATGTTCGAGAGGAAGTCTATGTGGAAAAACCTCATATTTTTTAAGACACAAAACATCATAAATATGTTTTTTAACTTACCAAAACATTATATAGACTTTAAAAATCCCCTAGAGCCTAGTATTATAGAATTGTAGTATTTTTGTGACAAAAAAATTATGTTAAGGGAAAAGTTGATCCAACACTTTTTATAAAGAAATATAATAAAAATGTTTTGATTGTTCCCATTTTTTATGTCATTATATTAGGATCAATTCAGCAATATTTAATTAATCCATTTGAGAATATTATCAAATAAGATTTTGAAATGAGTATGATGGGTGAGTTAACATTATTTCATGGTTTAAAAATTTCTCCAAGAACAAAAGGAACTTATATATCTAAACATAAGTATATGAAATATATTCCTAAAAAGTATGGATATGACAACAATAAAAGTATTAGTACTTCAATTGGTACCTCAAATCCTCTTGATCTTGATGAAACTGAAAAACCAGCTTATCAAACAAATTTTAGAGGTATGATAGGAAGTCTATTATACTTAACAGCTAGTTTTCAAAACATAATGTTTTCAGTATGATTATGAGCAATATATCATGAAAATCCAAGTGAACACCAATTAAAATCTTTGAAAATAATTTTTTTTCTATTTAAAGGGAACTATGGATTTTGGACTTTTCTATTCTTCTGGAAATGATATTGAATTAAAATGTTTTGTAGATTCTGATTTTGGTGGTTGTATATTGGATAGGAAAAGTAAATCAAAAAAATTTCATTTATTATGAGATTAATTTGTTTCTTGGTCCTGTAGGAAAAAATATTCAGTAGAAATTTCCTCTATTAATGCTGAATATGTAGTAGCTGGAAGTTATTATGCTCAAGTGTTGTTGATTCAACACAAACTCAACAATTATGGCATGAGTTTTTCTAAAACTATGATAATATGTGATAACACTATGTACATCTCCCTAAGTAAAAACACACCACATCACTCCCTTTCAATGTATATAGATATTAGGCATCACTTTCATAGTAATCACACACTAAACAGAGATATTATTTTACAATTTATAATATGGAAAGACCAAGTTGCTAATTTTTTTAAAAAACCAGTACCTTCCATTAGATTTGAATACATTAAAAAAATTTAGGAATGGTAATTTTGAGGTAATCATTCATATCCACATTTTTTTGAGCTATCTCCTCACATTAAGGTACTCCTTTTAAAGAGGGGGAGTAAAATTGATTTTTTTTAATTTTTTTCAGAACATAACAAATGTTTTCAGAACCAATTTTTTTTAGACTCTAATATAATTTTAGTTCATTAAATTTCTCATCTTAGATAAACTTTATTATTGAAATCAAACATATTTGGATCTAAGAAAACTTTTCTTATCTAAGAAAGATTTATTCCAATACTAATAAATCATTTGATAACTCAAAAAGGTAATACTTCAAACTAATTATTTATTAACATTAATTATATATAATGTGATTTATTTCAAAAAATCAATAGATTCATCTTTTCTTAAATATGTTTTATGATTCTTTAAAAACCTCAAATGACAGGATGTTATAAAACCTTCTTCAGCTAAATCATAGTCATCGTATCAAATCGGTTTATTTCTAAATACTTTATTAATCGTGGAAGATAAAGTGTCACCTCAATGCCTATATTATGTAGGGACCCCCATGTCCCACATAAAACTCCAGAGTCTTATGCCCAAACTAATTTCTCCCTACAAAGATCCATTTTGATTTTCAAATTTTTTTTCTTCATTTCCAAATGACTTTAATTGTTTATGCTCAGAATTCAATGCCTATGAAGAAAGAGAGAAATTATTTGTTTATTTACGAGATATTTTATTCCATCAATCATTATATTAAAAATATGATTCACTATTATGTAAAATTATTAAGTTTCAATGATGGAAATCTATTTTTATTTTGAAATAAAAGGGGGATAAAGATCTAGTTTATCCATATTTAGTAATAAAAATTTATGAATTTTTTCTGTTCTTAACAGAAGGAGGAAAAGAAAAGGTTCACTTTAAGTACTATGGAAAAACCAATTCAATGTGCTTCAAGAAAGAAGAAGTTTTACATACAATTCCGTCAGATTGAGAAGATTTCGACCCTTATCACAAGATTCCTAAATCAGAAGTCTCTTTTAATAAGGAAAAATTCAATAGAGTCATTATTCCTTTAATCAATAAATAAACCAAAACTTTCCCATATCTCCTCAAACTACCGGATTATAGCCTTATGGATGAAGGGGTTGCTGATTCTAATGAAATGAGATAAAGATACCCTTAAGATTATAGGTATCTTAATTCTCTTTTTTCCTTATCAATCTATGGAAAATATATTTTATGAGATATATATTCCTCTTGGTCAGTAAGATAAAATATGGGCCAATCAAATGCCAAACATTTACGTTTCAAAAAACATTGCCTAAGTTGATTTTAAATAGTTTTAACTCCATAGATGTTCCCTGTAAAAAAAACCCAAAGATGTTTAAGATTCATCTTTTAAGTGACGACACACTTAAAAGAATGAAATATATTTTGACGATAAGATTAAGGAGTTTTTTGATTTAACTATAAATTTAGGCAAGTTAGAGAAAGTTCAAAGAAAGAGTTATATGAGTCTCAAAAGAGAAATTATCAGGCCTGAGAACCTCATAAATCAAAGAAGAGAAAAAATAACTCTCTAGAAGTCATTGAAATGTGGATAATAGATATGGAACCAAATAAAGAAGGATATCAAGTCATTGGAATCAACCAGGCTCAAGAAAAAGACCTAAAAAATCAAGAATCTGAAGAGCTAGAAAAATAATCAAAGTAGAATCTTAGGAGAATGATATCAGAAGACGAGTTGTACCAGGCCTTGTTGAAATCCATAGAAAACAAATCAGAAGACATTCAGGTTCTGGAATACTTTCTACAAGAATTTTAACTCCCAAAAGATCACAATATTCGGTAATAAAGGAAACTCTGACTTATAAAGGAGAATAATTAGTTTCAAGATCAGTTCTAAGTGTTCAAGAAGAGTATCAAGAATAAGAAGAAGAAGTCATTAAAGAGAACGAAAGTGAAGATGATATTTAATAAATTATACACACTCAGAGAAGAAGTCCTTCCCAAAACATCTCTATAAGAACTTCTAAATCCTCATATTCCAATCTTGCCTTAGAAGAAAAGTTAGTGCATAAATCCGAAAATCTGGTTTATAAATCTTCTTCAGTGTAGAAAGAATATGATGTTGAATGAAATATCCAAAATCATCATTCCTCTAGTAGTGATAAAGGTAATGATGGTGGTAAAGGTAATGAAGATATGGAAAAAGTTTTTCAAATTTCTGATTAAAGGCATACTAAACAAAGGATTGAAAAATCAAACTCTAATAAATCTAGAGGAAAGGAATAGATGTTAGAACTTCTAAGAAGATTTCATCAGACTCAAAAAAATCACCATCCTCTATAAGATAAGGATTTTTTCAGTCATTGAAAAAGTTGGTAAAATATATTCTATAATTCCCAAATATTGAGTCAAGGATTCATCATATTCAGGAATCCATAATTTTGAAATTGTACTCAATAACATTGCAAATAGGTAAGTTGATAAAGCATGATGCCGAATTCAGAACTGTTGTGAAAAATTATAATTCTCGTAGGAAATCCTATAGATATATGATAATGTGGTAAACAAATATCACTATTGATCTTAAGGTTTTTGATGATCTGTTTGAGTCAATCAATAATGCTTTCAATGAGTCCAAGTACTCACTCAATGAAGTATCAAGTAGTTTTTTAGAGAAGATGAAGGATGAACAACAAATTTGGATTCAATATGTCAATGATCTCTATGGAAAGAATAATTTATATGGAACTGAGATAAAGAGGATGAAATATTTCAAATATAATGTTGCTGAAAAAGTTAGGTCCCAAGAAGAAATGTTTATGAGTCTTGAAGAAAAAAAATATACATCATGAGAAGAAGAATCATAATCAGGAAGTTATCATATAAATGTTTTAAGATGACCACAAAGAGTTGAAGAAGTTGAAGTTTGTTTACAAAACCTTAATGCTGAAGTACTAACACTTTTTGAATCTTGAGTATTTTTTTTTATATTTTTAACATCAAATTATTATTATCCATATTGTTTTTACATATTTTTCAAAACTATTTTAGGTGATATATATATTCCCCATTTTTCAACTAATCATAAAGTGAGAGAATGGTAAAGAATATAAAAGAATATATCCTTAATGTAAGGGGTGATATTTCCTTAAAAAGGAACAGAAATTCTAATGAATAAAATAGAATCTTTAGGAGGGTTTTATATCCTAAGGGGTAGTTATTGGTATTCATTTTATTAGGAGTCATAAACTCAGGTAGAGATAAGAATTTAATTTAAATTCCAAATATGAAAAATTTTGGTCTCAATATTCATTTCATAAAATATTGATTAAGATTTCGAAAAAGTGGGAGATTGTTAATTCAAAAGTTTCCTTAAAACAATTTTCCTTTATATATTTTAAATCTCAAACACATTTCCTTATTATGTTTTTCCTACATGTGATAATTTTTGATAAATATATTTTGGATAAAAACATGTAAGTCTGATAATAATTGGAATCTTTCCCTCTAATTCCTTTTATGATGTTATCTAGCTAGTTCTTAGAATATTTTTCTTCAGACTAAATAAAAATTGAATATATTAAAAATCAGATCCTTAAACTCATTAAAATTTTATTCCCTCTATTTATTAAATATGATTCACTCATATTTTTTAATCTGATTATCATAGTTCAACAATTGCAATTAGACCAATATTTTGAATCCAATTATCATAGTTCTTCAATTCTGATTCACCAAAAATTTGGAATCCGATTCTCACAGTTCCTCAATTATAATTCACACAAAATATTGAATTTGATTCTCAGAGTTTCTCAATTCTGATTCACTCAAATTTTCAAATCAGATTCCCTTTGTTTCTCAAATGTGATTCTGTCAAAAAATTAAATCCAATTTACACAGTTCATAAAATTTAATTCATACACATTTTCAAATCTGATTCACACATATTTTTTAATCTAATTCACATACTTTCATAGTGATTGATTCAAAGTTTTACTAGAATTTGGTTTTTATTATCTACGTAACCATATTTCATAACATCCTTAAAATCTATTAGTTACTATATTTCCTTATACATGTAATAAGATTCATAAATATATTTCATAATAATTTTTCTCATGATATCCTTCCTAATGATAAATCATTTAATATAATCTTTTATTATATGTATTTTTTATGTTCATGCTGTATAAGAGCCTCTGATATTTCATGAAAAATCCAACCACTAGAGGAAATTTTGACCGTTGGAGATATCACCTATAAATACCCAGTCATTTGGACAGGCTCATTACTTTTGGAAAATTGAGACATGTGAGAGCACTGAAAAAATAACATTGTGTGAAATTGTTCAAGTGATCAAGTTGTGAATAGCTAGTTCAACATACTTGAAATCTTCAATATGATCGGTTTTTCTTTGTGCGACACCGATCGTTGGTGTTTACGATTGAGTACTTACTAGGAATGGAAGTCATAATGAAACAATCACCTTATTGATTGAGGGATTACATGGATAGAAATATAGTCACCAATCATCATATTGAGGGATTGACCTGGTGTGGGAAAGACATATATTCTTGATAAAATAAATCAAGGGACCTTTATGCAAGGTGATTTGATACCTTACTTTTAATGTTAAATAAATTTTATTCTTTTACATGTACATTAAATTATCACTACAAATTGTTATAAATAATAATTATTTATTATACATTCTCTTTTTCATAAACTCTTATATAAGATTCTCTACACTTTAAGGTATGATCTTGTTTTATATAATTTTATGCCATATGTTCTTTATGTTAAATATTCTTTATCGAATCCATATTTTTTAAAATACTACCATTATCATAACCTAATTTAATTTCTTTTAATTAATAAAAATATAATAGGGTTTTGTGAATCTAATTTGTTTTGATTTTTTTTAAAAACTTTCTAAATGACAAAAATGAATGTTTTTAAACATACAATTAACCATCCTCTTATTATTGAGCATCTTCACATATATTCTGATCCTATAAGTTGTATTATTTTGTTGTGTGGTGTGGAGGTCATTTTATCCCAACTGGGTTAAATACCCTAAGAGGGGGTGAATCAGGGTATGTAAGATCCAAAAATATTCACCTTCATATCTTTTTTCATCATTAAATAAAACCTACTTCTCTTCATTTCCCAGTGAAATGTATGAATATAAATGAAATAATGGATGAGGCATAGAAATTTTACTTGGTTCATCCTCACTGGGATTGTCTAGGGAGAATAAAACATAAATACATTGACGTACCAAATCAACTAAGTCTCACTTCAAATTCAAGGATTATGATAGAACACACCAATGCCTAGGGTCACTAACTTTATAATTTTTAGGGAAATCTCACTACTTCCCAAGTTCCACTACCTCAATCTATTTTTCTATTTCTCACTTCTACTGTAAATGATCATGTTATCCCTATTTCTTTTATCACTACTCTAGAAAGGATCTAAACATAATTTATGGAATTTTATTTCCCTTCATTAAAAATAATTAATACATTCTAAACAGTAGATAGATTCTCTGTTGAAGTTATAGTTTCATCCACTTGATGAATACCCCTTTACAACATATTTACAGGTCAATACCTTTTGGTTCACACAAATTTTTATTTCTCACAACCTTGGGATATTTCATGAAACTTTAACACCTTTCATGCAACATTTATGTTTGGATTCGAGACTCTTAACTTTTGCACGACATCTGTATTATTACAAAACTCCCAAATTCTGTGCACTATCATGGGACCACCTCTTGAATGCACCTCTAATGTTTTGTGTGCACCTACTTTGGGTGAAACTCCCTAAGTGTGTAAATCCATTTTCATGAAACTCCCTTTTCACACATCATATGTGATTCAGATACAAAATTTTCTCTAAGGGTTGATCTACTGAAATGAGGGGGTATCCATCAATTTATAGACTCGGCCAACTCTACACAAAAGACCCTTATGTTCCTTTAACTACATGCGTAAGATTTACCCAACTATAGAATATTTCAATTTAACATCGCATTTTGCATGTAAAATTATTTCGTGTTCAATCTCCATCTTTTTTTTGCAAATACGTGCAACTCTGCTTTAGTTTCACAAACTCTTCCTTCGCTCATTTTCACATATTTCACAAACTCCTTTCCTTAGCCATATTTTTATGTGACGATCTTGAATCCTAAATTATGCACAAATTTTTGAATCATCATCAACCTTTGATGAAACATTTTAATTTTGGGTGGAAATACTTCCTTTTCCAAAAACACTTTTTTTCATCCTCCAAATTATGGACCCCAAAATTGGGAAAACACAGTGAAATAGAGCCACCTTATATAAATATATTTTTGAACTTCCAATAGTTAATCCATTCCATTATCATGGATATTTTTCAAAATAAATTGTAAAAATTTCTCTAGAACTCCACAAATAATAATAAAAGGTTTACTTGTCAACAATCACATTCAACCTAAAAACACTGCAAAGTTACATTAGGGGATTTTTCCCAACAATTTACCCCATTGGATTTCTTAAAAAAAGTTCAAATTTTGATACTGCATTAAAAATTACTCTATCTTATACAAGTACTCACATATTTCGATTTAGATAGTGATAAAATATTTACTCAACACACACTATAACCCATTATGAGTCATTCTTGTTGTGATAAATTAGAGTAGCGTGAAAATTTCATTAATGAAACAATTCATTCCCAAATCAATAAAATTATTTCATCATGATCACCATCAATAGTTATATAAATCTATTGATAGATCACCTTTAGAATCATGATATTTAAAAGTCCCCTACATAACTACTCCCCTTTACATATTATCCCACTATCTTGATTAAGATATTTTCAAATCCTTTTTAATGAACCCATAGGTCACTCTTTTATGGTATGAAATAGGGTAAAGAACATAGATAAAAAATTAGAGAAACAAACACCATGCCTCAAAGAAAGGGGTCCCACATACACACCTTTTCAAGTGTAGGGAGTTGACTGAACTCCAAGACCCAGTCGATGATGTTCAAATTTTTCTTTACATAAATCATTTATTCAAATATCTACAGCCTTTTGTTCTATAGTCATATACTCTAATTTCACAATCCATTTCTCTGCCCTCTCTTTGATAAAATGATATTTTATTTAAATGTTCTTAGTCCTTGATTACTAGAGTGGGGGTTTTTCTATGATTTATAGAACTTGAATTATATTCATGGAATCCAATCAGAGACATCAATTCAACTCTCATATAATCATGTTGTTTCTTCATCCATAATAAATATGTGCATGACTGAGTAGCCATAATATATTCATATTCCTATGTTCTAAAAAAACAGGAAATCGTGTTTTTTACATATCCAAGAAGTACACAATTCACCAAGATTGAATGAACCACCAGACATTGATTTTCTATCATCTACTAAACTACCATAATCTGCATATTTATAAACCTATAAATCCTACTAGTATTTTTAATTTTTTGGAAAACTGAAATCCATTATGCCCTTGATATACCGACGTAGTATTTTAACTATAAGTAGGTTGGTTTCTTTAGGATTTATCTTATACTGTACAATATAGAATATGTAAAATACAATATTTGGTCATGTCGCTATTAACAATAATATAATTCTAATTATTTTACTATATTTTGTGACATTTAAATCTTTTCCTTCATCATCTCATGATAGCTTCATCCGGGTAGCTATTGGAGATTTACCCTCCTTGTAATTTTCCATTACAAATCATCTCAAACCCTAATTGGCATATTTTTATTGAGAAATAAGTGTGTCATTATTTCCTTGTGTCATCTGTCATCAAAGGAAAAACACCATTTCACAAATAATTAACATTTAAAATTAACTTTTCATGAATTCAATGAAATTTTTACACTATGCTTCATCTAGTCCACTAAATATTATTTCATTGATACACAATATAACCATCAATATTTTATTACTATATTTTTTTGACATATAGATTGTAATCAACTCCACCAAACTAGAAATTTGGATTATTCAAAAACTAATCAAGCCTGGAATACCACTCTCTTTGTGATTTCTTTAACCCATATACTACCTTTCTTAGTCAAAAAACTCTTTTCTCATATTCATTAATGATAAAACCATATAATTGTTCAATTTAAATTTCTACTTACAGAACCCCATTTAGAAATGTTTCTTGACATCCATCTAGAAAAAATTTAACATTCTTTACACTATTATGGAAAATATTAATATAATTGTCTCTATCCTTGAAACTGGTGTAAATGTTTCATCAATATCGATACCCTCTATCTATGAGTACCCTTTGCACACTATCCAAGATTTGTTTTGAATCACTATATTTTATTCATTCATATTGATGTGAAACACCCATTTGTTATTGATGATATTATTATCTATTGGACTCAATTAAATATACCATGTTTGATTCTTCTCAATTTGGTCAAGATCATCATGCCTATCTTGAATCGAGTTGTCATATCTAGATATTACCTCAAAATATTTTTGATCTACCTATGATAAGGACGATTCTTGTAGTAGAGTCTTCATTTTACTTGTTTTCACTAGCATGGTCTGATCACCAATTATGCTCAATCAATCAATTTTATCTCTTCTCTTAAGTCTTTCTATAGATACTGGTTTATGCTCATCCTTTTCACTATCTGAATCTTCTTCTGAATCAGCCTCTTGATATTGATCACATATTTTCTGATGATTATTCTCACACTCTATTATGGTTACATCATTTATTTTAACTACCTTTACAAGCCACTTATCAGAACATTTTTATGTTTTATTTTTCATGAGTAGCCCAGGAATATACCTTTATCTCCATGGGATTCCAACATCTTGTGTTTCTCTTTATTTAGAATGAAAAACGTACTTTTAAAGACTCTAAAGTACATCAATGATGGCTTATTTCCATATCATAGATCATATGGAGTCTTCTTTTCTATTTGAAATAATAACACTCTATTTGATGTATAGACTGATGTCACCACTACTTCTTTCTAAAACCTCATTGGAAGATCTTTCTCAATGAGAATTTTCCTATCCATGTTGTTGATATTTCGATTTATTTTCACAACTATTAAATTTTTATGGAGTTATTAGTGTTGAACCTTGGTTCCTTATCCTATGTTTCTCAAGATAATGCTACACTTAACTAACAGTAAACTCGATTCCATTATCTATTTTGATCATCAAGATTAATATACCAATAATTTTTTCATCTTCCCTTTGATAAGTTGTTATGTAACTAAACACCTCAAATTTGAGAGTAATGACTGAAACCCATGTTACTCTACTAAAATCATCATTGAAGAGAAAATAATATCTCTTACCATCAAAATATCATGGGTATATAGGTCCACACATGTCAATATTCACCAACTCAATAACTTTTGTTGACCCTAGATCATTTTCCCTATTTGACTTTTTAAATATCTTCCCTTGTTGACAAGAATTGCACGTATGGGTAAAATCACGTGACAACATAGAGTGGTCATGAGAAGAAACACATATCACCATACCTTCTAATGAAATTTGTATCAAATGACCAAAGTGTTTATGCCTAAACATTTTTTTCTTCTTCCTTGGATAAAAAGAATGTATCCTTTTCTACACTTACAAGGTATAAATTCCCCTTCGTACTATTTCCTTATAAAAAATGCACCATCTATTGAAATAATGATACATAATTTATTTGGGAAGAAAATGGATTTTTTGGAGTCACACAGTTGACTTAATCTTACAATGTTGTGACTGAGAGCTTTAACAACCTAGACATCTTCATGTCTCACATCTTTTCCCCCAAACATGGTTTTTCCTTTGCCAATAATTTTCTTGCCTTCATCATCACCAAATATTACAATACCTTCCTTTTCATATCTGATTCTTATTACCAGTTCCTTATTTCGTATCATATGGTAGTTGCATCAACTATCATGGATCCATATTTCAGTGTGGTATGATGCTTTGATGGGAATCGTTGCAGCCACTTTCTATTGGTCTCTCTTATTTTTTATCCATGTTTTTTACTTCATACCTGGTATCGAGTGGGAATATTGATCTTCCTCAATTTGTGATGGAATAGATTCATCTTGTAGTTCTATAAATTTATTTTTCATTTTCTACTCTTTTGTTGATATATATAGCTGTTACTTAGGACCATATCATGTATTTTTTCACAGATTGCCCTAAATTTTTTATGAAGAATGTCATACCATGTTTCTGAATCCCCCACACTCAAAACAGTTAAAATAAAATGATATCTTATAATATTGAGATTGGTATGGATGAATCTATTGGTATTTTATTATTTTATACCTCTTGAATGTGGAATATACATTTTTTGACTGTCCCATATTTCTACAATAATATCATTTATTGTGGGGTTTATTCTTGTGTTTCACTACTGCACTATGGGTTTTCCCTTGAATTATCTTAATCTTATGATTCTGATTTATACTCAAATAAATTGTCAATATTATGTCTGGTTCTTGTCATATGGATTTAACCATTACTTCTTTATGTTTTCAATCAAGCCCCATTCCAACTGTAACATTCAGTTCTGTCGTTTTCATCCTAAGAAATTCCGTTTTTTGTTTCGCCATAGAAGTGAAAAATTATTTTCCATTTTCTACTACATTTGCAACATTATTTACTAGATTTAATTGTTTCTTATGATCTTTCAATTTCCATCATATACTGACAACCTCCTCCTTATGTTTTTTGAGGTTTTTGTCTTTACCTTCCTCGGTATTATTCAAAACATCGATCACCCTTTTATGTTCTTCAACTTTGAGTTTATAGTCACCGATCGTATATGAGTTCTCTATCTTTGAAGACTTAATCTTTTTAATTTTATCTTTTAGCTCACAAATCTCTTATTCCTTGTCCAATATAAAGAGTTTGGCATCAAAAACCACCCTCTGGGATTTCTTTCTTTTTGCTCACCAAATGTCTATCTATTCATGTTTAGCTTCTAATTCATCATAAAGGTCAATTAGTCCTCCAAATTATCCTTCATTAATGTCCCATTTTCCCTTGTTTGGGAAAATTTGACAATATCCACCTTATAATTTTCTTTATGATCCTTACTATCCTCCGACTATTATGCCTTAGATTCTCAAGAACTATCATCTTCTTTTTGATGAAGTCTCTTTTTTTTAATAATTTTTTTTAAAATTTTTTACCTTTCATATAGGTTGAATAATTATTATTGGGAATTTCAACTTCATCCTCATCATCATCTTGAAACATCTTAGGTAACATCACTATATGATGTCCAACCTTTCCGCATTGAAATCACAAAAGTGGAGTTTCCCTTTGAACTTTTCTTTTTTTCTTTGTAAATTTGATGAAAGAAACGACATGAATTCATATGTCTCATATTATTACAACCCATATTCAATAGTGATCTTATTCATGGCCTTGAAATACACTTATTTAGACATCCCTTTTTCCACAAACTCATTTTCATGATTTCTTATCTCATATGAAACAATAGTACTATACAATCTCTACAATTTCACCTCTAATGGATCTTTATCTTCCAATACAGAAAGTGTTGGACTGAACTGAGGGAGAAGAATTATCAATATGAACTTGAAAATATATAAAAATTCAATAATTTCTCTAATTCCACACATTTATTCTAAAAAAAATATATACATACACAAATAATGCCTTAATAGACTAATTACGGTGCATTTTGTGATTTCCGTACTTGTTCTATAAAACCTGTATTTTTTCTTCACGGACTTTTGAGTCACCGTCATAAATATTCAACAAATTTTCCCACATAGCATGTGATGACTTACACAACATCACCTTTGTATATATTGCATACAATATGTCTCCCACTAAATAATTGATTCTTTTATTATCACCATCCAATTCCCTTCGGTCAGCATTTGAAAAAGCACTATTTTGGATATTGGACCGAATTCCATGAATCACAACTGTAAATACATCCATTACTAATTATCATAAGTAGTTACGCATCTGATTTATCTATAATTAAAAATTATTTCAATCAAATATCAGAATCCCATTGTTATTGAAAACCACCATTTCTTCTATTGAGAGAGAACTATTGACATTTAACCTTTATCCCTAATACCAATTGTTAACCCTACTAGGTTAAAGACCCTAAGAATTATGGTTAATTAGAGTATGATAGAATAAAACTAGTTCCCCTTCGGATATTGTTTCATCCTTAAACAAAATTATCTTCTCTCCCTTTCTTGTAGATATGTATAAATAGAATGAAATCATGCATGAGACACACAAAAATTATTGTTTCAGCCTCACAGGGCTATACCAAAGAGAAAACAATGGAAATTTACTGATGTATGAAATAAACCAAGTCTCCCTACTAATTCAATGTTCAAGCTAGATCACTTCTATGAGTAGAATCACTACCTTTACAGTTCTTAGGGAAAGATCAGTGCTTACAAAGGGTAACTCTCTTAGTCTCTATTTTTTATGGATCATTCCCAGCGGAAATGATGACCTTCTTCCTCTTACATTGGTCACTACTCTAGAAATTTTTCAAAAACTGTTTATGGACTTGTATATACCTTCATTAAACAAATGAATACATCCTCAACTATAGATAGATACCGTGTTGATGTTATAATTTCATCACCATAATAAATACCCATTTATTTCATATTTACTGGGTAATACATTCAGGTTCACACGAAATTGTATTTCACACAACCTTTGGATCTTTCACAAAACATTACCACTCTTTATGTAGCATTTTTGTTTGGTTGTGAAACTCTAAACATTCTTGCAAATTTTTTATTGTTTCAGAACTCCTAACATCCATACACTATCACAGAACAACCTCTTGCATGAAAATATTGTGTCTTTTATGAAACCATCTTTTGGTGAAACTCCCTTTTAACGTAACTCCCTTTAAAAAACTCGTTTTTCACACTTCTTATGAAATTTAGAGACCTGATTTTCCCTATGTTTTGAGTAACTGAAATGAAGGGGGTAGCTGTTAATTTACATATTCATCTGACCTTGTGTTAAAGATCCTTATAGGCCTTTTTATGGACGTATAATATTTTTCTAATCATGTAAGATCTCAATTTGGTGTTTCATTTGGTTTATAAAGGCCTTTTAAGATCAAGATCCATATTTATTTTATGAATGCATAAAACTCTACTTTTTTCGTGAAAACTCTTGTTTCGAACACTTGCACATATTTCATTCACTTCTTACCTTAACCATATTTTGATATAATGATCCTGAATCTTGAATTGTGTAAAAACTTTTGACTCATCGTCAACCTTTCATGAGACATTTTAATTTTATATGAAAATACATCCTTTGCCAGAAAGACCTTTTTCCATCCTCTAGATTTTGTACCTAAAAAATTTCAAAAACACTGGGTAACAGCACCACCTTTTATATGCATATTTATGTACCTCCACAAAATTACCCATTACATTATTTTGGATCAATTTCAACATACCTTGTCAAAAATCTATCTAGAACTCCAAAACTAACCATGGAAACCTACTTTTTCAACAAACACACTCAACCAAAAAAACTACAATGTTACCTTGAGGTATTTTTTTCCAACAAGTCATATTGTAGAATATAGTGGGGGTATTAATATTGTGTTGTTATTATTTCATTTTCATATTCTTAACAAGATTTAGAGAGGTCACCCTTCAAACTCACTACTAATTAGAGGTGGAAATGCTGTACTAATGGGTGAGGGTGGTCGTAAATTTATGTTCTCTTTTATTGGATTTTTAATATGTTTTTGGAGTTAATGGATCCTATCATTTTTTGGACCTATTGTAGAATTTTTTTCCTTGGTTATAAAAGTATTTTTTTTTTGAATCATGTTTTGGGAAGTGGTTGTAATGTTTTACAAAATGGGAGAGATTTTTTTAAATGAGTTGGAATATAGATATATTTTTCTCACTTAACCATAATGTGGATTTTAAAAAAATATAAAAATATTTAATATTGACGCCTGAAGGTGGAATATAGTTCTTGGTGGTTGTGTTTCTTAAGATTATTATTTTTCAATATATGGTTATGTTTTTCTTGATTTTTTTCCCTATAGTTCGTTATTGTATATTTATAATTGATTTCATATTTATGTTTATTTTTATTAGATTTTTTATCATACTGAGTAATCCCAAGTGATCACCCCCATAGTATACAAAGTGTTTTGAAAGCATGTTCATGGTTGATTGGGGATTCTATTTTGGTACCTCACTTGATTTTTCATAGATTATCATGGTATCATAAGATTTATTCATATATTTTTCATGATGTTTGTATACATTATATATAGTTCGAATTTGGGTTGTGTGAATTTATTTATTGAATGGAAATTTTTTATAGAGATGACCAGTTTTTTTCCCGTTTCTATGATATATAAGTGTAATGACACTCATTTTTTTTATACTGATTTTACCTTTGTATGAAGTTGTATTTTATTATTAATATTTGATGGTAAGTACATGAAAATATATTTATGCAAAGTAAAGGAATCTATCTGTACAATGTTGTGTAATATTTTTTATTCCCTTGAATACCTGTATAGAATAATTCAAGTTACTTCCCATATATCATATGACTGTTCTGCTGGTTTGTATGGAAATGATAAGTGTTAGAGAATAAAAGTTGTACTACCTGCAATAATGTATAATTGAAGTAAATATCATGGAGAATATAAATGAATACTAATGTCTATTTGTGTTCCAATTTTAAAATTTATGTTTATAAATATTTACATAAGTTCAGTGGTTGGAGAAATCTAGCATGAAGTTATAAAATCCATCCAAGAGTTACTAAGCATGAAGACTACTGAAACAAGTAATAAAAAACCCTTGGATGAAGGATGGAGTGAATGAGATGGCCTGGAGTAAATTTAAAGAGTTCTTGAACAAATTTGAATGAAATCAGGTTAATGGATAAGTCTTTGTTATAATAATGTTGGGACAAGTTTTTCATATGGTTGGAACAAGATTCATATAAGGTTTAGATAAGAACCTTGTAAGGGTGGTAAAACCAGAGGTCATAAGGTTAAGATAGACACCACATAAAGTTTGAAGAACCACAATGTAACATTACTAAATATCCGTGTTATATTTAGATATGTAATTACAAGGTTGGAACAGTATCTCCATAAGGTTTTTGTTACTCCCTCGTAAGCTTCATACACTCTGTAAGGTTCCAACATTATGAAAATTGAGAAATTCTATAATTTAGTATTCTAAAGTGTAAATAATTTAAGATGATTTCTCATACATTATTCTTTATTATATACATCATGAACACCCAAAATGGTATTTCATTAAATATAAAATTATGAGAATATGATCTTGAATCAATGGAAAGGAAGATCAAAACTATAAAAAGAAATAAAGTTTCTAGAATTTAATATCCTAAATAAAAAAATCAAAAGTATTAGAGCTATGAATAAATGTTCAAAATATTATGATGTTGTGTTAATCAATGATCCATGTCATCAGTTGATAAATATGAAGTAATAGGTGATCATTGGTCAATAAATTTGATAATTTTCAAAATAAAATATTTTAAAAATCATCTTGGTGAAAAAAGATGGATTTTAAATCTGCGAATGAAAGTGTAATACTTTAGTGGAATTAAAATATCACATTTTTATTATGATTCTTGTTGTATGATAATAAAATATGGATGATTTTGTAGTTTTTTATAGTCTATATACTCAAGATGAATATGTACATATTTAATAGCAGTTATCCAGATAAAAATGAGAAGAGTTAAACTACAGTTGCTCCTACTGTATATTTTATAAATCTATCAAAAAGTTTAATTTTTGGATATTGGGAATATATTTTTATAAATAAATCAATCTAATTTTATTCAATTGAAATATAAATGAGGTTAATGCAAAATTTAGTTTTTCCCCATGATATAAGTTTACATTTACGATTTATAGAAAATTAAAAGGTTCTTGGAATTGAATTTTTTAACCTGTAAATTAAATGAGTATACAAATTTTAAGAAAAATATAGAGATCTGAGAATGAATTTTATACTATTGTAGTTAGTGTGATAAGAGAACTAGGTGTACACTAGAATAAAAAATGGTATAGAGAGAGAATAAGTCCCCTTGAAAAAGGAGTAGTTGATACTAGACTAATAAGAATAATCTATTGGGTATTGAAGTCGAGTGTATCAACATGTTCTATTTTTTGATATAGTCAAGAGATAAGAAGAAAATAAGGAGCTTAGTTAAAGAATTATAACATGAATTCAGTTCAATATAATATGTTTTAGTTGTTAATTTCCTTGAAATATTTAGTTGAGAGTGTTCTACAAACAATTTCTATGAAGGAACAAGTAGTTTTCTAGAAAAATAGAGATTGATTCACCTGTGTTACTCATGAAGAATAGAATAAATTCAAAGACTCTATGTTTTAGGATGAAGATCCACTTTTTGAAACAGTTACATCTAGAATATATTGAGGATGTAATTCAATGATTATAAAGGAAGACAATATCTAGTACATTGTACATATAAAGAACCTATGAAATGCAGTATAGTTCACATGAGTAATACTATGAATAGTCACCTATGTAATATTTTTACATCTCATGTTTAACATTGTGAACGTAGTTTTAGAATTATCATTGGTCTACCCACTATACTTTGATAATAGTATTTATAATGAATAATATTTGACTTGGTGATACCAAATCATAGTAAAGAGTTGGATTCCCACATTGGGGTAGAACTTTGTAAAAAAAATTGTTCTAATCACTTATTACGTTATGCATTCCATGTGGTGTATGAAATATATAGAGAAAAATAGTGTCAATTTATTCTTAATCGATTAAATAGGTTCAATGACCAAAGGGGTGAAAATAGTTAAATTAAGATTTGGAATTTGGTAAAAATATAACCACACCTGATTCACCCTCTCTCATATGTGTCTTCTCCAGTCCACTATGACTTATAGTTGGTTTCAAAACAAGTTTCCTTATGATTATATCTATTATTATTTCACAACTAAATCCACATCATAAGGTTCAATAATTTATTGGTTCTAAAAAATTTCCATCCATAGTGTATTCTTACTTGATTAAATGAAGTGAAAATTTGGAATGGAGGTTCCATACATGAAAAAAATATTCCATCCCTTTTAAAATAGATTTGTAAATATCATTAAATACATTTCAAAATATTAAGAAAAAATAGTAAAAAAATTACATAATCACTTTATAGATAAAGTATGAATGTACATTATCTAAAAGTGGATATAATGGTGAGTGTTTTTTAAAATCTATTGATTATTATTACTCTAGTGAATCAAACTCAATATTTGATGGGGATAACATTAATGTATTACTTAGTTATTTTTTTCCGAAATCTAGGATTACTTGAAGAGGATCCCTATTGAATCTATTACATATATATTCTTATATCAAAGTGACAAATGATGGAAATTCATAGTCAAATAAATAATTTTATGCTATGGAATATTCATTAGATAAGAAGGAATGAAATTGAATAAATCTCACAAATGTTTTGATGGAAAAAAATAAGAATTTTTAAAACTTTTTAATGAATTGTTTTAGACGGATGATGGAAAATTAAAAAGAGTATTTTGTGAGAAATAGTTGTTTCATGACGTTGTTAAGGAGGTTATCCATAACATCCAAATGCTCCAAAAAAATTAAATCATTTTAAAAACTACTCAACTAGAAATCAAGGAAAACAAGGTTAATGAACATGATAACCCAGTGAAAATGGAAAATATAATTCAAGAGGATTAGTTTGTAAACTTGAAAATTCATAGGGATTAGAGGATAATATTAGAAAAATATGAGTAAAAAATTCTCAGCATTTAATTCTTTGTGCCAGAAATCAAACTAAAAGATATAGAAGTGCAAAAAAAGAACATCCTAAAATACTAGGTTGAAAAATGCTTCCACAAAAATTTCAAAGTACGGTTATTATTATAAAATAACTTATATTGTTGGAGAGAAGATTTTGGAATCATCTCATGATCATCCCTCATCCATCTCATATAAAAATATACCACAATATCCTAAAAAATAGCATTCATTGTTTCTATTTTTTTAAATGAAATAAAAATGATAAAGTATGTTAACATATATATAGAGACTAATGGTAATAAATTATCTAGAACATAAGGAGAAATTTAGGTATTTCCATTAAAATTACCCTCAAAGAACCTCAAAATAGTGTACAAACCCTTTAAAATAGTGTACAGAAAAATCTAGCCATACTAAATGTTCACATAGAAGAAAGAAGTTTATTATCCATTCATGGTAATATTGGAGGTTCGAACACATGTTCATTGATTATTGGAACAACATGTTAGTATGTGTAAATAGAATAAGGCTCGATGATATGGGTAAAAGTTTAAACAAGGACGAAACATACTAGTGAAAAGAATACATCTCAAATAAAGAAGAATCTATACACATGAAATAGGTTGGTATATTTGGTAATTTCTATGATAATTTCAATAAAACTATTCACTATTTTGATGTTTTTTTTGTATTTACAAAAACAATAGAAATCTTTAATTGATGATAGGAGAAGTAAACAACTGTAGGAAAAGAAAAAATTTAAAAAGAGAATGTTTTATATGGGAAATAATTCAGTGTTGATGATTTTTAAATTGATTACTCCCACTAATTTATAGGAGAATGATAAGTATAAGGTTAAAAAAAATAAGAAGATTATTATATTATGGTAAGAGGAGAAATATCAAGGACTATTGGAAAATAGACCTGAATATCAATGTTAAATGGATAAATCTCCAATCCAAAAGATAATTAACCCATGAAGGGTATAATATCATTGGTGTAGTGGTTGATATAAAAAATAGTGAATATAAATTTAATTGGAGGTTTATAATGAATTGAATCATGGAAGTTACAAAATAAGTGTTTGGAAGGCACCAACAGGCTCAACATATTACTAACACGTGTATGAATTTTTTTTGGGAATAATGAAAAACTAGGGAAAAACATGAATCACACTTATTATCAAGAGGGATACAATAAGGGATTCCACACATTAAAATATGTACGTGGATGAGCCAAAATATTTTCTGACCATATATTTTGATCATCTGTAAATGGCCTAGAATATGGATCAAGAGAAGAAAATGATATTTCTTTACTTACAATAATTAATAATGTTATTTTTAACACCCCTAGAAAAGAGAGGATTAAAAGAAAAAATGATGATAACCATTTCAATAGTGTCTTCCCTAATTTTAAGGATCCTACCTGATTAGAAATCCACAGTCAAGTTAAACTTGTCCAGGAGTAGTGTCAAGATGGGGGATGTCCTAGGATGTTTCATGGGTTTCTGTGTGTGAGGTAAAAGAACACTAAAAGAACATGTGTTAAACTGTGGGGAAAGTCATTATCCTGATAAGTGGCTCTAGTGGGTAATATCATGGGTAGTATAGGGAAGGAAACATAGGTATTATATGAAACCCATGGTCTTAGAAAACCAAGTTCATGGATCGAGGATGGTGGGTCATGACAAATTATATCAATGTAAACACCTAATCAAAAGATAAATGCACTACTTGGGTTTGATATGTGTGGTACACAATGAGGGTGTTGTTCTTTAAAGGAGGGGATAGTATATAACTCTTATAAAAGTGAGATATAAAATGATATATTTCACTACCCAAGTCAAAAGAGTGTACCTTTATTTTTTAGAGCCTACCTAATATGAACATAATAGTTAAGAGATCCTTGGATATGAGTAGTGTATTGATGGGTGATATCCTTTGATGTTTCCCAGGTAGTGTGTGAGTGTGGGAAAATAACACTGAAATAAAATGTGTTCTCTTCTAAGGATAATTATTATTCTGATAAGTGACCCTCATGGGTACTAACATATTTTGTGATGGGAATGAAACCGAGGTATTACTGGAGACCCATGGGGTTAAATGAATTGGTTCCTACACTAGGGAGGTTGGGTTGTGACACTATTTCCAATAGGAAGAAATATTAAAAAGGAAAAAAGTCCATGTAATCCAAGGAGAATTAGATTTTGAGTGTCAAGAGTGGAGGAAGCATGAAGATCTCTAAATAGTTGAGGCCTTCAAGGAATGGAGAATCTAGCATGGGAGATAAGTCGCATCCTTATTTATCACATTGAATTACTGATATTAATACACCTTTTAAAAAAAATTAATTTATTCATTTCAATTGAATCTATAAATCTTGAATGCATTGAAGAAAAATGGATTTTGAGGTAATATATTCCCTCTAAAAATTATTTTTTAATTCATGTTGGCTATGAATATCAAGAGGGAGTGAATCTATATAAAAATGGGAAAATAAATAACCTACACATAAATTTTTTTAATATGTTTGTTCAAGTGAGTGATGGTTTAATAAAGTCTAGACTAATATTTCTATATAGCCCCTAAGAAGTGAATCTGAATATTTTTATAACATTTTAGAAATTTATATATTGTTCCTGTCTCAATTATTCAATCAGATTCTCTAAATATGTTTATACCATATAGGCTTGTATTTGATTAGTTTACGTCTCATTACTGATAGAAAATTTGGTGCCACCCTTCTCTCATGGAATGAATTCAGCATAGTGAATGATAAATAAAAAATAGGGATAAGAAGTTTCAAAAATTTTGATGAGTTGGTTAGAGATAATATATCAATGACTTTCACCCATATTGTCAATAATGAGATGAAATTGTTTCCCATTGGATTTCATTTATTTTCAAACTGGGGGAGAATAATTAAATTTAATCATAATGAATTTATAATTAACCACATTTAAAAAAGATGAGATTTAAGTTACTATTGTTTGATGTGGTATTTATTGTTAATAAGATTTTTTAAAATTAATTTTCAATCCAATTAGTCAAAGGAATGGAATTCAACCATATAATGTTCGGTAATGTAGTTAATCCCTTAAAAATAATAGCTGTAAAGATTCAAGATACATCCCATATATCATATGATTATATAGTTAGTTTTGTATAGAAATGAAAAGTTCTAAATAATAATTATTGTATTATCTAAAAGAGTGTACAAGTGAGGTAAAAAAATGGGGAAGATGGTTTTTGACATAAGTGTATTTTTTCATATCATGAATAAGTTTTATTAAAAAGTATTTATATGGGTTTAGTGGTTAGAGGATGATATCGCGAATTTGGAGAACCTGTCCAAGAATTAACAAGAATGAAGGTTTCTAAAATAAGTGATAAACATATCATTGATGAATTTTGGAGGGAATGAGATGTCATAGAGTCACTTTGATGATAATCCAAATAATATAAAGGATAAAAAAATGGATATGTCCGTATTCTCAAAATTTTGGGACAAGGTTTTGTAAGGTTCATATGGGTGCCATGTAAAGTTGGGACAACTAGAGGCCATCGGGATCAGACAGACACCTCGTAAGGTTTGGAAAACCAAAGAATAAAGGTATTATATATCTTTAGGAGGTTTGGGAATGTCTTATTAGGGTCGGGTAATCATCACCATAAGGTTGGTGTTATTCCATTTGATGGTTTACAAACTTTATAAGAATTATCCTTGAGAAAACAGATAAATTCCATAATTTTCTATTCTGATGTATAAATTATTTAGGATTATTCCTAAGTGATTCATCATTATTATAAACATCACAAACACCCAAAAGGGTAACTGATTAATTCAATAGAATCATGAGAATATGATATTGAAGAAATGTAAAAGAATATTAAATCAAGATAATTAAATGGAGTTTCTATTATTTAATATTTAGATGAATTAAAATTTGAAATTCCTTGAGTTGTGATTCAAAAGTTCTAAATGTCATGACTCTATCTTTCTCCTTGATTTATGTCATATGTTAATGAATATTAAGGGAGAGAATAATGTGGAGAATACTTGTTAAAAAATTATGATTTTTAAATGAGATTATTTTGAAATCATCTTGGTGATCAAATATTAATATTAATCATTAATTTCAATTGTTGTGCATCAATTGATTAAAAATATAACAAATTATTTGGGATTATTAATATATGATAAGAATATATGACTGAGTTTCTATTTTTTTATTTAAATATTAAATTTGAATCTATATAGGTTTTATAGAATCAATTAAGATACGATAGAGAAGATAAAAACCATTTTTTTATTGTTATATATTTTATATAGGTGTGAAGAAGAATAATATGCATCTCATGTGATGATATTTAGTGGAATTACATGAGGAAGATATATCCAATGGAGATATCTTCATCACAGAGTGATAAAATTAAAAAAAATGGTGTTTTAGGAAAACCATGGGAGACCTCGACTGAAAAAAAATAAAGAAAATATGTATAGTAGATCATGGGATAAAAAGATGTTCATAAAAGAATTTTTTTTTTGGTTTCTATAGTATAATTTGACATTTTCAATTATTTTAAATGGTGTGTGACCTAGAATTAAATGTGTCTACCTATAAATTAAATTTTTATTTATTTTATGAGAAAAATATAGGGAGATTAGTATTTTTTTCGTTATAGTAGTGAGAATGCTGAGAGATATATGTGGTCTCTTGAAGAAAAATAACCCTACAGGTAATAAGTACCCTAAATGAAGAAGAATTAAATTTTGATTCTAAATCAAGAAGAAACATCTTATATGTATAAAAATAGAGGGTGACGAAATATTTAGCTGGTCAAATATAGATGAGAGAGAAGAAGAAAAGGAAGTGAGTTAAGGAAGGCCAACTTACATGCGGTTCATAAGAAGATTTGTTGGGAGTAAAGTTTCAAGTCATAAATATTTAATAGTTTTTAGAAAATAGATTATTTAAAAGAATTGGTAGTTGTCAAGATAAAAACAAGATGAGTTGTATCTTTCACTATTGAAGAATAAAAGGCATTTGAAGACTTTGGGTTTGAGTAAGTAAAACTAATTTTTTATAATGCGAAATCCAAATCAGATTTTGGATCAACATAATAGAGGATAAATGATAATAACAGCTGCTTTGATTCCAATATAAATAACCTATGAGATTCAGTACAATTAACTTTGTACTTTTTGGAATAGTAACCTATGTAACAGAGTTAAATCCCTTGTGTAATATTGGGAACCTATTTTCAGGATGAACCCTACCTAACCTACCATAAATTGATAATAATGCTTATAGTGGAGAATATATGACTCGGTGAAACCTGGTCCTAACAAGGAGTATGTGCCTACATTTGGGACATGCTGTGTAAAAACCCAAATTATTGATCTCTATTTAGATTCTGAATTGAATCTAGTGTACGTGATAGGTATAGAAAAATAGATCAACTTGAGTATTAAAAAACTATATAGGTTAAAAGACCAAAGGGGTTAAAATAGGTAAAATAATATTTGTAATTTCGTACAAAAAATTGACCACACCTGATTCACCCCTCCCCCACACTAGTGTGTCTACCCCAGTCCAATGGGTCATACTTATATCCTCGGTGATAGTCACTAAATTATAATCTATTAGAGGAACAATTTGGTGGATACTCTCATCTTCACATCAAGTTCAAGAGTGGTTCTAGTTGGGTCAGATTGTGACATCATACATCTCATAATCTCTAAGAAAGATAAACCACCATTGGTGAGATGATCCACTTAGTTGTATAAAAAATACATAATTTAGTGATCCATCCATGCATGGATCAGAAAAAATCAATCTCAATCTCCTAGGACCATTACATTGTCTCATTATTTATGATGTCCTCATCATAATTCTCTTTGATTTGACATTGAAACACATGTTCTTTCTTCCTCTAATAATCATCTTTGTATTCCATTTCAACACTCCTATGATCAATCAGAGCATTCTATTACACATCTCCAATATAATACAAATTAATAAGACACTCACAAACAATCTACACAACTTATAATAAGAAAATACTAATCCCATGAATGTTTAATTCATTTAATATCTTCTAATTTAATTCATTTTAATTTCGTAGAATCACCCTAATAAAAAACAAGCACAATCCAGAATGATACATGAAACTTAGTAGGGTATATATCTAGTAATTATCACTATATTTCCTTCTATATTTAGTTATCATATAGTCCTTTCATTTAATCATATGGGCTCCAAAAACCTTTTTTCCAAGATGCTCTCCCTTTTTTATGTCACAACTATGTTTCAGTAATACTATTTCTCTAGTAAACCCATATAATCCTCAATAGTTTCTAAGTTCAAACACTAACATAGCACTCAATCAATATATTTGATACCACTCTGTCATGAATATTCCCCACAAGAACCTCTCATTGGTCGATAGTGAATAGGAATATTATCCTTGAGTCCCACCTCTAATAGACCATTGGTTGAAAACTAGCTCAAATGGTATGCAAATTCACATATGAGAGGCAGTACCCTCAAAAATCCTAATAATATATGAAAAAAAATCAATAAACTCCATCAAATAAATAATAAATAACCCATCATACATCTAAATTTAATTACAAATAAATAGTATCCTAGATGAAATACTAATTATTCTCTTAAGGCATTGATACCAAAAACAACCATGATATCAATAAGCTAGTAACAAAATTTAAAAGTATTTTTCCCAAAAAAATATCTACCTAAAAATGTAAAAAATATTATTTTCTGGATTCATAAAAATAATTTTATTATGGTAAATTTCTAATATTAATATTAAAGGACACCATTTTTATATAAAATTTATGAAAAAAAGTTTTTTGTACAATAATCATTTAATGAAAAGAAAACCCCTACAAAAATATTTAAATAAAAAACTGGTAATATGGGAGTGATAAATCAAGATATTGGGTTTATGAGGAGTTTAGATATACATTGGATGGTTTTTTTTTTGAAAATGATTTCACTCAGTGTGCTCATCTCATTTTCATATTTGAGATTGAGGGAGAGGGGGTGAAATACTGAAAACATGAATTCATTGAGAGTGGCACAAGACTGGGGGTTGATCAGTATAAAATTAATTGATGAATTGCGGTGTCATATAGGGGGTTTTGTGAGAAAAAAATAGAATAGAGGATTATAATTTTTAAATAAAATTAGTAGTTGTTTTATAAAAACCACAATTAATATAAAATATAGTGATATTTATTTCAACAGTAACTAAATAATTCAAAGAGATAAAAAATCTTATTTTAAATCACTATAAAATATGTGTTTTTCTAGTTTATACTTCTACTTTAAACAATATATTGATAACTAAATATTAATAATTATGTCTTTATCATGAGACATAAATTTTAACTATTGTTGATATGTTTAAATTAATGAAAAATAAAATTCATTATCAAATTGATATGTTTTTTAAGATAGTATGATCAGATAATGTGGGAAAACATTTCAACCAAGAGTTACCTCAATAATAACATACATAATTACATTAATTACATTTATGAGTTCACATGAAAAAAATATAAAATGTGTATATGAAGAGTTTATGTGGTTAATGTGAACCAGAAGATATGATTCCCCCAAATAAAAAAACATATAGATGGGTGTTACAAGTAAAAAAATAATACGTGGGAGTGTGGTTTGGTTTTCTAATTATGTAAGTAGAAATAGTGGGATCTTCCCAAAAAGACTAAATAAAGTAGATTTTAATATTTAGTAATGGTTATAGTAACTACCCAAAAATAACTACTGATAAATATGCATTTTCCTATAGTGTATATTTCAACTTTGTATCATTTACTAATAATTAGTAGGTTTGATTTTATTTCTTATGAGACACAAATATAAAGTTATTTAAATGTTAAAGGTATTCAATAACAAAATAAATAATCTTATTATTTAGTGTGTTAAGATAATCTAATCATAGAAATATGTAAAATACATACACCAAGAGTTCCATTTCTAATAATGTGCATAAACATCAATGATAGGAATGATTTTTTAAAAAAATATATAAATTATATATGTTTAAATTTCATAAGTATTTTTTGAACTAGAAGAGAAGAACCACAAAAAACTAATAAGGAATGAAGAGAGATGTTACAAGTAATAAGATGATATATAGGATGTTGGATATGTTATATAATAGTTTCTGGGTAAATTTAAGAACCCCCACTAAATAAATTTTTGAAACATAAAATCATATTTTAAAATATAAAAGTGTTCATAAGAACTACCATAAAATAAAAACTAATAAATATGAATTACCTTATAGTGTATACTAGTAAATTATACCATTTATTGACACTTTTTGTAGGTAAATTTGAATCTATTGAAATGTTTATGGTTTTAAAAAAAATATACAATCAAATTAATAATTTTTCTAAGTGATAAGGTTTATCCTAGTTGAATATTTATAATTATTAATATTTATATATTTTTTTTGAAAAAGTCACATGTTATTAAAGATATAATGAAGTTTCTCGTCATTTTTTTGGGATCTTATGCATATTTTTAGATATATATATATATATATCTTATTTAATTTTATAAATAAAAAACGTGTTAGTATGAGATAGGGATTTGGGTGGCATAGATATTTTGAGAGAACATGGTCATTATTCCATAAGGGAGTTCACAATGTAGACATGGGTTGAGATATACATAAATCTAGTGAATATTAGTGTCTTGAGGTATATTTATTGGCTTGATTGATTGATCAAGGAGTATTGGTATGGTGTAGTGAGATGGGAAGATTCCTATAATGGGGAGATCTATTTTTCCATTGATAAATAAGCCTTCAATAAACAGAATAAGCCATAAATGATCAATAAAAATGAATCAATTTAACTAAATTCAATATAAAGATACATATTTGGGTCAATATCTCTAAGTGGTGATATTCTTTATTGGATAGTTTTTTTAGAGATGTTATAGGAATATTTATGTGAAATTTACACACAATTTCTTTTACGAAATTATTTTTTTTCATGTTTGGTATTGAACTCGAATTTTATACTCACCAATTTCTGGTTAGTTTATCAATGATTCCATATAGTTTCTAACATTCTAAATTGAATTATTTTTACATGTAAAATTATAATGGGTTGATTTCATTTTTTATAAAATTATATTATATCCATTTTCATTGGATTTTCAAAAAATATATTTATATAATATTTTATATTGAGAATGCATCACCCAAAAAAGTGGTATCAGAGTAGAGGGTCTAGACTTTCATTATTTTAAGGTAGGTATGAAATTCAATTTGATAATCCAGATTTTATTTAATAGTTTGTATTCTCACACATGGAATGGGATAAAAGATTATATTTTATATGTTTACAATTTTCTTCAACTAGTGATTTTTATAAAGAATATAACTATTAAATCAGATGTGGAATAAGCTCAAAAATATCAATAAGTTTATGGATATATCATATAGCAGATTGTTGATACTTTTTGAAATCATATTAATTGGTAGAAACATGAGTAAACACATTTTCTAAATATAAAGCAGTTTTTATGCGTAGAATATAGGGAATACAAAGATATATATTATATATAAATTGTTGTATTTTGGATCTTGAAAGGGAATCCTTTAGTAAATCACTTGAATATATTCTAGGAAATTAGAAACTAGTTATTTAGAAAAATTATCAATTTCGAATTCATGGGTAATGGTATATTTATTTTGAGTACATTTTTGGACTCTAGAGAAACATTCATAATAGAATTTTCATATTAAACAACTATTAGTGTAATTATAATGAAATGGGAATGATTAGAATTTTATATAGAAATTATTATTGTTTTATACATTATAATAAAAGCTTCATGTTTCTAGGAATAAAGGTGAATGGAAAATCATAGAACCATATGTTCATTGTAATCACATATGTCAATCAATGATAAGATGAAAAATAATGTTTTTTATTTTTACCAGGAGATTCATGTGAAGAAATTTTAAAAATATTAGACAAATATGTTTAAATATAAAAGGAATCTGGATGACATAGATATTAGAATATCATCATCAATATTATATAGGGAGATAATAATTTACTTTTGATTGAATTGATTATTAAATTTAATATTCATATAAATAGTGGGTGATTTAATAAAAAATTTCATAAATATTATATCAAAGAGAGAGTTTTTTTCTTTATATGAAGGTGGATTTAACAGATTTTATGTAGGTAATGGATACTTTCCTAATTTCATTAGAGTTGGTGATATTTGTATCACTAAAAATCTAGGTTTTGTATTGATGTTGATTGTTGTACAGTAAGTTTCTGTCATGTACTATACTTTTTCATCTTCATGTATCCTTGAAAATGATGGATTAAGGATTTATTTTGATAATCAAAGACAAAAGATTTCAATATATATATATATTTACAAAAGTTTTGATGATTGAAAATAAATTTATAAAATAGGTAAATTCATGTAATGAGATAGTGAATGTTACTATTATGGTTAAATATTCATAAAATTTTTAATGTATTCATTATTATGACATGATTCAATGTATAGTTTCACAATTTTTTATTATTGAACTTTGTAAGTTTTGGTGGGTTTTTGAGAAGGAAGGGAAAGGTGAAGAATTGAATTTGAAGATAAATTCAACCTAAAAGGAAAAAAATATTGTGTTTAGTGGGTATCAAGTATTGTTTAGTTTCAATATATAATGACAATTTTATAATAAGAGAGAGGAAGATTCATGAAGTGGATGATTGACATGACTTGGGTAACATGTCTCGGTTTTCATGGTCATGTAACTATAGGAATTAATAATAGAATTAATACGGCTTGTCCAATTAAAAAGATTTAATGATGGATTTTGAAAAGATATTGGGTAATTTAGCTGGTTGGAAAGGGAATTAAGGAATGTTGTGTTTTGCATTCATGTTTTTGGGAGAATCAAAGAAAACTATTATGGTTTATTTCAAAAAATCATGTTGAGGGTTGTATAGGTACAACTTTAATTTAGAAAATGGATGGGTATTATAACATAAAATATTTTTATATGAATTTTTATCAAAAACATTTTTGTTTCATAGTAAAATTTTAAATTAAAATATTAGATTATATTATCATATAAACCATGTAATAAAAGAACAGCATTTACTTCATAACATAAAATTACAAATTATGGATGAATATATTCTATAAAATCAATAAAATTATAATCAAAAATTAAATTAAAGTAATTAACATTACTATAATATTTTATAAATCTCAATCATCTCTAGGATTTACCTAGAATCCAGTTATGACTGAAGGTTCTAAGTGGGTTTAAAGGTTATCCAATGGTTTCTATATTATCCTTTAAAATATTTAATAATTCTTAGTTGTTTTATATTCCTTTGTTACTAATGAATTTTAATCATTATATATCTGTTAACTTCTATAAAAATCACACAAATCGAGCTTGGGGTTCAAATAAAAGTGTCATGTCTGGTCACCAAGATACTTGATATTCCCTCATCCATTTTTAATGAATAAGATTCCATGAAATATTATTCCAGGGAATCAAGATATATTAGATCTTGTCATTTTCAAATTCCTAGATGTATATAAAATATATAGTTTAATTTAGATCCATCCACTATAGTAGTCTAGGTTGGGTTCCCAAGTCACTTTCTCCATGTTCAAAACACAACACACCTTTAAATTATTTGTAATTCACTTAGTAATTTACTTGTGTTGATTAGAGGAATAGAATTTAAAAGTATCTAATTATGTCTCATGTGTGTATTGAAGTGCACATATCTAATACACATTTTAATGTTTTCTATATTTTAAATGAGGAAAAATATCAGCACAAAAAATCTATTCAAAAAGGTGTTCATTTTATCAACTTCAACGAGGGGCATTATGGAGCTTGGAAATATAGATGAATTTATTACTACTATATTAATGACTCTATATTAAATATGGGTGGGTCCTTTATTTGTAAAAATGGAGGAGTTATATGATTTTTTTAATAATCCTCCCTATATTAAAAACCCCACTTTTTCAAAAGGGGGCTAATATTGTTTTATTACATGTCTTAATGAGTTCCAATCATATAAAAGGGAAAAAGTGATCACTTGAATATATAATTTTTTTCACAAAAAATCTGAGTAATATATATAAAATAATATCAGTAGGATACTCTTGAATAAATAAGGATGATATTTTTTTGTAATTTAATTATCATCGTGTTTTTGATATTCTTAACATTATAAGAACAAATATTTAAGTCATGGTTGAATATGTATGGAAGGATAATAGGTATGTACAAACTATTAGGTATGCTAATTTTTTTATTTTTTCTAATTAACTTTTTTTAAAGTAGGACTAAAGATCCAACAGATGGAAGAAATAATAATCTATGAATAATGGTGGTCCGTGTTCGAGAAGAAAAATAATTTCAAGGATAATTTCAAGATAATTTAAGATAAGTTAAGAGGTTTTTATTTGGATATTTTAGTTTAGTGAGATAATTTTGGTCTAGAATTTTAGGGAATAAATTACAACTAGTATAATTTAGCCTATTATAAGCTTGTCATGCTATTTTATTCTTAAATATAACTAAATCATAGACACTTAATAGTTCTTCCTAAAATTATGTAGTTTTTATAAATGGGTAAACTAAATTGGTAACAAAATAATTTTTTAACATAGTCTACATAGATAGTATTAAATAATTTGAGTGTTTTCCAATTGAAACAATACATGATTTATTGAATGAATATTTAGTTAATATTCTAATAACTAAAAACTAATCATTGGTTTTATTTTATCTTAATTTGGTCGGTATACTGGGAGGGATTTTCATTAAAAATATAGTACCCTAGAAGTCTCTTAAAATCCTAAAAACACTATTTCATCTTAGGAATAAATTTTATATTATTGATTGATGGGGATCATAAAGTCCATTTTAATGAATCATGTGAAAAATTCAAGGCTAAGATGTAGAAGAAAAGAGTATTATATAGGTATCATTCTTGATGGCTATGAATCAATGATAAATCATATCTATAAATGATAAATGGCTCATAAACATGAAGTGAAACTAAACTTTTACATAGCCTATGGTGGTTGGGACTCACTAATAGGGGGTTATATTTCCTATTATAAATGTTTTGGTTTATTTTTTATTTTTTACCAAGTAGAGCACATATTTTCAATTGAATTTTAATAAAAAAAATCATTGAGAAAAATTGGGTAAATTAGTAGAGGAAAATATTTCTATTAGAGAAGTAACATAATCATTGGAATAGAAAAATTACTTTTAAAATAGTAGTTTGGCCATTTTAAAAATTAAATAAATCATATGTAATTTTTATAATGAATATATATATATGTATGTATTAAAATACCATAACATGATTTTTTAAATCATGTAACTAAAAGAAAATATAAAGGCATGTTTAAAAATTTGTTATTTAATAAATTTATTAAAAACAATTATTTCTATACAAAAATTCATATTTTGGAATTTTATAAAATATAAATTTATTTGGGTAAAATTGGTTTCATCATTGGAATCATCATATCTTAATTAGTCAATAATATTTTATAAATATTTTTCTGGAAAGGATTAATTTTAGAGTGAGTAGTGAAGATACATTATTGTGCATACAACAAGTTTTATGACATCAATATAATGTAAAATATTAATAAATAATTTATAATTTTTTTCATTCCATAAAATGTATTTAGTGAGTAAAATAATGTATTTGAAAATAATAATTTAACTTCCATACCTATAAATCAACTTTAAAAAAATAGAATTATTAAACAATAATAAAAACTATTTTAGATCTTGAAATTGAATACTTTATTCCAATGATATATTTCTTTTACATAAGGGATTGAATGTTAGTAAAACATATTTTTTTAATCATATACTATTATTAGTCATAAGAACAAATATTATTCATAATGTTGGGAAAAAATAAATTACTCAAAATTTTTGTTAAAACACCCTTCTCATTCTCATGTAAATACACTCATCACCCCTCATTTATGCTCACTTTCAAAACATTTTCCTACTCCTAATATCTACAAAAACCCATCTATAAATATTCATATCCATATTTTGATGTTATAGTCTAACTAAAAGGCCATCCATCCAATAAATAATGTGTATTACAAGAGAATTTTTTCAAAAAGATGGTTAAGTTGCCTTACCGCAAATATTTGATTTTATTTAAATTATTAACCCTCTTAAATTTATTTTATATTTCTTATAAAATGATATTGGTATAATAATTTCAATTTAATATTATTATGAAAATTTAATATTGAATGTGTCCTTTATTTTCAATATTTCTTGAAAACATTATTCACCCCATTATAGTTTTATACCACTTATGTGTACAATAATGCTCAATATTAATATCTTCATTAAATGGATGGTCTTAAAAAAATTAGTTAAAAATTATAAATTTAATTATAAATTTATTTTTTATTAAAAATATATAATTATAAAATAGGAATCATATTAATAATATTAAAAATAATCTGTCACATTATGTTTAATCACTTAAAAAAAATGTTTCTCGATTTATAACTATTTTAGAGTACAAATTGAACAATGGAGCCTTTATATTAATGGAACAGAATGAATCAATATGTTGAAACTTTTAGAGATTATGGACTCATTCGAAAAAGACCATGTATTGTTAACATTGTATCAAGACAATTTTGTAACTGTGTATCAAACAAGTCTAAACCATCTACATAAATAAAATAAATCCAATAAATGACAATAAATGGATGATAATAATTAACGAAAATATTAATAATGTTCTTTAATAGTTAATTAATGTTTTTCATTTATCTATTTAAAATACTAAAAGAGCATCAAAAGAAAAAATGGACTCAAGGTAATGGGACTCTCACACGTTCCTTTTTTCTTTATGAATTATGTTCCCGCACGCTATTCCTATTTCTCACTTCCACATATGTAATTTTTATTTTACATATACATATTTCTTTAATTCACTTTTTTATTTTTTTATTTTTTTATTTTGGGTATATGTGCATATTTCTATTTTCCGTTCCAATTTTTTTTATTTAATTCAATTCTAACAAAGTATATGAGGGAAACATTTTCATCTCTTTGTTTTCATGTGTCACTTTTATAATGACAATTTTCTTCTATAATTTGAAACCCTAGATATTTATGAATCAAATATAACGGTTGTTTTTAGGTTTAAGGGAAAACATATGCATATATTTCCTTTAATAGATGATTTATCCATTTCCTAAAATTTAGGTAAATAGGTTTATAATAATCCTTGTTTCTTATAGATAAACATTTCATAATTTGTGTGGAATATTAAATACATTACACAAATATACGCCCAAAGATCGTATTAGTTTAGTGCCTTTAGAAACATGGAAACATAAACACTAGTACATATGTGAGATAAATTATCTCCCACAATTTTCTACTTATCTATAACCCATATTAGATACATCATTCAAAAAACATAAATTAATAACTTGTAGAAATGAAACATAAGAAAATGATGATCTCCGATGCCCAATAAGTGTAAACAAGGGGGATATGTAAGCATAATAATGAATGTAATAATATGAGAACATGATCATAAATTTATAAGATCACAAACAACATATCAAATATTGTAATCAATATTCATTTCATAAATATTAGTAGTTCATAATACATGAATCATAAGGTAATCAAGAGCATAATCCATGAAAGAATAACACATGAATAAAACAATGAATTGCGGTAGACACATATGCATGTAGAATTATTTCCATAGTAGTCATAACTTATTTACACGGACTTATTAATATTATGCTTTCGCTCCCCAAACCATATTAGTAGTCATGTTTCACTCTAAATACTATCTTAGTAGACCTATTCCTTTATGGAATCGAGTTTTCTCCCCATTTTATCAATATATATCTCATGATATGTCAATATTTTCCCAAATCATTTTAGAATGATATAGGTCCCACAAATTTCATAATTAAATCTTACATAGGTGTTCCACATGATTATAAACTACCATCATATCATAACCCATATAATTAAATGGGTATCATAAACATGTAATCATGTCATATCCCATGGAAAAGAGATGGGTTTTTTAATCATTACATCAAATCATAACCCATGAAAATAAGTGGGTTTCATAAGTATATAACCTATGAGATAGAAATGGTATTCATAATCTTATATCCCATGAATGATAAATGGGATCTATAAAAATATAATCTGGGAATGAAAAAAGGGTTCCACAAAGCATATAACCAATGGAATAGATATGAGTTTCTTGAGCATCATTCCATAAAAACAAAAACCATTCAGAGAAGGAATATGAATGGTACCATTATATCATATCCCCATAAAGGCAGGAGTAACACCAAAATATGTCCTATTGCATGGAAAATAATATTCCAATATTATTTCAAAAATATTCTTTGATGAAAATATACTTTCTTTTTTGAAAAAATGATTTTAAAACATAAAACATATTGGAAATAATTTTTCTTTGAAAATAGATTTGAAAACAAATAAAGAAATATTTGAAAATAATTGATATCATTTTCTTTGAAAATAACCTTTTCAAAAAATATAAAGGATATTTGGAAAATCATTTTAAACACTATTGAAACCTAAATCATTTTTAAAACATTTTCTTTGAAAATGGATTTTAAAGCCATTTAAAAACATTAGTAAACATAAAAAAATTTGAAAAACATTTTCTTTTAAAATATATTTTAAACCATATAAAGGAATATTTTAAAATCATTCAAAAAAAATCTTAAACATAAATAAAATTTGAAAACCTTTTTCATTTAAAATATATTTGAAAACATGTAAATGAATCTTTTAGTGTCATTTTAAACACTTCTTGAACATAATTTTTTTTTAAAACGTTTTCTTTGAAAACAGTTTTCACTGAAAAACATTTCAAAAAATAATAATTTCCAGAATATTAGAAAAAACGGTATTCCAAAAATAATTAATCTTTTAAACATACAAAGGATGCTTCAATGATATTATGTTCATGTCAATGGATAAATGCATACATGTCGAACGTTCATTTTCAGCAATAAAACGTTATGAAAATTGACTTGATTGAAACAAAAAGATGGTTCAATTTTAAGAAAAATTTGAATTAAAAGGTAATTAATTGGTAAATATTAATTTAAAATATCATAGAATAATATTTTAAATAAATCTAAAACATTTTTAGACAACATAGTTTTGGAAGAACATATATTTCTGGCCCAAAAGAGGAATAAAGTTGGATTTTATTAAAAATGTTTTCTTAATTATTTTAATTACCAAAGAGTGAAAAAATGATAAAATTACCTGAATATATAATTAATAATTATATTATAATAAAATTGATGTTAATTCATGAGATATACATCATAATATTTCAATAGTGGAATCATAATCATAAATAATCATGAAAAATGATGAGATTGTAGCAATAAATTATTTCCACTTTATAAACTTTGAATCATTACCCCCATGAAATAATAACATTAAATAAAGATTAAAATTTTATTATAATAAATAAATTCAGGTTATAATATGTCAAATTTAATTATACACAACTCATAGAATAATATAGGTGTATAACATGGCATGTGTCTCAAAGAAAGAAAATTGAGAGAAAATTGCTTTACTATAGAACCATAAACCCCATGAAAGATAGATCATAAAATTTATATGTAAATATAAATAAACATAATTATAATAATCTTATAATACATTAATTTGTATTATATACACCACACAAAAGAAATCAGTGTTTTATATGGCATAAGTCTCTCAAAATTAAAAGTGAGACTACAAATCCCCTTACAACTTGGTAAAATTTTGAATAGAGAGATTCATGAAAGAATAAAATAAATTATAACTTATAATATAATTAAATAAATTAAATTCATTATATAAAATTTCATATGTAAGTATACACACCACACAACAGGAATAAGTTTTGAATATATCATATATTTCACGGAAATAAAAGCGAGATGAGAAAAACCTTACCTTAAGTCTTTAAATTATTTATACATGTTAAAACCTAATATATAATAAATATAAGTTTATTATACATCTATAATAGAATAATATTCTTATATATCATATCATATGTTATTTTAATATTACCTTATATTATACTTTTATTAATTATTTCATGTTAGAGTTTTTTTTTCGGGTAATAACCACTTTGTTTTTTTGTATATGTTTTGACTTTTTATTCATGATCCTACTATTTAGATCATGAATTTATTATCTTAATAATTTAAAAAATGATTTAAATATCATAAATATTCATTATATAAGTATTAAAAATAATATAAAAAATATAGAAATACTAAATGGAATACACTGTTTATGGAGACGGTAGGTTGTATGTATGAATGAACGTTGTTTCTGTCTTCTTATTATATTGAAATAAAGAAATTAAATGAAATATATATATACGTATATATATATATATATTATAATTACATTATAATTATTATGTCATATATATCATCTAATTTTACCAATCCCATCCTTAATACATACCATCTAAAGTGTGAATAAATCACATCGCTTTGAGGAGGCATTAGTCCACATGTCCACAAAGGAATTTTTTATATTCCCAAAAAATGGAATGAATGAAGGTATGTGTTATATAAAAATTAAAATATATTAAATATATATTAAATATAATCTATATAATATGTAAATTTTAATTACATCATTATTACCATCGATTAAAGGTGGTAATGGAAGAACAAATGAAATTAGTTACTGAGGCGGTAGACTATCGGACACACAAACGGTCATTGTGTCTGACATTTGATGAAAGTGTATTGGTGTAGGTTAAAACCATAGAAAACATCTCAATATATTTTCTATAATAATTTTATTATATAATAATTTAATAATAATAATGTAGTGGTGGAGAAAGAAATAAAAAAAAGTTCTTGTTGAAGGATGTTGCCTCTTCTTTGGGTAAGTCCTTTTGGTTTTCACCAAAGGGCTTATTTGTTGGTTTTTTTCTAAAAGGGGGACTATACTATGAGATTTGGGAAGTTTTTAGACTATATTGGTTGGTTTTGGATGATAAAAAGGGCTCGATATGTGTTAGTAAGTCATGGGGTGAGTGCCCTTTTATAGTGGAGGAGGAGTTCATTTCTTGTAAATATAAAAAGGTAAACAATATTGAGAGGTTTCCTTTACATAATGTGCCTCCAATAATTTTTATTTTTTTATAAAATGGATTATATTTTATAAATATTACAATCCAATAGATGTTTTACATGTTTATCAGTTATTTTTTCTCTTATGTTAATTTTTAACCACTAAGTAAACTCATTTTTACCTTAATTGCTATAATTAATTTTAATTACTTTCACTAATATTTTTTATTATGAAATAAGTTTAAATTAATAAAAATTATAAATTATTATTATTAAAACTATGTAATCAATTATTCCAAATTATAATCATGAAATTGGAAGAAATCAATTTAAAATTAATTCTACACACGTGATGAGAAAGTATGTTTTTTATGTAAAAAATGTTCAAAACGTTTAAAATGTATTTATATCCAATTTAATTGTTAAATTGATTTCAATGAACAAAATTGAATTTATTGATATATTTTTTATATAATTATACTTTAAAACTAAATTAAAATATAATTAAAATATATAAATAAATTATAAGAAAAATCAGTTTTCAATTAAAATTCAGTTTTTTTCATTCCTCATTCAAAATTGAAACTTCTCATAAAAATAAAAAAATTATCCGTAAGTTATTCTGAAATTATAATTTCAAAAATAAAGTCTATTTTTTAGAGTCAAACTTATAAATTGTTCAAAAATTATATTTTAAATTGTCACGTTTTGAAAAAGCGGTAAAATTACCTTTTGGAGAAATATATATCCTTATGCATATCATCGGTTTTATTCTTATCAATTTTCTATAAAACACATAAGATGAACATAAAATAGTAGATTTAATAATATATATATATATATATATGTATATATATATTCCATTAAAACCATTTATCAAAAGTGGTATAAATATTTTTTTGAGGTAAAATGTGTTTGATTTCATAAATATAGTTTTCCAGCAAAATATTTCTTGTATTTTCATAATGATTTTATTTTCATTTCTTATTAATTTTTAACCTAATAGTTCTTATTATATACATGTGTAAACCATATTTTTATAATTTAATTAATCTTATTCATAAAAACCATTCCAATGGCAATGTGACAACTATAATAATATTTTAATAAAAATATTCATAGAACATTATAGTTTTATAAAACAACTTCTTGCATGAAATGAAAGTTATTTAAGGAACTATAGAATTCTGTGTAACACAATACAAACATAGTTTGGAATGTGTATCAAGATAATATAAATGTTTCTTATAGCACAATCTCAACTTGGTGTTGTGTAAAAAGTAAGAATAACTTGGTTCTATCATATAACAGAAGCTATATTCAGTGTTGCGTGAAATGAAAGATATCAAAAAGATTAAATTAATCAAAATAATAATAATTTATAAAAACATGGGGTGTTACATTATAACCCCATAATGTGAATTTATCCATCAGAAATCTTTCTGCATTATCAATGGTTTAAAAATTTAATGTTCCTTTCATAGAAACCCATTTTATAAAAATGAATAATAAAACTTCCTTTAAAAAGGGAATGTTAGAAACATAACTGTTACGTGAAGTAACTCATAACTAGGAATACACATAGTAAAAATTATGTGGAATGTGAATACAAGGACATATAAGATAAAAATAACATTCAAATATTTATGAAAATTGATAGAGAACATTGATCAGTAGAAGTGGGTGATCTAGAGAATGTTAACAATCATAAAACCATAAATCAACAACAATCTAAGTGTTAATTTGATTCATCAAAAATTAAGGTTCTAGGATAACTTTTTTTTTATTTCATGGTCATTTTATAAGAGTTTAATAATTTTACACAAGAAGATATTCTTACTTAATTTCATTCTATTCCATATGCACAATCTCACCCTATGGTTGGGTCCTGACCAATTCCCACTTCATCTCTTACTCCAAAAATGAAGGTGAATTTTTCATTCTTGGAGAACTAGTAGATAATAAGATTTAAATGTATAATGATAATTTATTCCATATGTCTTTAATAGACATCACAGAAAAAGGTTATCATAGGTTATCCAACATACATAATTCCTTATACGAAAATATAATAATTTAATCCATAAACTGTCATATGAAGTTTAACTTAAACTATTCCATAAATGGTCAACCTTGTAACCCTTTTGAAATATGAGAATAAAAATATTAGAAATAAGGTCACTAAATTATCCTCAAATTGATCCCCTATATATTTATAGGTAGCTCCTAGTTGTCACATTCCTAAAATTTAAATACATTTATCATTTATTCTCTTAACACATAATAATAACTTAAATTACCTTAAAACATTATTGATAACATGCATTATTTATTATTAAAAAGATTATTAGATATATTAATTAAATCCAAAAAAAATTAAAATTCATCAATGATAACATATTATAATTTTTCATGAAACTTATAATCAGTTCCAGGGAAATCTATACTATCCAATTTAAATTATTTATATCAATCATATCTTTATTCAAGCTAAACATGATTTTCTCAACATCACGAACACATTAAGGGTCACATTCCCTTAATCAAAATATCACCTTTCAATTAAATCAATTCCCTAGGTCATCCGTTCCATTCATTTTTAAAAAAATCCATAATGGAAAACATATAGTTAATTATTCATAAAACATAATGCTTGAATTCCAATACTCATACACTAAAATCATCCAACTTTATTCTTAAACCATTAATTCTTCTTCATCATCTTATTCCTTAATACCCAGTTAATAGACTATGAAATTTGAATAATGTATTAAGGTTCCTCAACCTCAATTTAACCACGATTATTATTTTTTATGTAAGAAATACTGTTAGGACATCTCATACATTTCACAAGTAATTCACTTTGTCTTTATCCTTAGTGGTATAACCAATACTCATACTACCTTCCTGATTCTCTTCATGAGATTTCCATTTAAGAAATTTATTTGAATAATTCCCATCCTTTCCACATCTGAAACATTAAATTTTAACAAAGTTCCTTCTAGTTCTCTCCATTGACTAAAATCAAAACATATAGTGTAATAAACACTTATCATAATTGAAAACTGAATAATCATTAAAATAACTTATTTAAGATCTAAATCATGACCCGTACTTCTTTATTCTATAAAACCCTAGGATTATCCTTGGTTTTCATAGTCATATGATTTTTAAATCCTTCATGATGGTTCATAAATAGTTTTTGAGTTCCCAAATAAAATCCCCCAAGAGTGTCGAACTAGATGTGCAGAAAGGAATATAATCATGCACCTATTCTCAATTGATCCAAGATCAATATGTTGTTTTAGGTTTTGTTACCCCAATATACATCTATTATAGAGCCTCATCCCCTTATAGTATCTAGATAGGGATTTATTTCTAGGAAACCACTCACTCTATCCTTTTCAAAAATTCCAGGACGTTTCCTTATACTTTTCCCTATCCTTAGACTTATCCTTAGACCAATTCCTAGCATTATAAATAATTTTTTCTCATCCTAGTTTCCAAAGGTCAACTAAAATATTTCTATGATACCAAATATGTGGACCTTGTCTTATCGTACATGAATATTACATCATTTTTACTGAATACTTAATACATTACACAAATAGATTCCCAAATACTGTATTAGTTTAATGCCATTGGAAACCTGGAAACCTAAAGACTAGTACATAACTGAGATACATTATCTCCCACTAGGTTATCCATGACAAAAACTCTTACTAGACACATTATACTTAATAGATATCTTCATAACCTTATGAAATGAAACATTAGAATATGGTGAGATCATAAACTCAGTACGGGTAAACAAGGGAGATATATAAACATAATAATGAGCATAAGAGTATGAGAACTAGATCATAACATTAGAATATCAAAACATGTATATCAAATTTCATAATAAGGATTCATATAAAAAATATTAGTAGTTCATAAGACATAAATCATTATAAAATCAAGATAATAATCCATGAAAGCATAATAAAGGAATAAAAAATGGAATTCTGGAAAACACATAAGCAAATAATGTGATTTCCATAGTATTCAAGTCTTATTTACAAGGCCATATTTGTATTATGGGATCAATCTCCAAACCATCTTAGTAGTCAAGGTTCACTCCTAATACTATCTTAGTGGACATTGTCCTTTACTGAACTGATTTCACTCCTAGTTCCATCCATGTCTATCTAATGATAAATAAATATTTATCTAATTCATTAGAGGGATATATAAGAACCACCCATATCATAATGAAATGATACATATATGTGACACTAGATCAAAAACAATCGTCATATAATTACCCATGAAATGAAATGGGTATCATAAAAATGTCATCATATCATAACCTGTGGAAAATAGATAGGTTTCCTAATCATTTATTCCAAGAATAACCCATGAAAATAAGAGTGATTCATAAGCATATATCCTGTGAAATAGAAATGGTATCCATAATAATATACTAGTGAATGAGAAAAGGATTATATAAACATATAAACTATGAAAGGGAAACGGGTTTCATAAATCATATAGCCCGTGGAAAAGAAAAGGGTTTCATAAACATCATTCAATCAAAACATAAACCATTTAGAGAATGAATATTAATGGTAACCATGGATCATATCCCTAAAGAGGCTTGAGTAACACCAAAGGATTTCATCTTATATGTAAAAAAGTTTTGAAATGTTTTTTATAAACATTTGTTGAGGAAAATATGATTTCTTCCTTAAAAACAGCTTTTTAAAACATAAAACGTTTTGAAAAAATTTTTATTTGAAAATATCATTGAGAATATCTAATGAAAGATTTTAAAATCATTGAAATAATTTTATTTGAAAATAAACATTTGAAAAAATATAAAAAAAATTAAAATCATTTAAAACATTGTTTTAAAAAATTGAAAAAAAAATCATTGAAAATAGATTTGAAAACATATAAAGGAAACTTTTAAAATCAATTAAAAGACTTATTTAACATAATAACATTTAATAAACATTTTATTTGAAAATATCTTCTAAAACATATAATGGAAGCTTTGAAAATCATTTAAAAAACTTCTTGAACATAATATGTTTTTGAAATGATTTTTTTAAATAGTTTTGAAAACATATAAATGAAGATCCCAAGGAAATTTAAAACACATCCAGAGCATAAAACATTTTTTGAAAACATTTTTCTTTGAAAAAAAATTTAAAGATAATGAATGAACATTATATTATAAATATCATTTTTCTTAAGAAAATTAATCTTGTAAACCTGTAATGGAAACGTCAATGAAATAACGGTCTTTTATCAAAAGTGGTTTAATATTTGATTGAAAATTATATATATATATATAATTAAAATAATTTATAAAAAAGTGGTTTAATTAATTTATTGAGGTAAAACGTGTTTTATTTCATATATGTTGTTTTCTATCATTATTTTTCCTATATTTTCAAAAGTGTTTCATTTTCATTTTTAGTTAATTGGATACCAAATGATTCTTCATATATACATGTATAAACTATATTTTAGTAATTTAATTAATCTCATATATAACCACCATTCCAATAACTAGTTGAAAACTATAGTAATATTTTAATAATAATATTAATAGTACACTATTGTTTGGAAAAAAATAGGTCTTGAATGTCATGGAAGTTATCGAAGGAACTTAGCACTGTGTGTAACACAAGAAAAACATAGTGTTGTGTGTACTAAAATATAATTTCAATGTTTCATGTAGTGTAATATTGACCTGTTGTTGCATAAAAATAATTAATATCTTGGTGCTTTCATAAAACACAAGTTATATTCAGTGTTGCGTGAAATGTAAGATATCAAAAAGATTAAATTAATCAAAATAAAAGTCATAAAAACTCAAGGTGTTACAAGCTTCATTTCCAAAAATTTTATTTTTTATTTGTTATCATTTTTATAGCACATATATTTTAATACCCATAGATTTTAATATAATATTTTATTTTATAATGTATAAAACATACAATACGGATCATAAATGATCCATAATGTATTATTATTTAAATATTACCATTATAAAAAAGCCATTTAATTGGAGAGTATGAATAGTATTAAATTATTTATTAAATATTTATAAAGGTCCTGGACAATAAAAATAAATTTATTAATTCTTATTAAATACGAACTCAATTTTCAGTAATGTTATTTTATTCTTTAGAAAATATTTTTCCTCGAAAATGATTTTTTTTTCTTTTTGTGAGTAAGTATTATAATTAATTTATTGAACATATAAAAATTATATTTTTTAAAAAATAAAATTATTTTTTAAATCATTATATTAAAATTATCTTATGGAGAATGTTTTGGTTTTTTCGGAAAGTATTTATTTCTTAATGAATAGAAAAAAATGACGATTTTTATTGAAAATTTTATTTTTTAAGGATTCATAAAGTTAAACATTTTAAAAATTATACTAAACAAAAATTAGTTATATTAAATTATTAAAAATTCAATTATTTTCATTAGAATCAATTTTTGATTGAATTGGGTAATGAAACAATTTGTATACATAAAAATACATTTTTATGAAAAAACAGATTTTCATTCCGTTTTGCATTTTGATTTTAAATTAATTACCGAAAATTATAAAAATTTAATATTATAAAATGGGTTATTTATTTTTAATCATGAGTTTTAAATTTGGTAAATATTCCCCTCTTATTTTTGTCTAATATGAATAGTAACTGTGGTAAAAGTTATCACCTTGGTAAAGGGTAAATCTTGTTAATATAGGTTAAAACATTGTGGTAAAGCCATAACTAGTGTCCAAATAAATGTGATCATGCATCCTTAAATAATTATTAAACCAAAATCGTGGATAATCATTATTTAAATTGTTAAATTAATTATTTAACTGAGATACTTGGACACAATTAGTTTGTGACCCTTTAGGCCTCTTTCTCAGTGGCATTAAGCGGAGCCTACCTAAAGTCCAAAGATTGAATCTAAAAACGCACCAATGAACCCATAGAGAAAGAAGTTAACACTGCAATGACGTGTCACCTCCTACGAATGCTTACAGTGTAATTTAATCCCTCAGTCTCGATATCTCGAATCAAGTGGGTTTCATGCTAGTTCCATCAACCCATGTGCTTGATTATTCATTATTTTACTTCCTGGAATTGAACATGCTTTTTCCTCACCATGGCCATGGATTTATTTAGTCTATATCAATTCCATCAAAGGGGATGAGATATCTACTTCTATTATATAATAGAAGGAACAAATCCTTTCTCGTATTATCTATTAATACAGTATTACTCGGGACACACCCAACGTATCCTACCTCCCTGCGAATAGTGTGTCATCTAAGTTTTCACCAATACATCTAAGTGTGTGAGTTGTAATACCCATTAATAATAATCTTAAAGTCTAAGGAAAAATACACACGCCTGCAGATAGGAACATCCAATGACACTATGAAATTTGTATTTCCAACTAGCGGGTCACGTTCTCATAATATCATCTTAGATATTACCAAGGACGCACACTATGAGAAGGTGCCTCAAAATTTTATGCATCCTCACCCCTAATGGCCTATATTATATGTGTCCCTAAAATAACATCATCCTGTCATAGAATTTATATTCAAAAATAGTGTTATGGAACTTTGGGGTTCTCATCATAGTTGGGATCCGCTATGACCCTTTAATGAAACAACTATCCTTTGGATATTATAACTTGAATTTTCACGTAGAAGAACAATAAATATGTGATAAGGTATTTATTAATGAATAATGAACAAATTATTTGAATCTAGTCCACCAACTCTAGTAGACTCACACTTGGACTAGAGTCAACTGCTAACAAATTTTAACCTGATAGCTCTCACATGATATTCATGAATCTACTGAGATGGGCCTTTAGTCATGGGGTCTACCACATTCTCTTCCGTGGACACTCTGCTCACTACAACTTCACCCCTTTGATAGAAATCCCTCAAGAGGTGATACTTTTGGAGTATGTTCTTTTTCTGTTGATGTGATCTTGGGTCTTTTGCAAGATCCACCTTTCTAGTATTATGATAGTACAATGTGATAGGATTTTTACTACCAGGCACCACATTAAGATCATGGAAAATGTTTTGAATCCATGACTCTGCTGAAGAATCAGCGAAAATTGGCTGATTTGAACTCTTCCAACTCACAGCTCCTCCATTGTGACTGAAAACATATCCATATTGTGACTTCAGGTCATTCTGGTCTATATGAAAACCAGCATCAGCGTACCCTCTAATGGAAATCTCCTTATCTCCTCCATACACTAGGAACATATCCTTAGTTCTTCTCAGACACTTAAGGATAGTCTTAACAGCAGTCCAATGTTGTTCTCCTGGATCTTCTTGATATCGCCCTACCATGCTCAGTGCATAAGCAACATCATACCTGGTACATAACATGGCATGCATGATGGATCCTATAGCCAAAGCATATGGGATCTTACTCATTCTATCTTTCTCTCATTGTGTCTGAGGAACCATTTTCTTAGAAATATTTAGGACATGTGACACTGGAACCAATCCCCTCTTGGATTGTTCCATACTAAATCTCTTTAGTAGCTGGTCAATGGATGTACCCTGACTTAGTGCAAGCATCCTATTGGATCTATCACGAATGATCTTGATCCCTAGAATGTAGGCTGCTTCACCCAAGTCCTTCATGGAGAAACACTTGTTCAACCAGTCCTTAACTAACTATAAGACCGATACATCATTTCCAATAAGCAATAGGTCGTCAACATATACTACTAGGATAATGATTGCATTCTCATTAAACCACTTAAAAACACATGGCTCACATTCGTTCTTAATGAAACTAAATTCCAATATGGATTCATCAAATTGAATGTTCCATGACCTGGATGCTTGCTTTAATCCATAAATGGATTTCTAAAAGTTGAAAACCCATTTGGATTCACCTGGTGTCACTATCCATTCTTGTAGTGTCATATATACATTTTCTTAAAGGTTCCCGTTATGGAATTCCATTTTGAAATCCATCTGCCAAATCTCATAGTCATCATAAGCTTCTATAGAAGGTATGATTCTTATGGATTTAAACAAGGAAATTGGCGAGAAGTTTTCTTCATAGTCAATTCCTTGACGTTGTGTGAATCCTTTAGCCACTAGCCTTTCTTTATAGGTTCTAACATGCCCTTCCATGTCCAGTTTTTTCTTGAATACCCATTTGCATCCAAAAGGCCTTATATCAACTGGCTCATTGAATAGAACCCAGACTTTGTTCTGAAACATGGAATCTATCTCATAATTCATTGCTTCTAGCCATCTTATAGCTTATGAGCTTTCTACTTCTTCCGCATTGAAGAGAGGTTCATCATTGTCCAAAAATAATGATTCACCATCCTCGGTGACTAGGAAACCAAATCTCTCTGGTTTCCTTACCTCCCTTTAGCTCCTACACAGTACATGTGTTTCTAGAACCTCTTCCACTGGGACCTATGGAACTTGTTCCTATACCAAATCATGTGTATCTTGATCATCATCTTTTTCAAATTCAATCTTTCTCCCCCTCATGAAATACGTCTTGTCTGGTGACAATCACTTTCTTGTATGAAGGGTTATATAGGTAATATCCTTTCATTTCTTTGGGATATCCTATAAAGATACACCTCATTCTTCGGGATGCTAGTTTGTTTCCTGAGACGGCTTTAAAAAACTCATCACATCCCCATACACGTCTGTGCAACAAAATAGGTTTATTTCCATTCCATAACTTGGATGGAATTCTATTTTCTACCTTAGTTGGTACTTGGTTTAATGTGTATGCGGTAGTTTTTAATGGATATCCCCAAAAGGATAATCGAACATCGGCATGAATCATCATCGACCTCACCATGTCCAATAAGGTTCAGTTCCACCTTTCACTAACTCCATTCCATTGTGGTGAATAAAGAGGATTGAGCTGAGATAGAATCCCATACTCCCATAGAAGATCAATGAACTGTTGGTTCAGATATTCTCTACCTCGATCTGATCGAAGCTTATTTATCTTCTTAAAAGATGATTCTCTACTTCATTCTTCAATTCCTTAAATTTCTCTAAGTCTTATGACGTATACCTCATTAAGTAGACATATCCATATCTACTCAAATCATCAGTAAATGTAATTATGTAATAATATCCACCTCGAGCTTCTACTAGAAATGGTCCACACACATCCATGTGCACCAATCCTATAAGCTCTGTGGCCCTTTCACCTTGTTCACTGAAAGGTGTCTTGGTCATTTTTCCTTGTAAACAAGTGAGACATCTATCAAGTGGTTTTATCTCTGTAGAGTCTAAATAGCCATCTTGACAGATCTTTGTCAAGTTCTTCTCATTTACAAGGCTATGACGGTGATGCTACAAATTGGTGATTTATGAGTCATGTGAGTTTGTTTCGTTATCTATTTCCAACACTTGGTTTTTGAAATTTAATACATACAACCCATTTTTAAATACTCCATACCATAACATACATTGTTCTTATAAAAACACAACCCTTATTTCCAAACATGAAAATAAATCCATCCATATCCAAAACAGATACCAAAATTATGTTCATGGTAACACTAAGCACATAATAACAGTTATGTAAAACTAAAATCATCCTCGTTGGAAATGAGAGGTGGTAATCGCCATTGGCTAACGCATCTTGCCTCGTGCCATTGGTAGCATAAAGATCCACCTCCCTTTTGGAAATCATTATAAATCTACTTGTTTCCTGCATTTGAATACAGATGTAAGCCCCAAAAGATGTATCAAATATTGAATGTGTAGAAATAAAAAGATTAAACTCGATAAAGAACACACCTTTAGTGTCCCCACACTTCTGGGTGTAGTTCCTCTTCCAGTGGCCTTACTTCCCACATGCAAAACATACTACCTCTCGTTCCTTACCCTGCCTTTGGAACTTCCCATTCTTGGAGGGATGGTGCTCGGGGGATTTAGACCATTTATAACCCTTGGCCCCTTTTCCTTGTCCTTTCTTTTCTTATTCACCATAAGGACTGCAGATTTGTCATGCCCCATGTCCTTATCTACCTTGTAAATTAAGGTCAGAAGTTTTGATAGACTCTTCTCATTGTTGATCATGTTGTTGTTGACAATAAAGCTAGATAAGGTCTTAGACAGTGATGATAAGATGATATCTGTACACAAAACATCTAGGAACATAATCCCTAAGATGTTCATGCGTTCAATGTAGCCAATAAGCTTGACTACATGAGGCCCAGCTGGCGTAGACTCTCCGAGATTAGTTTTAAAAAATTTATTGGAGATCTCATATCTCTCATGTCTTGCCTTCTCTTGGAAGAGATCCTTAAGGTGAGACAACATGCTATATGCATCCATGTTTTATATAAGGATATAGTTCCTCATCACTGGCCTTTTTCCTAGGTGCAACTGGAATAGGATCTTCCAACGCATACAATTTCCTCTTGTGGCGAAGGATGACGTGTAAACGCCTCTGCCCCTCTTGGAAATTTATGCCGGTGAGAAGGTTTTCCTTCTCAAGTATGGTTATCAATGATATGTTTGATGTGTTTTTTATTTATGTTTCTAAAAATTAAAATGAGAAAAGTTTTATTACATTATTATGATAAAAACTGAGAAAAAATAAAGAAATTAATACTTATTAGTCTCCCACTATTTTATCGAAATCCAATATCCCTCACCATTGACTTCTGAATATTTTGTTGCCTGAATATTCTAGTGGCAAGGATCCATATTTACCTTCTCATTACCCCAACTTGGATTATTCAAGCAACATGAATGATTTTAGGTACGCATTCCAAATTCCAACTGCATTAACTCAGAGCTCCTTGATCCGCTGAGTGGACTCCCCAATCCTAAAATCCTTTTATTTTGGATTTCATCAACCTTTGCCTCTTGGACACACCAAGTCCTACTGTGGCAGTCAACCCTTGACGAAAACCAAGGCAACTCAACCCAAAACCATGAATTAGAATTCTTTGATAATTGAATGAACCTGAACTAGGGTTGGTCAAGCACTTTTAACGGTGGTTCGATTCTAACCAGGATTATGGAAGGCTATACCGACTTCATATTTCTTTGATAAATTTTATACTTATACATAAATTTCCAATTTATTATCTTTGATTACATTATGGTTAATATTAATTGGGATATAATTAAGATATTAACCATATCTAAGATAATATTTTATGCATAACACGGTCTTATTTTAGTTCCATCTTGCATGCTTGTTTAATTCATTAATTGTGTGAATGTGACAACAAACCCACAATAAAAAACCATGAAGCTGACATAAATAAAATAAATTGTATGATAATGATATTCTTTTAATGGTTAGTTTATCTAATGGTTGATAAACTAACCCACGACCTAGGGTAGAAACACCTTGAACCTTTCGGTTTCGTGTATACAGGTTTCCACTTGTCCACTTGTGTATCTCCTTGGATTGGTTTCACCTTGTCTCTTGACTTGAGCTGCCTCCACTAGATTGGTAGCTCCCCAAATTACATATGAATTTATCTCACACACAGGTGAGGGGTAAAAGGGAGTTTTTACATAAAATAATCCTTGGGCGTGCAGGCCCTACATATTAATGAGGAGAAGGATAGTAGTCCAAAAAAATTTAATTTAAATAAATAAATTAAAAACAAACCATTCACATAAAAAGGGCTTAGTATAGCTCATGATTATCCTTGCATGCAATCATATTTATGCATAAATAAAACTAGCATTCAATTATTTAACCATTCTTGTTTAAGATAAATCATACTCGAATCAATTAATTATTATTAATTAATAAATCCTTTTATCTTAAATACATTTTCTGAATTATATTGAGATTCCCATCCATCATAATTTTAAAAAAATAAATTCATTTAAATTTATCTTTGTACGTAACAAGTACCTTGGAGGAAACCCGTTGAATTCCCATTCATTACTAAGATTTAAAATTAAACACATATATATATAAAACACCTATCACATGTTGTGCCTCATCTTTACACCTGCACTATGGTACACGACTCAAGGGTTTGTACAATATAATAATAAATTTTAATAAATCGTCATAATTTGGATGAGTACACGGCATGTAGTTCCGACTACACTGCGTGTATTTTTGTTCACCATCCTTCTAAAGTACACGCTCGGGGACATGCCGTGTAGATGTACATCGTAAATTTTTAGAGTACATGGCGTGTTCAATTGGACACATGCCATGTAGTATACACGTTACACGATTTCCAACCGGGAAAGCCGTGTACAGGGTACATGGTCCAACCCCAGCCTGAAGGGACTACACGTCGTGTTCAGTGGACCACATGACATTTAATACAGAAATAGTATGCCACTTCTTTTTGGTCAACACACGGTGTCATTTAGGACTTAGGTATACTCCCACACACGGCCTGATTTGGCAGATCAGTCTGGTGCATTGAACCTAGACAACACGGCATGTACATTCAAATACACACCGTGTATTCCGGTGTTGTATGGCTAGGAATATTTGGAACCTCTGGATGAGATACCCTATTTTATTTTTAAAAAAATTAAAAGAAAAAAATCATTTATTTAAGGGGAATGAGAAATGAGAGAGGAGGAACAAATCTCGAGATTCAGATTTTAAAGAATGATTAACTTGAATTCAAACAACTAAATTGTTAAATTAGTAAATCACCAACGAAAAACTAAATAATTATAATCAATGATATGACCGCCTCTGATACCAATTGTAGGTTCCAAGCATAGCGGAAGCGAGTTGGTGGGTTTTTACCCAACTTTAATTTTAGCATTCACAAGGGTCAATCCAAGACGTGTCACAATAATAAAACACAGGATCTTCGAAATAGAAAGAAGAACGAAAGAAAGAATGAGGGGAGTCCCAGAACCATAAATAGGATCATCATATGTTCGCTATAATTAATTTAATTAATTGAAAAGAATTACCTTGATGGAATTATTTCTCCATTGATGTTTCTAGTAACAACCCGATGTGATATGCCATTGTGTCAAATAATCCAAGTGTAGGATTCCCTTAACAGTGATCCACACATGCTCCACATATCTCTTGACTTTGCTGAAGAGTTCTTCATGAGCTAGCGTGGAACATTCTTTGCTTGTGAAGTCTTCCTTCGATCGCTTTGATATGGTGGAGGTGGATCTCTCTCTATCTCGTAACATGAGAATGTTCTTGGTGGAAAAGGAATTCTCTCTTATCTTGAGTGATTTTCCAAATCCGTTGTGCACAACCACAAAAAAATCACTAGGATAATAAGAAATATATATAATTGGGATTTTTAATTATATAGATTAATAAAATGAATTAATCACCAGAAATAATTTATTAATTTCACTTAGTTCTTAGTAATACCCCATGTCTAATAATAAAAGTTGACTTATTATAATTACATGACATGCGCCCAGATAATTAATAATATTATTTCTCATAAATTCCTAGAAAAAAAATACACTGCGTGTATATTTAATATACACAGCATGTACTTTAATTTTTCTATTTTTCTTAGTTTCCTCCACCACATTCATTAGACCTTGAATAATGGTTATTTATTTCTCAAATAAATATTACTGCATTACACTCAAATTAATATATTGTTTCACCCACAATACATTCTCTTGAATAACTAGTGTCAAAAAAATGCGATCAGGCATCCTTAAATAATTATTAAACAACAATCGGGAATAATCTTTATTCAACTTGTTAAATTAATTTTTTAACTGAGATACTTTGACACACATAATGTGTGACCCACTAAACCTCTTTCTTAGTAGAATTAAACGGATCCTACCTAAAGTTCAAGGTTACCTTCTAGCAACATGCCAAGGAACCCACCGAGAAATAAATTAATGCTGCAATGACGTGTCACCTCCTATGAATGCTTATCATGTAATGTAATCCCTATGTCTTGATATCTCAAATCAAGCAGGCTGCAAGATAGTTCCATCAACCCATGTGCTCAATTATTCTTTCTTCACATTCCCAGAATTGAACTTTCTCGTTCCTCACTATTTCCATGGATTCATTTCGACTATATCAATTCCATCAAAAGGCCCGAGATATCTACTTCCATTATAGAACAGAATGGAAAAATCCTTTGTCACATTATCTATTAATGCAGTATTTCTCAGGACGCACCCAAGGTATCCTACCTCGCTGAGAACAGTGTGTCTTCACACTTTTCTTCAATACATCTAAGTGCACGAGTTGTAATACCCATTAATAAATATATTAAAGTATAAGGACATATACACACATCCGCTGATAGGAACATCCAATGACACTATGAAATGTGGATTTATTAATGGCGGGTCTCGTTCTCATAATATCCTCCTAGATATTACCTTGGGAACACACCCTGAGAGGTGTCTCAAAGTTTTATGAGTCCTCGGCCCAAATGGCCTGTATTATTTATGTCCCTCAAATAACATCATTCGGCCATATAAAATATATTCAAGAACAATGTAATGGCACTTCTGGGTTCTCATCATAGTAGGGATCCGTTATGACCCTTTAATGCTACAACTATCCTTAGGACATTATCACATGCATTGTCACGTAGAAGAACAATCATGATGTGATAAGGTATTTATTAATGAATAAAGTACAAAGTAGTTGGTTCTAGGCCACCAACTCTAATAGTTTTATGGGATTATATTCTAATTATCCATTTTTATTGAGGTATTTAAAGTCAAATTAAATGAATAGTGTTAAAAATGTCCTATTTGATATTTTATAATAAATAATACTTTATTAAATGATTAAAAATTCATAAAAAATTTATATTAGGAAAAATAAATAATATATGATTTTAAACATCAACCATGGTCTACTAATGGTTCTTTTCTCCTCATACGGTAATATTTATGACCCTTAAAGGATGAAAGAATATAATACTACACTAATTGTCAAAAGGTTTGAAGAGGGGTTAAAACTAAGCTATAAAGGTTAAAACCCAATTAAAACATGTCATAATTTTATTTTATAAGATTATTCTGACACATAACCATCTAATATTATAATTATAATAATTTTTATCTATTTTTATATGATATAGAACTTGTATTAATTTAATATTTTAGGAAATTCTAAGAATGCCCCTCCCTTCACTTATAAAAGGAATACCCTTCTCTCAATTATTTACACCACTTTGAGCCATATATTTCAGATAAAAAGTACATATTTATAATCTAAACACTTTTATCCAAGTTTTATATCTTATTTTAATTCCAAAATAAGAAATTGGGTTCCATTAATAAATTATTTAAATGAATTATTCAAAATAAGATGTAATCATCTTTGCTGACTCATTTATGTTTATTTTCTAAAAATTATCATAAAATATTTTAACCATACAAATATAGTAAATACAGTATCATAAATATATTGATATGTTGTTATCATTATTTAGAAACAATGTTCCATCACCATTCCATCTTATGAAAAGAAAAAACATCGCACGTGCATATGTACGGATTACCGTCTTCATGTAGCGGAGAAATTCATTTTTCATCACCATTACACTTGGAAGGTTATAAATGTGTAGTTAAAATATATATATTACCTTTTTTATATAATTATTCTCAGATAATTTTACTATCTTATATATGTAATTACATTCCAGTTCATGGGAAAACTATAACGTCACTCATTCATTCGTGTTGACTACCACCTCCACGAAGCAATGTGAACCATTTTTCATTTAAAATTAACATGGTTGGTAATAAGGTTAGATTTAATGAATATATATATATAATATATATATATATAACATAATAATGAATCATTAATTTTTAATTATTAATTTCTTTTCTCTCATTTAATCAATCCAAAAATGAAAACAATTTCCATGCATACATATAGCCTATTGTCTCCATGAACGTTGTAATTCATTTTTATATCTATATTTTTTTAAAGAATATATATATATATATATATTGAATATAAATTATAATTATATATTGAATAAAATTCTATATATTATTGGAAAATGATAAATACATAAGTACCAAGACAACCAAACCAAAACATACAGGAAAAATGCAGCTGTTATTACCGAAAACAGTGATTTTAATTAAGTATTATTAATAAAATGGTCATAAATGATTATAAGTAAATCATATATGGTATGATATATATTATTATGGTTATTTAATATTTTTATAATAAACCTATATTTATTATATATAATTTTTGGAAACATATGAAGGAATCCAGACCTGAGGTAAGGGTTTAATTCACAATCTAATCATTATTCATGATTTTTTATTTTTATATATCTTGTGGGGTAATTGTTTGATATTTATATATTAAAAACAATATATTTTATTATCCTTTATTTATTAATTATCTTTTAAAGTAATATTCCAATTTTTCTCTCTTTCGAACTTAAATTTATTGGAAATTGTTTTTAAGAAAAGATGACTCCATTTCTCTCCTTAGTTGAAAGTACTTTATCTTCCATGTTTGTGATTTCTAAAAATGTTTTGAAAAATGTTTTTAATACTAACAAATAAACATTTAAATTTAATTTACCCATTTTTTTAATCTTTACAAAATGGTTTAAAAGGAATCATTTTTTTTATTTTCTAAATGAGGTAATTTTTACTTTTTATAAAAGTGTGAAAGGAATGTTATTTAATTATACGACATGAAAATGATTTACCACCATCATGATAGATCATTTTCTTAAGTATTACATTACATATTTACAATTTTATTTTGAAAGAAAAAAATTTCCTTAATATTTATAATGCTTTGTATTTTAAATACGTTTTTTCAAAGGGAAAATTATTATTTTCATCAAGAAATTTTCTAGCGAACATTCGAATTTATTTTCGTCTATGTTAACATACATTGTTTAATAAAATTATATAATGAGGTGATATTATTTTGATATCATCCATGATATTTATATTCATGTTTTATTCTCAGATTGATTAGGGAGAGTATGGATATTTTGTATATCTATTATTCCAATTCGAATAGTTAATGATGTTTAGGGCATATTGATTATGTTTTGTTGATTATTCATATGATTAATGCATTGGACATATTATGTTATGGTTGGGCACCAAAATAATATAGACTCTTGATTCATTGATTGGTATCATTATAAAAACTAGATTGGATATTTTGATGAGGCCTTGCACATTTATATAAATGTCTTGGAATATGGTCGTCACAGTATTTTTAGATTTCCTGGCACAAGGCATCGATGGTAAGTTCATATATCGGAAATTATGAATTAAATCATTATAAAATTTGTTATTTATATCCATGATTTTATTTGAATATTTTATATGTCCATTTATAAGTTTCAAACTCATATGATTATGTACATGGAATTAATTGATCATTATTTACTATTTCCATACTATTCATGGATTATTTAGCTTTTTTTGTATTCATTCTCTTTTTTAGCATATGAGCTCTCTTCATTCCTATGTTTCCAATCCCCAGGATTCCAAGAAATGTTTTATGATTTATATGAAATTATACCCTAGAGGGAAAAAATATCATCCAAAATAAAATACTATGACGTATTTTATGTTTTCATATATAATGAGGCATTCAATTATATGTCTTGTTTGCCAAGACTAATAAATTATTCTCTCTTTTGATATGTAATTATTTGTATCTAGTGATAATGTAATAAATTAAAAACTAACTCTAAGCTACTAGGGTCTGGATATTTAAATTTATCCACATATTTGGGACCTATGATTCTTTGTTTAGCTATGAATGTATAATTTTAAATAATCCCCTCTTTTATTTGGAACCTTTAAATTACCTTTTTAGATTGTGTTTTGTGACATCATTATGTAACCCATTTCTTTCTCAATGTATTTTAACATTTATTCTTGATGTGTGATTTATTTTCTATATATAACAAATACACATGAGTTTATTAAAATTTTATTGGTGTCCTTATAATTATAGATCCCCCCAATCAATTTTGAAATGAATACATCTCATAATATACTATGTATAGGTTAGGGGAAGTTAGATATGAACATTATATTTTTATGTGTTGGAATTGATATTAAACTTATATTTATGATGAAAGTTTTTATACTTATGAAAAATTCATATAATTCTTATGATTAATATGTTATTATGATATCATTTCTCTCATTCCATTTTTATTTTTGAGGATTTTATATCCTCTTCTATATGATATCATGTTATTTCTTTGAATCATATGAGCTATCTTATAATCGTGTTTATCCTCATTACCATGTTACCAGTATTTTACCTTACTCACTCATTTATATATATCTATAGGGTATCCTATGAAATTAAAAGCGTATTATGAGATCAGTGAGATTATTATTAATATGGAAGTAAATAAATATATAGTTGTGTTTTTTAAATAATGTATTATGTAGATAATCTCTTAACGTTGTTAGAATTTTATATTTTGGGTTCGTTTTGTAATTTTATTTTTAGGTGAAAATGTTATAAAATTATATTTTTGAGTTATGGGTCATTATTCTTGGTATCAAAGCATGGTTTAGTTTTTGGTTGGAATTATGTTAGTGAACATTCTATAAAATTCACTATAAAAAAACCTAAGTTTAAACATAAGATGACATATGTTAGGGTATGTTAGTGAATCATGAATTAAATCTTATAAGTATATAATTTTATTGTTATTTATTATAGTCTTATCATCACATAATTTTTTTAAAAAAAAATGGTTGGATATAGAAGGAAATGCATTAATTACCATTGTAATGAGAAAAGTAATGATTGTACAAATGATATGTAAAATAGATGGGAGAAGTATTTGATAACCTTATAGAAATGAAAGCTTAATGGAATCAAGTAATGAATATTATGTTGAACAATATAGAGAATTTGACTTCTTTAACGAATGAATAAATTATGATTTTCATGTTTATGTGACAATGGATACCCTGTTTTAGTCAATATTTTGATCTATTGATCTAGAAAAAATGGATAAGATGATCAATGGTGGACACTGATTATGAATTTCAAACTCCGGGATAGCATCGACAGGATGGAATGAGATGAATTCATGAAAATATTTTAAAGAAAAATATTTTAACTGAACTCTTCCTGTTAAGATAGAGAATTAATTTTTTCAAATTAATCAAAAGGAGGATTAATCAATTGGGTATTATGATAAGAATGTCACAAAAAAATCAAGGTATGTATCTAGATTTTTCGTCAATGTAAATAATCAAGGTTGACTGCTAATTTAGGAGTCCAAAACTAATTTGTCAAAAATACTTAAAATATTCATAATTTTATAGGTATAAGGAAATATTTTGATTTTTTATCGAGGAGGGGATAGAAATTAGTGATTCTAGATTATTCTGTGGGATGTGTGATAAGAAAGTAATAATGAACAGTATTTTTGGAGTATTTTTTAAAAAATTTCTTGGTTGAAATAATATTCGACTAGCAGATGTCAAAAGTGTGGGAAGATGCACCCAAAAAAATACCTTAGAGGAATTGGAAAATTATTTAAGTATAGAAAATTATGGAATCAAGATAAATATTTTGGAAGAGGCATGAAGAATCTAATAGATATAATGGATTAAAGGAAGGTTCTACTCAATTCACTTCCCATGGTCCTATGTTTCAACATTAAGTAACAATTACAGAAGATAAGTCCATACATAAAGCCATGGGTTATTACGGTAATATATTGGAAAAAATCACCAAATCCAAAGGAACCTAGAAATGTTTTCACTATCACTATTTTTGACGTAGTTGATGCAGATAAATTATTGACATGTACATTTTTTATTCACTCAAGACTAGTTAATGTAATATTTTATTCTAGTTCTACACATTCATTGATACGATGAAAGTTCCCTAGAAATATTCAAATTCCACCTCAATTAATAGAGTTTGATTAATATTGAAAACACCAAGTGGTGAATTTTTTTTATCTCATGTATAAAAATATTCCACAATTAACATTTTTGGGAATAATCATCCTGAAATGTATCTATTCACCCTTTGGAATAATTTTATGTTATAATGATAGTGGATCAGTTGTCCTTATATAGATCCAATATCAATTTTTAGGAGATTATATTCTCATTCCATATCCTAAAAAATTATAAAATTCTATAAAAATGTAATTGAAATTATGAATATCCTTTGGATACACCTTCATAATTATAGGTATTATTACCCTATGAGAAAACATATCTATCTCAAATAGTTGAGGTAACAAAAAGGATCATCCCTGAAGACATGATAATTATGAAGGAATCTATTGATCTATTCCTATAAGTGTTGTGTAGACTTCCCCTAGTTGATAGGTTGAGTTCCAAATAGAAATTATACATAGATAACATCCCATATCAAAGAGTCCATATATAATGATCTCATTTTGCTATAATAATTAATGAATAAACTATACATGAATTTGGATAAGGGTTTTATACACCCCGATGTTTCTCCAAGAGGATCACAAATCCACTTTATTAAGAAAATGTTGGTTCATGAATCTTATAATTGATTATACTGAGATTAACAACATCATAATAATGAAAAAGTATCCTATAATATGAATTTATAAATTGTTTAATCACCTAAATGGGTCTCAATATTTCTAAAAGGTATATCTTTTGTTTGGATATCAACTAATGGTAAAATAGAGGATAATACAAAGGCTATTTTTCTGTAAAATATATTAACCTTGTGACATCATAGTGATTTCAATTGGACTCACAAATTCTCTAGTGATTTTCATGCACTTGATTAATAGAGTCGTTATATGTTACTTCAAAAAAAATAGTTGTGTATAAATATTATATTCTCATATATTCTAAAAGTAATAAAGAATGTTATGAGTATTTTATTATTATTTTTAAAAACATTTTAAAAGAATAATAGTATAGAAAATGTTACTTTTATATAGATAAAGTTATATTATAAGGGTATTTGTCCACAATAAATGGGATATGTGTGGATCATTCAAAGTCAAAGGTGGGTGAATAATAGGACAAACCAAAAAACTATGATGAAGATCCATATTTTCCTTGATTATTTGGGCATTATATATAGTATATGAGGAGTTTCTCATGATTGTTAAACCTGTGAGCTAGGATAACACATAAATGATTAAATTTTTTATGGTAAAGATAATGTTATGAGAGTTTCAAGGAGATGAATAAGAGACAAATCACAACACTTGTACTCACACTACTTGAAAGTTTGGAATAGATTGTGATATAACAAAATTCATCAAAGAAGGATTTAGTTTGTTCCCTCATTCAAAATTATAAAGTGATAGATTATGTTGTAAGATAGTTAATGATCCATGAGAAAAATTAACGAACACATTATTTGGATTTGTTAATAGTAGTCTTTTCATTGGATATTTGGAAGCATTATCTCTATGGTGAGAAGTGTGACATTAAACTATGTCATAACATATTAAAGTATTTATTTACAAAAAAAATATCTCAATATGTTCCAATTAGGAGTTTTATAGTTAATTAAAGACTATAACTACTCAATTCATTACTAACATATCTATGTGAACAAAGTATAATATTAATCAAGTAGAAAATATTATACTTCCTTATTCATTATGTGGTTTGAAAGGGATCGAATATTCATGGATATGAAATGCATTGAAATGAAAATCATAAAGGATTAAAAATATTCCGATCCTTGATCAATTGATTTCATAACTATCATTCATGGAGAAGATTAAGGTGTAGTAAAAGAATTATGTGGAAATATAAAAAATGAGAAATAAAAAATTAAGGTAAGAATAATATTATTCAACATTAATAAATATAGGGTTGTAATATTTTCTACAAGATTATGTATACCATTTAGTCTAGAAATAAAAAAGGAGCTATTTCATGATTCTTATAACCCAATATTCATTATCAACCCAACGAGTAAAAATATGTGTATATATCTATTAGAACATTTTCTGTGGAATAATATATTGAATTATATTGTCAAATATATATATAAAAGTGTTTGGTATACCATATATTTAAGTCAGAATGAAATACTTCCTAGGGGCGATGTTACGATTATATATACTAACATGGAAATGGGAAAATATCACTATGTATTTCATCATGGGTATTACAAATACATCTAAAGGAAACAATGTCATATGGTTTCTGATTTATTTTCTTATAAATACTTATCACTTCTTCATAATATGAGAAGACTAAACACTTGTAAACTTTATAATATATATATTTTAGGGAATTTTTTATTCTATATGGACCCCACTGTTGACTGAATGTGATGGAGATCTATGTTTTACCACAATGTTCTGGAGGAAATCCAAAATTCATTTAACACAGATCCAAACATCCCTATTACATATCACCCTCAAATAAATGGTCATTCTGAAAGGACTATTAAAAATTTGAATGTAATTATTAGATATTAGTATATGGAATTTAAAGGAGGCTAGGATCAATATTTGACACCGATATATTTCTCATAAAATAATAGCTTACACTTAAGATATCTAATAGAACCATTTGAAGGACATTATGGAAATAAATTTCAAACTATAGAATTTTGAGATAAATATAGATAATAAAATATATTTGGAAAAATATTGGCGACTGAAATGAATAATAAGGTCTATGTCATTGAGTAATACATCAAAGTGACACGAAGTTGAAAGAAGAGTGGTGATGAAAATTATATGTGGGAGTTAGAGGTTAATGTGTAGATATAGTATTTCTTATAATATCTCTATATAAGAGGGTTATTTGGTTTGAGAATAAGGGGAAGTCAAGATCTGGATACACTAGACAAATATAAATTCGTAATTGTGCTAGAGTTGTGTCTTATTGACTGAAACTTCAAAAAATCGATCTTAATACCAAAATGTGATCAAAATTTCTCTCTTGGAAGTAAATTCCAAATATATCTCATGTATGGAATCCTGAGGTGGTGAAATTAGGGAATAATATCTCTTTAAATGAGTAATTAGTGAAGCTCTTGGATCATAGAGATAAAGTACAATGAAATAAAAAACTCACATTTCCAAAGTATCAAACTGGATTCAAATGTAAAAAAGAGGAATCATGATAACCTGAGTATATAATGAAAAAAATACCCTTACCTATTTTCACCTTAGAGAGTGAATTAAAATTTGAAAGAAAAAAAATATAAGGGGAGAAGAATGTAATATCCATTGCTTTTAAATGAAAATGTTCATCTAAAAACATATATATTTCATAGATAAATGTCTCCTTAAAATACAAAAGAATATTATCATATACACCATGTAACAAAACAAAACTCATTTTAATTTATAACATAACATTATAAGTAATGGATAAATATATTCTACGATATAAATAAAAGTATATATGGATAATTAAAATAAGTAAATAACATTCATAGAAGTATGAAATATGATGTACCATGATCTCTAAAGAATTTTATATCCATAAACAATATTGTATTGAGAAAAAAAAACATGGGACATAAGATATAATTTTTTTAAAAATATTATCTTGATAGAAAACCTAGTGAATGACTAATGTTGGTATTAAGTTATATATATATAATTTAAAGTCATCTATGACCATTGAAAATAGATAAGTTATTCTTTTAAATATTTAGTTAAAATGGTAATCTGAGTGTTAAAATAATATCCTAATATTTATAATGGTAATCTAATAATTAAAATAGAAAATATTTTATAAGTAATATTCCAATAAATAAAATAAGTAAATGTAATTTATAATATACTAAAAAATGAATTCTCAAATCATATAACTCCAACAATGTATAATAATATATTCAACAAAATAATAAATTATTTAGTAAAATCCATAATTTTTATATTAAAATTTAAATGTTAGGATTAAATAAAATTGAAATTTATTCTTATAAAATGAGTTTGATTTTCTGAAATCATGATTTCACAAATAAGCAAGAATGGATTTTTAATATTTGTTTAAAAAAAATCAGGTGAATAATAAAAATATAGTTTTTCATATACAATAAGTTTTATGAATTCATTATAATGTAAAAATGACCCAATAATTTAGGAAAAAATTAAAGATTCAAAAATATAATTAATGATAAAAATAATTTATTTTATAATAATAAATTTATTATTAAAATATATAAATAAAATTTCAAATCATAAATTATAATTTATTTTTATACAAAATTTATTTTTTATTTGTAATTTTGAGTAATATACTTGAGTGACACCGTTATATTTTGGAAGGGCATAAATGACTAGAGAAAATTTATTTTTTTAATAAAATATTTTTTTAGTCACAATAATCAATAGTATTCATAGTCTTGAGCTAAAATGATACACTATTTTTTTATATGAACATCTCTACTTCACCTATAAATACACACCTTCTCCACTCATTTATCCTTTCTTAAAAAAATGCATATTTTATCTTATCTCTGTCAAATTGAATCTTCAAAAAATCTTATATACATTTAAAATTTTATTATATAACCAAAGTACCATCCTTTGAATTCTTGAGGTGTATTCCGAAGGAGACATCTCCAAGAGAATGTAAAATTCTCTTACCAAGGATATTTTATTTTTGTAATGACCCAAAATTTCATTAATGAAAATCCCTCTTGATCCAGTTAAATGTATCTTTATGAAAAATGTCTTTATAAGATGTCAACATCTTTAGTTTTACGTTATTATTTGTGACAGTTACTTTTATAGCTGTTGAACAGTGATCATCTAAGTAGTATAAATATAAGGCTTTAACGAACCCATTTCTACTCAGACAAAGGAAGTGATGGCCTCATCCATTAGAATTGCCCCTTATGAAGCCCATTTGTCAGAGCTCGGAAAAGAGGTGGCGTCTTTGGGCTTTGCCCTTGACCAAGCCCAAGCTGAGCTTCATCAAGTCAAGCTCGAACGTGATCGTCTACGGGAAAAATGGAAGTTGATAGAGATTACCACTCGAGCGATGTTATCCGAGCAACCCCAAGAGTCTGTCACCATCGCACACCTTACCCTTAGGTCTTATGTGGCTATTTTAAGGGGTTATGTAACAAAAAATAGCACCATGTTCATGTACATTATTTTTTTGTATATAATAATGAATATAATTTCTAGTCATTTTTGATACATTGTAATTAGTTTTTAAAGTAAAAATGGTGTTTTTAGTTATTATTTAATTAATAATTATATTTTTGAATTAAATAATATCTTAATAAAATATTATTATTAATATTAAATTAATTTTTTATTAAGTATAAATGATCTTATAATTTTATGAATGCAATTAAAATTTTTATTAAGGTTTGAAAGCCATTTCTGTCAAAACCCGTGAATTTTTTTATAAATGTCAGTTTTTATTTTAAAAATGAAAATTCACATATTTAGAAAATTATTTAGATAAAATAAATATTATTTTTGGAATCAAGACGTCGAAATTATCCAACAGTGAATTTTTCATAATTTTCTGAGACAGTCAAATTTTTGGGTAAAAATTAAATACCATTTAAATATTTATTGTGTTTTATGACATCATAATGACCCAATGGTGATGTAATAAAATACCATAATCCTTATGTTCGTCCAATATATGTTTTATCATTAAAATAATGAGGTTTTTGGTTTGTTTGACTCACTTTTCAAAGCATTAATGGAGCCCTCAAGACTTATTCAACACTTTTCCTTTTTAAATTAATTTCCATGGGAGTGCGACTCACCTGCACATAAGCAACCCTAATTTTTTAATAAGTTCGGACCTTGGCCTTGTAAAATATTGTTTTCCTCTTTCCTTTTCCAGAAACCATAGGCAAATACCATGGTATGGTTTGTGGTTTGGATTATTTTAATATAAGGGGTCCCAAACCTAAATAATAAAGAATTCCCTCAACTTTCCTATATAAACCCACCCAAGCTCCCACTTCCTCCTCACTAAAATACCTTGTAGTTCGTCCAACCTCTGCCCTACTCTCTCTATAATCCTCCCATGGTGCCCCAAGCTCCCAAGAGTCCTCTCACAAGCCTCTCTCTAGCCTTTGGAAGCACACTTCCATGTAAGGGGTTTTCTTTCTTTCTCATTTTTTTGTCAATTTTCTTTAAGTTGTATTGCCCTTTTTTATTTCAATTATGAATGTTGGGCTATGGTTTCGCACCTCCCCCATACTTCCCTCTTATTGTTTTAATGATGGTAGAACCCTTTCTCTCTCATTAAATTCCTCCCATGTACACCCGTTACTATGCCGAAATTCCGAAAGGAACTTCTCTCTCTTCTTTTACATTCAAGCAATACTTTTGTATCATGAATCTAAATTCCATTTCTATTGTTGGTACATGTATATATATGATATCCTTACTGTCCATTACATGTAAATATGATGAGGAACCCCTTTCTCTCTCATCAACCTTTTTTATGAATTCTTATGTCACGCCGTTACGCTGCCGAAATCGCACCGATTTTCTAAGCAAATGTCTTTGTGTAGTGAATACCATGCCCATTTCACCATCAAGGGTATTCACCTTTATGCACATTTACATATTGATTATAAAGTTTCATGTATGAATTCCATATTTCTTTATCGTGGAAGAAATGATTATGTTTTATGAATCCATGTTTTATGATCCATGTGGCACACTTATGCATGAAATAAAATGTTTAAGAAGGGTGCGCCCTTTATAGCGCTCCAATGCATTGGGTAAAGTATAGTATCATGATACGTCATGTGCAATGAGTGTTGACTCATGCTAATTCAAGTGAAACGAGGTTTTACTCGTGCTTCAAGTGCAATGAGGGTTTACTCATGCTCCATGTGCAATGAGCCTTGGCTCATGCTAATTCAATGTTAAGTGTTGTTGCCACATTTCCATGTTATGATTATCATGCTTTATCATTCCTTTCTGTTCATGTTTCTCTTATGCTCTATTGATATGCCTATTTCCTAACATTTATTTTACTCCTCATGTTATTCATTGTGTACTCCCTTACTGGACTTTATAGATCACCCTTTTCTTATGCATGTCCTCAGGTTATCCCATGCAATGCTAAGTACGAAGGAATGTAGTGGTCATGTAAAGGAAGTTTTGAATAAAGATGTTGTATTTCAAGTTTAAAGTTTTTATGTAATGATCCTAAGCCCCAAAGACACTAAACCTCTCGATCTTCTTTGTTGTATCAAGTGAAGTTTTATGTAATAAATCATGTTTAAGTTGTAATAAAAAGCAGGGTTGTCATAATTTTATTTCACTTATTAAAAGATTTAAACCCATGTTATCATTATAATAAAAAGTTATCAGTGTTATAATTTTAATTTAGTGTAATTATAAAAATATAATATCAATTTTTTTCCTTTCTTTTCAATCGTTTTTTGAAAGCAACATTAACCCCATGGCAGTTTTACACCACCATTGTGGATGATTATGTCATATATTAATTTTTATATTTCATGGATGGTTCTAAAAATTGTTTCCATGCATAATTATGATATTAATAATCAACGTTAGTCATTTTTAAGAATATATAATTATAAAATAGACATGATTTTAATAATATTAATGATAAACCATTATGGTAAGTTTTTTCGGTTCAAAAGAAGTTCATTAAGAAATTTTTAATGATTTGTAACTATTTTAGAGTATTTTTTGATCAATGAAGATTTTATACTAATGTAATTACATTATTATATACATTTAAAATTTCATGGAAATTGAATTTTTGAACAAAGCCTATTTATTGTTACCATTGTACTAAAGAAATTTTCAAACTGTGGACTGAACATCCCCAAACCATTGAAAAAAGAAAATAAATCAAATAAATTAATTAAAGAAAGTAAAAAAATTATGATAATAACTTAAAAAAATTAATTGGGTTTTATAATAAGAAATTAGTGATTCCATTTCAGTTATTTAGAAATTTATAAGATCATTGAAATAAAATAAAGTCTCATGGTATGGGGACTATCACACTTACCTTATTTATTTTTAGATTGTGTTCTCTATCATTTATCTTATTTATCACTTACATATTTAGTCATTAGGTGTCTTGTATAAATTCATCCCTAATTAACATTATTCCATTTTCTCTTTCTTTATTATGGGGATATGCATGTCATTTTTTCCCTTTAAAATCATTTTTTTCAATTCAATCCCTAAAAATTACATAAGGGAAACTTTTCCATAACTTATTACTTTTAAAGTATTGTAATGGATAGAACATTCATAGACTTTTAATTTTAACTTTTTTTAATTAGAGGTGTTAAGATAATATATTTAATTTTTATTTGCTGGTAGATCTAGGAGTTCATCTGAAAGGGAGGTGTTCTGTAGTTTGGTATATCATTCTAACACACTTTTTTTAAAGTTTTCATTTACCATTATTTATCAAGTAAAAATTAAATATGAAGTAAAGTTAACTCTTACACAATGAGATTTACACAAATGAAATGTATTATGTTTGAGTATTTATATTATATGTTAAAATTTTTCAAATTGTAAAATACCTTACATATCAGAATTATCTTATGTATTATTATTTGTAAAAGTAAAATATCTTACATGTTGACATAATTATCCAACATAAGAACTTTTTAATTGGAAAAATATTAGGTATTGAAAATATCACAAGTGTTTATTTTATATCTAATGGAAGAACCTTTCATATTAATAGGAAGTTGTAATGATTTATTATGAACAAGGAAATAATCTTAGGTATTTTATTATTAATTTTATGTATAGTCATATTAAGACATAATACATGAGGGTTAACTCAGTAAGAAATATTAACATGTAATAGCTATCCCTTTGTTTAATTTTCCCACTAAATATTGATACATAAGATTAAATATGTTTCCCTATTTCACTCTCCTCATACTCCAAAACATGAAAAAATACTATGTTGCATAAATCCCTTACCGAATTCCTTAGTTCAATGTTTCCTGGTGATTTTTGTGTCATAGTGTATATGATGAATTGTGGTCTTCATTTGGGTTGGTCAATGCTAAGGTGGAGGGATAAGGTTTGCACCATGATTCACTAGAATTCTTGTGGTGTAGTGTGATGATAATCACTAAAATATGGAATTCTTCATTCAAGTAATAATTAAAGTAGTTTATTATGTTTTAAATGATGGGTCACCTGGGAGGATTGTGTTATGATCCATAGAAGTTAATTTGAAACCATATTATAATAATTTACGATGTATCCCTATATTATTCTTTATTTTTTATTTTATACTTCTTCCAAGATGTTTTAAATTGTGATATTTTTGGGAAATATCTATCATGGTATCATTGAGGAATGTTTGAGGTGATTGTGTTTGTTGACAAGGTGGGCATCCATGTTGTGTTTGTTGATAGAGAAGACCATGATTTCTAATTACATTACCAAGGGGGTTTACATAGTTATTTGTTGAGTTCCATAGATATTTTTGACAACCAATGTTGAAAAAGAATGATGGCAATGGAATGGATAATCTAGAGGCAGTACGAAAAGAACAGATCTTAGGTGGTGGTGTTTTCCAGTGTTTGCCCAATTTTTGGGACCCAAAATTGAAAAATGGAGAAAAGGTTTTTTGGAAAAGGGACTTGTGTGCTGGTGTCTTGGAGGCTTGGAAACTTGCGCACCATATGTTTTTAAATATCAGGACATAAAAATATAGAAAATTAAATAGGGGAACCCATGTTTTGGTTTGGGCGCACAAGGTTACTAGGGTGACAGAGACAAGGGCGACTGCACTTGCACACCAAGAGGAGACATTCGCGCCAGCACTCAGGGTACTGAGAAATCCTATAAATAGAGGGATAAACCTCCTCATTTTTCATAGTGTTTAACACTTAGACAAAATTAGATCTCTAATCGAGCAACTGGTTTGGGCGCACAAGTGGTGGTGTGAGTGTCCTAGTATAAGTTTATTCAGAAGTTGCGAACTAGTTAATAGTTGCACGCAAATATTGGTTTGGGCATAAAAGGGTGTGAGTCACCCATGTTCTGAGTTGGTAAAGGGAGCGTCTCACAAGTGGTAAGGTGACACTTGCGTGCCAGTCTGGGAGAAGCGCGCCAAGCCATAGAGAAGCACACCAGGCTTGGAGAAGCGCGTCGGTCAATCTAGGGCAGCGTGAAAGTCGGAAGATTGCTCAGTACACCCATGTTAATGTTTTATTCATCAGTGGGTGAAAGTGTAACTTCAATAAAGCATCTATATATATAGGAAGATGCATTCATTTATTATTGTGAAGATACCTATAGGTCTATAAACTGTGAGTGGATCTTTTGAAGAAGTAGTGAGATCACTTCAGTTGAGAGAGTAGTAAGTTCTCAAATTTTGAATGGTTGTAAACCAAGAGGGATAGTGAGTCCGCTTAGAACTTTTAAACCACAGTGAACTTATAGTTGATTTGGTACATTGACACATTATTGGTGTATTCTCCTTAGACGTAGCCCAGTGAGGGTGAACCAAGTAAAATTGATGTGTCATGTGCATATTTTATGATTTATTCATTCTCTATAACAGGAAGTATATTGAGAGAAGGGGTTTTTTTCAAAAAAAAAACAAGATCGAAAAGGAATCTATTTTAATTTTTCATAACCTAATTCACCCCCCCACTCTCAGGGTATCTAGCCTAGTGAAACTAGCAATTTCTATCATAGGTAAAGGTTGATATCAATGTTTCTCTCTCAAATTGATGTCACTAATCATAAATGGATTCTGATCTTCGATGGGAACAATTTTTAGCTATGGAAGAATCAGATGCAACACTACTTTTGATCTTTGGGAATGGATGTGTTTACAGTAGGAATTCATGGTATAATAGCTAATATTAATAGTGGTGAACTATCTGAAGCTAAGCATAGAGAATTTTATGTTGATTACAAGGGAATTAATGCTTTAGGGGGAGCCCTATCCAATGCTATTTATATGAAGTTGATGTCATTAAAAACCACACATGCCATGTGGGAAAAGCTATTAAATATATATAAAGTACATACAAAGTTTAGAAAAGGGAAGCTACAAGTGTTGTGGGACAAGTATGAAGATATAATAATGAACCCAAATGAGTCTATTGATGTATTCTTTGACATGGTAAATGTTGTAGTGAAAGGCATGCGAGGTATTGGAGAAGTTATTGAAGACATAAATATTGTAAAGTTCATCTTAAGTAAACTTACACCTCGGTTCAATCCAAAATTTTCAGTTTTGGAAGATATAGACCTGAAATAGCTGACGTTGGATAACCTGAATAACACCCTTTTTGCTTATGAAATGAGAAATTATGATAAAAATGCTTTGGATAAGGGGAAATCCAAAGAGGTGGAATTCAAGTCCATGAAGAATCCCACCAATGAATATTATCAAGAAGGAGAAGAGATGGATGTGGTGATGTCATTATTTCCTCAAATATTCAAAGATTAAAAGGAATGTTTGAAGGGAAAATTCCACTTGCTTACTTTATATGTGGAAAAGTAGGTCACCTTGCCACAAGGTTCCCCAAGAAGTTTCAAAAATATTAGGATGAAATAGAAATCCCAATAAGAATAATTCAACCTATGTGAATTGAAAGAAAAAATTCAAGAGAAATTTCATTAAGAAAAATAATCTTCTCTGACAAGAATGTGGTATTTCAGATGAGTCTGAGGCTGAAGAGGATGAAGAGATAGAGAACTACACAGATTTGGGATAGAATTCTATGGTATCAGTGGTCGGTATCTCTCAAAAAAGGGACGAAACAGACAATGATGATGAAGAAGAAGAAATTAAAAGGAAGAGTCAACATGGAAGCCGAATTAGAATAATATCTTGAAGAGATAGATGTTCAGAGAGAAAAAACAAAGAAATCCAACCTGGTGGTACATGATACCAAACTATAAATGCAATAGTAGGAAGAAGAGAAGTCTGAGACGATTAAATAAATTGAAAACCTTAAGTCTTCTGGGCTTGAGAGCTCAAAAAAGGTTTGTTGAATATAAACTCAAGGTTGAGGAATGGAAATGGGAGACCGATGGCTTAAATAACACAAGGAAAGATCAAATCATGTGCATTGAAGAACTTGAAGGAGAAGTTTTCAGTCTATAGAAAAAGGTTTAGGATCAAGAGAAACTCTTGACTCCTACTGGGACATTAGGAAAGTATATCACTAAAAAAACTGAGATGCTAAAAGTGGATCATAGTTGTTAAAAATAAAGGAAGAATCAATTATGTTCAGATGCTTAGGCTGATGGGGGGATTGATCAAAAACAAAAAGCTATGAGAATTGAAGTCACCCTACAAGCACCCATTCTAATATTGTCGGTTGATTTGGGCACAAAGTAGAATCAGAATAATCAGAAATCCCAAGGAGAAACTTGCAGTGAAAAAGTAACATGAAGTAATGAGCTTTATATCAGTTGTTATTGTTGTGGAAATATGGGATATTCACAGTATGTGTGTTCCATATCCAAGAGATATTGAAGGAAATAAGAACAGAGGTGGAAGCCAAACAGAGAATGGGTCTCTAGAACATATTTTGAAGGAAAATGTTTTGGTGCAGAGGATTTGGGCCCATTTCTAGATATTGTACATCGACCATATAGAAGAATGTGCCAAAAAATAATCAAATTGTTTTCAAGAAAAAGATCAATAAACAAACAAGTGAGATGAAAATACAAAATATATTTGCATCTTTGCAAGATGAAGCTGGTCCATCATACTCTAAGAAAGATTAGAATTTTAAATCTATGTAGAGTGTAAAGGAAAAAATATTGACATAGAAGAAAATGGATGAGAAGGTAGTGGTTGAAAAAATTTCACATAAATCATCAGACCATTCTGGTGTGTTGATCCTTGATAGCTGTTTCACATCTCACATGATAGGTAATAAGGATCTTGTTACAGGCATGATATATGACAAAGAATGAGTATTAAACTTTGGAAACGGTGAAGGCCTGATGATTTTGTTCTCAAGAAAGGCCAGGTTTGGGGAAAAAGAGATGAGACGTGCTGATGTCTTAGTAGTATAAGGCCTCAATCACAATTTTCTTAGTGCCAGTCATATATGTGACTCAGGACATTCTATATGGTTTACTAAGAATATGTGTATCGTCAAAGGAAGAGATGGGGAATTAGTTCTATAGGGAAAAAGGACAAAGGGAAATCTCTACCTGGTAAGTGGAGAAGAAGATAAGTTCTTTCTATTCAGAGAGGAAGAAAACAAGTTGTGGCATAAATGACAAGGTCATCTATGCCAACCATCCCTAGAAGATATGGTAAAATTTGATGGAGTAAGAGACCTCCCTAAGAAATCACGTGATCGTACTCACACGTGCAAAGCATGAGAACAAGGGAAGCTCATCATAAATTCATATAAGGAAAAGGAAAATAAGTCAACAACAGTGATTAAATTGGTGCATTTTGATGTTTGTGGGCTTATCACACGAATATCAATTGATAGAAAGAAGTAATATATTATTTTCATTGGTGAATATAGCAGAATGGAATGGGTATTTGTTATTTCCCATAAGTCTGATGTGTTGAGCTGTTCAAAACAGTACTGGAGGGAGTGCGAAAGGATTCTTGGATAGGAGATTCTGATGTTTCATACTGATAATGGTACAGAATTCAAAAACATTTAGGTGGAATACTATCTACAAAAACACGGTATAAGGAATCATGTTTCTTCAATAATAACTCCCCAAAAGAATGGAGTTGTTGAAAGGATAAATATGATCATCAAAAAAATGGCCAGAACGATGCTAATTGAAAATGGCCTACTAGATAAATTTTTGAAGGAGGCAGTACTGATATTGGTCTACATTTCTAACAAGGATATGTTGTTTCCAAAGGAAGGAAAGACTCTGTATGAGATGTGGTATGGGAAGAAGACAACAATGAATTACTTTTAAATCTTTGGAATTAAGTTCTTTATAATCAACAAAGAAAAACATAGGAACTTTGATTCACACGGAGATGAGTGAATATTCCTTGGATACTCAGGAAAAAGAAAATCATATAAATTCTTTAATAAAAGGATGGGAAAAGTATTTGAGAGAAATGTAATCATTGTTGTGGAATATTATGAGAATATTCAACGACATAGTGAACAACTTCATGATGAAAGTGATGAAGAGGAAAGCAACGTAAGGGGAGAAAATGTATCCAATGCTGATTCAGAAGAAGATACTGATTATTAGAATAAGGAAGCAAAATTCTTATCTTCACAAAAGTCAATGAGTCGAGCTAAAATTGATAGGAAAAATATCATTGGTGATCAATCAGCTCTAGTTTAGACATGAAGAATGAAATCACTGTAGTATACATCTTTTTATCTTAGGTAGAGAATAAATGGTTTGTTGATGCAGCTGAAGATGAAAACTAGGTTCAGGCTATGAATGAGGAGATAGATTAGATTGAGAAGTATCAGATGTGGGAGATTGTTTCGAGGCCAGCTGATAAGAATGTCATTGGGACTAAATGGGTCTTTCACAACAAGATGAATGATAATCGAACAATGAATTGAATAAAATGAATGACAAGTGTGCAAAGGATACTCCCTGATAGTGGGAATTGATGTCGATGAGACATTTGCACTGGTTGTAAGTTTGGAGAAAATCAGATTATTCTTAGCCATTACATTGCAACGGATGTTCAAAGTGTTCCAGATGGTTGTCAAATCTGTATTTCGGAATGGGATTCTAGAGGAAGAAGTGTATATCGAGTAGCCAGATGGTTTTCTCATTCATGAGGATGATAACAAAGTTTTTTGGTTGAAGAAGGTGTTATATGGGCTGAACCAAGCACCAAGTTCATGGTAATTAAGGATTGATCAGTATTTGAAGATGCTTGGTTTCCAGTGTAGTGGAGTTGATTTCCATTTATATTTAAAAAACAACAGTAATCAAAGAATGATAGTGCTGGATTATGTCGATGACATAATATTTGTTGGATCAGATGAAGCACAGTGCAGATAGTTTTCTGAATTCATGAAACATGAATTCGAAATGTATATGATTGGTGAGATGACATTTTTCCTTTGTTTACAGGTTACACAAGGATGAAATGGCACATTCCTTTCTCAATCCAAATATTCCAAGGAGGTTTTGAGAAGATTTGGAATGGAAAATTCCAATGAGATGAAGAATCTAGTAGCTACCTAGATTAAATTATCGAAATATTATAATGGAAAGGTAGTTAATATCAAAGAGTACATGTAGTTTATTGGGAGTTTAATGTACCTGACAATGATGAGACCTGATACTATTTTCACCACATGATAAGCAGGGTGATATCAAAGCAATCCTATGGAAAGTCACATGCTTGTGGTGAAAATAATACTTTAGTATATCAAGGGCATGATGGATTTAGTCTTGATGTATAGTGACAAATCTCAGTTAGTGTTATTGGGATATACTGATGCAGATTGGGCCGGTTCAGCAGATGATAGGAAATCAACATTAGGATGTTATTTCTATCTTGGTGGATTGTGTATTTCTTGTCTAAGAAAGAAGAATGATTTCTTTTCATTGAACATCGCAGAAGCTAAGTATATTATGGCCACTCATGAATTCGCTCAGTTATTGTGGATGAAGCAGCATCTTGATGATATGGGAGTTGAAGTGAAGTCTCTGATCGGAATCCAGTGTGATAACTCAAGTGCTATAAATCATAGAAAATATATCCTCCATCATTCAAGGAAAATGAACATTGAGATAAAGTATCATTTTATCAATGATGATATTGATCATGGAATCATGAAGTTGGAGTACATTCCTACGAAACTACAGGTTGCAGATATTCTCACAAAGGCCTTACCCAAGAATGCTTTTGAGAGGCATCAACTAGCTCTGGGAGTTCAGTCGACTCCCCGCACTTGAAAAGGTGTTGATGTGGGACATCCCCTCTCCCCAATGTATGGTGTATTTTCCTTACTGTACTAATCTATGCTCTCTACTCCATTGTAGACCAAAAAAGAGAGACCTTTAGGTTCATTGACATAGGGGGAGAAATATTGACTCATAAAGGGGGAAACTGTGGTTAGAAAATGGAGACAATTTCTTTCTCAAATACATGGGGAGAAGCCGATAGGTGGAGCAGCGAAATAGGGGGAGTTTATCAAGATAGGAGAAGAATATGATAGGGGGAGCACCATGTTTGGAGTATGTGGTGTTCGAAGTGATCATCCAGAGCATAGCTTGGGAGTATGTGGTGTTCAAAGTGATCAGACAAAACTTATCATGGACAACACAAGACCCAAGAAGTGAATAAGGAGTGTATTTAATCTAACGATTCTAGAAGTGTTCACTCAAATAATTGATATCATGATATCTGAGGATCATGATAATAGCAGAAGAGTGATGTTGGAATGCTTATAGAGGGTTTTTAGCGTTCAACAATTGGTGAAGGGAGTGTCGTGCATGTGGTAAGGTGACACTTGCGCTCTAGGATTGGAGACACGTTCCCTGGCATAGAGAAGCATGCCAGGCACAGAGAAGTGTGACGGTAAATCTAGGGCTGCGTGAATGTTGTAATATTTCTTAATACACCTATGGTAATGTTTTATTCATCAGTGGATGAAAGTGGAACTTCAATAGAGCATCTACATATAGAGGAAGATGCATTCATTTGTGATGATGAAGAGACCTATAAGTCTATAAACTATGAGTGGATCTTCTGAAGAAGTAGTGAGCTAGCTTTAGTTGAGAGATTCGTGAGTTCTCAAATTGTGAATGGTTATAGACCAGAAGGTACATTGAGTCCTCTTCAAACTTGTAAACAGTAGTGTGCTTATAGTGGATTTGGTACATTGTAACATTGCCAGTGTATGCTCCTTGGACGTAGACCAGTGAGGGTGAAGAAGGTAAAATTTATGTGCCTTGTGAATGTTTTAAGATTCTTTCATACTCTACAATGGGATGGAGAGAGAGAAGAGGGTTTTGTCTAAAAAAACAAGATCAAAAAGGGCAGTTGTTTTATCTTTTCATACCCTGATTCACCCCCCTCTCAATGTATCTATCCTTGTGGACCTAACCGATATATCTAGTGTTGGGGGATTTTTTATGTGTGTTGACATCAAACATGTAAGTCGAAGCTTATCATTGACTCATTGGTTGTTTGATTCAGTATTCCCATCATGGAATTTCTTCGACCCTTTTAGGTAGAGGGGTTTTTATACTTTTCTTATGTCTCCAAGAATTATATGCTTTTTTAGAATATTGTGTAATCTTCTAAGATACCATTATTCATATCTACTATTTTCTATTTATAAACCCTTCAAATCTAGAAAATGAAACCCCTTTTATTATCCTCTGTTTCATTATCCCCTTTGATTGGAAACTTTATATTTTAATGTCATATGTCATGACACTTTTTTTATTCCACTCCAAACTTTGGTAACCTCCCCCCTTTACCTAAATTTTTAGACTCCTATCGAATATGGTAATTTAATAATATTCCCTCAAGATTGGTGTTGTTGGTTTGGTATGGGGGAATGGATCATTATGACACCCCTAAGTCACAAGTACTTAGTTATTTTAGCTATTTATTTTATTTAATTTAATTTTTTTCATTTTTGGGAGTTAGAGTTTTGAAAGTATGAAAAATGGAGAAGATGGATGGTGTGTATATTTAGTACATGGTTAGTTTTAACTATGATCCAATCCACATGTAAGGAATGATGTCTTCTTGTGGGTTGTGTATGGTTGGCACACAGTTCTCCAGACATGTGGCCTAACCATATGGACTTCCCATACTTCATAAAAATATTAATTTACCTTCATTAACCTATTGAATTATTAACCCGTAATGAAATTGGGGGCTTACCCAAGTGGTAATGGATCCTTGTAATCCTGCATCATACTCAGGTTCAAATCCATGTGAGTGTGATTTTCAACAGGTATTGTAGAAATATTGTAGCAAGAACTGTAGAGACACTATAACACTATAGTAGTCTGGGGACTGTAGCAGGTGCTATAGAAAGTACTGTAGTGGGGGACTGTTTCAGAAGTGTTATTTATCCCGAATCAGACTTCAAGACACTAGGCCATCGATCCATCAAATGGGGTGTGATATAGACATGACATGAAGGTGGAAACATAGGAACGATTCAATAAATACATTAAAACCATCCAATTTAGGTCCTACGGGACATAAAATTGACATTATTCCCATTGGGAATTAATACCATAAATATATAAGGTAATAAATTAGATTGTAGGGTGGGTTATCCCTTGGGGTGATATGACCTACCTTTGATGATTATGTGTGTGCAGTTTCTATGTGTTCTAATGTAATTTTACTCCCAAGAACCTAATATAATATAACCCCATCCTCCATATTTCCCCCCAATTTGTTTTAACTTAAAGATAATCAGTCATGGATCTCTCTTCATCCAAGATTACTTGGTGTTCATCTACTTATTCTAGTTTAATATTTTAAATTAATCTCTTGATTTTCTTTTGATTTCTCCTCTATTTATCTTCTAGACGCTTATTTTTCCTTTGTTCTCTTGTTTTGGTTCCCTATACATCCATGGAATCCTTGTTATGGATATGGATGGTTTTAAATGTTGATTCTCTTGGTGATTATTGATTATAAAGATCACATTCCCTCTTATCTCTTGGTATTTTGAGAATACTATGATCATAAGATGAGTGTGAGGTGGGTGTATCTCCATATTAGATCTTTTCATTGGAATACATTTAGTTATCTTGTTTTTTATATCATTTTTTATCATATTATTATCAAAATAAATTCTTAACGACTATTTTATATTTATTAATTTGTTATCCTAGATATTTTCTATCAAAAATTATAATGTTTTCATGGATTTGAATGGATTTTTCCTTAAAATTAGTTTTTTGACTATAAGATATTTTTTAAAAGTATTTAATGAGATAAATGATTTTAAATAGATTTTAAATTGACGTTTTAAAATGGAATTATGTTTCTTTTATTTGTAACACTTCTTTATTTTAGTTTTTGAAATTATGATTATTTTATTGTTTTTCAATATAATGTAATGTTTCGGGATGTGATAGCTCTGTAATTTTCCCATAACATCAAGATGTTATAGCTTCATGTATCACCTATAGTGATAATATGGGTTATCCTTATGCTTTTACCTTAGTATTAGTATATAGGGTAACCCTTGGGTACTTGTGAGGGTAATTCCAGTGCTTAAAGGCTAGGTCCCATGCAATGTGATGTATTATTATGATAAATAATTATTCATTTTGATACATGAAGTTTATATGATGTTTCACCTTATTTTGTTTTATACTTTCCATGTTTTTATTTTTTCCAAATCTATATTTTTTATTTAAAAACTAAATGGATTTAAAAATTTATTTCCAAATTCATATTTTACGAAACTAAAATCTATTTTCCTAAATGTTTGTTTTCTAAATAATTTTTTTAGACTTGTACTAATGGTTTTAATTTTGAAATATATAATGTATATTCATGGTGGTATCCAATAGGTCTTTTTTTCCTCACAACCTATATATATCCATTGGGTTTATATTGAGTTCGTTTTATATGACTCTAATTAAGGGAAATGAGCCACATATTATAGCAGTTCATCTTGATGCCTATCATCCTTTGGGGTATAATTGTTGGTGGTGATCATGGGTTACGACGTGTTCGATCATGTATCAAATTTTTGGTATCCATGAGCAATGATTTTTGGGTGGATTCTATATCAACCTCTCCATAATTTTATTCATTTTTTATTCATATTCATATCTATGATCATGGTGTATCACTTTAATGTTAGTTAATAACGTTATATATTGGTGTTCGTTATTCCTATTGTTTTTAATCTACTTGGTTGATTCTTATTATTGAAATTGTTTTTTTATTTGAATAGATGCACATGTTATGGATACCTCATGCCTAATTTATGAGTAGAATCTATCTTGTGGTTTATGTGACTTCAAGGGTGATATAATTCCCAATTGTTATAATTGAGTCCCTCAATGCTTGTCTCCATCCCATGGATACTGGGAAAATGATTTATGAAGTTTGGTGGAAGGACTCTGGTAACATGAAGGGTTGGCATAAAATGGTATCAACACCCACTTGATATATAGTGGAATATTGGTAGAATGATTATAGGACCATCAGAACTAAATAAGTTAGAGTGGGGGGTTATTTGGAAAACTCTTCTGCATACTGATCCTTAATAAAGAATAGTAGTTATTATGTCTTGAATTGATATTTGATATTAGGTATTTTGTAGTGATTCTGTGTGGTCTTCTATAATTATGAATTCTAGGGTAATCCAATGATTTGTTTTTAGAAATTTATTTTCATGTAAAAGATGTGATAGGGAAACCATAGGAATGAATTTTAGGCTCATGGTATTAAAAAACATTTGGTTGTCATACAATCAATCCTAGAAAACTTACTAGTCGAATATTCATAGTTGCTTCATGGATTTAAAAACCATTCATATTGAGGAAATGTTGGAAATTTTTTATATTTCCCCCATTGGTATTTTAGATATTCATTCTTATTTTAGTTACCAGTGTATGATTAACTGGGTGGACTTTTATGTTTCATCAATGATATTTGAAGTTTAATTATGTGTCTATGGGGTTCTTTGTTTCATTTTTTATAAATAATGAATTTTAAAATCCCATTACCTTCATTCAGGTAATTCTCATCCACATTTCATTTATATCTCAGTTTGGGCACGTTTTTGGACATCCGAGGATAGAGGATATTTTTTAGTGAAATGACCTAATGTTTGGGTATGTATGTATGTCATAATTAAATGATTTTGGGTATAAATTTGTTAAAGTACATGTGTTTTTCTCCACATGTTTGGAGAACATCGATGTTGGTTTGGGTTTTTTTAGGAAAATATGGGATTTTCACTGTCTATATAAGAAATACACATCAAATAGAGTTTACACATCATGTGATAGTCACTATAAAGATGTCATGAGTTTAGATCAGAGTTTGAAAATAGTACACATCATGATAATTTTACACATTGTGAAAAATTTATTCATATAGTGTAACAGGTTCCGGGATGATAACATGAACCGATACAAGGGGTGAAGGGTTTACACGCCGTGAAAATATTACACATCTTGTAATGGTAAAAATAATGATTTTAAAACTAAGGGGACATTTTATTCATAATTTTTGTGTATCATGGATTTAATTAATATGAAATTGGGTAACAAGCCATATAATTATCTTGGTTTGTTATTTGAGGGCATTTCATGGTAGATTTTTTTCATTCGATTATAGGTTTATTAATTCTTGAAATAGGATCTCTCCAATGAAATTTTGAAGATATCCTCTCCTTTCGGATCATTTCATCCAGTGATTAATCTTCATTGTTGTTGCAGTGCATTTCTCTTGGTTAATATTCCTTATCTTTCTTCATTGTTGTTAATTGTAGTTGCATCATTATGTTGTGTTCGGGATCCGTTGATCTATAATGATAATCTTCTTGATCATTTCTAGGTCTATTGCAGGATCTCCTTCCAAAGGATTTCCCTTGTGTTGATTGTGGTGTGGTGTGTGAGTTTCTTTTAGGTATGTTATATTTTATCCTCTCCATAGACCTATTTTCTAATTGATTTTTTTCTAAGATGCGAGGATTGATTCTTGTATCTCTTTTGTTCTCCTTTTTTTCTTTCTTATTGGTAGATTTTGTTGATGGAAAGTATGTCTTATGTTTGAGGTAGGTGATTATGTATCTAGACTATATTGGATGAACTACATTTCTCTAGAGTTAATAAATTTTTTTATAAACAAAATGTAATGATTGTTTGATTCATCTCTAAATGTGCAAATATTTTTTTTAAAATATTGTTTTTCCATGTTTTGGTTAAATAAAAGTTATTTTTAATGAATTGTTAAATGGATTTTTGGAACGGTTTTCAAAGACTTATTTTGAAGAATTTTTTTTGAAAATAGAACACATGGGAATCCTTGGGCACTTAGGTGGAAGGTTTATCTTAGGACCATCATCCATGTATTTTTGTGGGTCTACTCATGGGGTGTTTCTATATTCCCTTGGTATGTTTTTCTTCAATCTTGATTGAAATATTTGGGGTTCAATCATGGGGTGTTCCTCTTCTACCTATTCCCATTGTTCTAGGGACTCGATTTATGTTTTTTGGGTTCACTCATGTGGCTTTCTTATGTTCGTAGGCCTTTGTTATAAATAATTGAGTGTTCACTAGTCATTGATTATGATACGAGTAGTCTACTAGCCCCAGTTTTAGTTATCCTTGGTATGATGTTACATATGCTTCCAATTTCTATTGGATATGATATGATATGTGATTCATTATTTGATTTGATTTGACTACTTTGATGTATATGAAATTATTTCATACTGCATTACATTGAATATTTTGGAAATGGGAAAAAAGTGGAAATTAAATGTTTTACTATGAGTTTGATATAAAAATTGATTAATTTTTTATCATTCTTGGTTTTATTTAATGTGGTAAATGTTTATATTATTGTGTAAAGAATTGTTATGGAACACCTGGCTGGGATCCTAATGAGCCTGTTATCTCACAGCCTACACACCCATTTGATAGTTCATATCACTTTGTATGTATTTTGATACAGGGAAAGGTGAGGTTCCATAGTGAGGTAGTGAGGTTTCTATCATTCTAGTCTAGTTAGCTGGTGGTGAGATTGTGGGAGTTTCCCATGATATCAGGTGGACTGGTCAGTTTTTGAATATAGTTTTCCTTCGATGTTGGACTTGTGCTTTGGGATGTTATGACTACTTTTGAGTTGTATCATTTCCATTGTATTCTTTAAATTATAGCATATATTTAGCTCTTACATTGTTTCTCTTCGTTGTTTATAGATATATATATATATATATATATATATATATATATATGTCACGTTATTACTTCAATTTTGGTGAAATCATTCCCTATGGTTGTTTTTTTATGCTCGAGTGCTAGTAACTATCCTATGGGGATCGGGAACGCCCTTAGGGTCTATGGAAATCTAAGTTGAGAACTAGTTTAAGTGGGTATTGGGGGTCAGGTTCTCCACGGATTTGTATCAATGGTTGTATGTCCTCAAGATTCCTTATCTGGTGATGTTTTTTAGACTCAAGATAGGATTTTCAGGGCATGAGAGGTTGGTTTTGGTGAGTGTCTGGACAAATATTTTCATGATGAGACTCAAGTAACCATGGGATGTTGGGATGTGTGTCTCCATTTTTGATTTCCTGATCTTAATCATAGTTTTTTATTATTTGTTTCTAGTTTGAACTATGATTATTTTGATTCCTAATAATTTCTTCTATTTTGGTGCAGCGGTATGCCTCCAAGACATATTCCATGGATTACTCAAGAGGGAGCAATGGATTTTCCTCAACGGAATCCACCAATATATCAACATATTATCGATTTTATTGTCTGAGTAGCCCATTCTATAGATTGAAATGTACCGTAATCCCATAACGCATTTGTTGAGGAGAATCCAAGATCTAGAGAAGAAAGGGATTGGTCATGGATATTATTATGTGGGAAGTCGCTATCCATTAAGGGTATGAATGAACCTCAGGAGGGTTCATTCACAGCATCTCCACTTCCACCTCACAGTGAATGGTTTTTTCTCCGGTGTGTTGTTCCATCTCCCATTTTATCATCTTTTCTTCCTCCCCACGTGCCTTCATCTCCTTCATCATTTCCTTCTTTTCCATTTTGGGCAGTGATGTTGGGGGTAATTTTTTCTTCATAGACTTTGACTATTGAAAACGCTACAAAAAAGAAACTTTTAAATGTGGTTATTAATTGGTCTAGCATCCTTTTAAACTTCCTCCTAATTTTTTAGCAGCAGTTCTTAAAACCACCCAATATTTCATGGTCTCTTGTCAATTAACAACATATTATTTTATTTTAGAGTGATTTTATGAAGTATCATTTTTTGGAAAATTTAGTGGTAGTTTTATATTCAATTAGTTGTGGTTTCTAAAACAAATCCACTGGGAATATAAATTAAAAAATTATTAGTTGTAAAGAATTTAGTAGAGGTTATTTTTAGCGACTATTATTCTGAATGGCCACTAAATCTATTTCGATTTTAAAAAAACTATAATAAATAACTATAAATATACACAAATTTACATCCTAAAAACTCTAACATAAATATATGATGAACCCATCATTCATACATCACACATCCACTATTATACAAACAACCACGGTCATCATAACCTAAGTCTTAATCACCCCATTCATCAACCAATACCATGTCTATAAATATATACATATAAAATATGTCTAAAAACAACCCATTACCAATATATATCCATATTATGACCACCAATGTATCTATCTTCCTCCACATCATCTCGTAAACTAAAACCAACCACATCTTTTCATCAATTGTAACAAACAATTAAACAAAAATTAAAACAAAACATTATAAATCAGAATTACTATAGAATAATTGATAAAATATTAACATAACATAGAAACTATGTACCATCATAAAATTCCTTCAGAATAATGTTGTGGATCGAAATGGTCAGCCTCCTGCTTACTTCTAGCATCTATAACCTAAAATGAAAACTAGAACATTTAGGAAAAGAAATGAGAAAGAGAAAATACACAAAATATATTCATAATTTTTCACATTAAATTATTATTTTTTAATTAAAAAAAATAAATTATGACATAAATCAAACAATATATAACAAAAAACACATTTAAAATAGAAACATACCAATTTATGATATGATTCAACACTTGAAACTGAGAAGGGATGAGTAAATATTCTATTTTATTTTTAAAGCGACATACGGTGTGATTGAAATTAATTTAATAAACATATTTTAAATATTTTGATATCATAGAACGTCTTATAATTAAAATCCAACTAAACTGTGGATTTCTCAGAATTGCACATCAATATGAGGATGTTTTCTATGGTTTTGATTGTTCTATGCATGTTTTAGTGTTATAAAAAACTAAAATTGTGTTTACGAACATAACAAGTAAACCATCAAACTGAATGAAATTTCATCGGTTACAAATTTTTAAAAAATAAATATATTGTTATTTCCCCCTAATTTCAAGACAATACAATGTTGTCTTCCTAGTTTTGAAGATACCATGGATATTTTAGTGTTTTAAAACATTAAAAATAATTTTATGGATATAACGGCAAAACTGTAACTCGGAATAATGTTTAATTGGTTCCAACAATCAAAAATTAAATATAAGGTTGTTTTAAATAGATTTCAGAACAATTTGACATTGTTTTCATGGTTTTGACCATTTGATTCATGTTTTTGTGTTTTAAAAAACGTCTTTACTCCCATCACGGTCTATTTGTCACTCATAATGATATGTCGTTAGTTCCTATATTTCAAAATTATATCTAGGATAATTTTCCCAAAATTATAGGACAATGTAACATTTTTTCCTTGTTTTGATTATTCCACGCATGTTTTTTGGTTTAAAAACACTAAAAAATGTTTAAAACCATAACAAGAAAACGGTCACATAGAATGATGTGATAATATTTCCAACATTTCGAAAATAAATCTATGGTTATTTTCACCATATTTCAGGGCAATATGAAATTTTTTGTTTGGTTTTGACCATTCCACACACAATTTAGTGTTTTAAAACACTAAAAATTTGTTTACATATGTAATGGGAAAACCGTCACTCAGAATGATGTGTCATGGGTTCCTAAATTTTAAAATTACATATACATTTGTTCTTCCAAAATTTTAGGACATTCTGGAATTTTGTTCGTAGACTTGACCATTCCATGCACATTTTTGTGTCTTAAAACACTAAAAATGCATTTATGGACATAATGGGAAAATCATCACATGGAATGATGTGTTTCCATTTCCTACATTTTAAAATTAAATATGTGGTATTTTTCCCATGATTTTAGTACAATCTGACATCACTTCTCTATTTTTTATCGTTCCATGCACATTTTAGTGTTCTAAAAAACTAAAAATGTGTTTACAACCATAACAATTAAGCTATCACTCAGAATTATATTCCATTGATTTCTTTAATTCACAATTAAATCTATGTTCATTTCTCCATGATTTATGTATAATTTTACACTGTTTCCCTATTCTGGACCGTTTCACATATGTTTTAGTGTTTTAAAACTCTAAAAACGTTTTTATGGACATAATTGAAAAACCATCACTCAGAATGATATGCCACCAGTTCCTACACTTCACAATTATATATACAATCATTTTAAACTAATTTCATTAAAATATGACATCGTTTCCATTGTTTTAATTATTCCATACACATCTTAGTGTTTTAAAACACTAAAAATGAATTTACGTCCATAACAGGAAAATCATTATTCAAAATGATGTGTTGTTAGTTATAAAATTTAAAAATTTAATCTAAAGTCATTTTTCCCTAATTTCAGGACAATATGATGTCATTTATCTAGTTTTGGCCCCATAAAACTTGTTTTTAAAGGTTTTTTACCCTTTATAAGTGTTTGCCGAGTAATTCAGATCACACTGCATGTCAGATTAGTGTGTTATAAAAATGTACATGTCCAAAACAACTCATATCTTTTTTTACCTTGATTTCAGGATAATGTGACATAGTTTTCTTGGTTTTCACCATATCACACATTTTTTGGTGTTTTAAAACACTAAAAACGTGTTTATTGGCATAACTAGAAAACCATCATTCAAAATGATATACTGTCAGTTCCTACATTTGAAAATTAAATCTATAGTTTTTGTCCTATGATTTCATGATAATCCAAAGTCTTTTGTTTCATTTTTACTCTTCCATGCATATTTTAGTGTTTTAAAACACTAAAAAAATGTTTATGGCCAAAACAGGCATACCATCATTCAAAATGATATTCCATCAGTTCCTACATTTCAAAATTAAATCTATGGTCTTTTTTTCAGATTTTAGGAAAGTAAAACTTTTTTCTAATTTTTTTACCTCTCAAACTTGTTTTTAAAGGGTTTTGTACCTTTTATAAGTGTTTACTAAGTCAAAATTGAGAAAAAATCTCATATAGTTTTCAAACTTATGGATAACGATCAATAATTTATTTTCAATGTGTAGGAATCAACCATAAATCAATCCAATAGAATATTTGGTCGGTATGATTTCAAATGAATATTTTCAATATAAAAGTGTCATTTTTATTTTTTATGGATGATGTATGTGTTCATTGAATAGTAAATGGGGATGAAGAAGAGAGAGAGACATCAAAATGAAAAAACATATAGAAATAAAAAAACATAACACATTATAATTATATTCAAAAAATTACTCATTTATTTTAAATTAATTATCAAGGAATATAAAGTTAAAATTTCGTTTACATCAGTATTATAAGACCTAAATTTTCCCATGTTGTAGGATATGTCACCAATATTTATAATTAATGGGAATTCTCACTATCTTTCAAGAAATATTCCCAAGAATCTACCCATATATTCTGGTAGCATCACCAGTAGGAACCCCAAAATCATCAAAAGAATGATAATCTTGAAGTCCATCAGGTATCATACATCTATTGTGTTCATATTTATATCCCTTTTAGCATTGTCTTTGTCTATTTGAAAAATGCATTAAACAATTAATAAAATATAATGTATTTTTAATGACATACATACAAGTAATGGTTACATGCCAATATCCCCTAGATAGAGGGGTGACCAACTGCTCTATTTCCAGAGGTGAATCAGATGGTGGGATACCAATGAAATATTAGGAAATGACTAGCACCCTAGCAGTCTTAGTTACAATGGAATATTTAGGATCCACAGAAGAGGACATTAGTGGGGGCGTGCTTCTAGATTTTGATAGGCTATAATCCTGATTTATTTTGACCTTCCTACATTTCAAATTGTTAACGTATATTAAATATATAAATATTTCAAAACTAAAATATTTTTTTAACAAACTTGAACACTGTATATATGTACGAAACACTTATAATTGAAAACTTTTAATATAATTTCATTACCATTTTATACATTCAATTATCTTCATATTCATTATCTTCAATTTTATCAACCTCTATTATGATGATTCCTTCATTTTAATCTTATCCTGATAGTTCTACCATTTCAATATTTTCATTAAATAATTTCTCAATATTTTGTGGTTGATGAGGTTCGCAATCACAAAGAACCTATTGATCATTATCACCTAGATCATATAAGTCTATCCACTTTAAGTGTACAAAAACACTCCAACCTTCATGTATATCATCATGCACATAATAAAACATCTTCTCTTCTGAATCCAAGATAAATGGATCATTCTATGCATGCTCATGGTATCCATCAGGTGAGATAAATTTACACTATTAAAATGTAATTAATCGTTCATTATACCCTCATCATTGTTGAACAACTTATATTAGAACAAGACAACTAAAATCTGGCCATGATAGTTAACCACAATTATATCAATCATATTCCCATTGTATCCCAACTCTATAAATGTAGATACACGACTATTATGAGTTTTCAAGTCTTCTTCACAAGAAATTTTACAAAACATGAAGCAATGACTATTCTAGAAATTTAATCTCTTAGCATTCCTTAGATGAAATCGATCCAAAAACTTCAAATCATCCGATATTTAAGATCAATTGAGAAAATTCATTATCTTTTCAAAAAGATATAATATGATTCTTTTAACATAGAAAAAGTAACAACACATCAATAATACAAATATGAGTACATACATATATGACAGGAAAACCATTCGGCAAGATCCTTATTAACAGATTTTTTAATTCCATCTTTTTTAAAGCTCGAAATATTAGTTAAATATTTTATTTCAGTCAAAATTATTCAAAAAAATGGATATTCAATAACAATATTTATTATCAAAAATATAAGTTCTTGTACCAACTCCAATTTAATCAGTGTAAAATTTGACCCCATTCCAATTGGTTCTTCAATAGTTATAAATACTGATGACTGGTTTTCAGAACTATAATCAGTGGAGATGTTGTCATCATGTCCAGTATGATTGAATTTTGTTTCAGTCCCATAAAAATATCATGAATCAAATGACAAGAGCTATTCAGGTATGTACCCTTCAGCAATAGAGGCTTCAGGTTGAGATTTATTCCTCACATATGATTTCTAATGACCTGTATACATAATGAAAAAAATTATAAACATATAAAATAAATTTATTCAATTATTTAATAAAATAAAATTAAAAAATGAAAATAATAAAAATATCAATGTAACACTCAATTGGATACATACATTGGTAGTGTACGGGTCCTAAAAATTTAACTTCTTCAACAAAATGAATAGTTAAATGAATCATGATTTTCAAGAATAAAGGGGTAAAATAACATCTATAAATGAAATAGTTTCAAAAAATTCTTCTTCGAAGTTTATCAAGATCAGTTTGATTTAATGTTTTTCCAAAAAACACTCTGAAAAAGGTACAAAATTCAACAAGAACCGTAGTAACTTTTTAAGGTAAAGTTTATGCTAATCCAATGGAAACAACATCACCATCAAAATATGTGAGTCGTTACTTTTCAATCCATGTAACGTTTGATGTTACGAGTCAAAAAACCTTGATATATTAATTTAATATCCATCTATAACTTTTACATTCTTAAATGTTAAAAGGAATATATATTTCTCCTGATTTTTCATTGTAAAAATTGCCAAAGGATACTTCTCATTATAGTTTTCCACAAAACATTATTCATATTCATTGACTCCAAATACTTATGGGCATTAAGTTTATCCTTTTATTTACCATGCTCATTAAGAACTATAAATATTACATTGTCACAAATGTTCTTCTTAATATGCATTTTCTTAATATTATAACATATCAAATTAAACTGTTTATAAACAACTTTTAAATATGTACTATTTTTCTTCCATTGTATTGTTCCATATTCTTTAGATACTGTACCTCATACACTATTACCACTTCTTTAAACTAATGAAATTTTCCAAATTATTTAGTAATATTCATTAATTGTCCCAATATTTTTGAACCACATAACACCTTCGGTGAATTTCTTATTTCAATATCTCCATTGAATCATGTCTTGTTAAACTAGAATTTATGAGAAGCATTAACAAATAAATGGTGACACATAAAACACTATTTTCAACTATAAGGTAATCATTGAGGTTCAATATAAAAATTACAAATTCGACATGCCAAACCAGTGTGAGTATTCCAACCATATAAATTTCCAATTCTAGGAAATTCACTAATTTTCCATTGTAAATCAACATGATTTTTGAATAGTTGTCTTGTTGAAGCATCATATGTTTCCATTCCATTATCACATAATTCTCAATATTATTTGAATATAGGTTAAAATTATAGATCAATGTCATTTCAATTCATTTTCTTTCTAAGAAACATCGTCGAAATAATAAATGAAGTCTTCTTCATACACATCCATGAAGGTAGATTATAGGGGATAGAAATAATAGGCCAAATGCTATAATTAGAATTTAAAGAACCAAAAGGGTTAAAACCATTAAAAGGAAATCCTAAACGTATATTACATGGATATGAAGAAAAATATAGAAATAGGGAATCAGATATCTTCCATGATTTTGAATCATTTGGATGTCTTGTCACGCCATTGTTATAATTCATAGTGTTATACTACATGTCATCTTTAGTCTTAGATGTCATGAATAATATTTTCAAAATGTTTTTAGAGGAAAGTAATGCACTACCATTTTAGGATATTTCTTCTTCTATTTCTTATTGGGGTTTATTGATTTATAATATCACTATTTTTCATTGACATCTATCTGCTGGTATGACATATTGTTCATTTTTCTTTATCAGACTCTTCTCCCCTGTAAATCGTGTAATCATTAGGAAATGAATGTGTCTTTGTATAATCAATTCCAAGATTGTTGATGAATTTATTCATCTATTACAATGAAGAAGCAATCTTAGCTTCACAAAATGATTCACAAAGTAACTCTAATATCATGAACATTTCTTATTAATTAATTTATAATAGACACTTGATATGATACAACTAATTTAGAAAATAAAACATTGAATACATGGAACAACCATCATCAAAGATTTATTTTTCATCTTTAACTAATTTAGAAAAATCATTTTTTTTGTCACTGATGTTCCGAGAATTATTAACCTTTCCAGGAGCAACTAAAGGCTCTGTTGATCTATTAAAATATTCGACATTGTATTCTATGAAACAAAAAGCTTTATTTAAAATAAATTAAACTGAATTATCCTCTTCCAAGTCACATTATATTTCGTTGATAATATTGTCATTATTTTGAATTTACATAACATTTGATTCACCATGAAAAATACAACATACATATCAATAAGGAAAGTATTTAAATATAAAATGATCACATACTTGGTTTTTATTCAACTATCAACTGAATTTATAATCAGTAGACATATATTTTATTCTACCATCCACTACTTGGTTTGTAACTGCATAATCTAAAAATTCTACCAATCCCTTGGCATACCGAGGTGTATTTTAATTTAAATAAGTCAAAATTTTATCCATATTTATTGGATTTTATTCTACTTATACAATAAAGTATAAAGATATAAATTTTTAATCAAACATGTACACTCAAAATTATAGAAGAATCTATATGGGTTATAATAAGACTCAAGAGCATGGTATTTGAAATATGATTCATGATTCAAACAATTAATATTTAATGATGGAGGTGTAGAAAACAAACTCTATCTTCAAATGATAAATATGTATCAATTTTTGATATTTTATAAGTATATGATATTATTTTTATATGAAAAAAATATAATGGTGTATTCTACCACTGTGTTGAAACTGAGGAGGGTTCATTCCATTGAAAATTTAGCTACATTGATCAATGTCTAAACCATTTACCATGTTATAACAAATACAAAGAGCACCCCATTAAAAATATTAATGAAAAGTATACATTATTTGGGTTTCACACACTATTAGATGGATAAAACTAATAAACATAGATGTTTTATATTTTTATATGTACTTATAACTCATTCTCCCATTTATTTTCATTTTATATGGGCACCTAAATCTCCATAAAAATATCCGGGGAGGGGAACCTTTTACTAGAAATTTACAACACCTTAATAGTTATTGATTTTTAAAAAAATATTTAAAATTATAAAATTCCTCTAGTGTGATAGTTAATTATTCTTGAAGCATAGTAATGTTTTCTGAACTACTACCATGTATCTAGAAAACATAGTGGAAGATTATGATTGATATATTAATATATGTCTTTTCTAACAAAATTTGTTTTTGTAGTTTTTACTCTTTAGGATTTGTGATTTCAAAATAGGAATTTCTTATTAAACAATGTTGATCCAGGAATATTCTACCTGGGAGAATGTTATTAAATTATGGGATAAAATTTCAACTAAAATCCCATGATTAAAAATTTATTGTAGAAGAAGAATGAAATAAGACTAAATGAATGGGTTTAATCAATCTCATGGAGTTAATTAAGTAGTGAAAATAGGAAAATTGAGGAAAAGAACACTCAAGGTGTACAATTTACATTAAATTATATGGGTATATCTAAGTGTCATTGTGCCACTAATTATTGTGAAAAGATTCAATATAAATAAAAACTTTCCAATTATGTATATCATAACCAGTAAAATAATTTTTAGGGATGGGGCCACAATAAAATACACTTTTGTAAGCCTCTATATAAAATATACTTTGGAAAATAAAGTACTCAATCATCATAAAGTCACTATATTCATGGTAACCGAACATTTCTTCATAAAAATTCTTGAACACCCTTGGAAGACATGAGTTTACATTAAAATTACTTTACAAACCAAAACTACATTTAAAGTCCTAAAATCATGAAATAAAATACCTACAACTATTTTATTAAATATTAGTTGTGTATGGTAGTTGAAAAATTAATTTAAAATACATGTTTTCATATAAACACAATTTCATTAAATAGAAAATATGTGAAACATGGGTTCCCATTAAAATATATTTATATACACATATAATAATTTCATAATGAATCTAAAACCAAGATAAAAGAGAAGGAAATCAATGTTTATTAATTTAATGAAATCTACAATAGAGAAAACTGACCTATAGTCTCCAACATCCACAATGTGGGACACTAAATAAAAAAAATTGGTACAAAGATATCTGAAGAGGAAAAGATGAGGAGAACTGAGTCTAGAAGAGATGGTGGGAGGGGGGGTCTAGGTCACCGTCAGGGAGGGGAACCTCCAAGGGGAGGGTGGTCAGAGGGGGGGGAGGTATTATGTCTTCTTCGGGAAGAGGGGGTCATGGGGTTCAGGGTCACCACCATGGATATATGAGGGAGTTTGCGGGGTTGTATAATTTTCGGTGGGAGGGAGGTTAGAGGGTGGGAGGTCTCGGGGTTATGGTCATGTGGGGAGTGGGGGAGGATAAGGGTTAAGTTTGGGTCATGCAAAGGGAGTGTGGTAGGGGGAAAATATGGTTTTTTAAAAACATTTCATATTAGTTTAATGGAAAAATCAAAAAATTATCAAAATAAAAAAAAATATAGTTGTGGTTTCACAAAAACTCTACTATATTATATTTATTTTAAACTTAATTTATTTAAATCCACTTAATAGAATCGCTACTAATCAACTGCTTCCAACCAGAGATTTTATATGTAGTGGGATATCAATCTTGTTGATGGAACCATCGTGAACATACCCCACTTGGTTAATCTTGATAGATCATTGGAAATTTGGGTTTTGTGGTGGAATTAAGAAATTCCATTGATTTCTCCTTTCATTTCCCATCATCTCTCATCCTCTTCCCTTACTACCTTACTCATCATGAAATAACCCAACTTTGGTCAAGCATTGTGTTGTTTACAGATGTTTGGGATGGTGTTGGTGGTATGAATTTTGGTGTTCCCTCTTGGATTTCTTATTTTTATTTCCCTCTTCATTACTTTGGAGTTCTATTTGGTTTGTTTTTTCTATTTCAGTTCCATTTTGGGGTTATCAGTTCGTGATTGGTGATTCTTCCAAATGTAGACATCAGTTTACAAGTTTTCAATTTCTTGGTGGTGTCTTGATGGCAGATGTTTCTGTTCATGGTGACAATTATGGTTCTTTGTTGATGATTTTTATCTAATCTTTCATTAGGATCCCAACTCTCTTCACCCAGTCAGACATTAGTGATAGTTTTCACGTAGTTTTTGGATTTGTAGTTTGAGCAATCGATAGTGTTCCGAGATGTGTTTTTCATGATGGATTTGTCTCTATATTTAGGTACCTATAGGGATTTTTCTTTGTGGTTTTTTGGAGCCTCTTTAACCATTTGTTTGTTTTATTGTTCTGTATTAGTGTTTGTTATGGTGATGATGGATTCGGGTGGGCGGTTTCTCATCAGCGAACTGATGTTTCGGTGGACTTCGATCACCAGTGTTGTAAGGGATGATGATAGTGATTGGGGTTCTGGTTTTATTTCATCTGGAGTATCCCATGACTCAAGTAATAATGTGAGGTACTTTAGGTCGTCATTCTACTTTTTTTTAATTTCAAATTTGAATATGAAATTTTTGTGGCTCACGGTGTAGTGGAAATTTTCGGATGTAAGTTTGAATTCTGAATGTCGTATTGTATATTGGTGGTTCTGGTTTCTACTCGACACTTTTTGGTTAGCTACTTGGTATGTCATCCATGTTTTGGTCTTCCTGTAAATAGATCCCAATTAACCTCAATGTGCTTTTATTTGAATATAAAAAATAAAAGAGATTTGGAGTAATGAACCTAATGAGGCATATGGCAGACTGGATATGATCGGTCAGATCATTTAATTTCTAGATGCACCTGAGATTGTTAAGGTTAAGTGTATGATGTTTAGACTTCCTGGTTCCAGTATGTGATGGTGGGATTCCATGGTATATAAGGATATGAAAGCGGGATTAGACATTAAGGGTTTCAATACTCTCTTCATATAATAATTTTTTCTTTAGTTTATAACGATGGAGAACTCATTGATGTTTCTCTCTTTATAGTAGGGAGATCATTAATTGTTAGTGTACACCAATTAGTTTATTGAGCTGGTTCATTTTCTCCCAAGGTAGTGAAGAATGACCGACTAAAGTCTGAGAATTAGCTATAGGGTTTGTGACTTGATATTAGATTACAGGTAGTTATGTTGAATTATTTAATCTATGTGGCTATAGTAGAAATGGAAATGATGGTAGATATGAATATAGCAGGATATGTGGGATATTATTCCCCTCTATTCCACCCAATGTAAGCTTAAATGGTATGCTTGGGAAAAAGAGGAAGTAGCAAGAACATTGGAGGAGTGGTGAAGGTGGTTCCCAATGGAAGGCCACCTATGCACCCTCAGTTATGGCTAGTAGTGTGCCCCAAAATTTATATTAGTGTGGAAAAGTTAGGAAAACCCAACATTATTGTTTTGAACATGTGATGATGTGTTAAAGTTGTGGATTTTATGGTCATCTACAACATTTCTGTCACGAATTTTATATACCCCGATATGGTTTGCGATTATTGTCTCTAATGGCCCCTACAGTGTAGATAGATACTTCAAAGACTATAGGGCACCAGCCATAGGACTTCGGATTAAACATCCTTCGCATAGTAGATTAGTTTCTAGTGGAGGTAGATGTGTGTCCAGTGACAGTGAGATGTATCATCTTTATTGAATCATTTGTAGCGATTGTGTTATTCGATATTGGTGTTTCCTACTTATTTATACCTATCCATTTTTTATATTCCTAAACATCAACCAGAGATCAATTCTATTATTATGTATTTAGTGACACATCATGGGAAGAGGAATGATAAGGGGTTTTCATCATTAATGTTATCTACAGATAGCTGATGTGAAGTCATTCTAGGATCTTCTTGTTCTTGATCTGGATCTATTTAAAATTTTCATTAGGATGGATTTTATTATTGCTCATCATACAAAGTTGATTTTAATAATTGGAATGTCTCATATCTTGCTGCTGAAGAGAGCTCTCATGAGTTTCCAGGAGAGTGGGATCTGAGGTCTAGTTGTGTAGGACATTCTCACCCAGATCTCAGGAGTTTTTTTGTCTACTTTAGAAATTAAGTTTAATGAAGTTTCTTTTTTTATCTTCTTTCTATTGATAAGGAATTTTGTGATGTTTTCAATATTATTTCTTAGGGATTACTCCAGAGAGGGAGGTATAGTTTATGAATGACCCAATTTCAGGTATATCGGCAATTTCAATAACCATTTATTATATGGAACTGACATAGATTAAAGCGCTCATGATTCAGTAGGATGTTCTGATTGAAAAAGGTTTTGTTGTCACTAGTGTTTCACCTTGGGTATTCCCTGTTCTCTTTTCTAAGAAGGAACATGGTTCATTCTAATTGTGTGTGGACTATTTGAAGTTTAATTATGTAATATTTAATCATAATTATTAATTCCCTTGTGTGGATGATTTTTTTATTAGTTAAAGTGGGTAAGTCTGTTTTTTGATTTTAATCTCTAGTCAAGTTATCATCACCTTAGATTTTGGTAGTTTCATATACTGAAGATGGATTATAGGAGTAGGTATGGCCATTACTGTAATGCACCGACCCTAGTTATCCAGATTCGGTGCATTATTACATAACATTAGCATGATCACAAGGGTTAAAATCCTAAAAGTTCTATCAATTTAGTATCCTTGGAATTACAAGATAATTAGATAAGTTTAACATTACATTATGAAATGGAAAAACAAAAAAAATTGTGTCCCCTTTGAACACACTCATATACCTTTTCCTATCCTAGAAAGTCAGTCATAATATACTTCTTCACATCCAGGGAAAAATAAAACATAGAAATGGGTGTGCTCATATGCTTAGTAAGGATAACAATATAGCCGAAACTTTCACAAATAAGCATAAAAATTTAACGAAATGTATAAGGCTAAAATAGAAGACTTTAAAACATAAACATCAGCATAATATGGAAAATATAAATCACAATAATTCCATTTACTTATTCACATGGATATTCTACTAGTTGAATAATCACATGTAAAATCAATACTTAATTTCATAATGATGAAATGCATAATGTCGGCCATCATAACCACGTAGTCAAGGCCTTTTTCCCAGACTAAAAATATGATTTTTTCAAGGCCTTGTGCCAAGACACTACTTTGTCCCAAGAGACCTACTGATGCCTCAAGGAGATATATAAGGCTCCACCCGTCACTTATTAACCCCAATGCATTCCTCATAAGAAAAGGATGAAACATAATATAATCATTCATATTAAAACTAGAAAATGAAATGTTAATACATTAACCATAAATAATGAATGGTATAAAAATAGAACATCCATAGTCAAACAATATCACTAAAACTTAAATAAAATATGTAAGATTGTATCATAATAAATCAACATCAAACAAACGTAAAATACATCAAAGAATATTCACATAGATGAAATCCAAACTATTTTATTGAAATATATATTTCTAATTTCTATTCATTTAAAATTCACATATTTATAAAAAAACGTTAATTTTGAAAATATTCTTTTAATCTTGTAAGGGATTCCTCAAAGCTGTTATAATGGGGGAAAATATCTGCACCCTCAGTATAAGTTAAAAAACATTATTTTCTTTAATCTGTTGAAAAGTTCATAAAGTACCTTGTTTGGAAAGCGACAGAATGATTCCTTTCAAAAAATTATAAAAAGTGAAACAAGTGTAAAAATTAATTTAACCCATATTATATTAAATAGTAAAATTATTTGAAATACAATTTTAAGAAACACAGATGTGGTTGATAAAGAAAATCCCATTAGATACTTACGTATAAACAACATCGCATAATAAAGAGATGGTAAAATTAACCCTTACCTTGTAATTTTCCTTCTTTAAGGGTATGTTAACCTCTGGTATAACAGTTAAATATTTTTTATGAAATTATACAAGAACCACATACATAAATATGACATCATATATGTTCTTATAATATTTCTTTGTTAATAATATTTCCGTAGTATCATTATTCTGGGTGTTAACTAATTGGTTTTCTTTTATATGTTTTGTAACATGGGTAATGTTTGTTATGGATAGGATGTATTTGATTCATATCCATAATGATATTAAGATAATAAACATTATTTGTAATCATAAAATGAAAATTATTCTTGAATTGTTACGATGGGTAATGAATCACATCACCTTTGTGGAGACGACAATCCGTATGTATACACGAGCGAAAATATCATTGTATTGATGGTGAAATCATATGTAGTTTGATGGTATATTACATATAAATTTTCATTAACTTGTTATATTTATTATTTAAAAAAATTATATTAATTATTACACTCATTCCAATAATGAAGTGTTGAATAAAAAACTACATCACGGTGTGGAGATGGTAAACCGTACATATGCATGTTTGGTGACTTTTTCATTCATAGGATGTATAGAATAATTAATATGGTTGTAACATATTTATAATAACATCAAAGTATGTATATGGTACCAGATTTAATATTTCGGTATGGAAATAACAATGAAAGAGGATGTGGAAGAAGAAAAGAACTTTGAAAGAGGTGATGAAATTATTACCTCTTCTATGGGTGCTTCCTTTTGATTTGATCAAAAGGGCTCCATAGGTTAGATTTCTGGTCAATGTAAGGCCTATAGGTTGAATTCAGGGTATTTGGGAAGAGATTTGAGCAGGGTTTGGCCAATCCAAATGGATTTGGAGTTGTGAAATTAAGAGAAGGGGAAGTACCCCTTTATAATAGAGGTGAGGGGCACTTTAGGAGAAGCTTGAAATATTATTTTATTATAAATTAATTTTCACTTTATAATTGCTGAAAATGGATTTATTTCAAGGATAAGGTGGCTATGGGTCTAAATACTCTCAATAAATAGGTTGTAGATAAGTTTAGGTCACCATATTAACCTTATCTTTTAGATTTAACTCTTAGTTAAATAGTTTATCTTTTACCATGTATTCTTGTATTTTTATATTACATGGTTATTAAACATACAACAAAAGCCAAGAGAACCCCATGTGGTTAATTAATGGAATATATATCATTATATAAGTCTTTTGGCCGAAATTTATATTTTTAGGACTGTTATATAATTTAATAAAATAGTAATTGTTTTAAAAAATGATTTATGTCAATTTTGACACTATTTAGTATTTGGTTTTTTTGAAAGTCATAAAAACTTTATCACTTCAAAAAATTTATTTAATAAACCCTAACTTGTCATATTAACCTAAAATTGTTTTTTAATTCATCAAAATTCTCAATTTATATTTATTTTAATATTTATAATATCAATTATTTTAATCTTTCATTAATAAGGTAATTACTACATCATCATTGTGTCATAAATAAATTTAATTATTTAATGTCTATAAATTAATAATAAAATACCATGATGTAGGAAATATTTTTATATTTATAATGAATATTTATAGTTTAATTTATCTTATGTATAACCCTATATTAAAAATGGATTAGTTATTAAAATTTCAATTTAACACTTTTTACTCTTCTTTAAATAAAATAATAATAAAAGTCCTAATCTAACCCATGTGGAAAAAAGGATCATATTTTAATCCTAAGGATTATTTTTGTCAAAATTAACTTATCCAATAGAATTAGTACATGTGTTGGGGTAATTATAATATCTTTTTTACCTTTAATTTCCCTATTTACTTTTAACCGTGGTAAATAAAATTCAAAAGTTACTATTCACCTAAAATTATTTTCATCCAATTGAACAACATTTTACTTTCTAATATCAATCGTGCATCTCAGATTCTTGAAATTCAATTCATAGAAGTGGTAAAATTATGTTTTATGAAAATTTACAAATGTGCCTAGAATGTGCGTAATAGGCATAAAAATGTTCAATAAAATTTTATATGTCTAATATTATTATAAAATGACTCCAATGAATTACATTGGTCTAATATAGGTATTATGCATCATTTTTTACTTTAAAATAAATTAAAACAAAATAATAATTATTTAAATAAAAGTCGGTTTTAAACAATAAAGTAGTGTTTTTCACTATTCATCAAAAATGGAATGTTTTCAGAAAAATACTAAAAATTCACAAGAAGATAATTTTGATATTTAAAATTCAAAATTTATGTCTATTTTACAAAATTCAAAACATATAAGTTGAATTAATTATTATAAAATTAATTCCCGTTGTCAAAACCAAAAAACAGGTTTTTAAAAAGTAAAAACTATTAAAAGATTAACATGTGTTTATGTCCAATTTAAATTTGAAATTAATTATAATGACCTAAATTATATTAAAAAATAAAAATATAATATAATTATAATTTTAAACCACTCAAATTATAATTTAACACTATATGTTATTTCGATTAAAGATTTTTTTTTAATTAAAATTAAGTATTTTTCACTCTTTATCAAAATATGAAAGAAATCAGAAAAGTAAAAAAAATTCTCCGCACTAAATTTTTATTTCCCGATTATAAATAAGAATTTTATTTCATTAAATTGAATATATAAGAGTGTCAAATATTATATTTAAAAAGGGTTCTCCATTAAAAGGCGGAAAAACAATATTTTTTTAAAAATACTTCTATTATCTGAAAAATGGAATTCTTCCTTATATTATGTCTAAGAAACACAAAATATGAATTTTAAAATTATATATGATATATATAAAATTAAAAATGTGGTAAATAATCTTCGTACCCACTTTTAAAGTGGCTAGTTTGATAGGTCATGATGCGCTTGAACTTGGTGTTGCATCTAACACAAGATGTTGAACTACATTAAAGAGATAACATACTATGAAATCTAGGGTTTTTACATTCTCCCCTCCTTCAATATATTTATTCCTCATAGTTTTAAATTTTTATTCACAAATAAAAGGATTAAAAAATAAAATACTTTTTTGGAAAACCCACATCGAAAATAGGGTAAATAAAATTTTTTCTTAATAAGAGGGAAAGGGAAATGAAAAGGTCGCGCCCAAATTAGGTTTTCAAATAAAAGAACACTGGTGGAAATTATAGACACATAATTAGAGGAAAAATTTAAAAATTTATAAGGAATGATTGGGGTCATCAATCACAAACAAGTGAACAATAAATGGAAAACTGAGGGCTTTAAAGCCATAAATTTATGATGAGTTAAAATATTATCGGCTCAAAAAAACATAAGTTATTAGGATAACACATTTTTTGTTTTGAGATCCTTTACCTAATGTTTAAGAATTAATTTCTTCATATAATAAGAAAAGAAGGAATACTTGACAAATAGAGTACTATCCATTAACAAATTTCTAACACAAACTCATATTTGACTCCAAAAGGCAATAGAACTCAAAAATATTATATTTATCCAAATCGTATAGGGTTCCAAAAAAATGAATTTATAATTCATCTATCTTAACTTTTAAAAACTACATTATATAATCCTAGACATCACGTAGTCTAGTGGTAGGTGATTCACCCTTTTTACCATTCGGTTGCTGGTTCAAGTCTCGCAGCCTTGCCAGATGCGATGGGTTGTCGCCCAACCTTCGAGTTTTCCTTTTAATAAAAATCCGAAAATAATCTTAAGAACTATTTTAACCTTAGATAATATTATCCAATTTCTATCCTAAACAATTCTAACCTTTAGAATTATCCAAAAACATCTGTCTAAACTCATATTCCAAAAATTTATAAGGAAGCTAAAAACAACATAATGAAAATCTCTTTTATCATTTAACAACATTTGAATAACTTCATCATGTATTCTATTACAACATGGTAACAACCAAAATTACCCTAAAACCTTGTTTGGAAGGGTATTTACTTCATTATTCCATCTAAAAACATAGAATACTGACTATATTCCTTAAATTCAAAAATGTGGTAATCTACAACAATGATCGAATAAACAAACCATTAATTAGTTCTAAGGTAGTCAATAATATCCATTATACATTATCCAACTCAGTTATCTCAAATTCCAAAATCATTACCTCAGCCTCATGACTATTTTAATGTTTAACATTCTCACAACCATATATTTTAAAAAAAGTTTAACCTGCTATTGAGTCACTTTTTTTAGTAACACACAATCTTAAATCCTTAACGATATAGTACTGCAGTACAATCCTTATTTATTTCTAAAATTTATATAACCTGTACATCATTGATACAACACTAAAATAACATAAATCTTCCATCCAAAAACACAGATACATTAATTATTCCACATCGACCATAGTAACAACTTATGCTTGACCTTGACCCATTTGATTATTCTGAGCTATATTTCCCTGACACTTATGACGTTTATTTGCATATTTCCCATTTCACTACAATTGAAACACTAAATATTAGTCTTTTCATTATTCCCTTTGCATTATTTTTCCTGATAAACCATTTCTCTACACTTATAACAAACACCCAGTCCTTTCAAGAACCTCCTAGTATGATTATTTCCTCAGTTATCACATATGGGAAAATCCTAATTCCCATTCTTCCATTTATCCAACTTTTTCTTTACCATCCTCTTCTTCTCTGGCTTCCCTTCAAATCCATTGGACTTAGATAATTATTTACTTATCTTATTAACACATAATATTATTTACTCATATGATGAGAATACATGTGAGGATATTTCACTTCGAAATGTTGTCTTAAGACCATGAACGATATGATCCTTCTTACTATTTTGATCATGTGTATTGTTGGAGTTCTCTTTCCTACTACGGGAACCATTTCTAAAAATGGAATAAACTAGGTTAGTTTATGAATCACAATGCATAATTCCAAAATTGTAAAATACTTAATGTAAATTGAAATGTTTATACCTATAATGCATAATCATAAAAACTGTTTTTTTAGAAAGTATTTACTCATAAATCCTTCATAATGGTTTTTAATGAAAATGTGAATTATCCTAAGCAAATCCCCTGGTGGGTTGTAACCAATAGTGAAGCATGGACCATTTTTTTGAACTTTTTCTCATTCGAATCTAGATCATAGCGGTGTTTTCAGGTTTTACCCCAAGGTATATCTAGGCCAAAGCCAACTCTACCTTCTCATATCTAGATAGGGATGTATTTCTTAGAAAATTCACAAAATCTCTACATTACAAAAATTCATGGAAGTTCTTCTATACTAATCCTCAAAGATCATCTTAGGGTAATGTTCTCTAATCATAGTTTTTCTAAATCTAGTTTCCAAGATTTTTTACTAAACTTCTTTTGATACCAATTGTAACACCCCGACCCTAGTTACCGAGAGTCAGTGCATTATTATATAACATTTTCATGATCACAAGGGATCAAATTCTGAAAGACTGATCAACATATTATCCTTGGAAGTACTAAGTAAATACATAATTTTTACATTACATTATGAATTTGAAAAACAAAAACATTGTTTCCCCTTTTAACTCACTCATATCCCATATCTTATCCCTATAGGTCAGTCATAATATATTTCTTCACGCCATGGGAAAAATAAAACATTGAAAGGGGTGAGCTTAGATGCTCAGTAAGGATAACAATATAGCTGAAACATTCATAAATAAGCATAAAATTTTAAGGCAATGTATAAGAATTATAAAAAATCTTTTTAAATATAAACTTCAGTATGATATGGAAAATAAAAATCATTATAATTCCATTTAATTATTCACATCCATATTCTACTAGTCAAATAATCACATGTAATATAAATAGCTTATTTCATAATGATGGAATGCATAATGCTAGACATCAAAACCACATATTCAAGACCTCATGCCAAGAAAACAAATAAGATTTTATCCAAGCCTTGTTCCAAGACACTGGATTGTCTCATAAGAACTACTGATGAATTGAGTTTCTATAGTGGGAAACACCCGTCACTTACTAAGCCCAATGCATTCCTCATATGAAAAGGTTGAAACATAATATAAACATTCGTATTAAAAATATCATAATAAATGTTAATAACTTAACCATAAACCATGAATGGTAAAAAAATAGAACATCCATAGTCAAACATATCACAAAACCTTCAATACAATTTGGAAGATGTTTTCATAATAAATCAACTTCAAACAAAAGTAAAATCCATCAAAGGATGTTGATATAGACGAAATAAAAACTATTTCAGAGAAATATCTCTTTCTGCTTTAGATTAATTTAAATGTATCATAATTATAAAAAAATTATTTTGAATCTATTCTTATAATATAATATGGGAAGCTTATAAGGTGTTATAGCGGTGGAAAATAGTCACACCCTCTGTATAAGTTAAAAAACATTCTTTCTTTAATTTTTCGAAAAGGTAATAGTGTACCTTTTTTCAAAAGCGACGGAATGATTCCTTTCAAACCATTTAATAAAAAGTCAAACAAGGGTATAAATTACTTCAACTCATAGTTTAGTAAATAGTAAAAATGTTTTTAAATACATTTTTAAGAAACACGAATGTGGATGACAAATAATATCCTAGTAGATACTTACGTATAAACAACCTCGAGTAATAAATCGATTGTAAAAATAACCCTTACCTTGAAATTGTCCATAGTCTAGGGTACGTTAAACTAATGTATAATAGAGAAATCATTGTTATTAAATTATAAAAGGACCACATACATAAATATGACATCATATATGATCTTATAATTTTTATTTGTTAATAATATTTCACTAGTATCATTATTCCGGATGTTAACTAGTTTGTTTTCCATTATATGTTTTGTTATGTATGTCATGTTTGTTATGGATAAGATATATTTTATTCATACCTAGAATGATATTAAATTCTCAAACATTATTTTATATTATAAAATTAAAATTATTCTTGAATGGTTACGATAGGGAATGAATCCCATCTCATTCGTGGAGACGGTATTCTATACATACACACGAGCGATAATATCATTATATTTATGATGAAATAATTATAATTAGATGATATATTACATATAAATAATCTTCAAAATGTTATATTTTTTATTTACATCAATTATACTCATTGTTATACCCATCCAAATAATGAATTGTTGAATAACAAACTACACCACGACGTGGCGACGGTAAGCCGTACGTACACACGTATGGTGACTTTGTCATTCATAGGATGGATAGAATAATGAATATAGTTATACCAAATTTATAATAACATCATAGTATATAGAAGGTAATGGGGTTATTGTTTTGGTGTGGAAAAAATTAAAGAGGAAGTGGAAGAAAAAAAGAACTTTGAATGATGTGATGAAATTATTACCTCTTCTTCGGGTGCTTCCTATTGATTTGATCAAAAGGGCTCCGTATGTTGGATTTATGATAAAATTAAGGCATGTAGGTTGAAGTTATAGTAGTTGGTATGATATTTGAGTACTTGTTGGCCGATCCAAATGGATTTAGAGATGTGAAATTCATATAATGGGAAGTACCCTTTTATAAGAGAGGTGAGGGGCACTTTAAGAAAATCTTGAAATATTATTTTATTATAAAATCATTTTCGTTTTCTAATGGATCCAATTGGATTTATTTCGATGAAAAGGCAGGTATGGGTCTAAATCCTCTCAAAAAATATGTTTTAGAGAAGTTTAGTTCAACATATTATCCTTGTCTTTTAGATTTAACTCTTAGTTAAATAGTTTAACTTTTACCATGTCTTCCTGAATTTCTGTATTACATGGTTAATAAACTTACTGTAAAAATCCTAGAAAACCCCAAGTGGTTCATTAATGATGTATCTATAATTATAAAATACTTTAAATTAAACCTTATATTTTTAGGACTATTATATAATTTAATAGAACATTATTTTTTTAAACTCATTTATGTCAATTTTGAAACTATTTTGTATTTGGTTTTATGGAAAGTCTTAAAAAATTTATCAGTTCAGAAACAATTTATTTAATCAACCCTAACAAGTCCTATTAACCAATTAAATTCTTGGAATTCATCAAAAGTCTCTATTTACATTTATTTTAATATTTATAATATCAATTATTTTAATCGTTCATTAATAAAGTAATTACTACATCATCATTGTGTCATAAATATATTTAATTATTTAATGTCTAAAAATTATAAATAAAATACCATGATGTATGAAATATATTTATCATTTTCAATAATATTTATATTCTCATTTATCTTATGTATAAACCCATATTAAAAATTGTTTAGCTATTAAAATTTGAATTTAACACTTTTAACTCTTCTTTAAATAAAATAATAATAAATGTCTTAATCTAATCCAGGTGGATCAAAAATGATAATATTTTATTACTAAGTTTTATTTTTTTAGAAATAAACTTATCCAATAGAATTAAAACATGTTTTGGAATAATTATAATATCATTTTTACCTTTAATTGCCCTATTTACTTTTAACCGTGGTAAATAAAATTCAATAGTTACTAGTCACCAAAAATTATTTTCATCCAATTGAACCAAATTTTACTTATTGATATCAACTTTGTTTTTCGTATTTTTGAAATTAAATTCATATAAGTGTTAAAATTACATTTTATGAAAATTTGCAAATGTGCCATGAAGGTGGGTAATATACGTTAAAGAAGTTCAATAAAATTTTATATGTGTAATATTATTCTAAAATGACACCAATGAATTACATTAGACTAATATAGGTATTATGTATATATTTTTACATTAAAATAAATTTAAATAAAATAATAATTATTTAAATAAATTTCAGTTTTTAACAATAACAGGGAGTTTTTCAGTATTCATAAAAAATTGAAAGTTTTCAGAAAAATACCAAAAATTCACCGTAACGTAATTTTGATATTATGAATTAAAAAATTAAGTTTATTTTACCAAATTCAAAACATATAAGTTTCATTAATTATTTGAAAATTAATTCCCGTTGTCAAAACCAAAATGCAGGAGTTTAAAAAGTAAAAACTATCTAAAGATTGACATGCGTTTTTGTCCAATTTAAATGTTAAATTACATATTATGACCTAAATTATATTAAATTATAAAAATATTATCTCATTTTACTTTTAAACAACTCTAATTCATAATTTAACACAATAAATTATTTCTATTAAAAAAGTTTTTTTCAATTAAAATTTAGTATTTTTCACTTTTCATCAAAATATGAAAGTTATCTAAAATGCACCAAAAATTTATTCAAACTAAATTTTTATGTACCTATTCTAAAGAAGAATCTTATTTCAGTAAATTGAATATATAAGATTGTCAAATATTAAATATAAAGAGGATTTTATATTAAATAGTGTAAAAACTACATTTTAAAAAAAATTCTTTTATCTAAAAAAATGAATTTGTCCTTATATGTTTTCTAAGAAACAAAAACATTTTATAGTTAAAATTATATAGGATACATATAAAATTCAAAATGTGGTTAATACTCTACATACCCACTTTTAAAACAGCGAGATTGATAGGTCGTGATGTCCTTGAAATTGTTTTTTGTGTAGCACAACCTATTGAATTACTTTAAATAGTTAACGTACTATGAAATATTGGGGAATTATAATTACAAATATCTAGTGTTGTTGTTTGGTATGACTACATCTCATTAGTTAGATATTCCATGAGTCTCTCAACACTTTTGTGGTTGTGTTCACAGATGAAATTTTGGTTTATTTGAGATCTGTGTGAGAGCACGAGCATCATTTGTGTTTAGTTCTAGAAATTATGAGGATTCATCATCTACTTGAAAAGATTTCAAAATGAAATTTTTGTATTCAAGAATTAATGTTTATTGGGAAGATGATTTCTGATCATGGCATATCAGTTGATCCTGATAAGGTTAAGGTAGTATTTTCATGGGAAGAACCACGTAACATCTTTCAGATTCAATGCTTCCTTGAACTTTTTGGATATTATCAATAGTTTGTCACAGATTTCTAAAAGTTTGTGTCACCTTTGACTACTCTTAATAATAAATGGGTGAAATTCACATGGGATACAAATTATTAATCTTGTTTCGGATAGGTGAATCAACTTCTGACATCGACTCATATTCTGATTTTACTTGATACCGATAAGGGATATGTAGTTTTCTATGATGATTCTTATGCCAGTTTGGGTTTCATGATCATGCGAGATGATCATGTTGTTTCGTACGGATATCTCCATTTTCAACTACATAAGAATAATTACCCCACTAATGATTTCATGTTTTTCATAGTAATACATCCACATAAGTTTTGATGGAACTAACTTTTTTGGGAGAGTTTCACAGTCTTTTATAACCATAAGAGTCTGAGTTATATATTTTCTCAGAAATAATTGAATATCAAATAGAGGTAGTGTGTGGAATTATTTTAGACATTTGACTTAGAAATCACCTACACCTCAAAGAAGGATAATTTCATTTCATACTATCTTTGAAATAAATTTCCATTATAGGATATTCTAGAATCAAATAAAAAGTGGAGCCTTATTGGACTCTTCACTCAGTTGCACCTAGATGCTCTGTAGGATGTTTCTAGTATGATTCAAGTCATTTTTCATTTATCATCACCTCTCATTGTGTCTATTCTACAAGAATAGTATAAGGATGAATGGTTTAATAGAATTTATAAAAACTATATATGGAGGGGATACCATTTTTGGTTGGTCTCTCTTTTTATATTGTATTCTCTATTTTGGGGATCTGTTTGTTTTCTCCACATTGGTGAGGAGTTTAGTTTTTTTACTATCATAGTTTTTCATGGTCCATTCACCAGGGAACTATGAATATGTTTTATGCCATGATACAGTGATTCCAATGTCTATGTATGAAGCCTCCCGTTGTAAATAACGTTTCCCACTGTTACACATGCCAGCAGATAAAGGAAAATCATCTTCAACCCTCTGTTTTTCTCCATCGTCTTCTGGTTATGGTTTGTATATGGGATGAGGTATCCATAGACTTTGTTTCTGTATTACAATGGGAACTTTAAGGGAGGAATGGTATCAGGGTTCTGATTGATTTTTTGACGAATTTGTATAACTTCTTTTGGATTAGGGACATGACAAAAGTTCAATCTATGGGTAAGTTATATATATAAGAAATTTGGAGGTTACTTGGGTTTCCTTCTGCCATTGTTTTTGATAGGGACCCTAGGTTTATTTCAAGGTTCTAAAGAATTATCTGAGAGTCAATGAGGACTTATTCCAGGTTAAGTACAACTTATCATCTATATAAAGGTAGCCAAATAGAGATTGCAATTCATATCTAAGAGGATATGCTCCTTGCATAAATCTATGATTTTAGTTGATCAAGGGATAGACATCAGGGATTGGTTAAGTTTTATTATAACCATAGTTATCATTCATCAATCTGAATGGATCGTTTCGATGCACTGTATGGTCTCTCATGAAGATCACATCTTTATTGGGAGGAGGTGGGTGAAGCTCCTTTTTGGGGAAAGTATCATTTAGGATATATATGTGAGTATTTTGGATATACATCAGCGTCTGATTACATATCATAAACAAAATAAAAATTATGTAGATCAATAGTTTCATCCTTTAGAGTTTTTCACTAGTGGTTGGGTTTTTGTGAATGTCTCTTCTCGGTGGCTTAACTATGAGTCGAGAAAATAGGGTAATTTGGATTTGAGATATATAGGATATATTGAGTTCACTAAAAATCATGGGTGGGTTGCTTATCAATTGGAAATTTCTTGTTTATTTGAAAAGAATTCATGATATTTTCAACATATTAATGTTTAGTAAATGCCATCCTATTCCATCTCACATTTTTAGTAAAGAAGATATCGAGTTAGATCTATACATTTTAGTTTTGTAGTGACCAACCAAGATCGACAAATCATAAGTGAAAGTATTGAATTGAATATTGGTTTTGTTTGTCATAGTTTTATGGCATCATAGATTAGATTCTCATGAGTCTTGGGAGAGCGAGTCATTGATGAAGGAGTAGTGGACTCACTTCCTTTTCATACATCATTCTTCAAATTAACTTCTTAGGGATGAAAAGTCTTATGGTGGATAGTTTGTAACATATTGTTACCAAAATTAAATTAATCATCATCTCGCTTTTCATTTTCCTCTTACATTGGATGAATTTCGAGACATGTGAGGATGGAGATCATTTTATAGGGGAAATGACCTAAAATTCAAGTATTTATGTTTCTTTTAATTAATGTAGTGTGTGAAAAATGTGTTAAATTTATTTTGTGGTTGTCCATGAGTTCATAAAACATTGGAGTTCTTCTCGGTTTTTCAAGAGAATTTGGTTGATTCACTACCTGCAGGAGAACCACATGCAATTTAGACTTCACATGTTGTGTAATGGTTTCTAGTTAGATTTCATGAGTTTGTTTTAGGGAATTAAAATATTACATGTTATGAGAAGTTTACACATTGTGAAAAATATATTCATGTCATGTAATGGGTGTCGAGAAGATGTTGAGAACTTGTATAATCCATGAAGGGTTTTCACAGTATGAAAATATTATATTTTGTTTCATGTTAAAATCTCTATTTTTTATATGAGGTGATGTGTTTTTTGATATTTTTTGTTTCGTGGATTACAAAATGAGAAATGGGGTTACATACCATGTAATTCTCAATATTTTTTCTTTTAAGGCCCTACACGGCTTATTAATTTTCATTTGGCCACTGTTTTCTTCCCTCATGACCTAGGACCCCTACTAGGAAATTTTGGTGACCTAAAATCCTTCCATATCATTTCATTCAGAGATCGATCATCATTTTGGTTGCAGTGTATTTAATCATGTGAGTATTCCTTATATTTCTTCATTATTGTTTATCGGGGAAGCACCATTTTGTTGTGATTTGAATCCATTGATCTGTGATGATAATCTTTTTTTATCCTTTCTATATCTTTTATGGGATATTCCTTTGGAGGATAACCCTCTTATGTTGATCGTGGTGTGACATGTCGGTTTATTCCAGGTATGTTGTGTTTTGTCCTCTCTACCGACCACTTTTATTGTGGAGTAGATTCTGAGATTTGAGGATTGATTCTAGGACCTTTATTGTTATAATTGAATTCTTACTTATTGATAGATTCTATTGTGGGAATGTGAAACCCAAGTTTTAGGTAGGTGGTTCCATCTCTAGCCTACATTGGATGAACTTCATTACTCAATTTTTGTAAAATTGTTTTATAAAAGAAATGTCTGGATTTATTGTTTATTTATGTGTGGGTAAATGGGTTTTTGATAAAATATGGGTTTTTCGTTAATTTGGTAAAATAAAATTTATTTTCAAATCATTTTGAAATGGATTTTTCAAATGGTTTTCTATGAAATATTTTGATATAATGGTCTATAAAATAGATCTCAAGGGAATCCTTAGTTACATTAGTGGAAGGTGCATCTTAGGTATCATTACCAGTAGTGTTTCATAAGCATATGTTATAAGAAAATGAGTGTGCAATAGTCATTGATTATGGTATGAGTTCTATGATAGCATTACCAATAGTGATCCTTGCTGTAATGATACTTGGGATTCCAATTTGTATTGGATTTGATATGATATGTGATGCATGCATTGATTTGATTTTATTATTTGTATGTATAATAAATGGTCTGAAATTGTTTTAGCTGGGTTATTTTGGTAATGTTAAAACGGCGGTAATTAAATGTTTTCCGATGATTTTGATAAAACAAATTAACTATTCATCATGCTTTATTTGCGTTAATGATAATCATGTGCATATTGTTGTATAGAGACATTTTATGTAACACATCTATGGGGTCCTACAAAACTTGTTATCTCACACCCTTTACACCCCTTCAATGGTTCATAGACCTTTGTATGTATTTTGATGAAGTTAATGGAAGGGAACTGCAATGAGGCAGCGAAGTTTCGGTCAGCCTAGTTTGGGTAGCATATGGTGGAATAGTGAGAGTTCACCACCCTATCATAATAAGTGGTATATTAAATAATTTATTTGTCCTTTGATGTTGTACATATTCATTGGGATGTTCAAACAGCTTCTGATTTGTATCATTTCTTCTTTCTTATTTCATTTGTGGAATATATTTATCTATTTCACTATGTCTCTCCATTTTTTACATATATATGCCATTTTCTTTTTCGATGTATGGTAAAATCATTTCACCTAGTTGTATTTTGATGCCCGAGGTTCTATCTCTATCCCATGGGGATCGAGAACACCCTTTGGGATTGTGGAAATATCGAACAGTTACTAGTTTGGGAGGGTGTCTGGGTAGGGCTCACCACATGCATCCTAAAATGGATTCAAAAATTAATAGAGAGGGTATGTAGAGAATAAAACATATTCTGACCCTCTAGTGAACCATATTCTTCATTATGTGGTCATTAGAACCACATAATCTCTGGGTTGGGTAGGGGAGTGATAAACAGATCGGGCAGTGGATCATGCTTAGGGGTTCACTAATAAATATCCACATATTTTCCTTAGAGAACAAGGATATAAAAAACCCATAGAATGGATGGAAAACATTTAAAAAATATTTTTCTTCCCTAAAAACCCTATGATATCCAAAAAACAACTTATATAGTGCATGGATCAAGTTATAGACTGTGGTAATCCATCTTACAGGAAAAAATGAATATAGATATCACCTCGGCCTAGTTCGTGTTTATTTTCATCCATAATTTTTACCTAGAAAATGTGAGTATGGTGAAGGAAATATTTTTCATGACTCTAGAGTAGGTTATTCATTTCGTGACGGAGTATGCCTCCATATTTTAAAATATAGTTCACATTTACCTCTAGCTCCTCATGAATGATTATCTGAAGGCTTGATAATTTAAGATGGTATTGAGACCTGAGGTTTGATTGAGTAATATTATTTTATGACTCCTAAAATATACTAATGTGGTTGAAAAAGAATTGATGGATAAGATGGATATGGAAGGGATGACTGGTTTGTGTGGTGCCAACATTGCTATAAGAGGATGTTATGGTGCTTTAATTGGTCAGAAGAAAAAGCATCTGAACTCTCACTGAGGTGCAGTGGGAGTGTGGAATGTCCTTTTACTTCTAGTCGCAAGTCATCATTGGGGTGTAAGTTGGTGGTTTGATTCCAATATAGGACGATGGGGCACACTAAATCAAACTACCAAGTAACTCCCATGGCAATCCCTCAATGTGGGTGGTCATGCCATTTACAGTTATTTTGTGAGAAACAATATTAGAGTAGTATGGTTGGATATTATTATAGCATAGGATCATAGGTTTATGTAGATGCATATAAGTGTGCAGGATATAATCATCAGGTGAAGGGGGATTCTCATCTAGTCAAGAACACTCATAGCATGCCTAAATCTAGGCGCTTATATATGGTTAGTAGAGTTCTTGATAGATCTAATGTTGGGCTAGTGATAGTTATAGGTATGGTGTTTATTTCTTTTTTTAATTCCTTGGATTTATTTTATATTTGTGTATAATATTCATTTATTTCATATAAATTTATTTATTCATTGTGATTGTGATTTTATTTTATTTTTTATGGATATTTCCTCTCATTTGGGAATGTAGAAGGACTAAGGCTTCAATTTCCCTATGTATCGTGTGGTAATTATTGATGTGGAGGTTGTTTGGAACATTATAGTTCTTTTTCAAGAAATATTTGGTCTTATTTTTTGTATATATTAGATATTTTTATATAACGTTTAGATTGTATATTTTTTATGGAATTTTTGGTTCCTTTCTTCAGATAGAAGCACTCAGATTTTCTAGGATGATTGGGATATGCGATCATGTAAGGAAGGAATTACTATTCCTAATTTTGGATATAGTTCAGGTAAAAAATTCCATTTTTATTTCAAATGTTGTTAAATTATTTTATATGGTCAATAGTTTATAGAGGTGGATAGGTATCCTGAGGTATTTCTTGGTGATTTCTATCGGTTACCACACTAAATGGGTGTATGGTTCTCTATCAATCTACTCCTAGGGATTTTCCCCATTTCCTTGAAATAATATTAAATAGATCCCAAAAAATACAAGGTCCAATTATAAGACCTCATGGGAGTGTCATCATGGGAATCATTGATTATATTATAAAGAATGTAGATGGAAGTCTTCAACTTTGCATTGATTCCAGGAAGCTCAATCTGGTGACTATTATAAATATGTACACATTTCCTAAAATTGATGATCTTTTTGAGAAAATCAAGGGAGTGAGGATGCTTTCAAAGATTGAGCTTATATTAAGATATCACTAGCTATTAATGAAGGAATAAGATAGTCCTAAGACCCCTCTCAGGAGTAGGTATGGTATTTATGAGCAAATATTTATACTACTTGGACTTACTAATGCCCGTGATATTTTCATGGGTTTTATGAAATGTGTCTTCCACTGGTATCTCAACACATTTTTTGTGGTTTTCATGAATAAAAGCATGGTTTACTCCAAGATAAAATAGGACTCAAATGACCATATAGACATTGTTTTTGGGACATTAAAGAATCATTTATTATATGTGAAGATGATTAAATGTTAATTTTCGATATAATAATTGAATTTATGAGAAATGTGGTATATTAGAAAGGAATTTCTAGAAACCCTGAGAAGTTATAAGTGGTAATTTCATGGAAAATACCTAATAATATCTTCAAGATTATGATCATTTTATGCTTAGATATATATTATTAGAAATTTATTTTGGACTTCTCCATGTTAGTATATTTTTAACAAACTTGACTTAAAAGGGAGTGATATTTAATTGGGGTTATAATTTTTGTATATAGTTTGAATATATGAAGGCCTAGTAAACATAAAAACTTTTTTTTAATCCTTCTTAAGCTGGGAATGGGAAACTAGATGTATTTTGATGCCTTGGGTATGGGTTTGTGGTGTATTATGATGTAACATGATCATGATATGAAATATAGATCTCATCCATTATACCATCATGAATAGGATTACCCCAACCATGACTTAAACTATATAGTAGTGATGCATGATTTGAAGACCTGTTGACACTATATCTTTAGGTAGAGGTTTATTGTATATTATGATAATATAAGTTTGACGTACATATTCGCCCAGAATGATTTGAATATCTGGCAGAGTTTTTGGGTGGAATGTCTCCATACCATTGATTTTGATTTATCCTAAACCCCTGGTAAAGGGAATGTGGTGGTTGACACCATGAGTTTGGTGGTTCTTGCTTGGTTAGTGAAAGAATCAGAGGAGGGGTGTAATTTTATGAGTTTATTTTACAACATGCTGATGGATGTTAAGGATGAGGATGATCGAGTTCTCTTGGATAGTGTGAAAGCCAAACCCTACATATATGATCATATTTGTATAGAGTATGTATATAATCATGATTGTAAGTGTATTAGAGGATTTATAAATGGTGGAAATACCTTACATGATTAGTCTCAGTCTCTCAATGGTTCCATTAGTTTCAAAATGATGTTTGTGGTTCTCTTGACCATGAGGATGAAGGTGATGATGGGTGGGAACCATTCTATTTGGGATGATCACCCTAGATTGAACATGTTGTTTTTGATTTCAATACCAGTATTGGTGGCATGAGATAAATCAGGTGGTTCTTATTGATTTTTTGTCTCGAGGCTTTATGATTTAGAGTTTATTCATTATATTTTTTCACACCCATTTTATGGAATTTGTTGTGTATTTAAATCTAAAATGAATATTTTAGTCATTAATTATAGAGTTTTTATAAATTGGTTGTTTAAATATTAAATTTTTTAATTTTCTATTTAATTTATTAATATTATGTTTGAATTAATATTTATTTCATTGTTTTATTATTTATTTTCTAAATTTCATTTTCTATTTTAAAGGACCATTTCAATTGTCAATTTTATGCATTTAAAGTAATTTTTAGAGATTAGTAATTTAATCTTTAGTTTTTATGTTCTGGTTAATTTTTAATTTTTGAAAATTTAATTAAATATCATTTTTAATGAATGTTGGTTTAATTATATTCTTGATTCTTTAATTTTTATTTTATTTCATCTTGAAAATTTAATGTAACTATGTTTACCTTCATAGATTTATCATATTTTATTTTATTTTATCCTTTTTAGAAATTCTTTATTTTCCCATGTATCCAATTTCAAAAGAAGATCCATGTAATAAATTTAGGGGTCTTCTACATAGGGGATTCCATATTCCAAATTCACACACCCAAATTTATTTGTAGTGGATTTTTTGGGTACCTAGGTATCTAAAGTTGGATAACCCACGTCATAATTGTTTTAGAACCGCCTATATCTGAAATTTCACCGGGATCCAAATTGAGTACAGCTTCCCAAATAAGAACCTAGAACTTGATTTCATGATGAATTGGAGCCATGGTCCATCAAAGAAACTTCAGAATGATACTAGGTGATTGAGAAAAAAAAGACTGAGTGCGTTTTAGGAAGATTAAGGCAGCCATTGAATCTGTGCTTGAAGTCGAAACCTATGAACCTTGTGTGCTCCTTAAATGATTTTATGTACTCTGGTGATGCCGATATATCCAAATGGAACATGATTTAATGATGTAAATATTCAAATCTCCAATGAAACTGATCTCAAATGCATGTTTGATTTGGAAGGAAGATGAGTATCCAAATGTGACATGTTGATACCAACTGAGGCCGATGCCATTTCGAGTAAGTTGAATATGTGGGGCACTCCTATTTAGGGATTGTTTTTGGTGGAATTTTTTGTCAACAATAGACTCTTTGGTTTCCAATCTCCTTTGGTGGGCAGTCAAGGCGAATAGGAAACCGACGCGGTGGACAATATCCTTCATTGAAGCAATCGTCCACAAGGAATAATCTTCATGGGTAGATGATATACCCATACCGACCAGAGAAATTTATGTTTTTTGATTCCTATATTTAATGGGATAAAATCCCATGATCTGGATGTTGTGTGTATTTGTCTGATCCACCATGTTTTATCTGGAGAAAAATATAGTAACTATACCCCTTCTCCCATGGATGTAGGTCATCCGACCAAACCATTATATCCAAGCATTTTTTCATTTTCTTCCATTTTTTGTTTTTTTCATTACCACACACCTCTAGTTTACCCTCACAAGTGGTATCAGAGGGATCTGGTGCTAGGTATTTTGAAATGATAGAGTGAAAGTGATTTTTCTAATGACTATGAAAATTAAGTCTATTGGAAAATTTCCTCGAGGTTTAATATATGAAGAGGACAAAAGGACGATTCCAACAGTGCAGGCAGTATCAGAAAACAAGGTGAAACATTCCCAGTAGGATCAGTTAAAGTTATGGTCAAACTGAGGTACTATAGTACCTCCTTGCTGGAAAAGAAGGTACTATACCAGTGCCGGTAAAATTTCTTGGTGAGATTACAATATCTTCTCTAATGTGACACGTTAGTGCCACATCATCAGATGATCTTGTAAGTTGACACTGTTTTGGTCATATCTTATTCAATCGGTGTCTAATTTTTACAATCCAGAAGTAGTTTCCCACTATTTATACCATTCCAAAGGCGTCTTTATAATTTTTCATTAAAAATTCACACTCTATCAAGTGGTACTGAAGGGGTAAAACGTTGAAGGTGGTGATCATTTTTTATGATAACGATGATGGCTAGTAGTGGTGCGCTGCAAAAATATGATATTGAGAAGTTTGAGGGTCGAAACAATTTTGGCTTGTGGAAAACCATATTGAATGATATTCTTGTGTGGTAGGGTATCATCAAACCATTGATCAGAGAAAATCCCTAGAGAGCCAGTGAAAATGATTGGGAATAGATTAAGATGTGGTTCATCAGCACAATTCATCTCTATCTGAGGAACGATATTAAATACTCAGTGACGGACAAGACCTCACTGAAGGATAACTGGAAGAAGTTGTAGTAGTGATATGTGGAGAAGTCTCTCACCAACAAATTATTCTTAATGAATAAATTATACCAGTTTCTATTGGATGAGGGAACAAATTTATTGAATCACACCAACAAATTCAACAAGATATTGACGCAATTATTGGGGATCGGTGTTAGGGTTGGAGACAAATAAAACAAACTATTACTTTTTTCATCTCTACCAAGTTTATTTGATGGACATGTGACTGCCTTTATCATGAGGAAGAAAATATTGGAGCTATATGAGTGGATGGAGTCTCTTCATTATTCTAAGGCATTCCAAAGAACTGTGACGCATTCAGGCAAGAAAATCATGGTGATGCGAGATGATCAACATGGGAGGATCCGATATCAAAAGTCAGGAGGTAATGAATGGGGTCCAAAATCAAGGGGATGTGATCCTAGATAAATCATGTATTTCAGGTGAGAGAAAATTGGCCACTACGAATGTGATTATGAAGAATGAAAATGAAACATCACTGGGAAAGACAAAGACGGAGAGAAGGTTTAAAACATCAAATAATTATTGACAGATGATGAAGTCCTTCTAACAACAAAAAGACCGCACTCAGATATGAGAGTTGAACGGGTAGAAATGACATGTCATTACTATAAATGATATGGTAACATGAAGTGGGAATTTCATTTTATAGAAATAAATAAAGAGTGGGATCAAAATAAAAAGGATGACAGATGGGTTTTGGATTTGGGGAGCTCAGAACATATATGTATGACTAAAGGTGATTTTCATACCATTCAATAGGTGAAATATTTGTTGAGACTTAGTGATGAGTCAACATATGCATTTCAAGGAGTCAGGATGGTGAAATTGAATACACACAATAGAGTAGTATGTAAACCGGCTGATTTGAAATTCATTCTGAGGATGAGACTAAACTTACTATCATTAAGTAGGATCGATGTGAGAGGATACATGATTTACATAGAGGGTGGAGTTTTGGAAGTCTCACATGGGGATATAATTATAATTACTTGTAATGATTACTAAGGGTTTTATCATTTGATAGGGACCATTTTCAACTCGATATCGATTTAAGATAGTGGAAGTGGCATGTCATCTGGTGAGAAGAATCTTGTTTGATTTATTGATGATGTTTTCAACACCTACAAGGATACTATAGGTCTGGTGTCTACCACAAATTGGTCGTGAAGGAGAAATCTTTGGGGGAAACTCTTAATTAGTTAGTATTTTTAGGAATTTTTTGTTGGAAATGGACTCTTTGGTTGGTAGTCTCCATCTGTGGGTATTCAAGGAAAATGAGCGACCGACATGGTGGATAGCTACCTTCATTGACATAGTTGGCAACAAGGAAGTATATTCAATGGTATATGAGCTAACCATACCAATCGAAGAAATTTATGTTTTTTCTTCCTCTATTTCACTGGATCAAATACCATGATATGGATGTTGTGTGTATTTTTGCAATCCTCTGTATTTTATTAGGATAGAAATAGAGAAACTAGTCCCAACTCATGTGGATGTAGGTCATCCTAATGAACCACATAAATCCGAGATTTCTTTCCTTTTCTTCAGTTTTTGTGTGTTTTTCATTGTCAGACTCCCCCACTATGCCCTTATAGAATAATATATATTGAAGAGTACCCATGATTTCAAGAAGTCGGTACAAGTGAGATCTTTGGTTTTGGTGAAATTTATTTTCGATTTGAAGATTGAAGTTCTCCAAGCTGAGTAGACTACTTTAGAGCTTCAACACTGTTTGATCTTGGTGATCTGGTGAGGTTGACAATTAATGAAGTCTTGGCAATCCTTTTTTTGTTTTCTCTTTCTTATTGAGGTTGGTGGTCTATGTCTCTATTTTGGGAAGAACCGGGATGTTTTTATGTCAACCCAGGATCTAGTTAGAAGATTTTTTCCTATCCACGTAATTAAGTGGTTATGTTTTAAAAAATTATTCAAGGGCTGGATGAGTGTGTGATTTTAGGGTTGAGTTTCTCCCTTTTGTGGTTTTTGAGTGGATTTGATTTGTATTCCATGTTCTTGTCATAGTGTATGAGTGATATAGTTGATTAAGGAAATGATGGTGATGTTTTTCATTGAATTTATTTGTGTCTACTAGATTGAGATTTTTTGTAAATGATTGATGAAGGATGATATGGTGAGGACCTCTTCATCCATGACAGTGTTTGTTAAAATGCATTTTCTAAAAAAACTATTTTTTAAAAAGTGTAGTTATTTTTTTAATGTTTCTTAAAAAATATGTTAGGATGTTTTTCAGCATCCTAATTTATTAAAAGGTGGCAGGGAGTGTTCCTCCTTTTCTTTTAATCGACATTTATTGATGACATGACAAAGGTGGGTGGGGGTCGACCATCTTTCACATAAAATAAAGCGAATGGCGGAACCCCTACCTCCTTTATCTTAAGTACCTATGAAGGGGACCCCCCCACTCCCCGCTTTTAAATCTCCTCTATCTAGATTTCACACCCTCTCTCTCTAGAAGAATATTTCTTTGTATGTGGTGGTTTTGATGTCCTAAAAGAAGTCCCTATTTTTTTGTGAAGCAACATTTAGAGGTATTTTTTTCTCATTTAATTTAAGTTCATTTACTTATTTATTTTAATTGTGTTTGGTTAGTTCAAGATATGTTATTTATTAAGTAGTTTATTTTGTTATATATTGTTTAGAAATAATAGTTATTATTAGTAATGATTAAGTATAAATTAACTAATGAATAACTTATTATTAAATAATAATTATATATAATGATTAACTAATAATAAAAAATTAATTAATATCATATGTTTAAAAATGTATTAGAGCATGATTAAATAAATATTATGTAATTTTTAACTAATTCTTAGTTAAGGAATAAAGAATTATTAACGAATGATTAACCCCAATGGAGCAGCCTAGTGTTTGTGCCCTATGGTGGTCTTTTAGGAGGTCTCGGTTTTGGGCCTCCCCACGAGCAAATAGGTAGGATTTTGCATTTTTTTTGCCTCCCCTGACCAATGTAAAAAAAGTAGATTAATTAAGGATTACTTTTGGATTAATGAATTATTAAGTAATGATTATTGAAAGTCAAACTTATTATTAACTGATGGTTAAATAATCATTATCTAATGATTATGTGTTGATTAAATTATGATTAAATTATGATTAACAGATGATTAAGTAATGTTTATAGAGAGATTAGAGAATTTTTAAATAATGATAAATAATGACTAAATAATCATTTACTAATGACTAACTAATGAATAATGAATTATTAACAACTGATTAACTAATGATTAATGAATGAGTAAGGAAACATTAATGAATGATTTCCTAAGGATTAATCAATAATTAAATAATGAATAAAGAATTATTTACTAATGATTAACTATTGGTTAACCAATGATTAACTAATGATTAAATATTGATTAAATAATGATTAAGTATAGAATAAATAGTGATTAAAGAGTGATTAAAAATGATTAACTAATGATTAATTAATGAATAAAGAATCATTAACTAATGATTAAGTAATTATGAAATAAAAATTAATTAATGATTAAATAATGATTAAGTAATAACTAAAGAATGATTAAGTAATGATTAACAAGTTATTAACTAATGATTAACTAGTGATTAAAAAATATTTAATTAATGGTTAACTTATGATTAGTTAATTATTAACTAATCAATACAGAATGATTACAGAATGATTAATTAATGATTAACCAATGATTAATGAATGAATACTGGTTGATTAACTAATGAATAAGTAATGAATAACTAATGTTTAATCAATGATTAAAGAATGATTAAAGAATGACTAACTAATGAATAACTAATGAATTGAAATGAGGAAATACATGGGAGGAATGCCCAGAACAAAAGATAAAATTCAACACGAGACAGATCATGTTGGTTATCTTGAGACACAAGTTCATTCATATGAAGATAGAAAACAACTTGATCATTTTTTCTCAGTATTTCTAGTAGTTACGACACCACTCAATATGAGTCATCCCAATTACCATAGAGCTTCAAAATATCCATTTGTTTTGTCATTCATGACTTATTATAGGAAATCTGATAACTGAATGTTTCGTGTATCCCCTATTATAAAAGGTTTATAAGAACATTTTGTAAGATCCTAATTATCTTGAAAATAATAGATGATTTAAATTTAGCATCCAATGTGGTGTAGTCTTGTTTTAGGTTTGGCTAAATTCAAGTATGAGCTGCCTCAATCAATGAAATTTTCCAACCTCCAAATGCAATGTCCGGAATTTCCCTCTAGAGGAATATACAATTACTACTATAATTTTCACATTATATGTTGTAATTTTTATATTTTGACTCCTAACCAAAATATCTATAGTGTATCTTGATGAGAAATATTTTTAGCATGTTCTTCAATGCATCTTTACTTGGAAAATCCCATCCAGCATATAATGTTTCTCTAGCTCACTAAACCTAATAGGTACAACTCTATGAAACTCAGTTGTAGGTGTGAGAACGTTACAGTTAAATTCAAATTAATTTTTCTTATTACTAAGATGTAAAGAGTGAAAGATGATTTATTTTGGGTTGAGGCTGCTATACAACTAATACATTTCTAAAAACATCCTCCCAAATTTCTGTTTCTCCATCCTTGATATCAAAATTTTCTCTTTCCATTCCATCATTAACAAAAACCTCAATGGATGTCAGGTTTACATGTATATCTAATAGATTCTCTAGGTTTCCATCTTCTACTTCATAGGGAGGAGCCTCAGTTTTTTTGGACGGACCTTCTTTAACTACTCCTTTATGTATACATCTTCATAAAATAATATGTTATTGTTGTACAATATAAACATCAACATACAACTCCATCATGGAACCAGTTAGTCATTGTGAAAATGAATTTTTTTCTTGGACCCACAACTCATTAGAAACCAATGGACAAGATAGATGCCATAGTGTAGCCAATAATTGAAAATTTATATAGAAATTGGACTTGATATCTTGATCAGGTACCAGATTTAAGAAACCATGAATCATGTCTTGAAGTTTACATAGGGTAACACAATCAGATATCCTAACCATTATTGTTGGTTTTGTACTATAAGAAGCTCCTTTCTCGATTTTAAAAACAACCCCATAGCAATAGAAATTAGAAAACATGACTCTCTATGTAAAAAATGTTTTTTGATCACGATTCTAATAGTTTAATTATTATTGATAATGAGGGTAGACCATATAATCATTATGATATTAAAATTTTAGAACTTATTTTTATTTCATAAAATATGATTCCAATGTTTTTTATATAAATTTTTATTTGAAAATAATTCACATAATTTTTATAAAACTATGGTAAAAATAATATAAAATATAAAATCAATATATTTATCTAGGATAAAATTAAAATTAGGATCATATAAAGTGAAATGGATAAGAAGAAACACATTAAATAACAAATGAATGAATTATAATAGATAAGAAATACCTTGTCATTTTTCAACAGAATGGAGTTTGGATGAGATGATCCAAACAATGGAAGATATGTAAAATCCATCTTATTTTCAAGTAGTAACTTAATATCATCTTCCTATGGGATGTACATAACATTTTGGAAATATAAATAGAATTTTCTTCATTGTTATTTTAAATCTCTTGTTGAATGTGTCTTATTTACCTTATCCCCAACTCAATCTCATTCGAGGCTAGTTTTTGTCTATCAATGATGTAATTCACGCACTGAAAAAATGTCTCTTGAACTAGGACAATTATAGGTAACTTTTAAATCCCATTTTTGACACCATTGATGAACTCCAATAAAAAATTAGTCTTCTGTATGTATCTCTTCCCCCACCCCATCATATGTTAATGTCCATTTTAGTGTGGAATACGCATCATATAATCATACAGATCTTGATTATCCTTGTAGATTTGTTCAAAACATTGTTCAAACATTCATTAATCTGGCTCATATGCTACACAAAAGTGATCATATTTCCCATAAATTGATTTTATCTTTTTGTGGAAATAGTAAAAAATAACAAAGACATTTCCTACCAAGCCTCATATTTTCATTCTTTGTAGGTTCATTATGGAAATTTTTTCACATGTTTCTATCAATGTGTCACTTAAGACTTATTTAATTCCTTAAATTCAACAAGTCATTACATTCCACTGAACATAATGTTATATTTAAATTTTAAACATAGGACATATTTCATTTTTTACATATAGATGGATGATACTATATTACTCACAAAGGAGCATACACATCATTTCCACATAGTGATATAGGGTCATCTAGTTCGACAAATAGGGGTGCTTCGAGCACATTGTCATCCTCACATTAAGCCTCTAGACACCATTATACAATACCTACATCGTGTTGGCTACTACGAAATTACAGTATCCCATTTCACATTTGTTGATCATCGCCTTCTTTATTCCCTCCTAGAGAGGTGGAGACCAGAGATACATACACTCCACCATCCTGAGGGAGATATGAACATCACCCTTGAGGATATGATAGTCCTTCGTGGTCTTATTCTCCAGGGGGATTCAGTTGTTATACCCCCTCATGATGAGTTTCCTGAGCTGGTATGGAGAATTCCGGGTGTCAAAATTTTGTCCAATGATGCTACTACAGATGTGGGTTTGATATCTATGAGGTTTCTTGATATGAACATTGCACATTTTTCTAATGAAGTTGAGGAGAATATTTTCATGCATCATGCTCGTGTTTATATCTTATGGATCAATGGAGACACATTGTGCACAGATCACTTAGTTATGAACTTTAACATGATGTATCTAGGGATACAATAGGATTTTGATCAGGATGGGACATACAGATAGGGATCCACATGCTTGTATTACACATACATAACAATATGCACGACCTGACACTCAGATTGTATGAATATTGATGGAGGGGGAATCATCCTTCTCAGATATGGGCATGAGTGTGCATCCCCTCCCTCTACCCTACTATTGCTAGTCGATATATGCCTATAGATGTGCTGCATGACACCCCGTCTAGATGCTAGTATCATCACTCATATCTATTGGTTTCTTATTCTAGTAGGTAGTATTGAATTTAATTTATTATTATTTATAACATTCTATGTTTTATTTTATAGGTGATGTTAGGAACGCCAATTTCTCAGTACTCTGACACACCATTTTGGTGCATACCGTCTCATTTTGGAAAATATCATACACTATGAGGTAAGTATGTACAATCTTTCATTGAATACAAAATTTCATAAAATCATATTTTTTTAGTTTTATGTAAGAATCATTTTTCAAAAATCTCACATTTCATTTCAAATTTTATGGTTGTAATACTGGGTTTTATTATACCAGGTTCCTACATACTACAATACTAGACTTCATGATGTTTTGGTTGTAATTCCACTCATTCAGTTTCATATTATTAAGTGGAACCATACTAATATAGTCATGTGTCATTTTTTATGTGTTCAACCCATTTTTTCCATCAATAAAATTGTAGGAGCTTAATTATATGATGTTGATGGGGATGCATGATGTCGACTTGAGCCAATAACATGCCCAGCATCTCGACCTCTAAGGAATATGATCATCACTTCCTATCAAGGGAGTATGTACGATGTGATTCCATCTATCATATCAGGTCAAGTATGATCCATGGTATAGATTGAAGTCTATACTTTATCTTACTTAAAACAACAGTGGGATCCAAGATATGTAAAGTCAATAAATTTCCATTATTTTGTTTACTGTACTATTATGTAATTAATTTTGAATCACTTTAAAGAATACTCAAGTAAAATAGATTATTCATATGTCTGATCCAAATGATTTGGTTGCTAGCCTAGTAGTGATCCATGTTGTAGCCATGGGAATGATGTCATCTTATCATGTGGTTCACGACAAAATCATTAATCATCCACCACGGGGACATGATTTTTCTATCCATGGAGTGGAGGTTCCTTCTCAGAAACCTCCTCCATCCACTACTGATAATGAGTATCCATGATGATGATGATGTAGACCACATTGTGCTATATGTGAGGCCTCACTTATTCTATAAGAAGAGGTATACCCTCTAACAGTCCAAACACAGCTGATTGGTGGTGTGCATCCGGAGGCATTGGATCCATCTATGTTGGAAGTATATACACAATTTTCTTTGGGTGCTGACTATTCGAGTTTATATTAGGGGTCATTTCCCATGCCTCCAACAATCATGCTAGGGCATTTACATGCAGTATAGTTCCCTGAGGTGATGATTCAAGGTCCTTCTACTCAGCTAGTGGGAGAATGATCAGATGCACATGATGACATCCAAGAGACACCTCCTCCCATTAATACACTTGCATGGCATCAACCATTCTATGTTCCAGTCCCTAAGGATAATCCCTCTCCAATTCGTTATACTCCACCCCAGAACAAAGGTTGGTGATCCCGATTTGGGAATCCCATTTGGAAACCACCATGTGGGATGATACCTCACCATATAGAGTGACTGTACTCATTTATGTATATGTTTTATGTCTATTAAAATGATGAAATTATTTATACTATCATTCATTTTTATAGGTTTACCCACTGCTTCAATTTTCATTTATATTTTAGCTACAGTATAAATTTTATAACCATTTGAAGTCGACTACATGAAACATAAGGAAACTTATTAAATTTCATGTATGTAAATTTAAAATATTATAAAATATAAACTATAAAATTATTATAAATAAAAAATAAAACATAGCCTATGTATCTAAAAAATGATGAAAATGGAAATAATTTCATAAATATAATAAATAATTGAAAATGAAATAACTGTAAAAAACTTATTATAAATATAGCTGTAATGGTTTAAAATAAAATTATATTGTTCCACTCTAATTACTTTTCATTAATTTTTTTTATAAAATTATTATAATTTTGAATTATTTTTTATATGTTCAGTAAGTTTTTTGAATATCATTTAGATTGTATTTATATTTTATAAGTTATAAACCTTCAATGACACAAACAAAAATTATTATTATTTTTCATGCAAGTCAAATTGAATTCATATAAAATATAAAATATAACTAGAATATAAGGGATATATGAAAAAGTAACTCAACATTAAAAACAATAATTGAAAATAAAAAAATATATAAATTTGATAAGTAACAGATAATTTACTTTTCACAAAATTTATTACATAAAAACGTAACTTTTTCAATTTCATGTATTAATAACATAATTATAAAAAAAATAAACAAAAAATATATATATTATAATATAAAATCATATATATTTTTAAATATAAATAAATTTATATTTAAAATATATTTTTATTTATTTTTGCTTAAAAGTGTCAGAGGCCCTTCCATATTTTTATTTTACCAAAAGGAAGTAGGGACTTTTCTTCCTCTCAGCTATATTTTTGAAACAAAATGTGAAACTAGGATTATTTTTTTTTTGAAAATGCCTAAAACAAATCTCTCCATGACACCCTTATTGAATAGGCATTTAAGGATGCCATGATTTTATAAAGTAGTTGATGTTTCCAATGTCGAGTTATCTTGATTCGACATTGATTTATGTCCGAGTTGAAGATTAATTCTGTTGAGAGGATGAGGTACTCAGTTCTAGAAGACAATGTATTTGAGTTGGTCTGATGGCCAATTACATTATTGTTTCTCAGAATGGGCTAGGTAATTTTCTATAAATCTTTGTTGGAAGATGATAGGTGGTGCAAGTGGGCTGACAAATCATTCAAAATAATAAATAAATATTAAAAAAATAATATGAGTAGGTTGTAACAGTGAAATTTAGAAGTTCATGGGGGATTTTTCTAGAGACAACTAATGATGAATTGATCCAAGAAATTCATCAATGTGGCAGTAGTGATATTCTCAGAGATGTTTTTCTTAAATCACATGATGAAGGAGGTGTGCATGGTGAAGATTCTACGTGGATGAGTTATGCATATCTTTTGTCTTGAGAATAATTCCTTTAGTTTCTTTTCAACAAATAAGTCAGGACGCATCTATAAAAAAGACATCCCACATTATTTATTCAATTATTTCTCTCTCTATTCACCTCCATCTCTCTTATATAGTTCTCTACTATAAATATTTTATTTTGTTTTTTGTTCTTCTCTTTCTCAATGAGTGATCTCTACCCCCATACATGGTGGAATAATTTTCGAATCAAGTTCAAGGAGTAAAAGATCAAAGATACCTGGAGATTGGAAATATTTTTTATCATCTCTTTCTTTTTATCTCTTAACATATTATGATTGCAATCAAGGGATATGTGATGACACACTCATTTGAAGAAATGTTTTTCAACTATCATTCCTTCAACCTTTACTTCTACTTTATTTAATTCAATCAACAGATTGATCGTCATTATTTCTATGTGGTTTTAATAATCACATGAATATAAATTTTTTATATAATATAATCTGTTCAAGGTGGTTTAATCTTGTGTTTTTTCACTATTTTTGAGAACTCTCATGTGCTTGGAAGAAATTATATGCAAAGGTGTTCATTATTTGAGGAAAGTAGTAAATTGATTTGATACATGGATTGTTAACTATGTGATATTGAATTAATATTTTTTAATTCTTTTTATATTTGTGATAGGTGGTAGAGATGTTAACTAGATTGGAACAAGTTTTATTCACGACGACTTTTAATCTTCACTTTTTTTATTTATCTTCTCTTGTTTTTTATTCTGTTGTACTAATTTTTATCTCACTATTTCTTGATATTTTCCCTACATTCAAAATTAATAAAAGAACAAAAATATTTTAGAGTAATTACTAGGATAAACACACTGCCTCCTTGAGACCTGTCCTGTTGTAAGCCACCATGTTATATCTCGAAAAAATATAAATATGAAATTTATAGTTAAAATGATAGGGTATAAAAATTGGTTACTTTTATGGGGAGGAATATTATTCTAAGTATTTCATAATTTTTTCTTTAATTATTACTGATTCCAATTGTTATGGACTTAGAAGTTCTTGAAAAAATTTCACTTTTAGAATGTACTCGGGTGAAATAATTTATACATCCCATAGAATATTTATTTAATTGGGCACAAAGAAAAATGATTAAAACAAATTTTAAGGATCATATTGTAGATCTTGATATGATAATAAATTTATTTTAATAATTCAAATCAACTCAATATGTCAAAAAGATCATTGTTTTATGCTAATAAATTGTAAGAGAAGACCTAGATGAAGAGAGTTCAAAATAGCTATATCTACCTATATTTTTCCTCATTGATACCACACATTCAAATTTATAGTTACTAATTCACCATTATGAAATATATTTTGAGGTATTACATGATGGGGAATGTGTGTAATTTTAAGAATCTATATTCTCTTTGGAAGATCATGGAATTTATTCTTTTCATTAGAATGATATTTTTCATACTTCATCTAGTAATGTTTATATCATAGAAGATGTTGATCTGGATTCTATGGATTCCTAAATTTTCCTTGATTATAACAAAACTAATGTGGTTGGTTTTTAAGAGTGGCAGGAGGAGGTTGTCTTCCTCACTCCTGAACCAACCCTCGGAACATTGTATTTAATCAAAGAGAAACAAATTGTTCGTTTATAAGGAAATAATTAAATTTTGAAAGAGTCTTTTTTTATTTCATTTTGATTTCAATGATCCTAGTTTTTAATGTTTTTTTCCCTGGGAATATTTTAAGGCTTTAGTTGAAATTTTTGACTACCTAGTGAAATTATATGGTACTAAACCTACACCTATTAAGGTACTTCAAGATCTCCAAGAACTCACTAAAAATATGAATTCTGGGGTTTTTAAATAAGATTTTATTATACCCAAAACTAAAGTGATTGACATTTGAGAGTAAGTGTTCCAAACTACTGGTCAATCTTCTCCATCTTACTTACATTTTATTTATCAATTACATTATGTAATGGTTGAAACATGTATAATTGTTAAAGTTGAATTTCATAGTTTTCTAGGGGTGAAGGCTTCCTAAATGATTTTTACATTTACCCTGGACTTCAACCATGAAACTGAATACAAAGAATATGATGAGACGTTATTTTATTTTTGTATAAGGGAATTTAATTAAAAGAAATTATTTATGGTTTAATAGACCATTGTGTTTGAAAAGTAATTGGAAATAAGAGAATGTGGTTGTTCATAAGCAAAAAGCCACATCCACAAGTGATAGAGGATGAACTAATGATTGTCCAATTGCTAATTGTAAAAATTCAACACCTCTTAGGGGGTTAAACCCAAGATTATCATATTACTCTTATTTTAGATTTTATTTTTATTTTCCTTTGTTTAATAAAGTATTTTTATTTTATTTTTTAATAAAATAAGAATGTGATATATTCTACCATGTGGAAACCTATTTTTGGTAATATATCTCTTATCAAATGAGGTTAAAAGTTGTGTCCTTACACCCTATATATTTATGGATTTTAAATTTATATTACATGTTGTAAATCAATTTTGGGGGAGGGTTACATTCCAATTTTATTATTGTTTTGGTATTCATGTATAGAGGGTTTTAGTCCTTGATGAATTTAATGTCAAACATGATTCTTTCTTAAATTTTCAGGAAAATAATTTATGTTTCCTATCAATAATTAATTCATGTACATTTAATATCTATTTTTGTAAGTTTTTATTTGATAATTTTTAACAAATTTTTATAGAAAAAATATGTTTTTATTTTCAATTTACAAAGGAAAATTCATGTTCGAGAAACATTAGTCAAACTATGTGAGAATATACTCTAGTTTTAACTTGTATTTACCTTAAAATTATAGGATTTAATTCTTATCATTTTACATTTTTAGGATCTATAATTGTAAAAGAGGTGGAATTTACTAAAAAATAAGAAAGGTAGTGAAATTTATAAACCTCTTTTGTTAAATATTATAACTAGTTGAGTTTTAGTTAAAATTATAATGCATTAGTTATTATTTTAATTCAATAATATTATCCTTCCTATTGGTCACACAACAAATTTTGGAAATTTTTTAAAATGACGGATTACAAGATAAAATCTTATCATTAAATATAATAGTTTCTTTCACCATTTTACTACCTTTCATGGGATGAAATTTTAGTGTGTTAGGATATTTTGATGTGTTCACAAAAAAAATTTTGAAAATAAAATTTTAATATTCATCGACTATGAAAAAAATGAATATATGTTGATTTGTTTATTTAGTAACCAGTTGGTATCTCTAGTGTATGTTGTGCTTTTTTTCTATTTGTAAAAATAATTTTTATACATTAAAATGACCCTACGCATGATTCTTTATCTACTTTATTGAAAATATTTTTAAATTTTAATTTTCTTAAATGTTTTTCTTCCATGAGGTTCAACATTAATGACAATGAATTTTTTAAGTGTGGGGGATGGTTTTTAAAATGCGATTGTCTATATTCCAATGTGAACCCATCAAAATCCCCTTAAATTTTTCGATGTTTTGTGTTTTTAAGAAATTATTAGGAATTTTTTAATGGGAGAAATATTTTATTAATGTTTAATGTTCTTAAGACATTTTGAAGAGATTAATCCCTATTAATTTATAGTTTTAATTGAGTAATTCATTTTTCCTACCCATTTGAAAAAAATTGTCCGTGATAAAAATTTGGGAAAATTTTATACAATAATCATTATCTTTGAACATTTTAATTATAATTTCACTCTTAATATATAAATCTAAATGAATTATGAAATGAAAATACAAATGTAAATTGAACCCATTCTTTTATTCATTTTATTTTTGAATTTTACCTATTTAATGAGTTATTTATTACAGTAATAAATTTTCACTCCTCCCTATTCAATAGTGTGATTAATTATTATGTGTTCGTAAATTATGTGAGTCTTTTATCTTTAAGGTAGAGATGTTTGGAAATTCATTTTGATGAAAAATTAAAGTTTGTTAAATTCACTTTTTAATTTTCAATTTTTATTTTTAGTTTAAAATAGTAATAAAATTTTCACTAATAAAATTTTACTTGAGGGAGAATTCATATACTACTACTTGAGATAATCCATGTTGGAAAATTTGGAGGAAAATCAATTCTTTGTGGAAAATTAATTTTTCCATTTTGAGATTTATTTTCTCCCATTGAATGTGACTGAAGGATAGTTTGAGGGAAAAAAATTTATGTGTGGGGGAATTTTATGTGGTTTTTATTAGTTACATATTTTCAAATCAATTTGAGGGATTTTATTTTATATTTAAAGATAAAATGTATAATTTAATCATTAATTATAGAGTTGTTTTAATTTGTTTAAATATTAAATTTATTAATTTCCTATTTCAATGTGTAATATTATGTGTAAATTATTATTTATTACGTTATTTGAAATTTTAATTTCTAAATTTCATTTTTATTTTGAAGTTTCATTTCAATTATTAATATTATGTATTTAAATTAATTGTATTAACTAAGTAATTTATTCATTTGTTTTGGTGTTCCTATCATTTTCTTAATAAATTATTTCTACTGGTCACATAGTAGAATTTTTGTGCTACTAACATTGTATCCGAATTCATGATTTACCAAAACAATAATTTTGAAATCATATCCATGTAGGCGATTTACTGGTTTTCTATATAGGGGATTCTAATTAGAAAATTAATGTATCCAAATATCGATGTAGTGGATTATTTATTTGTACCCACATCTCTATATTTAGATAACCCATGTAATCATTTCTTTAGAACCTCACATATCTATAATTTCAATAGGATCTAAATCAAGTTCAGTTTCCTAAAGAAGAAGAACCCTAAACTTGATCGCATTATAAAACTTGAGATGATTTCCAACAAAAAAACTTGAGGATGAATTTGGGGGCTTAACAAAAACTGATTCCTAGAATGTTTGTGATGAAGGATATCTTGAAGCAGATCACTACTGGTGATCTCAACAATATAAACTCCATGGGTAACACAAACTTTTATTTATTTATCACACTATGAATTATTATTACAGCACGCATTATACTCCCTATTTATAGTGATACAACTATAATCCAAATAAATGATCAAAATATGGATGAACAAAAAAGTCCAAAAATTTATGTAGTAGGTGCCATCCAAGATTTTAATGCAAATTAAGTTGAAGAATCCTTCGTTGAAAATCTCCAAGACTCAATCACTATAGTGGAAGTTTGGAACTATCTATGGAATATGAGTTTATTATCCAATATCCCCCCTTAAACTCATATTCCTCATGACCCATGATTTTTCATTATATCCAGCAGGGTAACCAACAGGTATAATGACTCCACCACAATCATTAGGTGTAGTAAATTAAAAAACACAAGCTGGCGTAGATAATCATATCACTGGAGGTGATCTCATGAAAAAATACTAGTAGGAGGAATCAAATTGGATTTTACTACTTTGCTTTGGTAATATTCTAGATTGTATTCATCTTTTAGAATCATATTCTTTTGAATAGAATATTTTTTTTCTCGGGTTCTTTGAGATTTCCCCCTTGTTGAGGTACTTTATCAAGACTATGACGCATTGGAAGGAGATTATACTTTTCATCATCAGGGGAACTGACACGGGGCATCGACACATTAAGAATCCTGAATCAGTAGATGTTTCACCAGATACAACCTCGATATCGGTCTTGACTTTTCAAAAGGTGACGTCATTTGATATCAACTTCTGTTCTTTAGTTCCTTTTGAGAAAGAATATTTATATGATAAAAACTCTAATTCATTAGTTTATTCTGGTGCAGATATTTTATTCATCTTTGGGAGATGAGATAGAGAGGTGAAAGGTAAAGGTGGAAGGTGTTCGTCATCGTCATTGATGTCTACAAATAATTCAAAGGGATTGATGAAATTGAATTCTCTATCTAGGGAAAACATTTTTTCAGATAGTGAAAACTACAATGTTTTTTTAATAATAAACATCCTCTTTTTTCAGAATTGAAGACTGATTTTATTTCATAATTAAGAGTAAAATTTTTTTAAAATTGGGGAATGAAATTTTTTTTCATTGAATAAATAAATTTAGAAACTATTCTTGTGGTGGAGTGAAGATTGGTCAAAGTAAAAAATAGATTGGAATGGTTTTTTTCAACATTTCCTTGCAAATTTTTTTAAATAGGAGATAGACAAGAGGTCAAAGTGTAGTGATGGGAGGATGAAAAATAATGAGAATAAAATTCATTTTGAAAACATAGATATCGGAGTATGTTGTGAAAGGATTAAAAAGTTCGAAGTTATTTTTTTAATGATAGAATATGAATGGAGACTTGATTGTAGGAGGAGGGAGGGGAGACAACCACTTAAAATGAGGAGATGTTAGTAATAAAAGAAAAAAGGTTCATTCAGTTTTTATATATGAATCTCCACTTTTGAAAAATAGAATCACATTTGTTTCATTTGAAAAAGAACAGATTCCAAAACAAGGTGGGACAAAAAAATATCACGTGAATAATTTTGGGTATGAACAACCATTCAGCTTCTTCTTCGTAGCTCCTCTACTGCAATTCGGTAACTGGTCGGACGGATCGCACCCACAACTAGCCAAAACACCTTCATCACAGATTGATACCATTGAATGTGGGTTTAATAAATCTAATTAGACACAGATATAATTAATATTTCTTTCCCCACCTTAACATAAACCTTCCTCTAATAGCACTGATGGAGGATGAAGGGCATCAGAATCATACATAGATTACTGAAGGTGATCTAGAAAAATTGACAAAAATAAAGTCAAATCAAGAAAACATGATTTTATTTCTCCTCTCTTCTATTAGAAATAAACCACACATGAAATTCATATTTATACCAAAACAACCACACACCAAACCAAACAAAAATAGTGATTCATAAAAGCATGTAGAGTTGGTGTCACCCATGTCTTCAGATCCACACATGTAAGTTACCTCCATTTTAAATTTTTCAGCCTAGATTTCAATAGTGAGTTAGGAATAAACCAATGATAAACCTGTTTAATATCAAAAATTTTGAAGAAGATGAAGATATTTATATAATTTGAGCATGATGTCAAAACATGTGAACTTGATGTGTTCCTTTGAAGCTGTGATGTACTCTATTAAATTAGACCAAATTAAAATATGCTAGATACGGTGGATTTAATCTTCAAATATAAAATTAAACTAATCTCAATTAAAGATACAATTTTACAGGGCCTAAGTTTCATAATGTGACCTTCTAATGCCAACTAGACTTCAAACCAGAACTAAGGTCGATGCCATTAGTATTGAGTTAAAGATGATAGTTTTTGGAGGACCCGAGATGAAATGAAGTGGTTCCATGTAAGATCATTGTTTTCAAAGAAATTTATTTTCAATATTAAGATTGAAGTTCCACCAAGGCAAGATTACTGGTTTAGATCTTCGGTGATTCTTGATATTAGAAATCTAGTGAGGCTGATCGATGTTGATTTGTTCTTAAGGATCAGTAATCCATTTCATGTATAATATTTCGTATTGAGGCTGATGGTCGATGTAACTATTCTGGGTGGAATCAATAATATTATGTTGACCCAGTATCTATTTTCTATTTTCCTTTCAAGCTACATGAATCTATAGTTATGTTTTCGAAACCAATTGAATGGTTTGATGAGTGTGTGATTATAGGGTAAAGTTGAGCATGACAGGGGACCTATGTTTCTCCCTTTTAAGGATTTTTAGTCGATTTGTTATATATGACAACTGCTCAAATTATTTATGAAGTGATGTTCAATCTTTTCTAATTGAAGAAGGAAATAATGGTGATGTTTTCAATAGATTATTCTGTGTCTTATAGCTTGATATTTTTTGTGCAGCTGATAGGTTGAGGACCTATGAATTCCTAACACACATTTTTAATGAACATGTGTGGATGTTAAGATTTTATGAAGTAGTTAGAGTAACCAATGTTGAGCTATCTAGAATCAAAATTTTATTTTTGTCTTGTTTGAATATGAAGTAGGTTTAGGGGATGGGGAATTTGTTCTAGAAGATATTAGAATTCAATTTTTCAGTTAGTAAATTCAATTATATTTTTTTAGAATTAGTTGGTAAATTTTCTGTAATCCTTTGTTGGAAGCTAACACAAAGTGTAACTGGGATGAAAAATCATTTAAAATAATAATACTATATTTTAAAAAAATAAAATGATTAGGTTGTAATGGTGAAATTTTGATGTTTTTGAGGGATGTTTCTAGAAAACACTAAAGAAAAATTCATCCTAAAAATACATTCAAGTAGGAGCAGTGAAATTCTCGAATAAGTTTTTCTTTTCTCACATAAATAAGGAGGTGTTCATAGTGAAGATTTAATGTGGTGAGTTATACACATATAATGTCTTGAAAATACTTCATTTCATTAATTTTAAAAAAATAGTATAGGAAACCTCTACAAAATTACAACCCACATTTTGTATTCTCTGTCTCTCTCTATTATCCTCATTCTCTCTTCATTAGTTCTCTACTATAAAAATAGTTGTTTTTTGTTTTTTCATCTCTTTCCTTATGTTTGATATATTATCTTTAAAAATGGATGGAAAATTCTCAAATATAGTTATAGGAGGAAAATATAAAATCTTCCAAGAGATCAAACATCTTTGGACCGTCTCTTTCTTCTTCACTCTTGGGAGATTGTAATCATGAGCTAGAGAGATATGGTGACACACTATTTCATAGGAATTATTTACTACTTTATTTCCTTAAAATCTTTCTTATTATTCATTTACTCTATTTTATAGAGTGATATTGAGGGAGATCATGTGATTTAAATGATCACATGAAGATCACTACTACATGGTTTACAATCTATACAAGTTTATTGAATCCTGTATTTATTTTCACAATTTTGGATAATTCTCATGTGTATGTATAATTTTATAAGCAAGATAACTCTATATTTGAGGATAAAGGTGAATTGAGTCGATTCATTGACCATTCAATGAGTGTAATTGAATTTCAATTTTTTAATTCTATTTAGATCTTTTAAAAGAAGTACAGAGGACAAGTGACATAGAACTAGTTTTGTTTATATTATCTTTTTTTTCCTCTTCTTGTTTTTCCTTCTTTTCTCTATTTTTTACTATTTATGTTGTTCTCATTTTTCATCTCACTCTTTCTTGATCTTTTTTAATACTTTAAAAAATAAAAAAAATAGAGGAATTACAAGGATAAACTCACTTCCTCTTTGAGACAGACCCTAAAGTTAGCTGCTATGTAATATCTAGGAAAAATATTAATGTATCATTGATATTTAAAATGATTGGATATCACCTTAAATGTAAAAAAAATTATATCAATAAATAAAAAACTATAATAATATTACATCATATTCCTATTATTATATGAAAGTAGGATGACATTTTAAGGGAATTCATGATTGGATTTCCTCAAACTCTTAATGGGAAGAATTTTATATGGGTGATTATCATCCAGTTGGTAAAATCATCCCAATTTCTTCCTATTAAAGAGTTAAAGTTTTCAGAATATCATGGAAACTTCTATTTTTAGGAGATTATGAAGCTTCATGGGGTGACATCGTCCATTTTTTTGGAGAAAGATGCTTTAGTTATCATTTCTAAAAGGTTATTTAGGAATCAATGGGTTCTCAGTTGAATTTCACTGTGACTTATCATATACATATAGATGTTCATATGGAGTGGACTATTTATAATCTTGAGAATATAATCTATACATCTGTGTTTTTCTTTATTGGATCAAGTGAGATAAATTTATCAATGGATTAATTCTATTATAATAGAAGTTTTAAATATTCAATTAAGATGGATTCCTTTAAATATCATTATGGATAACCATATCAATCCCCTCCTTCCATGTTATAATTGGGTTTACATTATTTATTGGGATAGAGCATCATCCTGGAGATGATCTATAATATTTAGTTGACTCATAAAATATTACTAACATCTCAAAATTTCCCCAAATATTATATCAAAAATCATCGTCATTAGTTGGATTATATCATTTGTGATTAGGTGTTTCTTAGTGTTTCTCATGAAATAATATATTTAGAAAGAAGGTTAAGGTGATTTCCTTTTATGTTAGGCCATTTTAGATAATGGAGCGTCTTAATAAAGTAGCATATTGGCTAGACTTACCATCCTAGAAGACTTGTATTCATATTACATTTTATATATACAATTTAATTAAATATCATCCATATTTTTCTCAAGTGATCGAGTGTGAGGATGTGTATTTGTAACCTGACACCAATATGGTTGAGTAGTATATATGCATTATCAATAATCATGATATAGAGTTGTTGGGGAAATTTATTTTTTTTATTACCTATATTTTGGAATCATGGTGAAGATAGTCATGAGACTTGGGAGAATGAGGCCTGGTAGTAAGAGAAATGAAATCACTTATTCACTAACTAGGATCATTGAAACTTTATAGAGTAAAATATTATCATTGTGGATAGAATTATGACACCCCATGGATCACTGGTATGTATTTCTTTTAGCTATTTCATTTATTTAATTTAATTTAGGTAGTTTTTTGGAGTCATATGCTTGAAATTATGAAACATTGAGAATAAGAATTGGGTGCAGGGTTAGAACATGGTTAGTTCAAACCATGCACTGAAACCAGGTGTAGGGGAAGGGGTGTTTGGGTGGGATGTTCATGGTTGGCGTAGGGTTCTCCAAATAGTGAAACCAACCTATATTTCTTATAAATTTTAATTTTTTTTATTTCCCAAAAGAATTATAACATCTTACTTCTTCTTTTCCCCAAATGTTTCTACTTATGTTATTTTATTCAATTGATATCTCTTCCCATAATATTCCATAGTGTTTATCCGTTGATTCTAATGCATTATTTTGAGGTACACTCTCTATTGATTCTTTATTTCTCATATCCTCCACTTCCAATCATTTTTTTATCCATGGTTCTCTTTTTATAGTTCCCTATCCTACTATAGCTATGGCACCCTGACCAGATGTCACTTTCAAATAGTGATCGGGGCTAGATTACTACTAGTCCTTAGGCATGCCTCTCTATATGCCAAAGGATTTCGAATAGCGGTGAGGGTGTGAAATAGGAATAGTGGGTAGACTATACCCTCGGGTGATGATATAATATTTGTATGATTATTTAAATATAACTTGCAGTAGAGGAAGAGAATCAGCAGACTAGAATCAGATCTTCCATTGGTGGAGGAACAATTAATAACAAACAATAGCATAATCATAAATAAATAATAGTAGTGGAGATAATTAAACTTGTCAACATGAAACATGTAGAAACTAAAAGAGAACATGAATTCAATACAGGACATACAGTATAAAAACATGTAAAGGTTCACCCATGGCCAATCATCAGTATATACATACAAAAAATCATGATGATAGAAAAGGAGAACAAAACCAAACTCCATCTGAGGAGAAAACCAAGGGTCCCTTACCTCCCATACATGTTAAATCATCCACTATGATTTAGATCTAGAGCCTGAACCCTTACATGCACATAAAATCATAATGTCTAGACATATCCCAAAGGGCCCGTGTAGGGTGTGAGAATGAGTCTCAATAGGGTACCACCCACGTGTGCATACATTAAATTTTTTATTAAGTAGGGGTGAAAAGTAAATAAATAAAATAGCAGTACATGAATATAAATAAATTCACACTTCACAGGAGCTCAAATGGTACCAAGAAGTTGTCACCTACCTCATCTAATGCCAGAATAATTAAAGATTAGAGGATCCTTAAGCCATCGACAAAGGAATCCCCTGATATCATATAGTCCTAGGAGAACCCTCAAGTTCCACCTCCAAATGTCAACTAGCACCACATTCCATCATACAAGTAACTGACATCCTGGAGGCATGACCAAACAAGTGAATCTGGTCCCTCAGTCCCCAGATTGAAAGCAACCATCAACTTGAAGCCCGACGCTCGGCGGAACAAAAGTATTTTTCCTCAAGTAAAAATCATAATTGCCTTGAGGCACAACATCCCTAGGAACAATTATTTTCATCCTCCCAAAAAGGAACATCCCAAAAACCTGAAATATGATGAGCCTCATCCCCCAACTGACAACCTCAACATAGTCATTTTAAGTCTCATCACCTTCCTTGTGGATTTCAAAAACAAGAACAACCAAAAAAATACCTAAGACACACTACTAGGGGCCTCTTCCGAATTGAGTAGTCAGAACCAACTTAACACTGGGTAAAACTCTGTGCACACGACTCCAATGGTGCTTTATCTAATCACTGATGAGTTTAAATCACCAATTTGGTACCTAATCGACACCAATTTCGGCACCTTGTTCCACTGTAACCACATCGCTCAATCTGATGATTACACTATCCAATAAATGCTGGTCCATTCACAATACCTGATAGCCTTTCCACCTCCACCGATGACCATTTCACCCAATCGGTGATCACATCACCTATGTTACCTTGGTTGAGCCCATCCTGACGGTAAGATCACCTCAATTCTCAACGATCATCATTATCTCATACCTCAGGCCAAGCTATTTATGATCCCATGGATCTCAGAAGTGCCTCACCAGAAATTAATATATACGATTCACTTCAATTTAGATTGAAAATTCAATGTAATTTATTTAAAAAATCAAAATAAACATTAAACAAATCAATTTCTTATGAAGAGAACCCCCAACCAAACTACCCAAGGTCCAACATCTCTCTCACAGATTGAACCACTTGTAGTATCGATTGAGCAAGACCAAAGGCATCTCATAAGGTACACATAATTAATTAAAAGCAACCATTTAGATTAAGGGGTCTTTCTTGGTCAACATAATGATGGACTAAAATATTCACCCCCAAAACACTCATTAAATATCAAAAAAAAATTATGCACCTCCTACCACGGATTCGTAGATGTAGGCACGTTTGATAATAGCCTTTAACTCTGTCCGATTTGATGAAATTGGTGTTTCCATTGAAATCCCTAAAAATAGGTCAAACAAACTCAAATGAATTTAGAGCTATGTGAGGAATGAGAAAATAATAAAATAGGAAAGGATCTGGGGAGCCTTACTGATTCAGATTCAACTCCACAAACAGATATAAAAATAGGGGTTGGGTGAAATATTTGTATCAAAATCCAAAGGTGGAAGAATAGGGGTGCCCCCACTACTGTATGTGAGACCAAGATAGGAGAAAAAAAGTAAAATAACAAAAAGGAGGATGGAGAAAAATGGTAAATTCACCCCAATAAATAAGTAGCAAGGTTTTCTTAACCTTTCACAAAACATGCGTGATATAATGTGGGGGTACTACCTAACTGGCACTACTTTTGCATCACGCACATGGTTTTCCAAACCATGAACAAACTGTCAAGATTCCCTTTGTTAAAATCCACAGAGGTCCCACATGGTTGTGTTCCTTTCCCCATATGGTTTTCCAAGCTATGCTCAAGGCAAAACTAGGTCATCATGGTTTGATCTGAGAGGCCACACAGTTTACCCAAACCATGCGCCTCAACCTACAACTTCCAAAATAAGGCTTTCAGGCCTTCGATGCACCTGAAACTCATTCGAACACCCTAGGATTTAGATAATCCTTTAAACTCATCCAAAATCAAGATATTGGATAGGGGAAACTCTCATAATTATGTCCTGATGATCGAAAAATAGTTTTTCACAACCACGAATTCCATAAATAAAAAAAGTTAGAGGTTTACTACCCACTCAAAAAACATGGGACATAACAATCTCCCCACCATAACATTGATAATCCCTTGGCTATAAAACAAAAATCTAATATGATATTTAACATTCCCATCATGTTTGAAATAACTCGAACTACCCCAATAAAAATGGTGTAAGTAAACTACCTCAAGGGGATCCCCACAATTGGAGGGACCAACACCGGTCAGATTCCGACCTAAAGCACAAATAAAAAAATGATCCATCAAAATTCTTTTACTCAAAAGTCCTTCTGTGATGCATCATCACTCCTGCACCACATCAGGTGCTCCCATGTCGTACTCAACCCCTATAAGAATCTTGCACCGCATCAATTCTTGACTCTTTCCCATGGATCACATGGCACTAAAGAGGTCCTTCATCTAAACAGATTCTCAAAATAGTCCTGTAAACTTGAATCTCACTTAAGTATCCCATTTCTATGATGAAAATATGAATACACACCTCACATAACCAGCATTTCCCTACTTCCCTGATGCTAGTACACCTCAATAAACATGAATCCATCGATGCTCACATATATCTCAGTGCCTCACACCTCACACATATACATAACACACTTCATTAATCTCCAACCTACTTACCAGTGTCTAGTTTTTCCATACATATAGGTCTTGCACCACTTGCACCTAAAACAAACATGCTTCAAAAATCCCATGGAAAAAATAGAAAACCAAAGTGATGCCCATGGTGTACCTCTAACTATCATCAGATCACCAGCCTTCTCTGGCCCTCGCAGCTCAATGTCATGCACCTGGCCTGTAGGTCGACTGCCAAATTCCTATTCTCCCAGTAGTGCTGCACCCGCAACCGACCATTGACCCCACTAATGGGCCCCTCTATCTCTGCCACATCATTTATGTGTAGCTAAATATCATCTACCATCACCTCGTACCACTCCCAGTACAATCATATAACCATAATTCTTCCCTGGTCCATGACTACTAGCTATCCAAGAAGGATTCCTATAGAACCTCTTGAGATTCCTGACCTTTCCACATGCCCATCACTCCTTTGGAGGCTGCTCACACTGAGTCTTAATATTTTCTATCTTTCCACACTAAAATAAAACAATCAATTATCTACTACAAGGTGGTATGATTGAGTACATGGTCTAACTACACTACTATAATTCATCTTTACATAACTTCTGGCTATCTAAAACATCGCAACTAACATTGAATGAAGTAGTCACCTGGCTCGAGTAGGATCGGTCCGTCAAATTTCCCTAGGCTATGAGCGCCTGATTCATGAACTCTGAGAATGAGGCCAACCTAAAGATGTTTACCTTCACCAGAATGTCATACCATAAACCATCCTCGAAATGACTCACCCTTATGGTGTCATCATTCTCCATGAATTGTGTGAAACAAGACAACTCGGTGAATTTCACTGCATAGTCCATGATGGACATGTCACCATACTAAAGGAACAATAACTCTCGATATCTATCTTCCCTAAACATCTAAAAAAGTATGTACTTGGAGAACCTGACTAAAAATTATTTCTAGGACATTACCTCATGTTTGCTTTCCTGAACCTATATGTCCCACCAGTGGTTAGCCATCCCTCTGATCATAAAGGTCACCAGCTTCACCCTTCATCTAGAGGTGTCTCTAGCTACTTGAAAATCATTTTCACAGACTCGATCCAGTTCTCAACCACCTGTAGACCACACTAAACCTAAAAAATCAACAATTGTTGTAACCGGAAATCCCAAGTAACATACTCCATTGAAGTATTTTCTCCCTAAGCACCCCTATCGATACAATGGATCACACGTACCATGCTCCCTCTAAGCTGGTCGTCAATTCACATCCTAAATGTGGTGAAATACAGTTGCTTCCTAACCTTCACCATAACTTGTACCTACTCTACCTGACCCTTAAGGGTCTCAAACTACTCATACTCTAGCAGCACCCTATCATTTCCTGTTTGATGCTTTATCCAAGCCATCAAGGGGGAAAACTGCTAAATACCATTACATGGCTAGACAACCCAGATAAAACACACACACACACACACATATATATATATATATCGCATATTAGGAAAGTAGTACCAGGATGTATAAACTCACTAGACTTACCCTTCCCCGTCATAACCATGTCACAACACATCCTATAATAATGGCCTCCCTACCCACCTAAATAAGATCCATGTGTCAATTATTTCACAGGTCACGCCCATCCTGATGAACTGCATCTCCTCAAACCAATCACCTTGTCACCCAACCTGGTGATCAATATCAAACCATACTATCGTACCTTCTGATTCCTATAATATCCAGGCCCATATATACATTATATTACATAGAATATCACATTTGACAAGGCATTTCATATCTCAGGCACCCATTAATATATAATTTAAATATCTTAGGTGCCCAATTAAAAATTTTAAACATGCATTGAAAACACAAAAACCCCTGTCCATACTGGGTCTAGGGTCCAACAACTCATCCCCTTCCATACCAGGCCATGTCACATCTAAAAACAAATAAAAATCACATTATAAGTTCACCACTCAAGTTAAAAATCATATAAAATGTTAAATTAGAAAAATAGAATAGAAAACCCACCCCTAGAAACTTGGTCTGTTATTCATGCATGGGTTTGTAGGAAACCAAGAACAAGATATAAACCCTGTTCTAACAACATCCTAATATCCATTCAACCATAGAACAAATAGTAATACTATCATAAAAGAAAATCATGATGATATCATTAGTATCCAACTGAATGTCACTTATAATGATACTATTTTTTGCACCCCGACATAGATTCCACATTCAAATGGTGCTTGGGGCCAGATTTCTACTAGGAATTTGGTGTGACTCACCATACAAAAAAGGCTTTATACTAGAATCAAAGGTCATAATGATTAATAGTGGGGATACTATATCCTTAGTTGGTGAAATGTTAATTGTTCAATTATATATATATATATATATATATATATTTATTTATAACATGAAAATAAAAGAAGAATTAGTAGAATAAAACTAGAATGACCAATGGGGGAAGCACAATCAAAAATAGAAAATAGTATAAGCATAACTAAATTGTTGAATATGAGATAATTAAACACATCAATATTCCACATATAGAAACTAAAAATAGAACATGCATTCAATACAGTTCATACGCTGCAATAAGAAATAAAGGCCCACCCATGGCTCACCATCAGTATATACACATACAAAAGCATGTTTTTACAAAATGGGAAAAAACTATAACTCCATTTAAGGTAAGAACCAATGCTCCTATGCCTCCTCCACTAGGATCCACTTCAAGATCCTGAACCCTTACCTAAATGTAAAAGCATAAAGTCAACATGCACCCCGAAGGGCTCATTTAGGGTTTCAGAAAGAGTTTCTCTAGGGTACCACCCACGTTTACGTACCTTATATTTTGGATTATGCAGGTGTGAAGAAAAAATAAATAAAACAACAACACATGCATATAAAAAACACACACACTTCAGTGGTGTTCAAAAGAAACTAGGAATTTTTCACCTTCCTTGACCAATGTCGAAATATCTGAAGCGAAGAGGATCCTTAGCCCATGGCCCAAGGCATCACCTAATTTCATAATGTCCTAAGTTGACCCTCAGGTTCCACCTCTAAATGTAAACTAGAACCACATTCCATCATCCAAACAACTGACGTCCAGAAGCCTTGTCCAAACAAATGAATCTAATCCCTCAAACTCCTACTTGAAAGCACCCATCAACTTAAAGCCCGACTCTCGGAGGAACGACGATATCTATCCTCATGTAATAAAACACAATTGGATGAAATCATAACATCTAGAGGAATGGTGATGTACATCCTCCAAAATAATTCTCTGTCCAACAACCTCAAATATGGTGAGCCTCAACCCCCAACTGACAGCCTCAACACTGTCATCTGAAGGCTCATCTCCTTCCCCATGGATTTCTTTGGAAATCACCACAAAAAAATTCATGATCCACACAACCAGTGGCCTCTACCCTCATTAATGGTCAAACCCACCTCATCATTGAGTCTACCTATGATAACTCAACTCCAATGATGAATTTTCCAATCACGAGTGAGAGGAAATCACCAATTTAATACCCAATACACACCAATCCTGACACCTTCTTCACCTGTAATCTTGTAACTCAATCTGATGGCCAAACCATCCAATAAATCTTGGTCCATGCCCAGTACCTGATAGCCTTTCCACCTCCACTGAGGATTATGTCTCCCAACCATTGATCACATCACCCAAGTAACCCAGTCCAATCCCATCCTGACGATCACATCACCTCAATTACTAATGGCCATTGAAATCTCAAACCTTGGGCCAATCCGGTCATGATCCCATTGATCTAAAAAGTACATCCCAAGAAAATCATATATAAAATTAACTTAAATTTAGCTAAACAATTCATTAGGATTGAATTGAAAACTCAAAATAAATATAAAACCAATCATTTTAATATGAAGATAACCACCGTCCAAACTATCCAAGGTCCAACACATCTTGCATGGATCGAACCAATTTTATTCTCAATTGATTATTCCCAAAGGCATCTCATAAGTTCAAATTAATTAAATTAAAGAAACCATTTAATTTATGGGGTCCCACTTGGTCAGCCCAACGTCATTCCAAACTCCACACCCCCCAAAAACTCACAAAATCTAAAAGAAATGTATTCTCCACATACCTGGGAGTCATATGGTATGGAAATATAATCTTAACCAATAAACCTTACCAATTTGGAATAAATAGGCATTTTCATCAAAAACCATGAATGTAGGAAAACAGGACTTGTAACGCCCCCACCCAAGTTACCCAGAGTCGCTGCATTATTACATTACATTGGAATTATCACAGGAGATCATGTCCCAAAATAAAAATTAGTTTAGTAGCCTTAGAAGTACTAGATACATAAAAAAGTTTTACATTACTTCATGAAATGAAAAATAAACAACATTTTAACTCCTTTGAACATACTTGTATCCCATAGCCTATTCCTACAGGACAATTATAACATACTTCTTCACATCCTAGGAAAAATAAAGCATATAAAAAGGGTGATCTCAGATCCTCAGTAAGGATAACAATATAGCAGAAACTATTATAAACAACAATAAAAATTTTAGGCAATATATAAGATTAAAACACAAGCCTTTTAAACTTAAACTTCAACATAATATGAAAAAGGTAACTCAAATAAATCCATTTAATTATTCACATGCACATTCTATTAGTCTAATAATCACATGTAACTTCAATAACTAATCTCATAATGATGGAATGCATAATGTTGGACATCTTAACAACAAATTCAAGGCCTCGTGCCGAGACATTAAATATAAATTTTTTCATGACCTTATGCCAAGAAACTAATTTGTCTCATGAGACCTATCGATGCATATATGGGCTATAGCGGGCCATTCCCATCACTTACTAAGTCCAATTCATTCCTCATATGAAAATTTTGAAACATAACATAAGCATTCATATTAAAAATAACTTACAAAATGTCAATACCTTAACCATAGACCATTAATGGTATAAAAATGGCACATCCACATTCAAACATATCTCGTTAAATACAATATGGAAGATTGTATTATAATAAATCAAACTAAATCAAGAATAAAATACAATGAAGGATATTGAATGATATCAAAATAATTAGTAAAACTATTTGATCAAAATATCCCTTTTTCTTGAAAACAATTAAAAGTCGCATTATAGATCAAATACGTCGTTTAAAATAGATTTTTGAATCAAAGTGTCTCATACCACATTGAAACTTTTGAAAGGAATTTTAATTTCAAAACATTCATTTCCATATAAATAAATCCTTAAAAACGTTCTGAAAACATGTAAATTAATGGGAATGACTTCGAATAATAAATCTTTAAAACATTTAAAACGTTATTTTAGTTAAAGATTTACTAACCAAATGAGAGACACTTGAATACAAATAATTGAGTAACAAAATTAATAAAAACATTATAGGATGATATCCCCTAAACATTTATTAAATAAAAGAAAAAGTACATAAGCACACAACAAATGACGCAGGCAAACAGCTTGCCCGCATCCAGACATCAGTCCCAACAAAAGCATGACACTTACATATCAAAATACTCATACCCTTCCCCACCGCCATAGTCAAGTATTTAATTTGTAGTATCTGATTCACATTTTGAGTTCGTTTCATATTTCTTCAAGAGGTTTTCATACTTCTCTCTGAGCTTCATCTGTTCTAGTGACCAGCCCTCTTTGCTGGAATGTGCACGACCCTTCTTAGATACAGGTACTGCCCCTCTTTCCTTCTTGGATGAGGACCTAGTGTTTACCGACATTGTAAGGTAAGAGTAATCTTTCCTCGATTTCCACCTTGGTGGAACAGACTTAATCCCATCACTTTCAGATGCCCTTCCTTGCACACTTTGAACAATGTCACTATAAGAAGGTCTGACCACTCCGTTGTTTTCTTTGTCACTACCCGAGCAGCTTCCCTAGTTTCATATTCTCTTCACAAAGGCAGAATTATTGACTCTATCATCCTTCCTCACCGTGACATTTCATACATCATCCAGTATCCCTCTCTCTGTAGAGTTACTTTTATGATCGATTACTACAGGAGGTTTCCCTTCCTCAACACCACAACCATCATGCAGCTCCAACACAGATTCAGTCATGCCAGAATCCACATGATTCATGGGAATGATCTGCACCATTTCATGATAATAAAGGGATTCATGATATAATATGTAAATGGATAGTATATACAGCATATAAAAGTGAATTGGTGAATAAAAACAAAGTAGTTTCAATGGAATGTAAATTGATACAAAATATATTATAAAGATTGTATCCTTATATTAAGGATAAATCAATGACATAATTTTGAGATGAAAACCCCTTACCTTGTACGTTCTTTCAGTCGAGGGTATGTTTAACCTCTTATATAATGACCATAGTATGTTATTAAATTTTTAAATAACCATGTTAATATTTAGGATATCATATATGATTCATTTAATACTTTATACTACCCATCTAATAATAATTTCCATGTTAAAGTAACATTTTGGGTAATAATTTCTTTCTTTATCGTACGTGTTTTGAATTGTTATTCTTGATTGTATCACATTGATCATGATTTACATACATACAGAATATAAAATAAGATTTTTATATCATATATATTCAGATTATAAATATTTATAATAGCTCAAAATATTAAATGGAAACATCATTCATGGAAACGGTAGTCCGTATGTACGCATAAACGTTGTTTCCGTTTTCATATGCATTAAATGGAAGTAAGTGAATGAGATATATGTAAATACATACATACATAAATACATACATACATACATATATATATATATATCGAGTAGAATTATTATGTCATATATTACACAATTATTAATAATATATTTTTATAATCATTGTTGAATGGTGAACGTGGAATTGAATCTCATCGCGGTGTGGAGACGGTAAGCCGTATGTACGCACGAGTGACAATATCTTGATGGAAAAATAGTATGTAGTTGGATGGTATATTACATATAATGAATCATTAACATTTTATATTTATTATTTAAATAAATTATACTCATTATTAAACCCATCCAAATAATGTATTGTTGAATAACAAACGACACCACAACGTGGAGACGGTAAGCCATATGTGCGCACGAATGGTGACATTGTCATTCATAGGATGGATAAAATAATGAATATGGTTGTAACATATTCATAATAAAATCCAAATATGTTGAATGTACTGTAGTTATTATTTTGGTAAAGAAACAATAAAGAAATAGGAAGTGGAAGAATAAAAGAAATTTGAAATAGGTGCTGAAATTATTACTTCTTCTTCGGGTGCTTCCTTTTGATTTGATCAAAAAAATCCATAAGTTGACTTTATGATCAAATTAATGCCTCTAGGTTGAAGTGACTATATTTGGGAGGATATTTGAGCATGGTTTGGTTAACACGGATGGATTTGGAGTTGTGAAATCAAGAGAAGGGGAAGTAACCATTTATAAGAGAGGTGAGGGTCACTTTAGGAAATGCTTGAAATATTATTTTATTATAAATTTATTTTCGGTTTATAATGGATCTGAATTGATTTATTTAGAGTATAATGTGGGTATGGGTCGAAATATTCTCAACCAATAGGTTTTATACATGTTTAGATAACCATATTAACTATATCATTTAAATTTAATTCTTAGTTAAATAGTTTAACTTTTACCATATCTTCTTGTTTTTTTATGTTACATGGTTAATAAAATTAGTATAAAATGCCAAGAGAACCTAAACTTGTTCATTAATGACATATATTTAATTATATATGTCCTTTGGCCGAACCTTATATTTTTAGGAATATTATATCATTTAATAATATAGTATTTTGTTTAAAAATGAATTTTTGTCAATTTTGACACTATTTAGTATTTGGTTTTTTTGAAAGTCAAAAAACATTATTACTTACACAAAAATACCTAAAATAAACTCTAAATGTCATATTAACCAATAAAAGTATTTTAATGCATCAAAAGACTCAATTTACATTTATTTTGATATTTATGATATGAATTATTTTAATCGTTCATTAATAAGGTAATTGTTGTATCATCATTGTGTCATAAATAAATTTAATTATTTAATTTATAACAATTATAAATAAATAAAATGATGTAGGAATTTTTTTTATATTTATAATGAATATTTATAGTCAAATTTATCTTATGTATAACCCTATATTAAAAATGGTTTAGTTATTAAACATTGAATTTCACACTTTTTACTATTCTTTAAATTAATTAATAATAAATGTCATAATCTAATCCACGTGGATCAAATTGGATCATAATTTATTAATAAGGTTGATTTTGGTCAAAAAAACTTATCCAATAGAATTAGTACATGTTTTAGGGTAATTATAATATCATTTTTACCATTAATTACATTATTTACTATTCACCGTGTTAAATAAAATTCCAAAGATACTATTGGCAAAAAAATATTTTCAACCTATTAAACCACATTTTACATACTTATTTCAACCATGTATATAATATTTTTGAAATAAAATTCAAAGAAGCGGTAAAATTACATTTTATACAAATTAGCAAACGTGCCTAGAATGTGGGTAAAGTCGTTAAAAAGTTTAATAAAATTGTACACACCTAATCTTATTATAAAATGACTACAACTAATTAGATTGAACTAATATAGGAATTATGTATCTATTTTTTATTTAAAATATATTTAAATAAAAATAATTATTATTTTAAAAAAAGTCTATTTTAAACAATAACGTAGTGTTTTTCACTATTCATAAAAAAATGAATGTTTTTAGAAAAATACCAAAAATTCACCCTAATATAATTTTGATATTTCAAATTTAAAAATGATTTATATTTTAACAAATTAAAAAAAAGTAAGTGTCATTAATTATTTTAAAATTTATTCCCGTTTTGAAAATGAGAAAGCATGTTTTTAAGAAGTAAAAATTATCAAAAGATTGGCATGTGCTTATAACCAATTTAAATGTGAAATCACTTCCAATGACCAAAATTATATAAAATGAAAAAAAATATGATCTATATATACTCTAAAACCAATTAATATGATAATCTAACAATATAAATAAATTGGGTGAAAATGCAATTTTGAATTAAAATGCAGTATTTTCACTATTCATTAAAAATGAAACTTCACATGAAATTACCAAACATTAACCCTAATATAAAATTGGTATTATGAATTAAAAAATTAAGTCAATTTAACCAAATTAAATTTATAATAGTGTCTAAATTTAATTTTATTATAGTTCAGAAAAGGATATAAGAAGTAGTTCCTTTATCAAAACAGTACTTATATTTTAATGAAACTTATACATTTCTTTATAAATATTGTTTATTTATGATATAGAAATATAAGTGACACTTAAAATTTATTTGTTACTATTCGTATTACTATATTTAAATTTTATGTTATAAATATATCATTTGAATAATTAAAGTGTTGTTTGGAAGAAACTCAATCTTCCATATAATGTAACCCATGTTAGTGTTGTGTGTAGTATAAGCTATTGATATACATTAATGATGTAACTTAATATAAAATCCTGGGGTGTTACATGACTCGAATTTATTTAGTTCTCTATGACGTGTGAGAAAATGATAAAATTGGCATGGGTGTGGAGAGCCTTACTGATATGGATCCAACACAAAAACGGGTCTAAAAATGGATATCAGAAGGAGGATTTAGATCAAAATCCAATTGATGAATAAAACAGAACCCCCAATACTATACGCATGATTGACAGAGGATAAAGAAGAGGAAAATAAGAAAAAACAGGAGGGTAAAATAGTAAATTTTTCCATTTAAATATACTGCATAGTTTTCAAAACATGCGGAAACCATGGAGATCCTACAACTTAGGAGGAACACCCCCACATGATTAGCCTACAAGGTTTTCCTAACCATGTTCAAAACATGCATGCTATAGTGTGTGGGTAATGCCTAAGTGTAACTACCCGTGTTTCTTGAACATGGTTTGCTAAACCATGTGGATTCCATCTACTAAGAACTGCAGAAGTCCCACATGGACATTTTATATTCCCTACATGGTTTCACAAAAAAAATATTAATGCAAAAATAAGGCTGCACAGTTTGATCTGAGAGGCTTTATGGTTTACCTAAACTGTGCGCTACGACCTGCAACTCCAAAAATAGGATCTCTTATGCCTCCAACACACCTAAAAACCTTTTAAGCACCATAGGGTTCAAATAAACCTCCAAAACCATCTAAAACCGAGATATTGGATTGTGTAATATTATAATTAAGTTTTTATGAACGAAAAATAATTTGGCATACCTAGAAATTCCAACAATTCAAAAAAGGGAGAGGTTTTCCACCATCTCCAAAAACCCGAGACGTTACAATAGCAGCCATTATATGGATAGAGATGGTATAAAATATTTAATATCATGATTACCAGAGATTTTAAGGATCTTTTTATCTATTATATCTTTATATTTAAAGAACGTGATAAGGTTATAATGAGTGTGAGGTAAGTATATCAACATATTATATCTTTTCCTTGGCATGCCTTTAGTTTTTGATTTTTTATGTCTTCCCTTATCATATTCTTATTGAAATTAATTATTGTGGACTAATTTATATTTATTCATTTTGTATCTTTGATTTTTTTTTATTTTAAAAAGTATAGGGTTTTTATGGATTTGAAGGGATTTTTTTCATAAGATTTGCACTGATAAGGTGTTTGTTAAAATGTTTTAAAGAGATCAATTGTATCAAATAGATTTTAAAATTATGATTAAAAAGGTAATTATGTTTCCATTATTTATAATACTTTTTCCTAAAATTTATTTTGGGGACTTATGATTAATCAATTTTTTTACCATTTTAATTGAAATTTTTAGGATGTGATGGCTTTATGATTCACCCATACAGTATGAATGTGATAGATTTGTGATTCATCCATAGTAATAGAACATTCTAGCCATGTGATTCACCATCAATATTAGTCTACAGGGTAACACATGGGTAGTTGTAAGGGTAATTCATGGTCCTAATAGTTAATAACCTTATGATGTTATTTATTATTATGATATACCTTTATTCATGTTGATACATTGTTTTTATATAATGTTTCCCTTGGTTATGATTTATAACATCTATGTTTATGTTTATTTCTAAAACATGTCTTTTTTATTTTAAAACCAATGGGATGTGAAAAATGGATTTATAAATTCTTATTTTATGAAACTAAAAGGTATTTTCTTAATATGGATGGTTTCTAAATCATGTTTTCAAACTAGTAAAATTTGTTTCTATTGCTAATGATATTATATATATTCATTGTGGTATCCAACAAGAATTTTTTCCTCAAATCCTATATAGATCCTTTGGGTGTATATTGAATTAGTTTTATTGACTAAGGTAAAGTGAAAGGATCCCTGTATTATAGTGATCCCTCTTGATGCCTCTCATTGTTCATAGTATAATGCTTAGTAATGATCATTTTTCATGAGGAGTTGTCTAGTGGGTGGAGGGATCCTCAACCAGCGTTTTTTGGGTTTATTATATATCGGCCTATCCATCCCTATCAATATATTGAATTCTTGTTCATGTATATGATGATGGTTTAGTGATTTAGTTTTGGTTCATAAACCAATGTGTTTATATTGGTTATTTTGGTTGTGTTATAATTTAATTTTTATTTCTTTTTATTAAAACTATTTGTTGATGGGAATGGATGTTCATATTATGGATACCTCATGACGGATTTCCATGTTGAGACCATATTGTGGTTTATGTGACATCAAGGTTGAAATAATTCCCACTTGTTTAATTTTATTTTCATGGTTCTTGCCTACAGCCCATGGTGATTGGGATGCACTTTGGGCCTTATAGAAGAATGGTTGAGGTGATGTAGTGATTTGAACAAGGCCGGTTCATTGAAGATATTTTTTGTTTTATTTATCTTATTATAACAGTCTCTTCCCCCAGGATTGGAGTTCCAATCTTGGTCCAGGGAAAAGATATATTGTATGTTTATTTTTTTATTAATGTTTTTTATTGTTTAGTTTTATCATGTATTGATTTTCAAAATTATTTCTTGATTCTATTGATTTCCACATAATAATAGTATTATTATATTACTTGGTATTCTTTTGATGTGGAATTTGAATTTAAAGAAGATATAGGTTTGTTAATGGGATGAATGGTAAAATTTGATCCATTGGGAATCCACCTTTAATATTCCATTTTGTTATGATGATTAAGGGATATATATTTGTATTTTACTGATATCAAGTGGCTTCCCAAGTGAGATGGAAATTACTTTAGAAGAATAATCCTAACACCCTGACTCCAGTAACCGAGAGATTGTTTCCATTTTATTATATTGGTTAAGAATACAAAATATTACATTACATAGGATCCATCATTTGAGTAGTATTAAGAGAATTGAAACATAATTGATATATGCATTACATTTGAAAAAAATACATCATAAAAGGTTTTAAGGATTTATTATATTGGTTTCCATTTTATATAGTTTATATACCTCCCTTTGACATATTATATAATGAAACTCCTAATTCTCATGATATTATAAGTTTTGATTAATTGTATTCCTCAATTATTTGTATTCAAGCGTAACTCATTCGGTTAAGAACTCCTTATATACTATTATTTTAAATATTTATTCTTCTAAATATTTCTCATCAATATTTATGTTTTTAAAAAAGGTTTTAATGATTTTTTTATATGGATATGAATATTTGAAATTAAAATTCCTTTTGAAAGTTTCAAAGTGTTATGGGACACTTTGATTCAAAAATCTCTTTATTAAATGTTTTAAATCGTTTTAAAAATGGGTTTGTTAATGGATTTATTATGTCAATATATTGATATGATATATTGTGATTTCAATGTGGAAATGTTATCTTTCATTTATGATTGTGTTATGTGTTATGATTATTTTATGGTTCTTCGGAATTGTTTACATATATGGCTAGTTCTATGATAAATGTAGGGTGGGCGAGCCCAAGATATCCCTCAAATGCATTGGTTAATGTGACGGAGGTAAACCTTAATGTTTCTCCCAATAGATTTAGGGAATATACTGTGATGGGTATTCCAATGTAACATCATATGTATCTATGATAGCTAAAATGTAAGTATGATATGGTTTCCACAAGTTACCTTTATGATTTATGATTTTCATATGTTATTCATAAATCTTATTATTTCATGAGGTACTCATCCCATGTTTTGAAATGTTTTTCACATGACTTAAAGATGAATAGGGTCAAGGATGGGATCAAGGAAAAGTCATGATGTCTAAAACACGGAACAAGACATGTTACCTTTTTTAAGAGCTTTTATTTTATTAAAAAAATGGATACTGAGAAGAAGTGTCTACTTTGAAATTTGTGAAATGTAATGTAATAGTTATGGCCTAATTCTCTAAAACTATAAAACTGAAAATATCCTCAATGTGAATTCCTGACTTAACTCAAGATTATGTAATGTTTAACGTTGTGTCCTTATAGTTGGTATTAGAGGTCAGTTTAGATAACTTTTGAGGTTAGGGTGTTTTTAGGGTGTAGTTAAAGGATCATATATAAACAAGAGGGTAATTAACATGTTGAAACATCATGAGGGTTATGGTGAAATATGTTGATTGGGTACAAACCTTAATAATGGAGATATAAGGAGGTTGATGGATTATAGTAATATAAAATTTTTTATGTTATCTTTAACCTATAGATGATTGTTTTTTTATTATAATATTTTGTTTCATGTTTAAGTGTTAATTCTTTTCAGATGATTAAGGATCAATTGTCAAGATGGAAGGAAAGCGATCTTGCACAACCTTCTTATCCCTCCCTGATGATTTGATCATCGCTATTATGGCTAAATCTAGTTCAAATGATTTTGATAGCTTCTTGAGTATTTAAATCACCTGCAAGAAATTGTTTGAGCTATCCAAAACCTAATAATTTCTATAAAAAAATATGGTCCATGGTATCTTTTTTAGGTGATTTCAAGATCTCAACTTTTCCAATTCTATTGAAAAGTGAAATTACAGAAGTGGAGTGAACGTTTACTTTTTGAAAGAATGATAACATGCCAAAAGAGAAAGGGAAATTCATGAAGATCATTATATCTAGATTCAAGGAATGATGTATTATGAAATAAGGAGGAACTGCATAGTTAATGGATTATGAAGAGCACTGAATGAGTAATAATTCAACATATAAGGGATTCAAGAGTTATGGTAAATTTTAGGATGTTGAAATGATTAAAAGTATTAAGACTCTTTTGATGATGGGATTACATTGGAAGACTTTGTATAGTATGTATAAACCTAAAGTTTGATAAGTAAAAATCTTATTCAAGGAAGAATTATATTTTCTTTTGTAAAGTAATGGTTAAAATATTATTTTGGAAGAATCTATGTTTTTATTGTGGACATTAGGTGATTTGGGTTATTTATGTAAATGTTATTCAATATTAGTTTGTATTATTTTGACTAATTTTATGGAAAATTGTATATTGAATGGTCTTTCGTGAACTTTGGGTACTTTTTGATGAATTTTGGATATTAAGATTAGTATTTCTTTTTATAAAGGATTATCCTTTTGGGGATTATCTGATCTATTACTAACCAATTGTGGTTTTGGTTAATGTCTAAAGTCAAGGGAAATATATAGTTCATATATTTTAAATTATGTGATACTCTAGAAGTTGATTCTAGCACTTCAGGTGTGAAAAAGTCATCTTAAATACATACCGTTTGGAGAAAAGATGAGTTTGTGGTTGAATTTTATAAAAGGATGACACTCTACATGAAAAGTAAGTATATTTCCTTACAATCTTAGACTATTTATTAATAAGAATATTCAACTATATGAAAAGGATCTTGAAGAAAAAATGTTATAATCTCTCTTTTATCCTGAGACTTTTACCCAACCACAAATTTATGGTATTGTGGCGGTTAACTTTCCATGATCAATTTATCTATCACTCTCTATTAATATATGAGAGTTATTTTCTCTTGTATATCCATGTTTTCATTGAATCCTAGTATCTTTTGTCTCGAGTGACATTTTTACTTCTCTTCCATTATTTTAAAGTGATATTTTTATTGACTCTTTCTCCGATGTGGGACTTTAAATGAAGTTTCTAAGCCAAATTTTAAAATTGAGAGGACACAATTCCTAAAAGGGGGGAATGATGTAACATCCCAGGTAAATAAAGAATATAAAATTTTTTATATTTATTTATATTTTCATTTAAATATTAATTATACTTTAAATTGGATACTATGTTCAATGGCGTACCCAATACGTAACAACCGGTTTCTCAAAAATCTTGTGTTGCACACAACATTGAGTTATTCTGAAAAATAATATAATATTATTATTATTTTAAATGGTAGTTAACACGTAGCCATTTTATTAGCTGGAATGAATATAACTAACTAAAATATGATTATAGTTGTTTTTAAAATGTTTTTACATTTATCCAATAAAATTTAGACGCTTAAAATGTGAATTAATCGAATTTTAAGCATAAATACTCTAATATTTTTTAAAAGGTCAATTTACTGCCTTTTGATGGAGAAAACTCATTAAATATAGTTTTGGTCACTTTTATTTTTCATATTTGAAAAAATAAAATTCTTATTTAGAATCAGGACATCAAAAATTACTTTGGGTAAAATTTTGGTATTTTTCTGATAAAATTCATTTTTATGAATAGTGAAAAATACTGCATTTTAATTCAAAACAACCGTTTAATATAATTTATTTATATGGTTAGATTATCTTTTTAAATGGTTTTAAAGTGTAATTAGATTTTATTTTGACCATTTATTCCAATTTTGGTCATCGGAAATAATTTCACTTTCAAATTGGGCATAAACAAGTGTCAATCTTTTGATAGTTATTATTTCTTAAAAACACACTTTTTGTTTTCTCAACGGGAATTAATTTTAAATTAATTAACAAAACTTTTATGTTTTTAATTTGGTAAAATAGACATAATTTTTGAATTCGGAATATAAAATATATCTTAGGAATATTTTTTTTTCTAAAAAATATCAATTTTGATGAATAGTGAAAATACTGAGTGGTAGTTAAAAAACCGACTTTTTCATTTAAATGAAATTTTACTATTTTTGTGAATTGAATTTATAAAATCCGACATGCATGGTTTATATTAGTAAGTAAAATGTGGTTCAATAAGATGAAAATATTTTTTGATGAAGAGTAACTTTTGACTTTTATTTACCGTCATTAAGGGTAAATAGGGAAATTCAATGTAAAAATAATATTATAATAATATTAAATTACTCTAACATGTATCCTAAACCTATTGGTTGATTCCTTTCCAACCATGGTCATCCTTGGGACAATTTCGGGACCCCATGGTTCCACTTAAAAGTGATAATGACACTTTATATTAATTAATTTAAAGTAAACACAAACATGACGTCAACATATATTTTTTAGTAAATAAATTTTTACATGGGATAATATAAGTTATATATTCGATTATAAATATTATTTGGAAAGATAAATTTTTTTCCTACATCATGGTATTTTTTTTTAAATTTTCATACATCAAATAAATAAAAAAATTGGTACAATAAAGATGCAAAGTTTACCTCATTAATAAATGATTTAAATAAATATGATTATAAAAATTAAACAATATCCAAAAAGTATCCAATTCTTCTTGGATGATTTTATTTATAACAATAGTCATCTTATATTTTACAATAATAAGTTCTGGACTTTTAGAATCTGAAAATCATTATATAATAAAAAAATACTTTCACACATTCCTAAAGAGCCCCTCCTCCCCCTTATAAAAAGCCCTCACCTATAACCCATTACTCACAACTCTCAAGATCCTAGGCCCATAAAAATTCTTCCCAAAAAAGCTTTAAATATCCCTATATTCCACCTAGAAGCCTTACCATAGGTAGAAGGCACTTCATGAAATCCTTTTGGTTCAAACCAAAGGGAGTTACCTGATTTAAAGGTAACGTCTTCTCTTAAGATCTTTTATTTTATTTTACTTCTCCAACCCCCTAAATTCTTTTTATTACTTTATTTTATAATAATATAAGTATCCCAAATATACTAAGATTTTTTTATCAGATTTATTCGAACTACACCTACACACACCTCCGTCTAATGGGTTGAGAACATATTGTTTCTGTGGACGACGAACTTCTGCCTCACGAAACGATGACTGTTAAATATTCTCCTACCACCTCCATGGTGACCATTATGATGGAACATTATTTATATATTATATATAATATGTCTATTTTTTATCTATTCTTATGTAATTTTTATTTACAAACATACCTTTATGCTTTCTAATATGTGTAAACAGGATAATTTCATTTGAGGAAGTGCGGACTACCGCCCCCTCAAGGTGATATGATTCGTTCATGACATACATGGAACAAATAAAGGATGGAGATAATGTAATTATGTAACATATGTATCATATTATATAATACTGTAATTATAATATACCTATGTATCATTATGTTTTCATTCCATTAAATATGAAATTTAAATGAATGTAGCATTCATGCGTACGTACAGCTTACCTTCTCCATGAACAGTGCATTTCATTCTGTATCTCCAATTTTCATGTACTAATTATAAAAATATATAATGGATATATATGATATATATGATATTTAAATCATGAATATGTTCTTGTAGATAATGGAATTTTGACCACATGGACAATTTTTAATTATAACATATTCATTTTTTACTCAAGTTTCGAACAACGACAAAATGTCCGATATGAACTCAAATAATTAATAATTGATATAGAAAGTTAATAAGTGATATGAAAATTAATAATAAACTTGATAAAGTTTATTAATCAAGTATAAATTAAATTGTCTTTATTATTCAGGAAGAACAAGGAACAAACAAGTCAAGTCGGACACGGGGTAAGGGGTTTCTTATCTCACTTTTAATTCTGTGAGATTTCCATTATTCACCACTTATTTATTTGATGTGGTGTATTGTGTACTTCCATTTGATATATATTATCATGATTATATTTATATACATGGTATTATATGATTCATTTGGTGGTTATTATCTTTTGGTAATACGACTCGATTGATTACAATGTGGTAAGGGGTTTTCATCTCACTTTTTATTCCTGTGAGATTAAAGCTATATTTTCCACTATTTCCTTTAGTGTGGTGTATGTAATTCCCATGATTGTATTATTTTTTTAATATAATATTATTTATGGGTATTTACAAATTCATTTTATGATCCTTCTTTCATGGGGTGTATGTTTCATAAGTTACAAAATCGGAAAAGGAAAGTTTCATACTCCTCTTTTTGAAAGACTACTTTTTTTATGTCTTCTAATTTACATATTTTTCTGTTGGGATATGTTATTATATATCCTTATTATTGTAAATGTTATTTCCAGGTGATGATATACCTTTTTCTCTCTCATCAACTCAATTTATTAATTTTTAAGTGATGTTGTTAGGCAGTTGAATTTCTATAAGGTAACTTCTTTACCTAATTTCAATTATTTGGGTTAAACTTATACTTCTTGATTATGTCATTATATAAATATGTGTGAATGAGCTATGATTGTTTTACAATTAATATCCACGTATATTGTGTGTATTCTTATTTTTCAAACATAATTATCTCATTGATTTATCCTTAATCTAAGGATACGATCTTTGTAAGGGACTCTGTGTCAATTTACATTCAATTGAGACTTATTTGTTGTTATAAACAAATTCAATTTTATATGGTGTATATAATTCCCTTTGACATATTATATAATGAATCTATTTATTCTCATGATATAAAAAGTTTTTATTAATTCTATTCTTCAATTATTTGTATTCAAGCGTCTCTCATTTGGTTACGAACTCCTTAACTAAAGTATTGTTTTAATGATTTACTCCTCTAAATATTTCTCATTAAAATTTATGTTTTAAGAAAGGTTTTAAGTATTTATTTATATGGATATTAATGTTTTGAATTAAAATTTTCAAAGTGGTATGGGACACTTTAATTCAAAAATCTCTTTATTAAATGTTTTAAATGGTTTTGAAAATGGTTTTGTTAATGGATTGATTATGTCAATATATTGAAATGATATTTTGTGATTGAAATGTGTAAATGTTATCTTTTTTATGCTTGTGTTATGTGTTATGATTATTTTATGTTTCTTGGGAATTGTTTATGTATACATGTGGTTTTATGATAAACCTAGGGCGGGTGTGCCTGAGATAGCTCTTCAATGCATTGGGTAATGTGAAGGAGGTAAACGTTAATGATTCTCCTAAGAGATTTAGGGAATATATTGTGATGGGAATTCCAACGTAACTCCCTACGTATCTGTGATAGGTACAATGTAAGTATGATATGGATGACACAAGTTACCTTTATATGTTATTCATAAATATTATGATTACATGAGGTATGTTATGATTGAAAAGTATAGTTTCATTGATTTGTATTTTTTGATGGTATAATGTTTCCTTTCATTATTTTATAAGCCTTACTAAGCTTTTTATGCTCATCCCATGTTTTGAAATGTTTTTCACAGGACTTAAAGATGAATAGGGCCAATGACGGGATCAAGGAAAATCCATGCTGTCTAAAACATAGAACTAGACATGTTACCTTTTTTAAGAGTTTTATTTATTAAAAAAGTGGATACTCAGTAGAAGTGTCTAATTTGGAATTTTTGAAATGTAATGTAATAGTTATGGCCTAATCCTAAAAAACTCTATACCTGAAAAAGGTCCTCAATTTGAATTCTCAGCATAGCTCATGATTATATAATGTTTAAGGTCAGGTCCTTACACAAAATACTTGAGTTAGTATGTCTCATGAGACCTACCTTTATATTGAGGTGAGATATAATTTTTTGCTTCACCCATCACATGAGAAGTCCAATGCATCAATCATATGAGAGATGTGGGATAATAATAATATTCTAAAATAAACCACTTACATATACATGTCTTAGTAATCAATACATTTTTGTATATATTAATGGGAATATGGATTGAAAAAATTTCCCCATTCAATTTAATTACATAGATATCTAGGTAAATATCCATCAATGTAGTAGTAATTAATGTATATTCTCAATGAAATGGAAATTATCATCGATAATTGTGCAACTGGGTGGGAAACATTCAATGTTTAAGGGTGTTAATGGGTATCAATGAGTTCAACGGTTTCAGACCAAAGTGAAAAATCCCCTCTAGAAATGATTCTATGAAAATATAATGGATTATGAGGGTGGTATAATAAGAGGCAATGGAAAATTATTATTTACAAAAAACATAATTTATTTTTAATAATAACATCATTATAAATATAAATGTATAGGAATTATAATTACTTTATAACTAGAAATGAAGACAATGGTATGGAAACCCATACTTTGATATCTTACTTAAAAAATATTTATAATGAACCCCTTAGATCATTATATATTTGGATCTTGAATGAGAAATGTAGATTAGGGTTTGGGAACCCTAACCCTACTAAGTCACTTTAGAAAAATACTTTTATAATCTTCATAAAGAGAGAAATCGAGATAGAGTTTGGAACTCTTATCAACCTAAGTCTCATTCCAAAACATATTAAGATGTAAAATGAGATTAAAACCATGGTAAATTACTTTTAATGGTATAATAATTGTAGAATAAGTGTATATTTAAAGAAAATAAGAAGTAATTGTTTATTAATTTCTAAACATAAGACTTAGACTTTAGGTTGTGGAAAAATTGAAAATCATTGGACCCACATACCCAGTTCTGATACTAAAAATTCATATACTCCACATACTTGCTTCGATGCCTACTAAGATGAACCAAAAACACTTACATAATTTTACAAATCATAAAATACTTAAATATTACATCACATAATAAATTTCACCCATGAGCTTAAAGTTTTAATGTCTTTAGAGACTAGATACGTAGAAAAATAATTTTATAAAATTTTCAATCTCTACCATAAATACTCTTCTCAGATGATACCCTTTTTGATACATCAATCACAATTCTCTTCCTCATAACTAGAGGAATGGAATCATAAGAAAGGGTGAAACCATATTCTTAGTAATGGTAAACATAAGATTCATTAATTGAAGATAATAAGTGATCATAATATGAGAATAAGGTTGTGAGAACATAATCAAGGTGCATATAATATGTCACGACCCCCTCCCACCGAAGATTCCCCTCCTGAGATGGCTTTGGTGAAAGAGTGAAAATGACGCCCGAGTCCCGCCTCCAGTAGGCCCTGGAGTGGCCACTAGCACCAAGCGTATGAGTTTTCAAAAATATTAGAGGCATTTCTCTTTTTATTATTTAAGATCATGAAATAGGATAAGTCAAACACCAAAATAAAAAGGAACAAGTAAGTGGAAATAAACCCAAACCAATCCCACATGCATGTTTAAACAATTTTTCAACAAAGTACAAGTACAAGAAAACTGAAAAGTACAATACCTAAAGAAACAAGAGTACAACAACCACATCAACTCCAACTGTCCTGACTAGTAGGGTCCCGTACGGCCCTGGTATTCTTCCTGGATACCTGAAAGTAAACGTAGGGTGAGTATACAAGTATACTCAGTAGGGAAACCTAAAGATCTTGTGCACAGGTGGGGAGACATCCTAATGTCCCATGAGAACAATAGAAGAAACAAAAACCTAGAAAAGAATTCTATCCACCCAACCTCACCAGCCACTCTCACCCAAAACCCAAAAGAACATGTAGTAGTATATAAGAACAAGAGTGTTGGGTACCCCGCACTATTTCCACCACTAGATAGCTTCTCTTCCTAACGACGAACTTCTTGATGCTACCACACTCTTCCTGCACGCACACACTTGGGCCTCAAACATCACACATCCCGCCCGCACACACCTGGGCCTCACAAACCACAATCAAATCCCCACCCAAACACACCTGGGCCTCATCTCGGAGATTCTTGGGAAAACAAACCTGCCCGAAGAGTCTTGGGATAAAATCACACCAATCGAAACCTACCCGAATAATCTTAGGTGTAAGGTCACCTCAATCCATCATAGCCTATGGAAGAAGGAGGAGTAAGGAGCTAGTAACTAAGGGGAAAACACCCTCCCCTATGAAATGGGAGTGTTAGGCACTATGTGCTCAACATGGATGGGGTGCGACAAAATACAAAGATACAGATACATATATGTATACCAAACACACAACCCAACCTATGGATTCTAAATAGAGAAACTGAGCATGTGCCTCGGAACTGCTACTACGAAGCATCCATACAACAAACAATCCCAACCCCGTTTAGGTTTTCATGTTTCAACAGTATTAGTTTATTAGTTCCTTAACTACTGGGAAGCTATCAAACTAGATCAAGCATTTCTTGGGACAAAACCCTACCAACCACAAATCAAGTTAGATAGAACACATGCAACACAAAACCAACCATTTAATCATCAATCAATCACCATTGATTGTTCCCGTGTTTAATTCATTATCGTTCCCCACAGTTCATTTACCCACTTTCCACTTTCATTTAAAAACAAAACCCATTACTGCACCCCTGCTGCCACTATAACCACATCTCCACAACCGTATCAAAAAACCACGCTCCTGACACATCATTCCCCCTTTAACATCATTTACCATAGCCCTACTGCCCATCCCATTCCTAACAACCAAGGATTAAACACCCTTTCTCACACACCACATAACCAAACCAACACCCACATGATCATTATTCCATTTTGTTCAACCGGGGTGATCACACAAGGGTTCTGGATATTCATTTAATCAGCCAAATTTACGTGATTAACCAATTTCCATATTCTACAACATTTCCATCCAAAAAATGGTCTAGAAAGATTGGGAAAATTTTAATTGCGCAAGAAAAGGCCCCCAACGACCATGATTTTCAGTAGGCAGAAGCATATTCAATTCAAAACATAACAATATTATAAACAATGAAAAACAATACAACTTCCCCATACCTGTTCATTATGCCAGTTATTATCATCATTATGCTGGTTCAACTATGACTCGTGAAAGCAAGAGGACACCCATCCCGCATGATGCACAAATTAGAGAGACGAAGGTAAGATCCCTACCTCAACAGGTTCTAATCACAACGTACTCCCAGATCAACTTTAGAAGTCGTCTGTCGGCATCCGTCGCTTTGTCAAAAACCATCAAAAACCTCCTCGGGTTGAAGCTAGGAATGAAAGTCCAAAGGGAAGAAAAAAATTCCAAGCTCAGAAGTTCTGTCTCGTTGTTACAATCCTGTGGCCGCTGACGGATCGTAAATCAGAGCTTGGACGAAGAAGTTATGGAAGAAAGGAGCTTTGGAGTCTCTCGGGAGGGCTCTACTCGAAGGAAAGGGGAGGAGAGGGATTATTTGAAAAGTAAGAGAGGCCCCCTCCTTTTATAGGTGAGAAAAACTAAATTACACGGCGTTTATTTCCTATTACACTGCATATTCTAGGCCATTTTACATGGTCGCCACGCAGCTTCCAACATGGCATTCAATGCGGTAAACGGCCATTGACTAGTCAACACACGGTTTGAGGGTAACACGTACGCGGGGAGGAACTACACGGCGATTAGTATAGGCTACACGACGTGTACTCGTTTTTTTCACACGACAAGGACACGGCTTCGACACAGGGTATACTCGGCAAGGTGGTACACGACGTGTACTCACACTACACGGCGTGTCGTCACAAAATTCTAAAAAGTGTGGAAAAAGACCATTCTACCCTCCAGAACACTTCATGACCTTCTTTTCGACAAAGGAATGGGCCGGAGAGGTCCGGGCCATTACACCAGATACCTGTTAAAACATTCTCGTCCCTGAGAATTCAAAAATGAATCCAGAGGAATCCAACAAGATACCTCTTAGGGCTCTCGTTATAATAGGAACCCAACCAACAACCCTAACCATATGTGTTAGGAATTCCTTCTCCTATGTCAAGATATTATCCGCTTTAGGCGGCACTGACTCGCCTGCACGGGTTTAATCTCATCCGCATTAATTCTTCTTGAATAAGAATTGGGTCTTCCTACTTCCATATATTAGGATTTTTTTTTCAACTTACACTGCCCCCAACACCGTACAACCAACACACTACCCGAACACATGGCTTGGGGAATTCCTTCTCCCATATCGAGATATTATCCACTTTAGGCGGCACTGACTCACCCGCACGTGTTAAATCCCATCCGCATTAACGCGTCTAGATTAAGGGTCAGGTTTTTCCCGTTCCCCGCACATCCGAACGTGTTACACGCTTCCAGAGAACAAGGAAACAAAACGTCTCACAACCGATAATCCAAGCATTCCTTAAATCAAAGGTATATAGTATAACATCAAAACAAGGCTCAGAAGAACAATGAAAAACACAAGTCAAAACAATCCGGGTAATGAGCGTGCATCTCAGCCTCCCACTCCCAAGTGCTCTCCTCAAGGCCGCCATGCCTCCATAGCACACGAACCAAGGCGATGGTTCATCCACAGACCACCTTCTCTTTACGATCCTTGATTCTAACTGTTCATTCCTCGAAGGTCGCATCATCTCCTATATCTAACTCTCCCCATTATATAGCTTGAGAGTTGTCATGTAAGTAACGACGAAGCTGGGAGACATGGAAGAAATCATGAACCTTCTCCAACTGAGGTGGCAGGGCCAGCTGATATGCCACCTCGCCGACTCACCTCAGCACCTCGAAAGGTCCGATGAACGTAGGGGAGAGCTTACTCCCCTTCCCAAACCTCCACTGCCCCCGTCGAGGGGAAACCTTCAAGAACACATGATCTCCCACCTCGAACTCCAAGGGCCTCCTCTGACGATCAGCATAAGACTTCTGTTGGTCCTGAGCCGCTTTCATCCTCTCATGCACAAGATGAACTTTCTCTGTAGAGCTCTGCACTACTTCTGGCCCAAGAGCACCAGTCTCACCAACCTCTTCCCAGCAAATGGGTGAACGACATGGTCTTCCATACAAAGCCTCAAACGGTGCCATGCCAAAAGTATAGTGGAAGCTATTGTTGTAGGCGAACTCTACTAAAGGCAAGTGTAGCACCCATGATCCTCCAAAATCCATAACGCATGCTCGCAGCATGTCCTCCAACATCTGGATTGTCCAATTTGTCTGCCCATAGGTCTAGGGGTGGAAATCAGTGCTAAGGCATAGCTGGGTGTGAAAAGCATGTTGTAACCCCCTCCAGACTCATGAGGAAACCCGAGTATCCCGATATGAGACAACAGTCTTCGGAACTCCATGAAAACGCACCACCCCGTCTACATACCTTTGTGCTATGGTACTCACCAGGCCCGCCTCCTTAACTGCTAAGAAGTGAGCTGATTTCGTCAGTCAATCCACCACTACCCAGATAGCATCACAACCACCCTTAGCTCTAGGTAGTCCTGTGACGAATTCCATTGATATGTCATCCCATTTCCACTCAGGGACATCTAAAGGATGCCAAAAACCACCGGGAACACGGTGTTCAGCATTTACTTGCTGAAACACTAGGAACTTTGCTACAAACTCCACCACATCCCGTTTCACCCAGGGCCACCAAAACTATTCCCTCAGGCCTCGGTACATTTTGGGAACTCACGGATGTACTGCCAAGTCTGAGCTATGGAACTCATGGAGATCTCCCTCATACATCACCTCTGGAACAAACAACCTTCCATTAAAAAGCATCTGATGTCGGCTGTCCTCTGACCATCCTTCTGGAGAGTTTCCCTGATCGATACGATCCCGCATTACTTCAGCCTCGGAGTCTCCCCACTGAGACTCTTACACCTTCTGCAACAAGGAGGATTGCACCGTCATCTGAAACAAACAACCTTTAACACCCTCTACCCTTGCATCCTAGTGGAAGGCAGCCAACTCTCCCATAGCCTTCCAAGAATCAGCGGATTCCCGAACCACTTCCTTATGCAACTTCCTGCTCAGGGCATCAACCACAAAGTTTCCCTTAACTTCAGTGTAAGAGATCTCGAAGTCATAGTATTGGAGAATCTCAACCCATCTCCACTGTCATAAGTCCAGGTCATGCTAGGAGAAGATATAATGTAAGCTATTGTGATCAGAGAAGACCACAAAGCACTCCCCAAAGAGGTAATGTCGCCATAACTTCAGTGCGAACACTACTGCTGAAATATCTAGGTCATGGGTGGCATAGTTAAGCTCGTGAGGGCGCAACTTCCTAGACCCATAACAGATCACACCCTTCTTCTGTAATAGTACACACCCCAAACCAAGGCCAGAAGCATCGCAAAACACCTCATACAATAACCCTTCCTCTGGCAACCTGATTACTGGAGCACTGACCAACTTCTCCATCATGTACTCGAAAGATTTCTGGCACTGCTCGCTCCACAGGAAGACTTAGTTCTTCCTAGTAAAAGCTATCAATGGAGCAGAAACTTGAGAGACATCCGAAATGAACCTTCGATAATAACCTAAAAACCCCAGAAAACTATGAACTTCTACCACGCTCTTGGGTGTCACCCAAGAAACAACTGCATCCACCTTCGATGGGTCCACTTACACTCTATGCTGAGACACCACGTTCCCAAGGAAGTTTACTTCTTGCATCAAGAACTTACACTTTGACAACTTCCCATAAAGATGATGGTGTCGAAGGACTTCCAAGACTTAACTGAGATGCTCAACGTGCTCCTCCTCTGATCTTGAGTCATTTAGGATTTCATTGATAAACACAATGACGAACCGGTCCAGAAACTCTCAGAAGACAAAGTTCATAAGTCCCATGAACACAGCTAGTGCATTCGTAACTCCAAACGGAATCACTACAAACTCGAAGTGCCCATACCTGCACCTGAAATCCATCTTCGAGATGTCACTGTCCTTTACCCTCAGTTGATGATATCTAGATTTTAGATCAATCTTAGAAAACCAACATACTCCCCTCAGCTGGTCGAAGAGATCATCTATCCTTGGAAGTGGTTAACAATTATTGAATGTTACCTGATTCAACCTTCGGTAGTCTATGCATAACCTGAGACCACCATCTACCTTCTTCATGAACAAAACTAGAGCACCCCATGGCGGCACATTGGGTCAAACAATACCCTTCTCTATCAGATCGTCAATCTGAATTTGCAACTCCCGCAACTCCAAAGGTGCCATCTGATAAGGGGCCATCAAAATCAGACAGGCACCAGGCTGTAAGTCTATCCCGAACTCCATGTCACGTTGGTGGGGTAGAGTCACAACCTCCTTGGGAAAAACATCGAGGAACTCCCCAACAACCTCGGGAACATCCATAATATCTATAACAGCTGAAACCACTGATAACCCACCTAACAAGGAAAGTAGAGGCTTCACATGCCGTCTTCCCACCTGAGAGCTCTTCTCGCCAACAAAATTTACATGCTTCCCATCCATGTCAGAGAACACGACTCTTCTTTGGAAGTAGTCGATAATGGAAATAACAGAAAATAGCCAGTTCATTCCTATGATGATATCGTATGGTTTCATCTATAGCAAAAGAAGATCCCCAGTAGATCGATGTGGTCCCAACGTCATCCCACATCCCCGGCAGACACAAGATATGCGGGTCTGACCTCCAACTAGTGTACTCATCACCAGGGGTACAGAAAGTCTCTCTATGTCTAGACCCAAAGCATGGGCTAGAACGGGTGCAACAAAGGAGTGTGAAGCTCCCGAATCAAACAAAGAATAAACAAGAGTGCTGAACAAACAAATCGTACCTCACACCAGCTATGGTCCTGCCGGAGCTGCCAACTCTACTGCGTGAAACTGTCTGCGCCCAGCTCCTCTACCTCTCTGATGTCGACCACCTCCCCAACCACATCCTGGTCGAGGTCCCTGAGGAGTAACCTGAGGTTGGCCTCCTCCAACAACGTCTGACCTCGGAGGAGCAGGGGCCTGCTGCTGCTGGAAGGGTCTCACCGGAAACTGGTGCTGTTGAGGAGGGCGCTGAACCTTCCCACCTCCACTGTACTGAGCTCGGGTTGGGCACCAACTCTGAATGTGCCCGAAAACTCCACTATAGAAGCACTTCGGTCCTGGGACCATGAAAAAGGGACAAGGACCAGAAGATCTAAACTGGAACTGCTGGGGCATGCTCCCTACTGGCCTGAACCTGGAAGGTCATGTCGTAGGAGACCTGCTGCTGACTGCCTTCCCCTTCGACGACCCTGGCTGGATCCCCTCTCACGGTGCACCTCCCTGCGAGTTCATCCTCTCTACAACCTCTGCCTTCTTCTGTACTGCCATTTACATCATAAGGGTGAATGGGGTGACAACATACTGGAGCGAAGGATGAAGTGCCTCCTCCAAACGTCTCGCCCGAGACTCCTCATCTGGAAAAAGATCTGGAGCAAAGCGTAGGAGATCCTTGAACTTGATCCCCAATTCTTGTATTGACATACTCCCCAATTTGAGGGAGAGTGACTCATGCCACTTCTCTGCCTTGATCATGGAAGAAAGGAATTCCTCTTTGAACTCCTTCTCAAAGTCAGTCCACGGAACCTCTGCCTCTGACCTCTCCCTGAGGTAGAGTGTCCACCACTGGTGCGCCGCACCTCTCAGGTGACTGACTGCTAGGGGAACCACGTACTCCCTCGGAGCACGGATCAAAGTAAAAGAGATCCCGAGCTCCACAAGCCACCCCTATGTCTCCATATCCAAAGTACTACCCTCATACTTCTTGAGGGTTTGTCACTGGAAAGAACAGAGAGTCTTCTGCCACTAGCCATCTTCCTCCTCTCAGTCAATCCTCAACTGATTGACCGCCTGAATCTGATAGGCCTCGACTGTCGGAGTCACCCAGGAATGACGTCCAGGTTCCATAGCTATACGGTAAACAAAGAATGTCTAAGCCCAAGTAGAAAGGAAATTTCTCAAGGTTTCATTTTATAACTTTATTTTAAATTCTTTCCCAGAACACCCAAATCAATTAAAACACAATCATGATGATGCTTGTACCTTCCCTAAGGTCTCTACCCTAAAATCAATGTAGTCTCACTTGGTTGTTATTTAGGTTCAGAGTCCTTGCATCAGATCATGGGGGGACCTAAATCCCGTGTCCTAGCCGGTCTTCCCTGGCCTATGTCATGCACCAAGATCACCTTACACTACTGCCCTACCATCCCATGAAATCCTCACTGTGCCTAACTCCAGTCTCCATCCTATCACTCAACCATCACCTCTGATACCATTCTTTCACGACCCCCTCCCACCAAAGATGCCCCTCCGGAGTTGGCTATGGTTAAAGGGAGATAATTACCCCTGAGTCCCACCTCCAGTAGGTCCCGGAGTGGCGACTAGCACCAAGGGTATGAGTATTCACAAATATGGGAGGCATTTCCCTTTTTATTAATTAAGATCAGGAAATAGGATGAGTCAAACACCAAAAGAAAAGAGAAAAAGTAAATTGAAATAAACCCAAACCAATCCCACATGCATGTTTAAACAATTCTGAAACAAAGTAGAAGTAAAAGAAAACTGAAAAATACAATACCAAAAGAAACAAGGGTACAAAAACTGCAACAACTCCAACTGTCTTGACTAGTACGGTCCCACACGGCCCTGGTAGTCCTCTTAGAAACCAGAAAGTAAACATAGGGTGAGCAATGAATTATACTCAGTAGGGAAACCTAAAGCTCTCGTGCACAGGTGGGGAGACATCCTAATGTCCCATGAGAACAACAGATGAAACCAAAACCTAGCAAAGAATTATATCCACCCAACCTCACCAGCCACGCTCACCAAAAACACAAAACAACATGTAGTAGTATATAAGAGAATGAGTATTGGGTACCCCACACCATTTCCCCACACTAGCTAGCTACTCTTCCTAATGACGAACACCCTGACACTACCACCCTCTTCCTGCCCACAAACACCTGGGCCTCAAACGTCGCACATCCCGCCCACACACACCTGGGCCTCAAAAACCACATATCCTGCCCGCACACACCTGGGCCTCACAAAACACAATCAAATCCCCACCCGAACACACCTGGGCCTCATCCCAATGATTCTTGGGAAATAAGACATGCCCGAAGAGTCTTGGGATAAAATCACACCAATCAAAACCTACCCAAAGAGTCTTAGGTGTAAGGTCACCTCAAGCCATCACAGCCTATGGAAGAAGGAGAAGGAAAGAGCTAGTAACTAAGGGGAAAACACCCTCTCCCATGAAATGGGAGTTTTCGGAACTAAGTTCTCAACATGAGTGGGGTGAAAAAAAACACAAAGATACAGATACATATATGTATTCCAAACACACAGCCAAACCTGTGGATTTTAAATAGAGAAACTGAGCACATGCCTCAGCACTACTACTACGAAGAATGCATACAACAAAAAATCCCAAACCCATTTAGGTTTTCATGTTTCAAAAGTATTAGTTTATTAGTTCCTTAACTACTGGGCAGCTCTCAAACTAGATCAACCGTTTCATGGAATAAAACCCTGCCAACCACAAATCAAGTTAGATAAAACACAAGAAACACAAAACCAACTTTTTTATCATCAATCAATACCCATTTACTATTCCCGCATTTAATTCATTATCATTCCCCACAGTTCATTTACCCAATTTCCACTTTCATTTAAAACTCAACCCATTACTTCAGCCCTGCTGCCACTATAACCACATCTCCACAACTGTATCACAAAACCAGGATCGTGATACATCATTTCCCCTTTAACATCATTTACCACAGCCCCGCTGCCCATCCCATTCATAAAAACCCAGGATTCACCCCCCTTTCTCACACACCACGTAACCAAACCAGCATTCACATGTTCATTATTACATTTTTTTCAACCAGGGCGATCACACAAGGGTTCCAAATATTCATTTAATCATCCAACTTTACGTGATTAACCAATTTCCATATTTCACAAAGTTTCCATCCAAAAATGGTCTAGAAATATAGGGGAACATTTAATTACACAAGAAAAGGGACCCAATGATCGTGATTTACAGTAGGCAGAAGCATATTCAATTCACAACATAATAATAGGATAAACAAAGAAAAACAACACAACTTCACCATCCCCGTTATTTAAGCCAGTTTTTATCTTCATTAAGCTGGTTCAACTATGTCTTGTGAAATCAAGAGGACACCCATCCCGCATGATGAAAAAATTTGAGAGGCAAAGGTAAGATCCCTACCTCAACAGGTTCTGATCACAATGTTCCCCCAGAACAACTTTAGAAGACGTCCGTCGGTGTCCGTCGCTTTGTCAAAAACAGGAAAAAACATCCTCAGGGGGAAGCTAGGAAGGAAAAGCTAAAGGGAAGACAATATATCCAAGCTCAGAAGTTCCTTCTCTTCATTACGATCCCATTGCCACTAACGGATCGTAAATTAGAGCTCGGACGAAGAAGTTATGGAAGAAAGAAGCTTTGGAGTCTCTTGGGAGGGCTCTGCTTGAAGGAAAGGGGAGTAGAGGGATGATTTGAAAAGGAGGAGAGGCCCCTCCTTTTATAGGTGAGAAAAAACTAAAGTACACGACGTGTACTTCCTAGTACATGGCGTGTACTAGGCCATTCTACATGGTCTCCATGCAGCTTCCACACGACATTCAACGCAGCACACGACCATTGACTGGTCAACACACGGTTTGAGGGTAACGCGTACGCGAGGAGGAACTACACGACGTGTAGTATGGGATACACGGCGTGTAATCATTTATTTCATACGGAATGGACATGGCTTCGACATGGGGTATACTCATAAAGGTTCTACACGGCGTGTACTCACACCACACGGCGTGTAGTCACAAAATTCTGAAAAGTGTGGAAAAAGTCCATTCTACCCTCCAGAATACTTCATGACCTTCCTTTCGACAAAGTAATGGGCCGGAGAGGTCCGGGCCGTTACATAATAGCATGATAAAATCATACCTAATAATGTATAGATCATAAAACATGATTCATGGTATAAATATTTGATCTTTCGATAAAAAATGAGTAATATCAATGTGAAAAGGTGATTCAATATTCATGAGTAATGGAAACATAACATGACATAAGATTGAGGTATAAACTTTTGGTATATACATAATCAAAGAAAAATTATTTCTTATGTCAAGATCACTAACTATACATTCATCACATAGTGTATAGAATCCCATGGGGGATTGGGTTAACTCTTATTCCTATAAACATAGTGGGCATGGCCACATAAGGGGATCAAATTAATATTCATTCTAAGAAACAAGTTATCTCATGAGATATAAAGCCTTACCCAATTCCTTGGATGGATATATATGGATCAACTTTTAAATAATGATAAATCATAAATATGTGTGAAATAAGAACTTGAAAACAATCATAATTCATCTTTTCTTGATTAACCAATGAAAAAGAAACTTGTTTCATGAAAACGTCCATAAAACATAATCATAAGACATCTAGACAAAGAAATTATATGGTATACTAAGAGAATATTTCTATTGAAGTGCGAGATTAATTAATGGATGTTTACATAAATTAAAAACACTTTTATAAAAGATTTAAAATTTACTTGGATAAAGAAAAATAAATACTCTGGTGTTTTTTATCTCTTTTGAGGAAAAATTATAAAAAAGGGGAGAAATATTTCCTTGGAAAGACAAAAAAATAGGGAGAGGAATTTTCTTAAAGATATCTAATGAAGGTGGTGGGAAAATACGTTAGTATAAAAAAGTTAAAAAGAGAATCCTCTCACACTATTGTAAATGAAATCAAAGTTAATAGATAACTAAGTCACAAGACACTTTTAAATACCATTTCAAATGAGATAAAAATAATAATTTTTAAGACATTATTTTAAAATTGAAATCTCAATAATTGAACCATGGAAGGAAATAATGTCTTTGTCTACAAATGTGGAGTGAAATATAAAACATTCCAATTAAAATAATACTACAAAATATCTTTATTAAAACCCAAATTGATAAAATACTAATAAAGATACATTTTGGAAATATTTAAAGATAAATATGAAAATTTAGATAAATAATACATATTTTCTTTTCAAAATAATAAAGGATTACATTAGTTGGAATAAATAATATGGACATGGAAGATAAAGGTTCATAACTGAAAAGAAGTGATAAGGTTTTTTTTTTCTTACAATAATTACATTGAGTGAATTATGAACCCAAGTGGAAGAGACATAGTTGTAGGAGATGTAAATATAATTAAAATTTATAGGAGAACAAAATAAATATTATTTTGTAGATAAATATTAAATAATTCCTTTAGATGGAAACTTAGTCATAACAATCTCAAATTGAAAATTAGATTGGATAGAAACCCCATACTTTTATACTTTATATTGAATGAAATATAATTATACTCATGTATAATAAAAATAACCATATTAATCACTTATTTAATAAACTTATTCATATATATTACCATTTTTATTCTTCACTTATAATCAGTAACTGCACATGTATTAGTCAATTAATTCTTAGCATCATCATTGGATGTTAGTAATTTTGATTGTTTCACACATGATTCATATTGGAGACATCAAAACCCATTATTAGATAGAAATTTAATCATTTATAGATAAGAAAAGTTATTTAAATAATATTTTTTCAATTATTTATTAATTCCCATGTTAATTTTAGGGAAACTGTGGGAATGTTTTGTGTGAATAAGATCCATAATAATATTGTTTCTGGAAATCTACTGATATAAATAGATTACTTTATAATGATAATTAACTTTCCTTCCATAATTTTAGAACCATATACATGAAATATATTAATTTTAATATCATATATTCTCATAAAATATATTTCATAATCATCCATGTATATCAGTGGTGAAAAATAATGTACATTATTCTTGGAGGCGGTAGTCTGCATATAACATGAGAAATATTTTCATTTTATCATTGGTTGGGAGGAAGGATGAAAATGGATATTCTATCAAAATAAATAAATTTTCATATAATTATGACACTTATGTAATTATTTTATCATGATTAGAATATATTTTCAATAGGTATAAGAAGAAATAAATTAATATAAATGAAAAAGGAGTGATTTTGAGTTTTTTACCTAAGGAAAACTATTTGATCCAAATTAGAATGGTATCTTAGTGAGACCAGAACATTTGAACATGATAGAGATATTTTGGGAGAGATTTGGGAATAACGTTTTAGAGCTAAATATTTATTTTTTTTCAGGATAATTGGGGTGGTTAATGGATCCTTTTATAAGTAAGAGGGGTGGAACTTCTATAAATACTCATAAAATTATATTAAAGGCATGTCTCTTTCAATGGAATGAGGATCCAAAATGGAAAATAATGGATAGGGTATGATTATTGGATTATATTCCTCTCATACATTAAAATAAGGGATAATTTTTTAGTGATTTTAGGTTTTTAACCTTTAATATTTGTTTTTTACACAACTTACTTTTCTCAGGATAACATATTTTTTAAACCACCATAAGTTATTTTTTTGACTAAAAACATAATTTATCTTATTAAATAATTTGGATATATTGATTCAAAATAAGAAAATAATTTTATAATATCAAATTTATTAATGTTATATAAATTATTTCTAAAATTAGAAATATATAATAGATAAAAAAATTTCAAAAAAATATAACTTATGATCCAAAATATCAAAAAAGGGTTTTGAAATTAATATAAATATTTTAAAATGTATAACTTCACTTATAAAAGAAATTTTTGTTCAAAAATGTGGTTTCATAAATTTTTAAGTCAATATTATATACTAATGATGTCATATAATTCATAGTGATTGTGAAAACAATATCTTCTGTTATTCAGCTAAAAAATCAAACTCTCTAGAAAATTATAAAAAATTCATTCTAGTAAAAAAATTTATTTCTTTGTACAAAAATGAATTTCATATTTTATAATTAAAATTCTAAAAATTAAGAATTTTACTTTTGAATGGAAATATAAATATCCTGAAAAACTATATTTATATAATAATTTCATTTTGATGAAAAATATTGAAAATTAATATTATTACTTACTATAAATTACTAATTAAATTAGTTTTAATATATTATACATATCAAGAATGTATTTTATCATTATTTAGACATGATGTATTTAAATTATAAAAGTAAAAATTCATAGCGCATAAAAAGGAAATTTGTAGAAAATTTTATTTTTGAGCGTAAAATGAACTTATTGGTTATTTAGCTACACTAATTAAATTTTATCAAATAATTAATATTAATCATGGCCATTATATTTATTAATTTATATATTTTATAATGTGGTTACTTCTATTTATACATGTAAATTCAACTGATATATTTTAATGATTATATATAATGCTTATAAGTTTATCTCTATAATAAGTATTAAAGTTCATTTTAGGTTTGGTGTTATGTGTGAAATTATTAATTCTATTAAATATTTATTCAAAGGGAAAATATAATGTAAATTGGTTGTAACTTACACCATTTATCATAATATACATTAGTACATTGCCTAAAAGCTTAACATTTTATATCTTTGAGGTCATGTGGCTTGAATGCCCAATTTCATACACCAAAAGCCCATTTTTTATGAATAGAATAACTGCTACATTAACCTTCTATAGTACTAGGACTACAATAGTGCAATATTAATTCTATATTATCATGGTATTTTTCCATAACTCATATTTAGTATAGAATTACTACATTAATTACCACCTCGATAAGCCCCAAACTACTATTCCCCACTATATATACAACTAATTATAACAGTTGAAGTCGTTCATATCTTTCTATTACTTCCTATACCATGTTTATTCCACTGCTTATAGTTTTCTTCATAATATAAATGTATCTCATATACTTGTTATTATTTTTTGTAGTATAATACTCTAGAGTTTAAGAATATGGTGTTCACCTATATTTTTACTTTTTCTATGGTACAAGTTGTAGTTGTTATAGTAAATATAATATTATAGTTTTTTGTTATAATATTATTGTAAAATAATAACATATGAAATTTTCAATAGTTTTTTGTGATGAAGTGTTTATTTACTATAGTAAAATATATGGTCTTACATTCTCATCCTTAAGTAATTTTATCCTTGAAATTTATATTATATGTCACTCCATAACCAAATGTGTGTAATTTTTGAGCATTTCTTCCTTTGGATTGGAGGAAGCATCCTTTAAATTGTGATTTATAATAACCCCAACCCTAGTAGCCTAGATTCGGTGGTTATTTTATTACAATGGAATAGATACAAGATATAATATCACCAAGGATAAATAATTTTAGTAGTCTTTAAGACCTAGATACATACATGGTTCCCTAATTACAATGATAATTAAACATTGAAAATAAAAAAGGAAAATAAGATGCTTCCTTAACACTTATTCAAAGATTTCTTCTTCATAACTTATGGAAAGAAAAAAAAGGTTGAGGTAAAATTTTTAATAAGGGTTACATAATATGGAATCATGATTCAGTAATGAGTGAATCATATAAATAAGTTATAATAAATATATAAAGGTAAATAACTGAAAAAAACATGGCATTTAATCAATAAACCAAGAAGTATCCATATATTTTATAATTGTAAAAACCTCAAGGATGGTAATAATTGAATACAAAATGAAGGAAATTTATAATTATTGGATATCATGTATCTATCACATGAACCACTACAGTCAAGACCTTTCCAAATATTATTTATGTATGTGGGTAAAAACTCATCTGATTCTATTTTGAGATAAACACGAAGGGTTTATCACTAACTGTAATGTCTCATGAGACCTATTGATGCACCGAGGGGATATATAATGTCTCCCCCAACCATCACTAAAATTCCAAAAAATTATTCATACATAGTATTAATTCATGAACAATGTTCCTTATAAAAATATCAATATTCAGTATAGGATATGGATTTATCAATATTTCCCCAATTAAAATAGCATTCAAAGTAAACATCGTATGTAAAAATAGTATAAAACTTTGACAATAATCATATACATTGCATATTGAATAGGTATATTTAATGAAATCTTCAATGATTTATGATCATAAATAAAAGGGTAATTACACAAAGTAAATAAGTGATAAATATGGCATATGTCCCACATAAATTAAAGTGACATGAAAAAACCATACCACATTATAATAAATCGAATCTTATTCCCCATAAAATTAATAATAATCAAATGAAAAATTTAATAACAAGATGATAAATAGGTTCATGACATTATATATAAAAGGTTGGCATACATACACCACACATAGGGGAATACGTGGTGAATAAGGTATATCCCATAGAAATAAAAGTGAGAAGAGAAAACCCTTACATTTTTTCAAAAATAATTCCACACTTCTACATAATGTCCTGGATAATCAAATTAGATTTATTAATTACTAAATTATTAACATCTTAAAATATATTTGATTTATTATAGGTTTCTTAAGTTCATATATGTCCATTTTGATGAGTTATGATGTTTAATTTTGTTGTTTTGGGTGCGTTTGTTTAATGGTTTCATAGTCGGTCCCCTTGTGTATAATTATGGGAGTTCTTATAAAATGGAAGAAAAGTAATAAAAGTTAAATAATTTAGTAAAAATAAAATAAAGTAAGTTTTAATAGTCTCATATTTCATTTTTATATGGTAGGAGTTTGATTTATTAGATAAAACAGTAATGAAAATGTTTGGTTTTTTGGTGGTTTTTACAACCATCACACACATGTATAATTTTATTTAAGATTATGATTATATGTTGGTTCTATAATATGATATAAATTATCATATATATATATATATATATATTAAGTTCTTATTTAACAATAATAATGGTTCTATGACCATCATTTAAGGTTGCAATGGAAAAAAGAAAACTCGTCATCCATGAAGGTGGTGAATCGACATATCTCGGATGATAATTTCATTTTTTTGAATAAAAGGATAAGAGAAGAAATTTGATGATGGATATTGAATTAACATAATAAAATTACAATATATATAAGATACTGGATTTACCATGCTACTATTAATAGGCGGTGAGGATAGGGTAATAAAAGAAACAAAAATTAAAATATAAAGAATCAGGATTTTACCACTTCCTCAAGACATTTGGATTTGGTCTTTTGGTAAGACCAGAGGGTCTTGAAAGTGGGGGAGAGGGTTTGGAAGTCAATTGGGTATAATTTATAAAATCTTAAAGGCTTATAAGGTGTGAGTATAATGGGTGACGAGGGGCAGTATTTATTGGGAGAGGAGAGGGTTGTTTTTTGATTATTTTATTCATTTATTTATTTTTTTGGCTCAGGACTATCAATAGTGTTTATTACCATGACTAAATATAGTAAACAGAGCATGTGATATTGAAATAACGAGTTATTACCTCATATATACATCATCCATGACTCAATAATTCATTTATTTACTTATAATGTTAAATACCACAAATTTTGTTATTTCTCCATTCAACGAAAATTCAACTATTTCAGAAAAAAACCCAATAAAATTATTTGAACCAATTTTCAATGTTTAGATTTAAAAAATGAACTCAATATTATGAAAATAATTTTCTTAATACGATAAATTTAATTTCAAATTAAAATCGTCATTTATTCTAGAAATACTGATTTTAATATTATAGTCAAGACTCTTTGAAAAATTAATTATGATCTCATAAAATTATCTTATAGTTGTAATAGAAACAAATATAAATTAATGAATCAATATTATGAAAAAAAATTATTTTAAATCATCATATTTATTATAATATTTTATATAAACATTTATGTTTCAAAAAAACACCAACACTTATTTTATAATGTTTTAAACATTTATTTACATATTTTGTGATATAAATATATTATATTTTCATTTATGAGATACCTAAATATTATTTATACTTTTATAGTTGAAGTTATTATTCTAACAGCCACATTACTCTTCATTATAGTCATATTAATATTCCAAAGATGATGTTAATGTTTAATAGTATATCACATTTTGATTATGCACCATAAACTACCAAATAAATTGAATTTATTTAAGAATATATGTACTGTAAAATATTAGGGTGTAATATTATTCCACTAATTTACTTTTTCCATCTAATTTATATGATTTTGTAACACTTTCTCTCTACTGTCAATAACTTGGACAAGATCTTCATTGTAAGACAATTCAGGCCCAAGTTATATTTCCTCAATAGTGATTACATGTATTGGGTCTAACATATACTTCCTTAATATAATTTAATGGAATATTTCAAGTACTTTAGTGTGTTTAGGGAATAGATAAATAATAATCCCTCTCTCGAATTCTCTCCAAAATATAATATTGACCAATGTACCATTGATTTAATTTCCCCATCATACTAAATATTATAACTCCATTCCATGGATATTCCTTTAATAAGACACAATCCCCTACATGGAATTACAATTCCATTTTTGATTATCAGCATAGATATCATGTCGACTTTGGGACATCTTGATATGATTTTGAATGGGTTAAACATTCTCATTTTTATCCTCAATAGGATATGGACCAATTGGTTTATTTTCTCTAACATTATACAAATTGGTAAGAGTAAGATATATTTTCTCATACAAGGCTTCATAATTATCCCTTTACATCCTACCTCTCCTCATTGTCTTGATTCAATGCAGCGGTGCTAATTTTCCTTAAGAAACATCCATAAGGTGCCAAAGGCTGAAAATTAATTCAAAGGGTTTTATGAAAAGTGGGGGTGATTTTCCCTTTCAAATAAAACACCCAATCAAACATAATAATACCTAAACCAATTACATGATCCTAGCCAACAATGTATTAGAATTAAACTTCATACCAATGATAAAAATGAAAAACCATACTCATACAAAATCAAAGTACCAAGAAGAAGACTAGAAAAAACAAAACCAAATGAATCCATGACTCAACTCCACAGCTCTACATAAAGATCCATGATCCAAGAAACCCAATAATACCCAATCATCATGATACACCACCAAAGAAATGATATGCCTTACCTTTTCTCATGTCTTAGAATAAAACATCTGAAAAATCACCAAAGTCCCAAAGTAGGGAGTGAGTAATAATACTCGGTAGGTTTTCCAAAAATGACTTCCCTACTCTTTCCTATAGGATAGAACAAGTTATCACATTTATAAGAACAATTTATATAAAACCATTAATCCAATTTCACAATTTCAAACTATCCAAACACATTCGTACCAAAATATTTCACTCGAATCAACACAAATTCGAGGAAAGTAACCAAACACTTCAATAACCCTTTCCAAACACCTATTCACACAATCTGATTCACCTTGCATGACAACACGTGTGTTCCAACCAAGTTCATAAGTTCTGTACACTAAAACTCGATGTACCTTTGTCAGTGGAGCTTCACATATATTCCCAACAATGTTTTGGTATACTGGTCCTTCACACACACTTATGCTTGATGGTGGTCCTTCATTCCAACTATCCATCCCCTCTTTATAGTGGTCATTTAGACCCACTATCCATCCATTCCCACCCATGCATACCTTGTTAGACAACAACCATGAAAATATTAACAAAAATCACAATAACATGCGAATAATTAATTATCATGCTCAAATCAACAAACACTTGAAAATACAAATTCAATAAATAACTCATTTCTTAAAAAACCCCGTAATCAATTATCCATGGAAAATACATTCAAAAAATAAAATTGTCATTGAAATCCATTTTCCACAAAAAAATTTCCATAAATCAGCGAAGGAACTGATTTTAGAATCATCATTTTAAAATCCAATGATAAAGCAAATTTCACAATAATAACCCATTTCCCAAAATTCCACAAATCATCACCAAATGGGTTTCCACCATGCTTATCTAATTCACAATAAATTTCAAGAAAAACATATTAATTTGAAATTAATCCTTCAAGTTCTAGTAAAAGGTAGTTGAGAGTGAATCCACTTTCCCAAGGGTTTGGAAAAATCGACCAATGACACAATCGAACCCCAAAACCCGGTGAAGCTTCCACAAAATCACCTTAGATCCCTTTCCCTAACATCAACAAGAAAAAATATCATAATTTTAGGCAACAAAACCCCTAGATATACATGAAATGGAAGTATATCTGAGAAACTGAGAGAGATAAAGAAGTCGATCTAGATAAAATCACTAAACCACTAAGAGAGGAGACTTACCAAGGGAGAATCACATTCAAAGAACCTTTAAAATCCTTCAAATCACATCGAAAATGAGTGGGGAAAGTTAATATTCTGAGAGAATAATGAATCTAAAGTGGGGTTTGAGTGGGTGGAGAAATGGGTGATTTAGGTAAAATCTTGAGCAAACCCATTTTTTAAGAACCCACTTTTTAAGCAGCACACGGTTTAGCTGCACAGTTAGGAAAACCGTGTACTAAGCATGCACCTGGTACTACCTCACACGGTTTTCTCACATTGTTAGAAAAACCATGTTCCATCTATATAGAATCCCACTATCTCAAGTTGAACGGTTTACCTAGTTACGGTTTGGAAAATTGGTCACTTTAACTATGTGCCAACCCCTAGTAGATTGCCTCCATGTTCATAGTTTGTTGAATATGATGCAAGGTTTTCACTAACCATTCTCAAATTTTAAACCTTTAGAAAATCCCCAACACCTTCCAAAACCCTTCCAAATTCTCCCAAACAACAACCAACCACATTATATACATAAAACCATAAATAAAGGGGTTACATACCTCAAACTGGGGGTGCTACGCTCTCCCCTCCATTGGACATTCCATTCTTAGAAAGATAAAAACGGACACTTTCCTGAAAGAGTTTGGGAAATTTCTTGACCATATCAATATATCATTCCCAAGTCTCCTCCTGAATCTGACTATGTTACCATAAAACCTAAACTAGACTAATGTGTTTACCATGTAAGAATTTCTCTTTCCTATTCACAATCCACACTGGCACATGAACCAATGAAGCATCTGTCTTATGTTCAACATGATCCCATCAAATCACATGGTTAGGGTCCGGTTGAGAATTTTTCAGCTGGGATACATGAAACACATTATATACCACAATGAACTATTGTGGAAGATCCAACCGATATTCCACCCCTCCAACCCACCCAAGTATCTCAAAAGTCCTGATATACCTTGGAGATAACAATCCCTACATTACAAAAGGACGATGTCCCAACCTTGTAGATATTCTCAATAACACATGATCACTCACCTAAAATTACAACGACCATCGATGATGGTCCCCATATGATTTATGATGAATCTGAGTCGTCTCCATTCTCTTCCAGATCGACTTAATATTATATGTTGTCTCTTGGACAAGAGTCAACCCAACCATAAAAGTATCACCTTTCTCCACCCAACACTATGGTGAATGACACGACCATCCATACAACACTCCACAAATATCCACATGTATGGAGGCCTGATAACTATTATTATATGATAACTCCACTAATGGAATGTTCTCTTCCCAAGAGCCACGAAAATCCATCACAAATTCTAGCAACTAGTCTTCCAACATCTAAATCATCCTTTCAGATTTCCCATTTGTATTGGGATGATACACCATACTCATAATCTGTTGAATCCAAAGGGCTTGTTGTAGGGATTCCCATAAACAAGACTTTGACCTCAGGTCTCTATTAGATACAATTGAAATTGGTACACTGTTCCTCTTTACCAAATCATAGATATAGATTTTAGAAAGATCCTCCACCATATGAGATTCAAAAATTAGGATGAAATGGGTTGAAATTGTGAGTTTATCCACAATCACCCATATGGAATCATGTTTCCTAACCATTATTGAGACACCTAAAACAAAATCCCTAGATATCTACTTCTATTTCCAAATAATTATAGATAATGACTACAATATAACTACTGGTCACTAATGATCTTCCTTAACTTGCTGATAATTCAAACATATCGAAACAAAATTGACCACTTTTCTTTTCATACCAACCCACCAATACAGTGCTTTCAACACCATATCCATTTTTTGAATTCCATGATGGATAAATCATATGAAATGATGAAAAGCATTGAGAAGTTTCTTTTGACAAGCCTCTATTACAAACACCTAATTTCTAAAGTATATCACTGAATTCCCATATACATTCCAGCCCTTAATGGTCTCCACACCATTGAGTTTCAACCTCATAGATAGAAACTCTAATTCAGACTCTCATCTTTAGCCAAACCAACCAAGTCAGGAACCAATGAAACTAGAAAGAAACCTGATACATCACCCTATTCTTAACATTCCAACCATATGTAGTCTATAACAAAAAACAACTTCCACTGATCTAATTCTTTTTTCACTTCCTGTGTGTATGAATTTCTATTTAATGAATCCTCCACTTAATTTTTTTTCCTAGTGTGTGCATAAAGTTAGTCAAACATTTTGAGATACTCCATCCATCTATTTTTCCCCCAATTAAAATCTCATTGTGAGAAAATATGATTCAATATCATATAAATAGTAAAAATTATGAATTTCTCATTGAAGAGCTAATGAAGCCATTTTTTCAAAGCATGCCTCGCTGTCGCCATCTCCAAATCATATGTTTTGAAGTTATTCTCATGAAACCTCAAATACTTTGAGCCATATGAAACCACATGATCTAAATTCTTGAGAACACAACCCAATCCTGATCATAATGCATTGCAATACACCACAAACCCTTTCTCTGGTTCTAGAAAAACAATGATTGGTGTTTGTGTAAGGTGACCCTTAAGCTCTTCAAAATATTTATGAAATTTCTCACTCCATTGAAATGGAACATTCTTCCTTATCAAAGTTTTCATCAGTGAAGCTAGTCATGATAAGTCATGAAGAAAGCGTTGATAACAATCATCAAGTCTAAGGAAACTTTATATCTCAAATACATTCATTGGCAGTTTCTAGGAGATAACATCCTATATCTTCTCCAGATCCACTAAAACACCTTTCTCAGAAATAACATGGCCAAGAAAGCATACCTTTTGTATCCAAATATCACACTTTGATAATTTTTCATACAACTGATGGTCTCTCATGATTCCCAACACCATTTACAATTTTTTCTCATGTTGTACCCTTTTCCATAAATACACTAATATATCATTGACAAACACCACCATTATGGAATCCATGTATCTCTGAAATATCCGATTCATCAATTCAATGAAGATCAATGGTGAATTTTTTAGACCAAATGGAATAACCACCTTCTCATAATGGCCATATCTACTCGTAAAATATATTTTTGGGATATCCTCCTTCTGCACCCTCAAATGATGATATCCTCATCACAATTAAATTCTAGAGAACCACTGAGCTCCCCTCAATTGATCGAACAGATTATAAATTTGTGGGAATGGATATTGATTCTTTATTATAACATGGTTAAGCTTATGATAATATACAAAAATACTAAGAGTTACATTATACATTTTAAAAACCAAAATTTGTGCTTCCCACAAAGATGTACCAGTTCAGATGATCCCTTTGGTTTACAACTCCTGCAATTGTACTTTCAATTCCCACCATTCTTTTACTAACATCTAATAAGACAGAAGTGGGATATAACTGGTCTCCATGAGGAGATCAATCATAAACTCAACTTATCTCATGGGTGGAAACCCTGAGAATTATTTGGGATAGACATCAAGAAACTGATCAACCACTTCTGTAAAACTACTTCTCCCAGCCTATTCCACTTATTCCAATGACAAGGCCACCAACTAATATGAGATCGTCCCAATATCTAGTTCCAAAAAATTTTCTTCACCAACCCTTTCACTCTTCTCTCGTATAAAGAGATACTCGATGCCATCCTCCATAATAAAACTAACCATTCATTCATAATATTCTATGTGGACCTTTTACATCATCAATCAATTCATACCCATGATTTTATCATAACCATCCATAGAGAGCACTGATAATTCTCACATCAAATCAACCTCATCAACCACTAAAAAACTCTATAGAGGAAGTAATGACACTCTCTTCCACCAAAACGAGTTTTATGTTTCAACATATAAGGTATCACTTCCAAACCTGGACCCAAAAAATTAACAGCACAATAAGCAATGAGAGAATTAGAATATGTCGTATCAAATGATTCATTGATCCTACCATCATATTCTAATCCATACTCCCACCCTAGTAATAAGTATCCCTCTTTCGCTTACTCCCTGTGTTAGAGCTCCCATTATTTTCTATAGGTACCAACCTGATTCCCCCTCCTATAGACCTGGGTTTTCCCTTTCCCCCAATGATGAACTATTAACTATTTCTGTATAATTTCTTATATAGAAAACCTAAATTTTGGATCAAATTTATTACCTCAAGCCTGATTCAAATACTTGTTCCATCAATGATGCACTAGACGAAACCTCAGGGGAAAATAGGACTAATTTCATGAACTTAGCCTCATATTCCATTACTGATAGATTCTAATACATCAAACTCAATAAATCCATTGTTCATTGAATGTTTATTGTGTGAGGGTATAATTGTTTGTGAAACAATTCCTAAATTCCCCCATGTCACTCCTTGGTCCACTCCAGCATGGACCGCTAACTCCCACTACTAATGATAAATATATTCCAACATGTACGTAGCTAACATTACTTTCAACTCTGTTCATGTCCTTAGGAAATCAAATATCTAATTTATCCTTTTCAACCACACTTACTCCTTTTCTAGTTCTGAATAAACCCTAAATATGGGTGGATTCTACTTCTAAAACTAAACCGAGTGATCCACATTCATTGGTTCATCCATTTTATTCCTTTTATTCACAACTTGGAAAGCTTTCACTATGATTTTCACTGGCTACTATTTCACCATGGGCTTATGTGGAACCATGATTTCAACAGTTTCCTTCGATTGGTCTCTATGAGGCCTACACTATGCCAGTTCTCTCAACACAACAACCCCCATAAGTCTCACTCCCTAGTAACTAAATCCTTGAAATTTCAAATTATATCCCATTTCAACTATCACAAAAATTGTTTCCAATATTCCCATTTTTCTATTTTCAAGTGATTTTTTAAAAAATCCCGATGTTTTTTAAAATCATCCCATTTTAAAAATAGCATAACCCTTCTCTTTAAAAAACACATTTAAAAACAATTTCCATATTTTTCAAAATAAAAACATTCTTACTACCACATAAGTCATTATTAAAATTGAAAAACGAAATCCTAGTGGGATGTCATTTCTACCATGCATTCTATGCTGGTCTCATTGACTAAACGCATGATAACTAGATTCCAATGCTTATGAGTCTCTCCAAAACACTTATGTACCCAACTCTCAAGTAAAATGACGTTCAACATAAAAGGGTTAACTATATCCTTTTATTCAATACATTTCATGTTTTGAAAATCCAACTCCTTTCTACTGCACCAACTCAAGAAATAACCCAAGCATGAATGCCAACTCCAAGATCGAAAATTAATTCCAAATAAAAAAACAATAATGATATAGGATCACACTCCGGTATCAGGGAGGGATACCATACTCTGTCTAAGTCTTGACATCTAGAGGGAATTATAATCCAGTGATGTGGATTTAATGTCATACTGAATCCTCGAGTAAAGAACAAAGGTTACGCTCTCAAAATATACTGGTACAAACTAAAAACTCACCACTTGTCCCAAAATTACCATCTCAACATTAGGGTCTCAACGCAGTAGAAGGATCGTCGATTGGACACTCTGTTTATTAGATATTATTATTTGAGCAAAATCGCATGTCATTCTTCTGGGGATTACAAACCTACTACCACAATCAGTTTATTGACAACACTATCAGTCATGTGGTTATAGAAACCATGTTTTTCCATCGTTTATGGTGAACCCATGGCATCTCAGCCTGTCGTGTCCCCACGGTCGACCATTATGGTCGATTGTTGTGGCCAGCCGCCATTGAGCTCTGCCCCAGTTGCTTCGGATCTGACTAGGGTCTGACCCAGGTTTGGCCCAACCTGTCATCCTAACCCAAACCACATGGTCTATTTGAACCCATGTGGTCTAACATGCTCCATCTATCCCACTCTACCTAGACAGCTCTACATGGCCTAATCCACCTTGCCCGCTCCGTAAGGCCCATTCTGCTCGGCCCATCCCCCACATGGCACTGCCTCCACATCCACCTCCACTAGCCATGTAGGACCCTCATGTCTAGAACCATGGTCTATGTGGACACCAGTAATGATCTACGTCCACCAGCCGCCTCGATGAATGCCACTACCAGCTCCTTCTGCCACCGTGCACCAGCTCCCTCCATCGTGCTCTGTCAGGTGTCGCCACCTTTGCCAACTGTTTCCACCATCGCACTAGTGGTCCATCCATGGTCCACTGAGCCTCCTTTGATTCCCTAAAATCAAAATAGTTGAAGATATAATCTCCTTGGGTCCTGATCTATATAGATTCAGCCTCAGTTTTTTATTCAACTCGAATCTAGTGGTTCGATCATGCTCAGAACCTCCTGAAAACATTGAGCCATGAACCATGGGGATCCAAAGGTGTATAACCTGAAGAAATAAAAGATAAATGCACATAATAAAATTTTTATCATCATTTCATATGTTTCCTGGGATAATGATCAAGATTAAGAGATTTAGGGTTTGAAAACATATTTAGTAAATCATGATAATCCAATAAAGAAACTCATCCCAAAATTCTGACTGAACAGTGGATCAATCTATTTATTAATTTTTCCACATTCATCATTGAATTTAATAATGAGGAAATAAAATCAAGATAACAAGCCCTACCTTGATTTGGATCGCTCGTTGATGAAGAACGGTCGTTGCACCATCGTCAATCCTCAATATATCAGCGTTCATTTGAGAGGATTCTCTAAGATCTCACCAACATTACTAGGGTTATGTTTATAACCCTAGGAATTCTACCAAACAATCTATTTAAATTATTTCATCCTCTATGTCAATTCAAATTAAATAAAATAATTTTTATAAATCTATTTATTTTATGGTTATGTCCTATGTGTCTTTTCTACAAAAGACCCGTGACAACAACGTTTAAGATGCAGATAAGGTAAAGATGATATTATGAACTCAATGATCCCCCCATATTTTTGATCTAGGCACCCATTAATGAGTTATTCCAATTTATTGGGAAATCCTCACATAAATTCTATTAAAAAGTTAGTATTTTTCAAATATTTATTACAGGGACACAAGGTCATGGAATCACATGTTGTATTAGAAACTTTTCTAAAAATAAATCCATATAATATAAAAAAAATTAATGGAAAATCTATGACATTAAATTCTCCCCAACTTGGGGATTTATGTCCCCAAAATAAAAAACAAGATCTACATGAATAGGTGATCATACTAAGCACAAATCTAAGCCTCCCACTTCCACGTGATCTCCTGAAGATTCTCGAGCTACCATCGGACATTCACAAATGGAAACAATCTCCATAGAAGGATCATCTCATGTTGATCCTCGATCTACACTGGGTACTCATCAAAAGTATCCCCATCATCGATGTCCATATTTCCACATTTAATGACATGTGATGGGTTAAGAACATACCTCTTAAGTTGAAACATGTGGAAGACCTCATGTAACAGCTCTAACTATGGTGTTAGAGTCAAGAGGTATACCACCTCACCAACTCTATGCAGTATCCGAAAAGGGTAGATGTACCTCAAATATAGCTTTTTTCTCTGACCAAATATCTAAAATCCACATTTAGGTGAAACCCAAAGAAACACATGGTCTCCTTCCTCTAACTCTAAAGGCCTCTTCCAACTATTAGCATAAGAATTTTGGATGCTCTATGCAGTCTTTATCTACATTAGGATGATATGCACCTTTTCTATAATAGCTCCTACCAACTCTGAGCCCATGACTGCTAACTCTCCAGGATTAGTCCGACAAAGTGGTGACTTGCAGGGTCACTGATAAAAATACTTGAATGGTTCCATACCAATGGTGTAAAGACAGTTTTTTTTGTATGAATACTCCACCAGTGGTAGGTGATCCTCCCAACTATGGCCCAATACTAACATGCACACCAACGACATTTTCTCTAAAACCTGAATGGACTTCTCTGTCCGGTCATCTATCCATGGGTGAAATGATCTTCTCAAGCCAAACAAGGTCCCAAAAACCTCCTATAATCCCTTAAACAAATAACATATAAATAGATCCCAACGATATGAAACTATCGCCGATGGAACTTCAGTGGAGTAGAATTATCTCCTTTACGTAGAGTCATACCAAGCTCCCTACTGAACATTTCTCTCATATAGCTTGGAAGTTAGTCAACTTGTTGAGTTTTTCAATAGTCACCTAGATGTTATCATGGCCTCTAGATGTATATGGTAATACCATCCCAATTTCCTATAATATCCAACCCTACTTCTATTCTGACACCTCAAGATGTTGATTTAAACCTACCAGAACCCGGTTTTGAACCTTTACTTACTAAAAAGTAAGTCATTGAGAAACAAAATCTACAACTCCATTCTTTATCCATGGCCACCAAAACATCCGCCATAGGTCCTACTATACATTCTACATGGATGGATGTATTAATAAAGGGGATGTTTGAAACTCCCTCAGAACCTCCCCCTTCAATTACATTGGTACAACAACCCTCCCTCTTAAAAGAACGAATTGCTCCCCAACTTTCGAATATCCATCATGAGTATGCTCTATGGTAACATGATCATGTATTCTCTCAGAGTCGGTACCCCCAATGTTTTTCCTCCCTGACTCATTGTAAGAATAAAGGGGTGACATACATCAAGTGGAGATAAGATTCTCCATCTCCATCCACAAAGGATAACTACAACGAGGCCAGTTACTAAGATGCATCATTTAGAAATTCTGATCAATATTTACTGCTAAGAGCATCTGCCACCACATTTCGCTTCCCATGAGTATATACAATCTCAAAGTCATAGTCCTGAAGCAACTCTATCAATCACCTTTTTCTCTATTTAAGATCCTTATGTGAGAAGATATACTTGAGACTTTTGTGGTAAGGTTATATGATAAACCACTCACCCATTAGGTAGACTCACCAAATATTCAAGGATAAGACTACTGCTAGTAACTAAAGATCAAGGGTTACGTTATTCTGTTCATGTGGTCTCAAGTGGCATGAATAATAGTCAATCACATTGTTTCACTACATCAAGACACAACCAAGTCTAGTACTTGATGCATCACATAATACCATATACTCGACACCATCCTATGGAAACTTTAGGATGGGAGCACTCATCAAAATATACCCCATCATAATTAAACTAATCAAAGAGGTCACCAATCCTCAGTAGAGGATACTTATCCCTCATGGTCACCTGATTTAAGCATCGGTAATCCACACATAACCCGAAAATCCTGTCTACCTTCTAGGAAAATGAAATTGGGGCTAACTGGGGGAAACATTGGGTCTCGTGAAGACCTTATTCTAAAATTACTCCAACTACACCCATAGATCAGGAATCTTTTCAGAATGAATCTGATATGATTTCGTAGATATCAATGTTTTACGGGGGTGTAGATCAATATAGAATTCCATCTTCTTAAGGGAAAGTAAGAGTGGAACATCTTCATGAAATACATCCTCATACTCCGCCACCACTATAGGAAAGTGAGGACTCATAAAATCCACTAAACCAAGGGTTAGGCTATCCAATTGATGAGTAATCAGTCACAATCTCTTATGCATGAGTCTATCCTATTCTACCTAGGTCTCCTTTTCACCAACTAGGAAAGCCTTGTTCCATCACTGCTGACACAACACACTCTTTGCCTAAAATAGTCAATCAGATCTTGAATTATGGATTACTAGTCCATGGAAAGAATTATTTTTTAATTCCTTGATTCCACTACCAAGAGATCCCAAATAAAACTCTCACCTCTAAGAGTTAGTTCACACAATCAGCACTGCTATGTGATCATTGGGTCTCCCCCTATAGGAGTCTCTAAGTTTGGGGGTCGAGTCAATAGTTCAATCAAAATTTTCATTTCTTGAACAAGGTTTATGGAAAGAAAAGAATGAATAGAACATATGTCTATCAATACATAAACTAATGTATAAAATATGCATATCAGATCTTGAATCGTTCCCAAAGCCCCTATACACAACGGACCTATCCCAAAGGGGCTCATACCCTGACTACCCTGAGACTACCTCCAATAGGCCAATGGATAGTGACTAGCACTGAATTGGAATATCCCATCTAATGTGATCCATTATCTTAAAGTACATTTATAGATGTACACAACTCCATCAAAATTTACATATATTGATGCATCGATTAGAAACTATAATTGGTTTAAATATATGGAATCCATATCAAAATTCATGAATTATTTACACTAAAATTATTTTATGATATATACCAACTCCTCATAGTAGAGAGAGTCATTATTTTCAAACAATAATGAGTCGCCATCATTAGTGACCATCAAAACTTATCTCTCTAAACTCATACCTATCCATAACTCCTACACAATAATTGTTTTTTAAGAAAAATATATTTATTAGGGACTTGTGGAATCGGTTTTTATACCATGTATTTTGTTTCTTAGGCATCAACTTTATCAAATTCAATCATACTCCCACTATCCTCCTTGAGTATGTTCTCCCTCTCAAGGAAAATAGTCTATTATACAATAATCACATTCTTATCTGAACAGTTGTATAGATAATATGCCATTGTTTCCTTACGGTTCCCTATAATGATACACTTTGTCCCTCATAGTGCTAGATTGTTTCTTGAGCTAACCATAAAAAGGACCTCACAACCCCATGCGAGAATATATGATAAAACAAGTTTCTTTGCACTCCATAACTCGAATGGAATATTGTATAATAGTTCAGTTGATACTCAATTTAGTAAATATAATTCCATATATAATTAATATCCTTAATAAGATAATGGAATACATGTATGAATCATTATTGACCTCACCATTTCAAATAAGGTATAGTTCCTCCTTTCACTAACACCATTCCACTATAGTGTATAAGGTGGAGTGAGTTGAGATAAAATATCATACTCCAATAGAAAGTCAATAAAGTCTTTGTTAAGATATTCACCACCTTGATATGATCTAAATTTATTATTCTTAATACGAAGTCGATTATCAACCTCATTATTGAACTCTTTGAACTTATAAAAGGATTCAGACAAATACCTCATTAAGTTGATAAAACCATACCTGCTCAAGTCATCGGTAAAATTAATAAAGATTATGAATCCACCTATTGCCTCTACTTTAAATGGTCTATAAACATCAGTTTGTACCAAATATAGAATCTATGTGGCCATTTCTCCTTGACCACAAAATTTTTTTTTGGTCATCTTACCTTGTAAAAAATCATGAAATATTTCAAGTTTCTTAAGCTCAAAAGAGTCTAATTAACCATCTTGTTAGACCTTTTTCAAATTCATCTGGTTTACATGACTTAGATGGAGATTCCATAACTGATTTTTATATGATTCATGCATATTGGTTTAATTGTGAATTTCCAATATTCTGTTTACTCAATAATGAACTAACTTGAATCTTCCCCTTTCATATTTTGTTGGGTGCAATTCATCTTCTATTGGCCCTGCTTTCCACATGAAAAATACACCACATCCTATTTCTTACATTTCCATTAGATATTCTTCTTCTTGTAAGGATTGTGCTTTAAATTAGGATGAGTCATTGGTCCCATTTACTTATACTTTCTTTTCCAATTTACAACAATGATAGTGATTTTTTCATACCCATGTTTTTATAAACGTGTTGAATAAGAGAAATAATTTTCAAAAGAGTCTTCTCACTATTTCTCATATTATAATTCACAATAAAACTGGGGACATTTTTAGGTAGTGGAGATAGAATTATATTTCTAAATATCTCATCAGGGATCTTAAAATTGAATTTTTCTAGGAGCTCAATGTAGACAATTATCTTTACTACATGTTCCTCAGATGGTGTTGACTAAAAAAATGCATGTGAACAGTGCATCAGATACCTCATATCTCTCTAATAACTTCATCTCTTAATAGTTATCCTAAAGGTGATATATTATGTTATAAAAATCTATATACTCATACTTATTTATAATATTACTGGATATAGAGGATTACATGAAACATTATACAAACATTACGCCGACCAAATTCTTAAAATTGAGAGATAATTCTTCCTCATTGGCATCTTTAATAAGCAACTCAAGAAGTGGGGTTTCTAGAACATATACCTTCCATTCATGGAATACTATAAAATACAAAAACCTATAACATTATTAGAATTTTTTGCTGGTGAGAAGGTTTTCCATCTCATGTATGGATCACAATGATATTGATTATGTCATTTGGTTTTCCATTTTTATAAAATAAGAGAAAATAATTATTAATATTCGAATTAGATTAAATAATATAAATTAAATTCCATTAATCTTACACTTATTTTCAGAACCTAATAGCCTACACCATCAGTTTAGGAATATCTTATCACTTAGATATTCTAGTGGAAAGGATACATATTCCCCTTCTTATAACCTATACATGGGCCCATCAATATATTTAAAGGGTTTTAGGTAGTGAAACATTCCTACTACATTAATGTGTAGTTCATTGGTCTATTGAGTGAACTCCCTAATCCAGAAATCCTATTTTAATATTTCCTCAACCTTTTCCTCTTAGTTACACCATTTTCATCTTGGGAATTCAACCCTTGTTGTAAACTAAGTTAAGTAAACCCCAAACATCAAGCAAAAATTTCAATGATAATTGAAGTCACCCCCACATGGTTTGGTCAAGTACTTTGAACTTTGAGGTTGATTCTAAATTAAGTAGTGGATGTATGGGATGACATAATATTTTATTAGAGGGATTTTTATCTTTATGAATAAACCCATTTTATACTTTTACATTCCAAGTTAATATTAAGTGTATATTACTTAAGTGATTAACCATGTATCATAAAACATGTATTCATAATCCATTTATATTTTATTCCATATCACATGATTATTAATTCATTTATTTTGTGATCATGCAACATTCAAAAACATAAATAATTAACCAAAAAACTGACAGCAATAAAATATAACTGGCATGGTCATTATATTATCTAATTGTTAGTTTATCTAGAAGATTATAAAATACCCCTTGGACCTAGGAGAAAGCACCTTGAACTATAACTTAGTTCATATTTCGTTCTTCCACCATGGATCCTATGCATCGCCATGATTGTTTTCACCTCAGATCATTGACTCAAACTACCTCGACTCACTTGGTATCTTTATACTTGCATAATAGTTTCCTCAAATAGAAGTTATGGTATCTAATGGATTGGAATAAGGGTTTACATAAAAGAAACTACATGCATGTTTTCCCTTACAAAATAAGGATGATGGGATGAATCGAAATACATCAATAACAATTTAAAAAATTATAATTAAATGAGGCCAAACACAAACCAAGGGTTAGTATGATCCCATGATCTTATACACATCAAACAAAAAAAATATTTGAAATATATTTATCAATTAAATAGATTAAATCATCAATTAAGATAATGGAACAGAAATTAATCCAATTAATTCAATTTATATTAATTCTATCCTACCATACATAACTCACTATCAGATATAATTTTAAACAAAATTAACATCATTTAAAATTAAGTTAGTACAAAAGTGTACTTGGAGGAAACCATGTGTGTACTTATAAATTTTAAAATGGAAATTAATTTACTATAAAATTGTTAATCATATGACATGGTGTGTACTATTTAATGAATGAAACATATAATACATAATTAATAAGTTTAATTATTCATTTAACTCTTATTTTTCACGAAAATTTGAAAACACTGTCTGTATCAGACTACATGGAATGTACAAAATTACATGGTTTATACTTTTTCCTAACCATGTGCATATAACACGCCTTGGGTCTAACCATGTTTCTTAACTTGGACATGCTCGAGGTGCACAACATATACTAAGAATATTTGGTGTGTAACCTTAGAGTTTTATTGAATTTTTGTTCCCTTGTCATTTATGTGATACTCGGCTCAGTGGGACACCTTGCCTTCTGGGACATCAGAAAACAAGGACTCCATGGTGTGTAAGATACTTACATAAAATTTATTTCTACATGATGTCTGACATTCTGTCAACATCTACATGCTGATCTAATAAATTCAGATCTTAGATCTGATTTTTTTCTTATGAATTGATATATTAAGATACTAATGTTAATGAAAAAAATACACATCATGTACTCTAGGAGTATATAGTGTGTGTTTTTTCTCAAGGAAGATCCTTTGGAACCTCCATATAGAAATCTCCACATGATTCTTCATTTTTTATCATTAATATATTAATGGTTATGTTATTGAGAATGAAGAGGATAATAGATGAAGTTTTCATATTATTAAAATGAATAATTTTATGTAAAATAATACTAAATTTCATGTAATAAATCAATGAATAATAAATAATCATAAACTAAACATCAGACTACTCAGATACCACTTGCAAGTTATGGTCATTGAGCAAGTGTCCTTTGAAGGTATGACCAACTCAGTTTTAGTATTAAATAATGTGTAATAATCTCTTTACATGACCATGAGATCATTTTGAATGAAAATAATAGATTAATGGAATACATTAATACCCCAAAACTGGAGGGATGGGATCTCCAAATGTAATTTACAATTAATTTATAAGAAGATATTGAATTACCTCAACTTGTGATTCTTCTTTCTTTGATAATATGATGGAATAGATTTCATCCCACAATCATTGTTTTGTAGTATTCCAGTAAATAATTCATCTAGCAGTGATCCACACGTGCACCACAATCTTTTATCAATGTCATCAAATAACTTATTTCTATCATGGATGATCTTGATCACTTTGGTGGTTCATAGTTGACCGCAACAATTTTCTTCTTAAAGAGGGAGAACTCTTAGTACTATTTCAAAGACCCGAGAGAGGAGTAAGAGAGTGTTATTTATAGATATCTAGATATTCATATAGATAAATCTATCTAGATATATATCTAGATATATATCTAAATAAATCTATCTAGTTATATCTGTAGATATATCCAAATATATCTTTCTAGATATATCTCTCTAGATATATCCTATGATATATATCTTATCTTTATGCACACCAAAAATTCACTATAGGAAAGCGATATATTTTGATATAATTAGATGTAATTATATATTAATTATGGTAGGTTTGAGTTTAGAAAATTACACAAAAGAACTTAACCACTTATAATATTCTTAATTGACCCCATGTCCATTAATAATAATAAATTATTATTAATCAGTTGAAATGTAAAACACTTTAGGAATATAAATAAATATAAATTATCTCAAATTGGACCATTAAACTTAGTCTGTTTTCCCTCGCCAACATTTATCGAACCTTGAATAAAGACTATTTAATAAAATAAATGTCACTAAATTATTTAATTGATAAATATAATAAATATTATATTTTCCAAACTTAAAAAATAATATTTATTATTTAATATTTTTCTCACATTATTATTTTAAATAACTTGTGATTAAATTATGGAGAGCTGCCAAACCTAAATAAATATTTTTTTCTAACATATTAAATTCATTACATGAATTTAACTACGATTAAGGATACACTTAGTGTGTGAACCTTTAGGCCTACTTTTTAGTGACATTAGGCATAATCACCCAAAGTACAAGGTTAACATTTATCAACACTAAAAGGAACCCATAAAGAAAGAAGTTAATGTGGAAATGAAAACCATCCTCCTATGAACTCTTAAAATATAATATAATTCATTTATCATGATATCTCTAATAAAGTAGGTTTCATATTTCTTCGATCAACCTATATACTTTATTTTTTTTCATTGACATTTTGGAAATAAACTCACCCACTGAATACCATGTCCATGGATTTATGTAGGTAGTTCTATTTCATCAAAGGGCCAAAGATATCAAATTCTATTAAGGATATAATGGATAAATCCTTTCTATCATTATCCATTAATTGAATATCACTCATAATGCACCCATCAGACCCTACATAGCCCTGAATATATTCATCACGATTTTCATCAATACATCAAAGTGAATGATTCATAATATCCCTTAATGATAATATTGAAGTCTAAGTATCAGTACACATGTATGTATATTGGAATATCCAAATACATATGAAAATTGGTATTTCTTATTTGATGGGTTTGTTCCCATAACCTTATATCTTGGAGATTACTAAGGTAGAACAACACGAGAAGGTGTCTCAATGTCTTAGGAGCCTCTAATCCCAATTAGCTTGTATCACCAATGTTCCATCAGATAATATCATCCATCCATATAAAACGATTCAAGAATAATTTTATGTCACATATAGGTAATAATTATAGTGGGTAACTCCTATAACCTTTTAGTAAGACATATATTCTTAGGACATTATCACATAAAACATTCATACAAAGAAACAATGATAATGCGACAAGAAAACATCATTAAATATGTAAGAAATTACTAAATAGGTTGGTTCTAAGAAACAAAATTCAACAGATAAAAATCCCAATTCACTCAATCTTTTCATGGATGAAAATTGTGTGTTCTTCATTCATGTAGGCTTCCAATTATATTTTCATGAAAATATAATTTCAGGCATGGAATTTTTAAGTACTATTTTTTATGTAAACCCTCTTCAGATAAGTTTAGGTATACAATATTGATTTTTCCTTCACCTAAATGAATATTCATAATATTTTTTATCGTTCACTGTATTACATAAAAATCAAGAAGTATATTTATTTCACTTATTGTTAATGAAGTCTCAAGATCATGAGACGTGTTCACTTCCTTCATTCATGTATATCATCACATTCATGGAGGATTATTATATTTTTTAAATACTCACAATATTTTCACAACACTATCACTAAAAACACATAATCTCCATGCACTGAATTTTAGGCAAGAACATTATATTTTTTACATAATATAGTACACAGTTTCCCTATGAACTACTTCACATAATTGTATATACGAAACTATCTCACTTCTTCCTTTCAGTAAGTTTAAATGATTTATGTAGATATATTTATTCTCTATATAAGGTTTTATATGTGGATAATCATAGTGGGAATATTGAATGAGTTTTAAGCCTTCATGAGTTATCAGAACATCACAATCTTTATTCAGATGTTGGGAGACCATAGTGAAAGCACAACATGATTATTGAACGGGGTCCTCTTATGAATAAATAGAACTTTTGAGTCAATGTTTTTCAATCTTTGATCCCTCTCTATACACCCATTTTTTATTCAACCAAATTGTTAAAAATGAGGACGGTTAGGGGGTATTTACAGATGATACTTTAATGACTTCCTTAAATGAATACACCATCATACCTCGTCTATATACACCAATTATTCAATATATGTGACATAAAAAAACACTGTCTTTTCATAAAATATATTTTCTACTGCTATATTTCTTTAACATCCTTGTGTACTAATCTCAGGCTTCAAATGAGTCCACATGTTCATCCTCAAAAAATAATATCATTGTATAATATCATTGTAAATTGTATGAAGAACCTAATACATATAGAACCCCTATGTGGATGAGGTTAAGGATGATCACGACTTCGATCAGATAACACTGATTAATCAAATTGAATAATTAAAGTTATTTATGTATCTTTTTAATAAGAACAAAAGTACCCTATGAACCAAAACCCACACCAATTTTACATTTGCATTTGTAATGATTATTAATTAAATACAACCCATTCGACTGCTAGAAGTGATTATTAGGGTCCACTCTCGATTCTCGCTAGCACTAACTCGTGATGGCATCCTCCAATATATTTTCACATCACAATGTAGTATCTTACTCCTTTGTGTGCCTCTATGTGCACACATAATCATACATATATTGTCACATACCACTATTCATGATCTATGTGAGATAACTCTCTGATGTTATAGAGGCCTCATCCCACTATTGTGGAATTGAGCTCATTCCTAAGCTTGTGATTTTCTACAATCTTTTTGAAAACACATAGAAAAATTATTTGAGATGAATATGTTACAGGAAAATTAAAAATATAAATTACAAGACGTAATCTCAACCTTCAATATTTTTAAACATGGAATTCAATATCAATTCATTTTCATATCAACTCTCTTTCTAACATTTACTCAATTCCAGAGATGACTGATTAACAACATCATCAAAATATATTCTTCAAATTCCATGAACAATGTGAATTCTAAAAATATAGTTTTTACATGTATTGGGAATTAATAATAGTTATTTAATAATCACAATTATATTTTTCTTTAGTTAAATAAATACCTCTTTAATTAAAAATATTATTTCTACTATATGAATAATTCTCATGAATAATTAAACAGAAGAAAAACCATACATCAATCATATTCATATAAACTTTTTTTCATAAAAAGCATTGAAATCGTGTACAACACAATTACTTAAATCCCTTTGAGTTCTTCATATTCATAGTCTACAGCATGTCTCACTGACCTTTAAATGTTAGTCTTAAAGAAATCAATATTTTCCTCTTAATTTTGTCTTAAATTTTGGAATTGTCTTTCCATATCATTTCATTTATCCCGAGGGAAGTAATTTGCAATTAATATCACCTTTAAATACTTTAATTATATAATCATTATATCCTCATTCTTCTTATTATTTTGAATCAATAACTATCATTGATCATTATCTCCCCATAGATATTATAATACCATGATAACCTTATCTCTTTCAATACTTCTCAAACCAAGGAATATGTTCTCAAGGGACTTGATCCATTGTTTTACTACTAAAGGATTTGTAGTTACACTACAGTATTGAGATTTTTACTACATGAATTAGTCTAACAACATTACACCATATTTTAGAGTGATGATTTTTTCCTTATGGCCAATATTATTGGTCATAACAAGAGTCAACATCTCCAATATAGCTATAAATATCACAAATTCAACACCAACCTCATTTACTCTATATAGAGGGAAATCCCTATATTGATTAAGGGTCTTGACATGATTTCCATTCCTTCCATTAGATTCTATTTGAATATAATTTATTAGCTCATAACACTATGAATATTTAATCATAGTATGAAATTATTATAATAGAAAAATATTCTAGAAAAATTTGTTGAATATCCTAAGGGTTTATCATAATATTTATGCTGTCTAACTAAATTCTTATAAATATAGTTCCCAAGGTTCTTACTAAACTTTCTCTAATAAAAAACTATAACAGCCTGACTCTAGTAACCCAGAGTTGATGGTCATTTGATTACATTGGTATAGAATAAAAGAGATCAATTTAAATAGGATCCATGAATATAGTATCCATAAGGAACTATATACATATATGATCCTAAAATTACATTTTAAAACATAAAATAAATCATAAAAAGTCAATTAAAATTTTATTATTCCTCCTAATCTATCCGTGGAGCATTCATAGTACTATTCTTAGTTACCTATGTGGAAAAGGAAAAAAATAAAGGGGTGAATTGAAATGTTCAGTAAAGGGTATCATGTAATGGAATTTTTCATCGAAGAAACAAGGTGTGAATAATGCAATTGGAAATAGTAATTATAAAATAATGTTATATAGATGATAGCATGAGCATTAAATATATCATTGAATTATATAGCAGTGGAAATAAATATTTACATGGATTATGATAAATTATTTCATGTTGGTGGAATACATAATGTTGGAAAGCATAAATAAGCCATTAAGTACATGTTCCGATATATCATACATTAACGGGTAAGGTATATACCAAATAATTGATATAGTTTGTCTCATGAGACCTACTAATGCTTCATGGGGGTATATAATTATAGGCCCCAAGTTTCACCTAATATGTCTACTGTGTCCATTATATGAAAGTTTTTTTCCAATAATAATGTCCTAAAAGGAACCACTTACATATACATGTCTTAATAATCAATACTTTTTGTATTTAATTAATTGGTATATGAAGGTTCAATGTTATCCTGGTCAATTGAATTGCATATATATCAAGGTGAATATCAATAAATATAGTATGCATTACAGGATATTCATAATTTAATGAAATTTATCCATGATAATTATATATTATAGTGGGATAAATTCATCATATAGGGGTGTTAATAGATATCAATTAATGAATAATTGGAGACCAAAGTAAAAAAAATCCCAACTTTATTTAAGTACATGGAAATATAATGGCTTATGAGGGTATTATAATAATAGTCAATAGAAAATTCTTAGTCACAATAAAATCCTAGGTTTTTAATAATAACATCATTAAAAATAAAAATTTAATGGAATTTAAATTATTTTTTAAATATAAAGGATGAAAAATGTATGGAAACTATTAACTTGACATGTCCCTTCTGAAATATTGAGAATGAACTCCTTAGATCCTTTTAGTTGGGGATCTTAAAAGAGAAATGTAGATAAGGGTTTGGGAACCCTTACCCTATTAATTTTCTTGAGAGAAAATTCCCCAGATCGGTTATGACATAGAAATGAAGATAGAGTTTGAAACTATTATCAATCTACGTATCTACTCACAGACTATTGAGAGGGAAAATGAGATAAAATCCATGATCAATGGTTTTATAATGGATAGGAATGGGAGAATGAGTGGGTATTCATATAAAATGATGCTTAATTTTTTATTAATTTATAAACATAAGCATTAGAATTTATGTTGTGTAAAATGGAAATCTATTGAGCTTCCCATGATTTTAAACCATAGTATTTGATATTTAGGGCCTATTTTATGACTCTTAAAGCTTTGAGAAATAATATCCTTTCAAATATATTATTTTTTAATGGAAAATATATTTATTTGTAAATAATGATTTTTAAAATCTAAAAATATGAAACACTTCAAGATTTTACAGTATGTCTCTCTTTAGATTTAATCTGTTCTAAATCTGATGTTGCATGAAACACCCAACCAAAACAAAAAATGAAATATTATTATAACCTACCTGTTAAATTGGCAGGAATGAATAATATTAACCAAATTAAAAAATTTATATATTATATGATAAACATAATTTTTAGAATTCATATTATTTGTTTTCTATACATGATATAAAAATAAATTCACCTTTATGCATAAAAAGCCATATTTTTTGAAAGGCTTTTTTGCCACCATTTCATGGAAAACTTTTTTTAATACTTAATTTTGAAACATTAATAAATCATATTTGAAAAAATAAACATATTATTTGAAATTGGAATAAAAGTTTTTTACTTTGGTTGAATTTTGGGAATTTTTCTAATATATTTCATTTTTGATGACTAGTAAAAAAATACTGAATTATAATTGAAAACAACTTTTTCCTCTAAATAATTAATAATGTTAAATTAAATTTTTTATTGGTTTTAATGTATAATTAGATCACTTTTATATCATTTAATCCAATTTCAGTCTTTGGAATAAATTTAATTTTAAATTAGGATATACAAATATTTCAATCTTTTGAACGTTTTCACTTTAAAAACATGTTTTCTCATTCCGGTAATGGGATTAATTTTACATTAATTTTATCCAATTATTTGTTTTTTATTTTGAAAAATGGATTCCATATTTTTAATTATATGGTTCAAATATATTAAATTGGACCATTCTATTTTTGAACAATTTGAATAGTAACATTAGTAATTTTTTTTATTACCATGGTTAAGGGTAAATCAAGTGATTAAGGGTAAAAATAATATTTTAAATATAAATTAATTTCCATAAAACTTTTAATTTTTTTAATGGACGATTATTTTAGACAAAGAAACATACTTTGGATCATTTTATGTCCTTTTGGATCCACTTATATGACTTTAATTCTTTTATAGTATTTTATTTTAAGGAAAGTCAAATATGTCATACTCATGTTTTTAATAAGTATTAAATTCTCAATATATGGGTATTCAGGAGATATCATAGACTATAAATATTAGTTTTAAATATCAAATTTTTCATCATCATCATATAAATTTTTTTTCATTTCTTATTGAAAACAATTACCTTAAATGCTTCCATAATGACGATGTAGTAAAAATTTAATTAATGAAAATATCAAATAAATGTTTTTATAATATTAAATTAAATATAATATGATAAATTAATGTCATGAACGAATTTTATAGATGACCTAGACATATTATGTATGTATTTATGGTTTTTTCTCTAATATATCATGTTGATACGATACTTAAAAAGGCAAGTAATGAATAGTATAAAATTGACATTAATGATATTTTAAAATAAATAATATTTTATTAAATGATATTAAATTCATAAAAAACTAAAAATAGTACAAATTATTTATATAAGGTTTAAAATATCATCCATGACTCATTTATGATTCTTTTTACATTTTATAATAATTATGTCAACCTTCAAAGAGTAAAAACACATATTGTCTTGGTAAGAGTTAAATGGTTTAAATAAGAGTGAAAACCAAATGACAAGGGCATGAAAGTGACCAAAATTTATCTAAAAATTATTTTATGAGATAATTTATACCTGTAATAATATTATATTTTAAACAACTCACTTTAGAGCCATTTTTAATTGAACATTAATTTAAATTAATTTAATATTTTGAGAGATTCCAAAAGTGTCACTCACCTCAATTATAAAAGGGAACCTCCTATCTCACTTATTCATTACAAATTATGTCTTATATATCAATCAAAACCTAACCTTTTCTCTTCAATAAATCATTATAAATGTTTTGGAGGTCGTGATATTTCAAAAATACCAACCCCAGGTCCCTTAAGAGGGGTTATAAAGGGACTCGTTCGTAAAAGAGGTAATCTTCTTTACCAACTCTTCTAAAAATATTTCTACTTATAATTTTTATTCATGATTTATTTCCATAAAAATGTAATAAATATAGTATATTATATATTCATAGATTCTATTATGAATATGGGACAACCATAATCCATGTTTTATCCATCTTATGATGAAAGAAAGCACCACATGTGCATATGTATAACTTACCATCTCCATTTCACAGTGTAATTTGTTTTTCATCACCAATTTTCCTAGATATATATAATTATAAAAATAAGGGATATATATTATAATTATTACATTATTATTATTCATTAAAAATTAATATACCATCCACTTCCTTACCCTTTCACCATTAAGGGAATGATATCATCGCTCGTGCGTACGTAAAGCCTACCGTCTCCACGACATGATTTGATTAATCGTACATGTTAACCACTCAATAATTTAACACCCCATTCTTCCATAGTACACTTATTTTTAAATAATTAAATGGATTGCATTGTATACAACCATGAGTTCAAGCATTCCATGACCTATCAATGTGGCCGTTAAAAAAGCATTTATGAATAGTAATAACCACATTATGAAGTTTTATAAAAATTATTTTTCAAAATAGTCTTAATTTTTGAATTTGGAATATCAATATTTTCTTTGGGTGAAATTTCGGTAATTCTCTAAAAGCTTTAATTTTTTATGAGTAGTGAAAAATACTACATTTTAATTCAAAATTTCATTTTAATCTAATTTTTAATATTGTTAGATTCTATTTTTCATTGGTTATAACTTGGAATTGTATTAATATTTTATCATTTAATCCAATTATGTTCATTGTAATTAATTTCATATTTAAATTTTACATAAACACATGTCATTCTTTTGATAGATATTACTTCTTAAAAACCCGCTTTTTTTTGACGACGAGAATTAATTTTAAATTAATTACTTCAACTTCAGGGTTTTAAATTTGGAAAAAAGAATTCCATATTTGGAATCATATGGTCCATATTGAGTAAATTGGTACCTTTTATTTTTTGAAATTTTTAATAGTATCTTCAGTAATTATTTTTATTTACCGTGGTAAAAAGGGAAAATCAAGTAAATAAGGGTAATAAAATAATAATATAATAATATAAAACTTCCCTAAAACATTTAATAATCTTATTTTATGAGATATTTCCATCCATTTTCATCCTTGGGTCGGTTTTGTGACCTTGAGGGACCACCTGGGTATGATAATGACATGTTATAAGAATTAATTTAATGTGAAGATAAATATAACATAAATATTTATCTTTTAATAAAAAAAATTAATTAGAGTTATATAAGTTATCTTTTAAACAATAAATATTCAGTAGAAATCTTAAAATATTTCACACATCATGGTATTTTATTAATATTTTTTATACGTTAAATAAATTTATTTATTTATGACACAATGATGATGTAGTGATTACCTTATTATTGAAAGATTCAATTAAATGATTTCATAAATATTAAAAGAAATATAATATGAATATATTTATGTTATACACTAATTTTTTGGACTATTTTACAATATTATGTATGAGTTAATGCCTTTGGTTCTAAGTAATCAAGTTTTTATGACTTAACAAAAATCAATTCCTAAATAGTTTGAAAATTGACATAAATGAGTTTTTAAAAAATACTATTTTATTAAATGATATAAGGGTCCTAAAAATACATTATTAATTAAACTAACTTATATAATTTTAAAAAATTCATTAATGATCTATTTATGGTTATTTTTCAATTTATTGTAAATATAGTTACCATATATTATTAAAATACAAGAAGACATGGTAAGAGTTAATGTTTTTAACTAAGGGTTAAAGCTAAAAGATAAGGTTTTTGTGACCTAAACTTGTCTAAAACAAATTGGTTGAGAGTTTTTTGACCCAACAGAACCTTATATTTGAAAAAAATGATTTTTGGACCATTTGAAACTGAAAATAAATTTATAATAAAATAATCATTCAATACCACCCTAAAGTACCCCTCCTTCTTCTTATAAAAGTGTGCCAACTCTACCCACTTATTCACACCTCAAAAGCCCTTCGCCTTTGAAAAACCCTACCCAAATATCCTCTAAACTTACATTTCATAATCCTAATGTCCACCCTCTAAGTAAAAACCTAACTTAAGGAGTCCTTTTGTGAAAATCAAAAGGAGACACCCAAAGAAGAGGTAATCGTTTTATCCCTTCTTTCAAAGTTCATTTCCTCTTATACTTACTCTTACTAAGTTGTTACCAAAATAAAATAATATATCCAGAATCTTCTATAAACTGTGAGTTTTTATGATTAAGAGACAACCATATTCCTTTTTATCCATCCTATGATAAACAATATCATCATTCAAGCGTACGTATAGCTTACCGTATCCACGCTGTGGTGTAAACTAATTTTCATCTATAATTTATTTTGATAGATATAATGATGAATACAAAGGAATTAAATAATATATATATCATGGTATTATTTCATTAAATTCATATTAAATCCAAATCTATACCATTAATCCATTAATGAAATGATATTGTCGCTCGTGCGTACGTACGGCTTATTGTCTCCATGACATGATAAGACTCATCTTCCACGTTCACCATCGAAGAATGATTATAAATATATATATTATGAATAATTATGAAATATATGACATAATAAAGCTACTGGAATAATATATATATATATATACATACATTTCATTCACTTACTTCCATTCATACGATAAGAAAATGGAAACAGCGTTCATACGTACGTACGGCCTACCGTCTCCATGAATAGCATATTCCTATCTATTATATATATTTATATTATTAATATATATGATATATAAATCATATAATACATTTTTAAAGTAAGTAAATCATTATCTAAGTAATATGATCAAGAATAAAAAGTAAAAAAAATGAACGATAAATGAAGCGATTATTACCCGAAATGTTGCATTAACATGGAATTGTTAATTAACGAGTATTATAATGTCATAAAATAATCATATATGATATCATAGATATTATTAAGATTCTAAAATAAGTTAATAATATAGTAATAAAGGATATTTGGACTAATACCGATAGTATATTACTTAAGGTAAGGGATTTTGTCTCAATTTCATTTCATTGAGGTATATTGAAATGTTATACACTTAGATCCATTTATATGGTGTATAATATACCTTTTGATTTATTATAATGAGTATAATTATTTTCATGATATTATGTTATTTCCTTTATTTTAATTATTGATATATCCATATTACTCATTCAATATGGTTATTTGATAAGGCATACTATTTATTTTGGTTATTCAATATGATAAATACATTGGAATGGAAATGACAGGTGGAGCCTGAACATTATATAGCTCCTTGATGCATCGACAGGTTCTCATGAGATGAATAAGTTGGCCAAATGGGTTTATACCCTTAATTTTAAAACAACTTGTCAAAGGCCTTTAAGTTAATAGGTTTTAATGTGACTGAGACATGATGTCCTTAAATAAATTATTTCCCTCAATTAATTTCAGTGATTATTTATCCATTATATTTTACATCAACATATCAATGGAATTAGTTATTTATAAGTTTACTGATTTATGGAATATGTTTCATTTCTTTACTTTCTATATTATTTTTTCCTTATATATTTTTGTAAATGTAATGTGTTATCAGATATTTAACTTTCCATATAGATTGATTATCACTTCTGTTATGCATACCCTTACTGAGCATTTGAGCTCACCCTTATTATGTTTCTCTCCCTAGGTTATGAAGAATAGAACTTTTATTAAGCTTTCAAGGATGAATTATATTTTAATTATTGTGTTTCAGTTTTATTTTGTTTTCCTAATGTATTAATGGTATCATGTTTGTGATATGGATTTCCAAGACTGCTAAACTATATTGTCCTTTGGGATTTGATTCCATGTAATCATGCCAATGTAATTTAATAATACACCAGCTTTAGGTTATCTGAGGTCGGGGAATTACATTTAGTATTATAGGAATTTTAGAAACAACCTAGGAAACTATATTTAGAGATCATAGATTATGGAACATACCATAAGTTGGACTTTTGGATACACTTATGAAAATTCACCCAAAGTAAAAAAAAATTATGATTTAGGATGCAAAATTTTTTAATTTATGATGATTTTTTACCAATATTGAAATCATAATTTTATGAGATTATCCATTATGTTTAATTATATATATATATATATATGGAACCTTGAAGGAAGAATGGTATCACTGCTTAAGGAAATTGAAGGGGTTTTCATGCAGAGTAAACCAATATAGTTGGTATTGGAATCGAGAAAATTATGGCGATATAAGGGAAACTTAATCAAATTATGAAAAATAACCATTCCCTAATGGAATAACCCATTTTGCGAAGGAAATACCCTATCCTTGGTAACTTTATGTGAAAAAATGCCCATCATTTTGTAGGACTACTAATCCAATTGTAGCTAAGTAGTGGATTAAGTTTCTAGAAAAGATATTTATGGCCTTGGGATGCCATGAAATAGAAATAGTTAATTTTTTGTTTTATTAACTCAAAGGTGATACAGATCCATGGTGGACATTGATCCAAAATACTAGGGATGAATAAAAAATACAACTTATGGAATGGAGATCTTTTAAGGAGGTATTCTTCAAAAAATACTTTCCTCGTGATCAACACATTTAGATGAAGAGAATGTTCCCTAGCTTAAAGTAAAAGGAAGAAGAGATTTTTGAATATTATGAAGCTACCATTACAAGTTTATCCAGGTTTTATATGGATTATATACACCACACAGAGTGAAATATCGATCACTTATTTGAAGGTCTTAATATAAAACTCCAAAGGGAACTAGTTTTGCATAATTTTTCATCATATGTTGAAATAGTTTTATGTTCCATCAAGATGGAGAATGAGTTTTCTGGGATCAATATATTCAATGTAAAAAAACACAAGAAGATTCCATCTGAGAACCATGAAAATTGAAATTCATCAAAGAAAAATTAGAAGATTGAAGGATTTTCATCTTGTGAAAACTATGGTAAAAATCACTTTGGGAAATGTTTGAAGGCAATGGGAGTTTGTTATAAGTGTGGACATAAGGGATTCCAGGCTAATGAATGAAAAGGGAAGAAACAAATCAATGATTTACAGCACTACAACTGTAATGATATGGGACAATATTAAAATTAATTCCCCAATTGTCAAGGGAAACTACCACAGAAGAGGTGGAGGGGAGATTTCCATGCTTTTGCGATCACAACTACAAAGGTTGAAGTTCCTAATGATGTGTTGGTATATACTTTAATTATTTCCTCAAAATTTTATAAATATTTATTTGATTCTAGATCATCGTATTCCATTATATCTTCCCATTTTTATATAAAACATTTATATTTCGAATTCACCATGAAAAGTTAATTTTCAGTCAAAACTCATTATGGGGAACTTACTTCAACAAAGATGCTTCAAGCAGTTCCTATTTAGTGATATAAATGTGCTTGAATTGATAATTTTTTATTATACCTATGGTTGATTTTTATATAATCCTTATTATGGATTGTCTTTCAGAATATGATTCAAAAATCTATTTCAAGGAGAATGAAGTTTTGATTTGTTAGCAAGATGTAGAATCTGTTACCATTAGAGAAGAAACATCATCACTCGATTCGTATCAAAATAAACCCTGACTAGCTTTACTTAATGACATTATAATGGAGAAAGAGAAATCAACATATATGGATGAAGGATGTAATCTCCAAATAGGGAATGTACCTATTTTAAAGGATTACATTGATTTTTTCTTGATGTAAGGCCAATATAAAAAACCCCCTGGGAAATGTCCACTTTGGAATTAGTAGAGCTAAAAAAACACTTAAAGAGGTGGGTAAAGAATGGATTTATCTACCCTAGTGTTTCTCCATGGGGAGACCATGTTGTCTTTTTCAAAAATAATGATAGACCCATGAGGTTGTGTATCGATTATAGGGAAATAAATGTGATTACAATAAAGAACAGGTATCCTCTACCTCACATCGATGATTTATTTAATCAACTTCAAGGAGATAAATTATTTTTGAAGATTGATCTTTATTCTGGATATCATAAATTATGGGTGAAGAAGGAAGATATTCTGAAGATTTCATTTTGGACAAGGTATGGTCATTATGAATTTGCAGTAATGCCTTTTGGATTAACTAATGTACACTTAGTTTTTATGGATCTCATGAAAATATTTTTCATAGAATATCTTGATGATTTTTTTGTGGTATTCATTGATGATATTTTGATAAATTCTGAAAGCATTGATGACCATGAGAATCACTTGTGAATCATTCTTACGGATCTTAGGAGAGAAGAAATATTTGGTAAATTTAGAAAGTGTGAATTCTGGATTCACGAAAAAAAATTTCCTTGTCCATAGAGTCTCTGAGGATGGAATCTCTATTGATCCTTTACAGACAAAGGAAAGTAAAGAATGGCTAGAACTGACATGTATAACAGAGGAACCTATTATTATTGGTTTATAATCTTACTATTTGTATTTCTTCCATAATTTATCCCGATTGGCTAACCCTTTAACCAAACTCACACGTAATGGGGTTAAATTAATCTGTAAAAAAGAGTGTGAAGAATTTTTCGATGAATTTAAGAGAATATTAGTCAATGATCTTATCTTTACTTTACCATCTGGGAATGATTGGTTTTTTATTTATAGTGATTCATCAAAAAAATGACTTGGTTGTGTCCTTATGCAGAATTATAGGGTTATTGAATATGCATCAAGTCAATTAAAACCCAATGACCAATACTATCCAACTCATGATATTGAGTTAGATGCAGTAATACTAGAATTGAAAATAAAGAGACACTCTCTCTATGTTAAAAATTGTGAGATATATACTAATCACAAGAGTTTGAAAAATATTTTCTCATAGAAAGAACTCAACATGTGACAAATGAGATGGCTTGAGCTAATCAAGGATTATAATTTCACAATACACTACAAACCTGGGAAGGAAAATAAGGTTGTGGATGCCTTGAGCAGAATAGATCATGGATTTATGAACAAGATGAGATATTAAAAGGCTTCTATGTTCATGGATCTAATAAATATGGATATGGGAATTATCATTGACGTTGAAACATAACAAATTTTTCAAATGGTTTCCGAACCATATTTATTGGAAATGATAAAAATTTCCAAGACTAATGACAAGGACTTTCAAAATAAAATTAAAGTTGTGAATGATGGGGGGTTGATTGATTTCGTATTTGAAGATTTCATTTTGAAATTTGAGGACATGATTTGTGTTCCCAATATACCTGAGTTAAAAAGAGAATTATTTGATGATTCTCATAGATCCAATTTATCTATACACCCCAGTGGCACTACGATGTATAGATATTTCAAGGAACATTTTTTTGTGATAACATGAAGAGGGAGATTGATGATTATGTATTGAAGTGTTTGGTTTTTCAGCAGGTGAAGGCTAGAAGAAAACATCCTAGAGGATTCATGCAACCTCTTACTATACCTATGTTGAAATGGGATGATATTATGATGGACTTTTTCATTGGGCTACCAAATACACCTAGAAGGAATGATGTGATATGGGTTATTATTGATCATCTTACCAAGTCCTCACATTTTCTTGTTATAAGAGAAGATTTAACACTTGAACGTTTATCATGGATATATATTAATGAATTCATAAGACTTTATGTTGTACGCATATCGATTGTTTCTGACCGTGATCCCTATTTTTCCTAAAGATTCTGGAAAATTATTCAGAAGGCTCCAAATAAGGAACTTTGTTTGAGCACTGCATACCAACCTCAAACTGATGGAAAATCGGATAGACTATTAAAACATTATAAGACCTATTAACATCCTAGTCACATTACATTCATGGTATGTGGGATCAATAGTTACCTCTAGTAGAGTTTTACTATAACAATAGATTCCATTCAAGTATTCAGATGGAACTATATGAAGCATTATATGTTAAGTGAAGTCTTACACCAACTTGTTGGGATGATGTTGGTGAAAAAAACATGTAGGTCTAGAAATTGTTGAAGAAACATTGGAGAAGGTGAAGATTTTCCAAACCCATATCAAAATAGATCAAAGAAGGAAAAAGTGCTATGTCGATAACCGTAGGAAGGATTTTGAATTTAAAGTTGGAGATCAGATTTTCTTGAAGGTATCTCTAAAGAAGGGTGTTATAAGATTTTGTGAGAAGGAAAAATTAACTCCCAGGTACATCATATCTTTTGAAATTTTAGAATGAATATGAGTTCTAGCCAACAATTGGGCAATGCCTCCATGTCTCTAGAAAGTTCATGATGTGTTCCACATATCACTGTAAAGGAAATACATGCTAGAACCAATGCATGTACTCACCTATGAAGAAATATAACTGGAACCTAATATATATTATTTTTTAAGAGCCTATCACGATTCTTTATAATAGATAATTGGTGTTTAAAAATCAGAAAACTCTTATGGTAAATGTTCATTGGAGAAACCATAAAATTTAAGAGGTGACATGGGAACCTGAAGAACATATTATGATGAACCACCCAAATCTTTTTATATCATGATATTATAGAAATTTATAGGATGAAATTATTTTTAATGGGGTAATAATGTAACACCACAAGATTCTATGGTACTATTTTTTAAATAATTCAATTTTTTGTATCTTACACAACTCTGAGTTCAATCACAACACGACCTATGAAAGTGGCCATATAAAAAAGCAGATCTTAACAGTACTAATGGAATTTTTAAGTTTTATAAAACTTATTTTTCAAAATAGACATTATTTTTGGATTTGGAATATCAAAAAAATAGGGTGAAATTTTGGTAATTTCCTAAAAAGTTTCAATTTTTTATTAATAGTGAGAAATACTTCATTTTAATTCAAAACTGCATTTTAATCTAATTTATTAATATTGTTAGATTCATTATCAAATATGTTATAAAGTGTAATTAAATTATTATTATTTTCATTAAATCTGATTATGTTCATGGGAAGTAATTTGAATTTTAAATTGCACATAAACACGTGTCAATCATTTGATAGATATTACTTCTTAAAAACCTGGTTTTTTGTTTTGACAACACCAATTAATTTTAAATTAATTACTACATATTTTGTGTTTTGAATTTGGGATAACACTTCCATATTTGGAATCAAAAGGTCCAAATAGTGTTAATATATACCTTTTAGTTTTGGATATTTTGAGTAGTAACTTCAGCAATTATTTTTATTTATCTTGGTAAAAAGGGTAAATCAAGTAAATAAGTGTAATGAAATAATATTATAACAATATAAAATTAGCAGAAAACATTTCCTAATCCTATTGGATGAGATATGTACAACCATGGAAATCCTTTTGTCAATTTTTTGATCTCACGGGACCCCTTGGGTATGATAATGACATGTTACAATAATTAATTTAAGGTAAAGATAAATATAACATAAACATTTATCTTTTAGTAAAAAAATTATAATTAGAGTTATATAATTGATATTTTCATGTATAAATATTAATTAGAAAGATAAAATGATTTCCAATATCCTGGTATTTTATTTATAATTTTTTATATATTATATAAATAAATTTATTTATGACATAATGATGATGTAGTGATTACCATATTAGTGAAATATTTAATTAAATGATATTTGAAATATTAAAAGAAATATAATATGAATATTTTGATGTCATCCAAGAATTTTATGAATTATATTCACATATTATATATGTTTTAATGAATTTTTTTCTAATTAATCAAGTTTTTATGACTTTAACAAAAATCAATTCCTAAATAGTTTTAAAATTGACATAAAAGAGTTTTTAAAACAAATACTTTTTTATTAAATGATATAATAGTCCTAAAAATCTACGATATAGAAAAATAACTTATATAATGTTAAACATGTCATTAAGGATCCATTTAAGGTTCTTTTGGAATTTTATAGTATATATAGTTACAATATATTATTAAAATAAAAGAAGACTCGGTTGGAGTTAATGTTTTTAACTAAAGGTTAAAGCTAAAATATAAGGCTATGTTTCTGACCAAGACCTATCTAAAACCTACTGGATGAGATTTTTTTGACCCAAAATATTATTAAATTTGAAATAAATGAGTTTGGGACCATTTCAAAAATAAAATAAATTTATTATAATATAATATTTCAATACCTTCCTAATGTACCCCTCGTCCCTCTTATAAAAGGGCACCACCTCTACCCACTTATTTACACCTCAAAATCCATTTGGATCGCCTAAACCCTACAAAAATATCCTTAAAACTTCCTTAAATTCATCATAGAGGTCACCCTTTGCGAATAAAACCATATTAATGAGTCCTTTTGTGCAAATCAAAAGGAGACACCCAAATAAGGGGTAATCGTTTTATCCCTGCTTTCAATGTTCATTTCTTCTTCTACTTTGTCTTAATAATTTTTTTCCATAATAAAATAATAACTCTAGAATATAATATATTTTAATTTGTTGTTATGATTATGGTACATCCATATTCCTGTTTTACCCATCGTATGAAAATCAATATCACCATGTGTCTGTGCGTACGGCTTACCGTCTCCATGTCGTGGTGTAAAATATTTTTCCTCTAAATATTATTTTGATGGGTATAATGATGAATAAAAATGTATTAAATAATAAATATAACTTGATATTATTTATTTAAAATTCTTATTCAATCCAAATTTATACCATTAAATCATTAAGAAAATGATATCGTCGCTCGTGGGTACGTACGGCGTATCGTCTCCACGATGTGATGAGACTCATCTTCCACACCCACCATTCAAGAATTATTATGAAGATATATATTATGAATAATTATGAAATAGATGAAATAATACTTCTACTAGAATTATATATATATATATATATATATATTTGTTTGTCCATATATTTCCTTCACTTACCTTCATTCATATGATAAGAAAACGGAAACAACATTCATGCGTATATACGGCCTATCGTCTCCATGAACGGTGTATTACTAGATATTATATATATTTATATTATGAATATTTATGATACATAAGACATATTATATATTCTAAAGTATTCAAATCATGATATATGTAATATGATCAAGAATAAAAGGTCAAAACACATACGATAAACGATGCGTTTATTACCTGAAATGTTGCATTAACTTGGAATTTTTAACAAATGGGTATTATAAAGTCATAAAAGAATCATATATAATATCATAAATATTATTATATTTCTAATATAAGTTAATAATACCATATTATAGGAGTTCCAGATTAATACTGAGAGTATCAGGCTTAAGGTAAGAGATTTATTCCCAATTTCATTTCATTGAGGCTTATTGAAATTTTATGCACCTAGTTTTATTTATACGGTGTATAATCTACCTTTTTGTTTTTATCATGAATATAACTATTTTCATGATATTATGCTCTTTCCTTCATAGTAATTATTGATAGATCCATATTACTCATTCAATATGGTTATTTGATAATGCATATTATTTATTTTAGTTATTTAATATGAGAAATACTTTGGACTGGCAATGATGGGTGGAGCCTGGACTTTATATAGCTCCTCGATGCATCGAAAGGTTCTCATGATAAAATAAGTTGCCCAAATGGGTTTCAACCCTTAATTTTTAACTTTATTATGAATTTCCTTGATGGTAATAGATTTTCCTCTTCCTGATACATGACATCCTTAAACAAAGTATTTATCTCAGTTAATTTCAGTGATTATTTATCCAGGATATTTTGTGCCGACATATCTATGGAAATAGTTCATTATCTATTTATTGATTTATGGAATATGTTTCAGTTCTCTACTTGCCATATTATTTTCTCTTTATCTAGTTTTGTAAATGGAACGTGTTATTAGATATTTACAATTCTACATAAATTGATTATTACTTCTGTTGTATATACCCTTTCTGAGCATTTGAGCTCACCCTTATTATGTTACTCTCCCAATGTTATGAAGAAGAGAACATTGATTAAGCTTTCAAGGACACATTATATTTCACTTTTTGTGTTGCATGTTTTATTTTGTTTTCCCAATGTACTATTAGTATCATTTATGTAATCTGGATTTCCAATACTGTTAAACTATATGGTCCTTCAGGATGTGATTCCTTGTAATCATGCCAATGTGATGTAATAATGCATCAGCTTCAGTTTATCGGAGTTCAAGTCATTACAGTTGGTATCAGAGGAAATTTAGAAACAACCATGGAAACTATATTTAGAGAACATAGATTAGGTACCATACCCTATGATAGACTTTGGGGATACAGTTCTAATAATTCACCCAATGTGACAAATTTTTATGATTTATGATGCATAAATTTTTAATTGATGCTGAGTTTTTTTCTCTATTTGAAACTCATAATTTTATGAGAAAATATGATATGTTTCATTATATAGAGATGGAACCTGGAAGGTTGAATGGTATCACTACTCGTGGAAATTACAATGGTTTCCCTGCAGAAGAAACCAATATAGCTAGTATTGGAACGGAAAATATTATGAATATATTTGGAAAACTTAATCATGTTAGGACAAATAACCTTTCCCAAATGTGAAATCCCATTCCACATAGGGAATATATAATGTTATACCGCTTTATGTGACAAAAGCCCACATCATTTAGTGGGGCTAATAATCCAATTGTATCATAATTGTGAATTATGTCTCTGGAAAAGATATTTATGGCCTTGGGATGCAGTGAAAAAGAAAAGGTTACTTTTGCGGTTTATTGTCTCAAAGGTGATACTGATCAATGGTGTAAATTGATCTAAAATACTAGGGAAAAAGAAGAAATAGAACTTATGGAATGGAGAACTTTAAAGGAGGTATTCTTCGACAAATACTTTCCTCATGATCAACAAATTGAGATGAAGATAAAATTCTTTAGCTTAAAGAAAATGGAAGAACAGAGACTTACGGATTGTGAAGTTACCATTACAAGGTTATCCATGTTTGATATAGATTATATATGCAACACATAGTGAAATATTGATCACTTATTTTAAGTTCTTATGTCAAATCTCATAAAGACGCTAGTTTCGCAGAATTTTTCATTATATAATGAAAAAGTTTTATGTCCCAAAAATATGGAGAAGTAATTTTATAGGATAAATATATTCAAAAGAAAAAAATAAAAGAATAGGCCATATGATAACTATGAAAAAGGAAATGCATTAAAGAAGAAGAAGAAGATTAAATGATTTTCATCTTGTGAAAACTGTGGGAAAAACACCTTGGGAAATGTTTGAATATATTGGGAGTTTGTTATAAGTGTGTAGATAAGGGATAGAAGGCTCATGAATGAAAATGGAAGAAAAAAATCAATGATTTCTAGTTCTATAATTGTAAATATATGCGAAACTATTTATATAAATTCCCCAAACATCAAGGGAATCTAACATAGAAGAGGCCAAGGGGATATAGCCAAGATTTTGCGATAAAAAATACCATGTTTGAAGTTCCTAATGGTGTGGTGGAAGGTACTTTAATTATATCATCAAATATAGAAAAAGAGTTATTTGATTATGTATCATCACATTCCTTTATATCTTCCCAGTTTTTTTTAAGAATTAGATATTTCTAATTCACCCTGAAAAGAGAATTGTTTGTCAGAACTCATACTGGGAACCCTACCGCAACAAAGCTATGTCGAGAAGTTCCTATTTTGGCATATAAACATGCTCAAATTGATAATTTTGTTATTATACATATGTTTTGTTTCTATATAATCATTTGTATGTATTTCCTTTCAAAATATGATGCGAAAAAAAATTTCAATAAGAAGGAAGTTTTAATTTGTGAGAATGATGTAGAATCCATTATCATTAGAGAAGAAACTTCATCACCTGATTCTTATTAAAATCCACCTTCAGTAGCTCTACTGAATTAGATTATTGAATAGTAAGACAAATCAACATATAGGGATGAAAGACGTAATCTAAAAATTGAGGATGTACCTATTTTAAAGGAATTCATTGATGTTTTTCCTGAAAATTTAACTAGACACCCCCTAGAGAATGAAGTTGAGTTTTGTATTTATTTAATCCTAAATGGAAGGCCAATATCAAAAACTCCCTATCAAATAGCCACTGTGAAATTATTAGATCTGAAAAACAACATGGAGAGTTGGATCAAAAAGGGATTTATCCGCCCTAGTGTTTCTCAATGGCGAGCCTCAATTCTATTTGTCAAGAAGAGTGATGGATCCAAGAGGTTGTTTATTGATTATAGATAAATCAATGTGATTGCAATAAAGAACATGTATCCGCTACCTCATATCGATGATTTATTTAATCAACTTCAAGGATCTAAATTCTTTTCAAATATTTATCTTCATTCTAGATATCATCAATAATGAGTGAAGAAGGAAAATATTTTGAAGATTGGTTTTCGAACAAAGTATGGTCATTATGAATTTACAGTATTGCCTTTTGGATTGTATAATGCACCCTCAGTTTTTATGGATCTCATAAATAGAGTATTCAATTAATATCTTGATGATTTTTATGGTATTAATTAATGATATTCTGATATATTCTTAAATCGTTGATGACCATGAGTATCACTTGTGAATCATTCTTGAGACTCTCAATGGAGAAGAATGATATGTTAAATCTAGCAAGTGTAAATTCTAGATTCTTGAAATTTCATTCCTTGGCCATATAGTCTTAAAGGGTGGAATATTTGTTGATCCTATAAGGAAAAAGTAAATTCATGAATGGCCAGCACTTACAAGTATAACCAAGGTGCATAGTTTTATTTGTTTTTCAGGTTACTATCAGTGTTTTGTCCAGAATTTCAACTGATTGGCTAACCCTTCAACCAAGCTCCCACATAAAGGGGTTAAATTTATTTGGAAAAAAGAGTGAGAAGAATGTTTTGATTAATTTAATAGAATATTATTCAATGCACCTCTATTGAATTTGCAATATGGGAATGATGGGTTTGTTATTTATAGTGATTCATCAAGGAAAGGACTTTGTTATGTCCTTATACAGAATGATAGGATTATTCCATATGCATAAAGGACATTAAAACCCCATGAACAAAAATATACAACTCATGATGTTGAGTTGGATGTAATAATATTTGTGTTGAAAATATAGATACACTATCTCTATAGAGAAAAATGTGATATATATACTAATCACAATAGCTTGAAATATATTTTATCACAAAAAGTACTCAACATGAGACAAATGAGGTGGCATGAGCTACTCAAGGATTATGATTTCACAATACACTTCCACCACGAGAAGGAAAATAAGGTGGAGGGTTTCCTGAGAAGAATGGATCATGGAGTTTTGAACAAGATGAGATTTTAAAGTGATCCAATGTTCATGAATATAGTAATGATGGATAGGGGAATTATCATTAATAGTGAAACATTAATAATTTTTCAAATGGTTTTCAAACAATATTTACTGGAAAGGATAAAAAGTTCTTAGACTAATGAAGAGGAGGTTAAAAATTAAATTAAATTTGTGAATGATGGGAGATTGATTGATTTCGTATTTGAAGATTTCATTTTGAAATTTTGGAAGATGATTTGTGTCCCCTCTATACTTGATCTAAAAATGGAATTATTGGATGATACTAATAGCTTAAATTTCTCTATACACCCCAATGGCACTACGATGTATAGATATTTGAAGGAACATTTTTGGTGGGATAACATCAAGAGGGAAATTTCTGATTATGTATTGAAGTGTTTGGTTTGTCAGCAGATGCAGGTGGGAAGACAATATCCTAGAGGATTCAAGCATCTTATTCCTATATCTATGTGTAAATTGGATGATATTATGATAGAATTTTTCATGGGGCTACCAAAGTCTCCCTGAAGGAATGATGTGATATGGGTTACTGTTGATCATATTACCAAGTCAGCACATTTTCCTTCAATAAGAGTATATTTATCACTTTAAAATTTAGCAATGCGATATATTAATAAAGTCTTAATACTTCATGGTGTCCCCCTATTGATTGTTTTTTACGGTGATCCCAATTCTACATCATGATTCTGGAAAGGTCTTTAGAAGGACCTAGATATGAAACTTTGTTTGAGCACTGCATACCTCCCTAAAACTGACAGGAAATCCGAATGGACTATTCAAACTTTAAAAGACCAATTGATATCCTTCTCACTTGACTTTCAAGGTATCTGGGATCATTATTTAAGTCTAGTAGAATTTTCCTATAACAATAGATTTCGTTCAAGTGTTTATATTTCACCACATGAAGCGTTATATGGAAAGAGATGTCATACACCAACTTGTCAGGATAATATTGGTGAAAGAAAAATTTTTGGTCCAGAACATGTTGAAGAAACAACAGAGAAGGTGAATATTATCCAAACCCATATAAAAACGGATCAAAGTAGGAAAAATAGATATTTCGATAACAAAAGGAAGGATTTTGAATTTCAATTAGGAGATCATTTTTTATTAAAGGTATCTCTATGGAAGGGTGTTATATGATTTGGTAATAAGGGTAAATTAACTCCCAGGTACATGAGTCCATTTGAAATTTTAGAAAGAATAAAAGTTGTAGCCTACCATTTGGAAATGTCTCCAAGCCTCCCAAAAGTTCATGATGTGTTCCACATATCACTGTTATAGAAATACATGCTATACCCAATGAATTTCCACACCTATGAAGAAATATTACTATAGCCTAATATATTTTATTCTGATGATCCTATTAAGATTCTTGATACCAGAGAACAAGTGTTGAGAAATTGGAAAACTCGTATGGTAAACATTCTTTGGAGAAACCATAAAATGGAAGAGGTGACGTGGGAACCTAAAGAACATATGATGATGAACAACCTGAATCTTTTTATGTCATGATATTCTAGAAATTTTGAGTATGAAATTATATTTAAGGTGGAATAATTAAAAACCCCAAGCTTCTATGGTATGCTTCTTTTTAAATAATTCTATGGCTTTCATTTTATGCAACACTGAGTAAAAGCACAACACGAACTATCAAAGTGGCAATTTAAAAAGTAGTTGTGACTAGTACTAAAAACATTTTAAAGTTTTATAAAAATTATTTTTCAAAATAGACTTCATTTTTGAATTCATAATATTAATATTTTATTAGGGTTAAAATTTGGTAATTTTCTAAAAAATTTCAATTTTTATGAATAGTGAAAAATATTACATTTTAATTCAGAACTGCATTTTCATCTAATTTATTAATTTTGTTATATTCCTTTTTTAATGTGTTATAAAGTTCAATTAGATAAATATTTTATCGTTTAATCCAATTATGTTCATTGGAAGTAATTTCACATTTAAATTGTATATAAACACTTGTCAATATTTTGAAAGATATTACTTCTTAAAAACCAGCTTTTTGGTTTTGACAATGGAAATTAATTTTAAATTAATTACTAAAACTTATGTGTTTTGAATTTGGAAAAACAGATTAAATATTTGGAATCATAAGGTCTAAATTGTGTAAATAGTTACCTTTTATATTTGTACATTTTGAATAGTAACTTCAGTAATTATTTTTAGTGACCACGGTAAAAACAGAAAATCAAGTAAATAAGGGTAATAAAATAATATTATAATAATATAAAACTACCCTAACAGACATTATAATCTTATTGGATTATATATCTCTGATCATGGTCATCCTTTGGTCTATTCTTTAACCCCATGGGACCTCTTGGGTATGATCATGACATGTTATAAGAATAAATTTAAAGTAAAGATAAATATAACATAAAAAATTATCTTTTACTAAAAAAATTTAATTATAGTTATATAAGTGATATTTTAAATTATAAATATTAATTATAAAGATAAAATTATTTCCTATATCATTGAAGTTTATTTATAATTTTTAGACATTAAATAAATAAATTTATTTATGACACAATGATGATGTGGTGATTACCTTATTAATGAAAGATTCAATTAAATGATATTATAAAAAATAAAAAATATATAATATGAATATATTAATGCCATAAACAAATTTTATTTATTATATTGAAATATTATCTATGTTCTAATGCCTTTGGTTTGATGTAATCACATTTTTCGGACTTAAAAAAACAATTCCTAAATAGTGTCAAAATTGACTTAAACGAGTTTTAAAAAAATAATGTTTTATTATTTGATATAATTGTCCTAAAATATATATGATTTGTAAAAATAAATTATATAATATTAAAATTTCAGTAATGATCCATTTATGGATATTTTGGAATTTTATAGAAAATATAGTTACCATATATTACTAAAATACAAGAAAACATGGTAAGAGTTGTTGTTTTTACCTTAGGGTTAAAGCTAAAAGATAAGGTTAAGTTTGTGATATAAACTTGTATATAATCTATTGGTTGAGTGGTTTTCAACCCAAAAATATCTTATATTTAAAACAAATGAGTTTGGTACCATTTGAAACCGAAAATCAATTTTTAATAAAATAATATTTCAATACCTTCCTAAAGTGCCCCTCCTCCCCCTTATAAACAGGCACCACCTCAACCCACTTATTCACACCTCCAACTCCCTTTGGATCGGCCAACCCATGCCTAAATCTCCTCAAAAATTCTTTCAAATCATCATAGATGCATCCATTTTGGAATAAAACCATCTTAAGGAGTCCTATTGTGAAAGTAAAAAGGAGACACCCAAGAATAGGTAATCGTTTTGTCCCTTCTTTCTAAGTTCATTTCTTCATCTACTTCCTCTTACTAAGATGTTACCATACAAAAATAATAAATCCAGAATATAATATATGTTTCGATGTTGTTATGATTATGAGACAACCATATTACTCTTTTACCCATCTATTAAAAACAATATCACCATGTATGCGTACATACGGGTTATCGTCTCCACACTGTGGAGTAAACTATTTTTCCTATATAATTTATTTATATGCGTATAATTATGAATAAAAATGAATTAAATAATAAATATAAATTATATTATTTCTTTAAAACTCATATTCAATCCAAATTCATACCATTAAACCATTATGGAAATGATATCGCCGCTCGTGCATACGTACAGCTTGCCGTCTCCACGACACGATGAGACTCATCTTCCACGTTCACCATCCAAAAATGATTATAAATATATATTATGAATAATTAAAAAATATATTACATAATAATGGTAATTTAAATATATATATATATATATATATTTCATTCACTTACTTTAATTCATACAATAAGAAAACGCAAACAGCTTTCATGCGTACGTATGGCCTATCGTCTCCATGAACGGTGTATTAGTATACATTATATATATTTATATTATTAATATATATGATATAAAAATATTATTAAACATTTTGGAAGTAATTAAATCATGATATAAGTAATATAATCAAGAATAATACTTCAAAACATGTACGATAAACGGAGAGATTATTACCCAAAACGTTGCATTAACTTGGAATTGTTAATAAATAGGTATTATAAAGTCATAAAAGAACCATATATGATATCATAAATATTATTATGAATAGAATATAATTTAATAATAAAATCATATAGGTGTTTCGAACTAATACAGAGAGTATCAGACATAAGGTAAAGTATTTCATCTTAATTTCATTTCATTGAGGCATATTGAAATGTTATTCACCTAGTTCCATTAATATGGTGTATAATCTACCCTTTGATTTGTTATCATGAATCTAATTATTTTCAGGATATTATGTTATTTACTTCATGTTAATTATTGTTATATTCATATTAAAAATTTAATATGGTTATTTGATAAGGAATATTATTTATTTTGGATATTCAATATGAGAAATACTTTTGACTGGCAAAGATGGGTGGAGCCCGAACATTTTATAGCTCCTCGATGCATCAACTGATTCTAATGAGGTGAATAAGTTGGGAAAATGGGTTTATACCATTAATTTTAAATCATCTTGTGAAAGGAAATGATGGTAATAGGTTTTCATGTTCTTGTGACATAATTCCATAAATAAAGTATCTCCCTTAATTAATTTCTGTGATTATTTATCCATGAGAATTTCTGTTGACATATCTATAAAAGAATTTCATTCATAGTTTATTAATTTATGGCTTATGTTTCAGTTATTTAATTTTCATATTATTTTTTCCATATCTAGTTTTGTAAATTTAAATTGTTATCAAATATTTACCATTCCATACAGAATGATTATTTCTACCATTGTATATACCCTTACTGAGCATTTGAGCTCACCCTTATTATGTTTATCTCCCCATGTTTTGAAGAAGCGAACTTTGATTAGGCTTTCAAGGATAAATTATATTTCAATTATTATGTTGCTTGTTTTATTTTTCTTTCCCAATGTATCGTGGGTGTAATGTATGTAATATGGATTACCAAGACTTCTAAATTGTAATGTCTTTCGTGACGTGATTCCTTACAATCTTGCGAATGTAATGTAATAATGCACCAGATTTAGGTTATCTGAGGTTGGGACATTATAAATAATGAATATGAAAATATATACAATGAATAACATATATATATGAACTTAATATCATTCTATAGATGAAATAAATATATCTTATTCATAAGAAACAGGACGTACATATCAAAACTTTCATAGGAAAATGACACAGTTAACACCCGAAACTATGGGGATTATGAAATATTATTAACAAACAGGTGAGAATATGATATAATAGGATCAAATATGTTATCCTAAATATAAATATGATTTCATTAAAAATTAAAAACATGATTTAAACCATTATAAATGAGTTAAAATCATGTATAACCAAAACGGAGTGTGAGGTAATGATTTCTCATCTCGCTTTTACTATTGTGAGATATATGTTTTTTCACCACTAATTTCTTAAATGTTGTGAATAAATACATCCCTTGGATATATAATATCTTGAATATTATAATGTTTATGGAATTTAATATTTCATTTTATAATTATTACTTTTATGGGGAATACAATTTGACTGATTACTAGTGATAAGAGTTTTTATAAATCAATTTATAGTCATTGGGTTATACATAAACTTCGTTGATTATATTATGAAATGATTATGTGTAGAATCCAACGTTTAATTGTTTATTTATATTACAAATTCTCCTAGTTTGGATATACTTTTTTACACATAATCACACAATTGACAAATTCTCACCTCAATCATATTATCTTTGTAAGGGGATTTCTAGTCTCACTTTTATTTCTGTGAGTCTTATGCCATATTCACCACTTTTTTTTGTTTTTAGTTTATATAATACACATGAATGTATTTTAAATTTATTATACATAAATTTTTGTAAATTTAAATATCCATTTGATTATATATGTTTCATGGGGATTATGTTTTCAAATTACCAAAGCGGTAAAAGATTTTTGTCACAGTTTTTATTTTTTGAGACATTTATTATGTTATAAAAATATACTCTTTTATGGGGTGTATATACTACTCCTTTGATGTGTTATATCATTAATATAATTATTATCATGAAATTATAGGTTTCATTTAAAGTTATTCCATCATGGTTATTATGATTCAAATATTTTAATGTTGTATGGGACACTTTGGAATGTTTAAAGATTATTTTCCTCAAGAGTTTTTCTATCATATCATTTAAAGTATTCTAATAAATGACAAAATAATTTTTTGAATCTTATGATTCATTGATTCTTATCTCTTATGATAAAATACACCATATTTTATTATATGGTTATTGATTAGTTTGACTGCGAATATAAAATTGTGAAATCATTCACCATATTACTCTGGATGGTTTGTGATTATGTCTACATAATGAAAGTTATTTTCATGTTGTATGCTAGTTTGAATTCAAATGTATATGTTGATTATGTTTTAGAAATTTAATTTGAGGATTTTATTGGAATTATTAATTGATGTTTGGGGACAAATATTTCCCCTCAAGGAATCAACAGGTCTCATGAGACAAACTAGTTTGGGTATTGGCTGAGGCCATACTAGTTTATGTATGGTGTCTTGGCCAAAGCCATGATGGTATGTTTATGATGTTCAGAATTATTAATTATTTCATTACAATATTAGTTATTTATATTCGATGTTATTATTTGACTAGTAAAATATCAATGGTTGGGTTTCTTTTCTAATGATATTATTTAAATGGTATGCATTTTACTTATTTACCTTTCCATATGGTTAATTCCCTATTTACTCATAGATTTCAATATACTCTTACACTTAATAATCATTTGAGCTCACCCCATTCATATGTTTCATTTTTCCCTTGGATTATATGAAGTATATTATGACTGATATATAAGTTTACATAAAGGGGGAATAATGTAATGCTCAATGAAATTCTTTATGTATTTCTATATTTTAAAATGTAATGTGGATTTGAATTATGTATCTAGTTTACCAGGACTAATAAACCATACGGTCCTTTTGGATACGATTCCTTGAATATTATGAAAATGTAATAAATTATGGCACCAGTTCTGGGAAACTATGGTCTGGGTAATTATAGTTTCTATCAGAGAAATTTTAGTAAAAACCATGGAAACTAGATTTAGGAAAACATTGATTCAGAAACATAATCATATGACCTACCTTGAGAATATCGCTACAGATAATAACATTATGATTCTAATAATCATGGTTTAATATTTTTCATTTACTAATATGGGTATATAATTTTAAGTATGATAATAAAATCAGTGTATTATAAATCCCTTTATAATATTTATGTATCGATATTTTAAGGTGACTAACAATATTTTTCAAGAAATTTATTTTTTTAAGGAAATTATGGGTTACAACATTTTGGGATGAAAAATGAACGGTATGAGATAACCTTTAATTTTTAAACAAATTAAGGATTTTTTTGAGGATTTTTCTAACATTTTTAGTGTTTTATAAGGATTATAATAATATAATTCATGGAAAAGGACAACCTGAAGGATTGGTGAAAATTTTTTGCATCCAGTAAATCTACAATAATTGAACCCTGAACTGAAGGATGACAAGGGTGAATCTCCTACCATTTTCCAACATGAAGTTCTAGTTAGTATGAATTTGTTTTTGTTAAATTATTTAATGGAGAAATAATAAGTTGATTTTTGGATCATATGTTTTATCGAATAGAAAACCTTGGGATTAGAAAATGATTTAGTGATTAAGTTATTAATGATATTTCAAAAGATGTTCATTATTTTAGAAACCCTATATAATCAAGGTAGACAGAATAATATGGGATTTTTTTTGAGTATGAAATGTTGAATTATATTTTAGAATCAAATATTATTTTATGGTTATTCAAGTTACTTATGGAAATTTTCACCATATCTTAGAGATCATTTGATTTAGGAAATTAAATTTTGGTTTGTGATATTAAGAGAAACATTGTGATGTTGGGAGAAAATATAATGTTAAGTTGATTTAGTGAAATTCTTTATAAATATTTTGTATTTAAATTTGAGAAAACATATTTTTTATGAGTCTAAAAATTAACTACATATAGAATGGATTAAATTGAAAAATTGATATTATTGTCTTAGGTTAATGTATGATTTATTTTATTTAACAACATGTGCTAAAAGTTTTGGTTTCAGTAAATATTTAGAGACTATAGAAATGACATGGGGATCTTATGATTCATCAAAAAGTGCTTCAGGCATAAAAATCATCTTGAATATCCATTTCTTGGAATAAGAGATGAAGTGGAAAAAGATAGAAGCATAACAAAAGGATAAGATCTTGCTTATGACATAGAAATTATGTAAGTTCATTTTTTTCAAGTGATTATATTGATATTAAAATAAAACATATACTCTAGGGAAATTATTTTGGAACAAAAACATTATCCATTTACTTTTATTACTAATAAATCAATATACTTTTAACCGATCACAAGATTTATGATTTTGTGATGGTTAACTTTCAATAGACCATGTTCTCTATCACTATCCATGAAAACATAATCATTTGATTTTTATTCCTTGTATCAGTCTTCACTTATCAGTAATTTTATCATTTTCAAAATCCTAATTTTATTTTGGCTTTCACATTTCCCTTTCCCTCTTATTAAAAGTATGTTTTATTAACCCTATTTTCAATATGGGTTTCCCATAAAGGAATATTCATGTATCAACCTTTGATTTTTTAATTTCAATTTCTAATTGAGTGAAAAAAAATTATTGAAGGATTGGATAATGTAACACACCAAGATTTTATGGCATGTTTCTCTTTAAAGTTAATCTTTTCGAATTCTTATGTTGCACGCAACACCCATCCTAAATGAATAATGAAGTATTATTATTACATAGAAATTAAATATACAGGAATGAATAATATTAACCACGTTATGAAATTTATATGTTATATGTTCAATTAATTTTAAAAATTCATCTTATGTGTTTTCTAGACATGATATAAAAATACATCCACTTTTGTGTATAAAAAACTATATTTTTCTAAAGACAGTTTTTTCACCTTTTAATGGTGCAGTATTTTAAAAAGTAAATTTTGACACTTTTATACATTTTACTTGTAAAAATAAACATATTATTTGAAATCTATATATCAAAATTTTCTTTGGTTTAATTTTTTCCATTTTTTCTGAAACATTTCATATTTTGATGAATAGTATAAAAAATACTGGATTTTAATTAAAAACTGCTTTTCATCTAAATAATATATAGTGTTAAAATGTAATTTTATTTCTTTTAAACTATAATTACATCAATTTTATATCATTTAATCTAATTTTGGATGTTTTAATCATTTTACCATTGAATTTGTACATAAAAACATTTAAATCTTTTGAACGTTTTAAATTTAAAAACTTGTTTTCTAATTCCGTCATTGGGATTTATTTTAAATTAATTTTATCCAATTTTGTGATTTTAATTTTTAAGAATAGATTCCATATTTGGAATCATAATTAAAAAATTTATTAAATATTTCCCTTTTATTTTTGAACAATATGAATAGTAACTTTGTAATTTTTTTATTACCAGAGTTAAGGGTAAATCGGGTAATTAATGGGAAAAATAATATTATAAATATTAATAAATTTCCATAAAACTTATATTAATTTTATTGGATGAGTTTTTTTGACCAAAATAACCCATGGTCTGATTTTGTGGCCTCTCGGAGCCACTTGGATTACATTAATGCTTTTATAGAATTTTATTTTATGGAGAGTCAAATTTGTCATACTCATATTTCCAATAAGTATTACATATTTAATATATTGTTATTTAGATAATATATTAGACTAAAAATATTAATATTAAAGCTAAAAATTTTATCTTTATCATGAAAATTTATTTTTAATTTTCAATAAATAAATAATTTCATTAAATTCTTACACAATAATGATGAAGTAATTATTTAAATAATGGAAATATAAAATTTATATTTTTAAAAATATTAAAATAAATATAATTTGACATAATTAATATCATAAAAGAATTTTATATATTACATTGACATGTTTTTTATTAATTTAGGTTTTTTTTTAATATAAAATGTTGTGATATTTTAAAAAATTCAAGTAATGAATGGTATGAAAATTGACATTACTGATATTTTAAAATAAAAAATATTTTATTAAATGAAATAAAATTCTTAAGAATATAAAAATCAGAAACATTATTTGGATATGGATTAAAATTTCATCCATGACTCATTTATGATTTTTTGGCATTTTATTGTGACTTTATTAACCTTAAAAGAGTAAAAACCTATGTTTTCACTTTTGGAGTTAATGGGTTTAAACAAGGGTTAAAACCAAAAGATAAAGGAAAAATGTCACCTAAAATTCTATAAAAATTATTGGATATTATTATTTCAACCCATAATCATATTAACTTTTAAATAACTCAATTTGGAACCATTTTCAATTAAAATTGTATCTATATTAATCTAATATTTTGAGAGTTTCTTGAAGTTCCCATCACCTCAATTATAAATGGGCACATCATTGCTAACTTATTCACACAACATTGAGCCTTATAACATGAAAAAATCATTCCCTTTTTCAACAATAAAAAATATTATAAAATTTATGGTGTTTATTATATTTCAAAAATACATACCCTAGTTCCATTAAGACAGTTTATAAAGGATCACCTTTGTGGAAGAGGTAATCAACTATACCGACTCTTCAGAAAATATTTCTTCTTATAATTCATCTTCATGAGTTGTTTACATGATAATGTAATAAATAAATAATAAAATATATTATTATATTCTATTATTATTTTGGTAAAACCAAATTCCATGTATTATCCATCCTATAAAAAATGAAATCACTATGCATGTGTACATATGGCTAACCATCCCCATGTCGTAGTATAATTTTTTTCATCACCACTTTACTTGGATTGGTATAATGATGTAAATAATGGATATATATTATTAATATGACATTATTATGTTTCTAAAAAAACTAATATACCTTCCATTTACTTACCCTTTCATCATTAAGGGAATGATATCGTCACTCGTGCATACATACAAACTACCGTCTCCACTACACGATCTGATTCGTTTTTTATGTTAACATTACATAAATGATTATAAAAATGTATATACTAAATAAAAATTATATATATAAACTTAATATTATTATTTATATTAATTAAATATACCATATTCAAAATAAATAAGACGTACATGACAAAACATGCATAAGAAAATGACTCAGTTAACACCCAAAACAGGGGTAATAACAAAATATTATTAACAAACAGGTGATAAGATGATATAATAGGATAATTTATGATATAATAAACATGAATATGGTTCTGTTTTAATTTAATAACATGATTAAAACCATTATACCAGAGTTTAAATCATTTTCATTCAAAAGGAAGTGTGTGGTATGGATTTCTCATTTCACTTTTACTTATGTGATATATATTTCTTTTTCACCACTAATTTCTTGTATTTGGTGTATTAATAATTAAATTTGATATATAATATCATTAATATTATTATATTCATGTTATTTAGTGTTTCATTATATAATTATTACTTTTATGGTGTATACGATTAGACTTATTACAAGTGGTAAGAGGTCTCTTAACTGAATTTCTATCCATTGGGTTATATATCTACTTAATTGAATATTTTATACCAATATTATGTGTATAATACACTAATTTTTTAATTATGTTATATTAACACTTATAATAGTGTTTATATACTATTTTTACACATAATCACCCCATTAATAAATTCTCACCTCAATGATATATACTTTGTAAAGGGATTTCTTGTCTCACTTTTATTTATGCAAGACTTATGCCATATTACCCACTTATATTTTTTGTGTGGTGTATATACTTCCCATGAATGTATTTTAAGTTTCTTATAATTAAATATATAGGGATATACATATCCATTTTAGTATCTATATTTCATGGGGTTTATGGTTTCAAATTTCTGAATTGGTAATGGATTTTTTTCATAATTTTCCTTCTTTGAGACAGTTGTTATGTTATACAAATATCTTCTTAAATAATGTGTATATACTACTACTCTGAAATTTAATATTATGAATATTCTTATTCTCGTGATATTCTAGGTTTCATTTAATGTTATTACATTATGGGTATTATGGTTCAAATTTTTTATAGTGGTATAGGACATTATAGAGTGTTTAATGATTATTTTCCTCAATAAATTTTCATTGATCTCATTTAAAGTATTTTCTTCTATGACATCACACTTTTTAAGAATATAATTCATTTTTTTCTACCTCTTATGATACTATCTACCATATTTTATTAAATTTTTATTAATTAGTTTGATTGGGGATATATAATTTTCAAACCATTCACTATATAACTCTAGATGGTTTGTGCTTACGTCTACATGATGAAAGTTTTTTAAATTTTGTATGATAGCTTCAATACAATTTTATATTTTAATTATGCCTTAAAATTTTCATTATTGGAATTTATTGGACTTAGTAGGTGATGATCAGGTCCTGATATATCCCCTTGATGCATCAGTAGGTCTCATGAGACAAACTAGTTTGGGAATTGGTCATGGCCTTATCCGTTTATGTATGGTGTCTTCGCTGAAGACTTGATGGTATGTTTATGATGTTCATAATTATGCATTCTATAATTATGATATTAGTTACTGATATTACATGTGACTATTTTACAAGAATAATATCTATGTTTATGTTTCCTAACTCATGAGATTATTTAAATGGCATGTGTTCCAGTTATTTACCTTACCATATTGTTTATGAAATATTTATACATAGGTTCCATTGTAAGAATACCCTTACTGAGAATTTTTCCTCACCCATTTCATATGTTTGATTTTCCCCATTATTCCAAGCATTATATTATGAATGATATTCAGGGTTACAAAAGGGGGGAATAATAGCATACTCTATAAAATTATTTGTGTACTTATAAATTTTAAGATGTAGAGTGAATTTCAAGTATTTATCTAGTTTAGAGAGACAAATAATCTATATTATCATTTAGGATGTGATTCCTTTTATATTATTCCAATTTAATAGAGTAAGGCACCATCTCTGAGAAATTTGGGTTTGGGTCATTAGAAATATATACTTTATGATTTAGAAAAGTATTTATATGTTTGAAAAAATAATTTTATTATTTTCAAATATATTATTTTAATTAATAAACATATTTTTATTGTATAAATACTTTATATTATTTGTTACATAATTTTTAATCCATTATGGTGACATAATATATACTGTATATTCATACCATACATGACCATTAACCCAAAAATTCTATTGTCTTAGAAAATTTTGAAAAATTCACCATTGGAAAATTTTAATGTTTTGATTCTAAATTTAAACCATTTTTTATGAAAATAATTTCCTAGATATGAAAAATAATATTTTTAAATAAAATAAATGCTGTAATTTAAAAAAATAAACTTTTCACTAAAATTAAAAACCCATATTTAATAAATCTTATTATTATTTTAAGACATATTTTGAAAATTATTTTTTTATTCATAGTTCAATATACATTACTAATAATTATTAATTATATTATTACCAAATTAGTTTATGAATTTTATTATAAACTTATTTATTAGAGGGTTATAATGTAATTACAATTTTTATATATGTGGGATAATATTCAAATGGTTTGATTCCCAACAGTCAGATTATAATGGTCACTTTACCCTCACAATGGCCATATTACACCTTATATATACACTTCATTATAACAACTAAAATAATTAATATCCATCTTTTATTTCCTATAATAGGTCTATTCCATTTCTTATTATTATCTTATAATATAAAGTTATATGATTTACTTATATTCTTTTTATAATATGATCCTATATAGTTCAAGATTATAGTGTTTCACTATAATGATACTTGTTTAAGGTACTAGTTGTAGTTATTATAGTGAATTTAATATTCTATTTTAGTATTATACTATTATAGTGAAATAATAAAATATACATTGTGCAATATTAATTTATGATGTTTTTATTTACTATTGTAAAATATTAGATCATCTAGGAATTAAATGTTGATAGAAGAGCATGTTTAGTTGGATTATCCATTATGAATAGGGAAAAAAATTATATGGCCAAAGACCTATAGCGAGAGTCATTATAGATCGTGGGTATAGGTCACCTAGAGACATGGAATGATTGTGACTGTAGGGGAGTTATATGTAGGGAAAATGAGACTATGAATATAGTATATCCTACATACTCCCATGAAACAATTATTTCCATGGAAAGAGAAAAATAAAGGCATAGGACCACAATAAAACATGTACCATGGATGTAGGCCATTAAAGGGAAACCTATAACCATGTTACATGTGTGATCTTGGTCTTGGGCCTTTCTTAGAACACCTTTACCCATGTACTATGTGTGATTGTGTCAATAGGTGTTTTTCAAGATTCCTAGGTCCACAGTCTACATGGACCATGTGTATAGGTCCTAGAACCCACCTTATTTTCTATTTTTCTAAAATTATAATAATAATAATAAAATATAATTATATAAACATATAGTTCATGGAATTTTATTTTTAAACACTAAAAATAAATATAGAATAGGTCTATGGATCAAACATAGTTGGTTATTTTTTATTTTTCAAAGGTTGTGGCCACAGTCAACATGGACCATGGTCATAGGTTTTGGTTTCATAGTGTATCCTACAACCATTGTTGTTGGGGAACTATGGCCACGGTCATAAAAATTGGTCATAAATCATACCCATTTTCCAATTCCAATAGAATTCATGACGACATGCATCATGGATATATCCTATAGACACAGTCCAATTTCATATTAATATAGTTTTGGATCATAGAAATAGGTTGATTTTCTAATAATGTATCTTGTCATTGGTGATTATGTGATGTATATATAGTGTTTCTGAGTGATATTAAAATTACGAGGGGAATATATGTGTAATTGGAAAGTATGTTATTATAGTTTAATGTCTTGGGTTGGATTTTGGGTCTGGTTGACAGTTATATTGTATATAGTATTTAATTATATTTCCCAATTCATATAGTCAAGTTTAGTTAAGGGATTTTTATAATATTTTGGTGAGTTAGGGTTTTTTTTATTATGTTAAGAGTAGTCTCTACCTTTTGATTCTTTTAAATTCTCTAGGGTAATGTATTAGGGTTTTAAATTGAATTGTGAGAGAAATTAGACTAGTATTCTTGGTAGAGGTAGTATTATTTCCCTTAGGGTAGAAGTATTAGTTTTGTTTTAGGTTTCCTATGAGGATAGTTTGTGTTTGTGTTCTAAATATTTTTAATTATTTGGTTGTGTTAAATCAGGTAATCAATCATTGGGATTATTATAATGTTATTACATTTAATAATGATTATATGATTTATAATGAGGTAATTGGATGAATTAAATAAAATCACTAATATGAAAATGAGTAAAATATAAAGACCATCTTATGAATGTAATATGAATAAAATTTTTGAATTAATTATGATGATATAAACAATTGAAATCCTAAAATGAATAAGATGTGGTGATGATAGTTGCTTCCACTCTATTTTCCTACATGATTGATTGTTGCATCAGGAATTGATTTGGCTACTTTATTTACTATTTTATTGATATTTTTTATTTATAATACCTTATTAAATTTAATTGGTTATCATTGTTTCTATTTTATTTATCGATTGATTATTGATTGTGGGTGTTTTTATTTTTTTAGGATCTTTTGATACTATACATGTAGGCTGTAAATGATTTAAGTTATGTGTGTACTTCCATAGGCTATATGTATTAATGCATAGTTCATATATACATGGGATGTAGTGGTTTAGGGTTATAGAATATATATAATTTAGAGGCTACAGTGACTTACAGTTGCGATATATAGTTATATATGTACATTACTTTTAATGGATTAAGGTAAAGTGTGTGTGCGTGTGTGTGTAAATGAGATGTAATGGTTCAAGGTTACAGTACGTGCACATATTTATGGGATATAAAGTTTCTAGTTTTTAACATGTACCCATATCCCTAAGATTTGATTGAATAAGGTTATATAAAGTATTTGGTATGTGAAAGATCTCCTTTTATCATGAGTTGATTATATGATGATGTGGTCATATAGTGGTGGTTGTGATGTGGTTGTGTCTATGGTGATGTGGTGGTTTTAATGTGATTGTATTTGTGATGAATTTTTGTTTGTGGTGTGTATGTGATCTGGTGATATAGCGGTATTGGTGAAATGATGACATGGTAATTTGGCGGTGATTGTGATGGATGTGGTTATATAGTGGTGGTTGTGATAGTTTTAGGGATGTGGTTTTTCGGTTAAAATGGTAATATTCTTCTAGTCTTTTATTTTATATATGATCCTGGAAATCCAAAATCATCTTCATTTACTTATGATAATAATATTATTGATATGGTAGTTTGATTATGATGGATAAAATATTGGTGATGTGTTTTTGGACCTTTCCCTTTATTTTTATATGATTCTACAAATCAAAAATTAGCATCATGTATTTATATTAGTTGATTATTGATGTAATGAGGTGGTTGTAGGTGATGTAGTTAAAAGTTATGATTATGTATACATTTTCCTATGATTGATTTCATAGCCTTACTCTTAGTACCTGCTTTATTTGTTGCTTAATTTATTTCACTCATTTCTACACCATTACTATTATTTCACATGGATATTAATTTATTTAGAAATATTATGCTACTGATTACTTCCAATTTCTCACCCCTACGTTGATATCTTGTGTTATTTTATAGGATAGTTTTATGTTGATTGGGGATGTTGTTGTTCAGTCATCTAGAGTGCAGTCTAGAAGGTCATTCTTGAATTGTATCTATTTGTATTGTATATTTTATCATGTTGGGATAGTTTGTGTGTGGAAATTGTTTTCTTTTCAGTTTATATATGGATTCTATTAGTGGTTTTGGTTTATTTTCCTTGTAATTTTGAGGGTAATGCCTCTCATATGTGTGAAAGATACCCTTGGTTCTAGTCACCAACCAATGACATATAAGAGTCGGGCTTCAAGGGTAAAATTTTTATTCAATATCAATATGAGTGGGGTTTTAGAGTGGCTAGTTCAGGAAAAATTGAATCAAATATCTTGGTTGTGAAATAGGATGAAGTTCAGTGTTAGGAAGGGATGAGGATTGTATGGATTTAGCAGGGAAATAGTTTCTTTTAAACGTATCCAGTAATGGAGGAAAAATACAGGTTAGAATAAATATATTTAGGTACCCTGGTGAATGATTCCTAAACCTTTTATCAAGGATAGAGTGACTGAGACATGGGTATTATGACTCCTTGTAATCCTAGGTAATTACCATGATATCCATCTAAGCATATTCAGGTGAAAAGTAACTTAACAAAAGGTAGAAATTTTTTGAAGGATTCATGAATCAATATCATAGGTTGTATTTAAGTTAAAAATTTTGATTTGTGATTATGTTTAGTAGGTTTTGTTATTATAATATCTATTTATATGAAGTTTTTTTATAATTATGTTGCATTCATTTTTAATAAATTCATTCATGTAGTTTAAACATTCTTTCTTAATAATTCATGCCATGATATGATGCTTACATTTTTAATGCTATATTAATTTTTAAAATTTAATGTTTAATGCCTATTAATTTAAAATATCTAAGATCAAGCTAGGAATTATAGGTAATATTTTAAATTTATATATGTAATAATACAATATGTTTTTATTGATAATGTATCATATATATAATATTTATATTGAATTTTTTTAGGCACATGATGTAATCTGGTGGGTCATGGATTTAAAAACATTCACCACCATATTAATGTGACTTCATCATCTCTAGTGATATGATCTCCAATAATGTTTTAGAATCTTGTATGAATATTTCAAAGAACATAATTAAATAAACATGTACCTCATTCGAATCAGAATCGTGTTAATATGTCATAGATTTGTATTTAGAACTTCTTAAATAATATGAGATCAAAACCATCTAGAACATCCCCACATTCTTCAAGAATATATACGGATTTTTGTCATCTAAATTTTGGTGATATCATGGAGCTCCAATGATTTCTTCAATGTCCCAATGATCTCCCTTATCCCACCCCTTCGATCCATGAAAAATATCAAAGATATGAATCTTTAAAGGGACATATATCTATCTTATATATGGGAGGGAAGATAGATGTGATCTAAAATTTTTCAGTATCAAATGTACCCATGAAAATATTCCTATCCAAATTATATAGTGAAAGGTAATTACCCGGAAAGGGTCCCATGGCCCCCGTATAAGTAACACCCACTAAATAAGCAATAAACGACATGTTATGAAAACATAAGTACATCATAATGTCATTTATATTTTATCACATAATTTTAATAAATATTAAATATATTATGTGATAAATCTTATCCATTAACTTGACTCGTAATTCACAAAATACTAAATTAACATTGAATATTAAAAAAATATTCGTTCATATAAAAGATTTCCATGTATTTACTAAAAATATTGTAAATACTTTTAATAAATAAATTCAAAAAAATTGTTTTATAACCATATAATAATGAGTTTATTTACGTTTTAGTGATTTTTAATACTTGGAAAACTCTCAGATCCCATGGTGGGTCCCACCATGTATTATACACCTATTCAACATAATAAGAAAATATCTTGAATACACTATTATTTTTGACTCTCTAGGACCATATCTTTATAGTAGTGAGTACCATTCACATACTAGGATAAGAGTCTAGTAACCCATCAAGTCCCCTAAAGAGATTGGGAATTGTCATTGCAATGAAAACCATCCTATTAACACACACTATATAATATAATATCTTTTTCATATGATATATCATAAAGTAGGATGCACAGATTAAGTCATCATCCATTCTTGATTTATTAATTTGTTGAACCAGCTAGATGGAATTCCCTTTGACTTCTATGGACATGGATTTAATGAATGTACTACCATTTTGATCAACTAGGCCCAAGATATCACATCCTCAACTTAGAAGAAAAAATATATATCTTGGACATTCAACCAATGTCATACCTCCAAAGAAACACCCAACACAAGCTACCTCACCATGACTTCAATGTAATGGTTTTTTACTTGCATAAAAGTAAGTGATAAAATTGCACAACTTGATAATGATATCAAGTCAGGAGACTGATACACACATTAATATATAGAATCAATCAATGAAACCTTAAACATGTGATGATCCTATTTGTCGGTATATCCCCATAAACTCATATACTATTGATCACTAAGTGTGAAATTCATGGGAATAAGTCGCAATACTTATGATATCATATCACCTAATTGTTAGACATCAAATGTTTCTATTAATTATTATATATCTGGACCATATGAAATTCTTTATAACATTAATGTCATAGTATCTCGAGGTTCACATTATATCCTAGAAGCTTCTATAACCTATTAACATGAAAATAAATATATGGAAATTACCATAAATATAGTGGATATAGAAGTATCATTAAAGTTCTAGTAAGATAAGCACATGAATATTTAAAACCATGTATATGTAATGGTAAAAATTCTACATACATAAGTTAGGTCTAGCACACCCACATTCAACACTCCCACATCAACTAGAGCTAATTTCTAACATGTCTAAATCTTCTATCTCTCACATGGTAATTATTCTAATAATGAGATTTGGATTTAGTCAGGGGATCTTCCACATTATCCTCTATAGAAACTCTATCAAATATGATTTCACCTCTCTGAGTAAAATCCATTAAGAGATGAAACTTCTAACGTATATGCTTTTCCCTCTAGTGTGACATGGGATCCTTGGTAAGCACCACTACTGAAATCTTATCATAATAAAAAGAAATAGGGTCTGCCTTTCTAGGAACAACAACAATGTATAATAAAAAGATGTGTATCTTTACCACCTCCTTAGCTGTATCATAAGCCACTATATACTTAGGTTCTACTATAGATTCGGTGACCATGGGTGGCTTTGAGAGTCACCATCTCACTACACCACTATTCAAGAAAAATTCATATCCTGACTACGATTTCATATCATCATGACATATCTAGAAACTAGAATCATTGTATCCTCTCACTAATAGTTCCCTATTTCCTCCATATACTAGGAATATATCCTTTGAAAACCTCATGTACTTCAGGATAGTTTTTATAGCTTCCCAGTGCAGCTTACATAGATTATCTTGATATCTTCCCACCATGCTTAAGGAAAAGGAAACATCAACCCGATTATATATACATGAATACATGATAGGTCACACTATCTAGTCAAAAAAAATTATACTCATTCATTAAATATCCTCCAGTGTTTGTGAAAAAATATTCTTAGATATATTGATACCATGTTACAATAGAAATAACCATCTCTTGGATTGTTCCATACTGTAAATTTTCAATACATTTTCAATATATGTAGTTTGACTCATTCTATGATTACTCTGATATCTCTCTTGTAACAACCCAATGTTTTTAAATGGAAATTCCCTTATTATAATTATGACATAAAATCACATGAAAACACAACATAATGAACTCTTAAGTGATAAGTGACCTTTAAACATATGTTTTTCAGTTCTGTGTTTGGAATTTTGAAATCTAACATACACTATTGTGTTCAAGATGTTTTTTGGAGTCCGATAAGAAAAACATAATTTTCTGGAGAATAGTATCCTACCCTTATGAATAGTAACATACCCTTATTAATATTCATATACCCTAATGAATAGTAACCTCACCTATGATAGTATAAAAATAATATTCAATTCGGTAATACGATATACCTATATTTTAGAATGAGTTAATGGTTGTTTTAAAACTAGTTTTTGATAATAAATTATGATTTTAATTAAATATTAAAATAATCATATTTAGAAAATTATTTTTGATAAATGGACTTCATTTTTGGATTCTACGCGTCAAAAAATGGTCAGGGTGAAATTTTGGTATTTTCTATGATAATTGATATTTTTATGAATAGTAAAATACGGTAATTTACCGTATATATACATTATAAGCTAAATAGACTATTCCTAGCATCTTGGCTAGTGTCACCACCCATGGTTAGAATTCACATTACCCATTTACAATTCTTGGTCATGGAATACTTCCTATTCCTTGACTTGGGAATAAATAATAAATTAATGATTATAATATTATGAAATCCCTCCTCTCCTCCACTATAAAAACCCCCTTCACTCCCACTTCTCTCCACTCCTCTCAAGCCTTGTGCCTTTCCATTATTCTACCCAAATATCTCACCAAGGTCCTCCCCCACCTCCAAAATCTCCCAGCCTCCTCAAAATACAAAAACCTCTCCCCTTAAGAGGTTCTCAAATGAAGAAGTCTCAAGAGGTAAATTCCTCTTCCGAATTTCTTCTTTTCTTTTAAGTTCTTTTCATTTTATTTATTTCCTCACCTCCATTAACCATAATAGTATGATAAATCCAGTTAAATACATATACTGGAGTTTCTCCATGATAGTGGTATATTTCATTATCTTCTCTCATTTCCCCACCCTTTAATTTGGAAGAAAAGAAAGCACCGTTTGAGATGTGCTAATTTAGCACATTCAAGGACAACGGTTTATCAATTCCTATTATTATCATTAATTCTGGTCATGAAACCATTTGTGTTATGGTTGAACCATATTATTAAATATTTAATATATAATATTTTTCGTTCTGTAATCCTTTGGTACAAATGGAATTAAGTTATAAAGCAAAACACATTCTTTGCAATCAAATCCACCGATTAACAAAAACGGTTATCACTATGGTTATATATATATAATAATTCTACTTCACTCTAAGTAACCAAATTAAAATTAAAACCATGTAATCTCCTGGATATGAACTAAAGAATATTACTTCAATTCTGTAAAACCACATTCATCCTACATATAATCAGAACTTGAATATAAGTGAACCGATCTTTTAAATCCAAGTAAACAAACGAGCCTGAACAATGAAATTGAACCTTGTAACTAATCAAAAAGGAATTCAAGGATATAAAAAGGGTTATAATAAATAAATTGAATATATAATATTTTTTTGTCTTATTAATTAATAACACTAATTTTTTTATTCAGGTCATTAATAGCAAGTGGAGAACACCAACGGATTTAAGGTAATGGATCATCCTCTTTTTACTCTTAATCAAGATTGTTCTCTATGTTATGCCTTTTTGTGTAATAAAAAGTTATGGGGTACGTTTATACACCTTCCCCATACTACCCTAATGTTTTATAAGTGATGTGAAACCCCTTTTCCCTCTCATAAATCCCTCTTATTTACACCTGATACTATGCCAATAAACCATAATGGATTCTACCCGAACTTCCTTTATTCCTTCAGGTTGCTCTATCTTTCTTTTTACCAAAATATAGTTGTATTTTAATTTTATTTAGAACATAAAAATTATTTTTATATTCTCCAAAATCATTTTTTAATATCAATCTCTCATTATCTGTTGGGGATATACATGCTTTTAAGTGAATCTCTCATCAATACTTCCCAATAAGCACACTCGTTTTAAAGGAACTTCCCGAAATTTTACCCAATTTAAAGTGCACGCTATATTCTGTTTTGAGACACCATTGTATTTTTAAATTCAGTATTTTTATTATGAAAAAATTCTTGGTTCAATTCATGTTTTATATAAAAGAATTTCTTCTTTACTATTTTAAAAGCTATATAGTATTTTCCTTAAAACCGCACAAAAATGTTTTAATGCTAATGTTTCTAAAATACATTTCTCATATGTTGTCACTTATGAATGACAACAATTACCATGTTATATGATTATTTTACCCTATGAAGGTCCATGTATTTTCTAATTCTTACCTTACATAGACACTTTCATGATACGCCCATTGGTTATGATTTTTTTCGTGATTGTGGTACTCAATTCGTTCCATGGGTACCCTTATGTTTATGTGTGGTTGATTATGTATGATTGTATATGTGGTAAGAATATTTATTTGGAAAGAGTATTCATGAAAATTTTGAGATGGGTGTGCCCATATAGCACTCCAATGCATTTGTTAAGGATAAGTCTCATGAGATGCGATGTGAAACAGGATTGGCGGTTAGCCTTGACCCGTACTAAAATGGGAAACGGGATTGGCGGTTAGCCTTGACCCATACTAAAGATATGGTTTATGATTCTACCACATTTATATGATTCCATGTTTATATGATCCCATGCTTATATTAAATGATTTCATATGTTTCATGCTTTGGATATCATTATGTCATGCCTCCTAACTCATGTGCTTGAGATGTATCCTTATGTTCATTCCCTTACTGGGCATTTTTTTCTCATCCCTTTGTTCAGGTGTTCCCCAGGGTACCCTAAACAGATGTAAGGGATCAAAGGAAGTTAGAAGCTCTTTATGGAGATTAAATAAAGATTTTTTTATCCCCATGTTTTATATTATGTGTACCTAGTCTTCCAAGACACTAGACTTAATGATCCTTGGCTTGTACTATGATGATTAATTATTCTTAAAATCATGAAATGTTTTATGTAAAAGGAACAGGTCGCTATAGTTGGTATCAAAGGATGGTCTCATTATTTTTGGAGATTAAGAATATCTCACCTCAGTGAGAACCTTAAGGATGAGACTAAGTATAAAAAACAGCCCTAAATCCTGGTGAGTATAGAGTAAGTGGTGTATCAAGAAAATACATCCCTGTCTGGATACGATCAGGTAGAGGTGGCTCTGGCATAAATGTATCTTGGGGTAAAACCCGAAAACACCGCTTTGAGCTAGTATCTAATGGGAACTGGTGCATGATAACGGGCCTTGCTGCACTCTTGGTTATGACACACCTGGGGGATATGCTTTAGTAGATTCACGAGCTTAGTAGAAACCATTATTAAGGGGAAAAATCCCATAAGAATATAAGTTAAGAAATATATTGAGGACAACCTAGAGATAAACCTAAGGAATCACAAGTCAGGATATACTTCTTCTTTATAAGTTCATACTTTTATTTTCAAAGATTCTTTTTATGCTCAATAGATAAGTATTCAAGACCTCTAATTATATGTTCTTTTTCTTAGTTAATGGTGGGAAATATAAGAACACGTTCCAACAACCAATGTGATAGGAAATTTGATGATTTCCCAAATGACATGCCTAATGTGATGGAAGCGGGTGCTCAAAACTTCATGGAAGTACTTGCTCAATTGGCTCAAGTTATGAATAATAAGTTGAATCAAGTGGAACATCCCCCTTCTCCAAGGAAAGAGCAAGTTGCCATAGACTCCTTCATGCGGAAAAGGCCTCCCATGTTTAGAGGGTCTTCTGATCCCATCCTCGCAGAACAATGGATTAACTCCATTGAATAGATTTTCTCTATCCTCCAATTCCCAGAAGAAGTGAAAGTTTTTCTAATAGTCTATTGTTTTGAATGGGAAGCTGATTAGTGGTGGACACTGATCAAGAATACAAACTCCCAAGATGAAATTGATTTCATAGATTGGGCGGAATTCAAGAGGACGTTTTTCAAAAAATATTTTCCTCGGACCCTCTATCTCAAGATGGAAATAGAGTTCCTTGGACTCAAGCAGAAGGACAATGAGTCCATCGGGGCGTATGAAGTGAACTTTACAAGGCTTTCAAGGTACGCCTCTAGCTTTGTCATGAACACTGAAAGCAAAGTGGATCGCTTATTTAGTGGACTAAAGCCGAGTCTACGAAAAGTAGTGGTGATTCAAGACTTCGACAGCTATGAGGAGATTTTCTGTTGTGCCCTCAAGGTTGAAATGGAGATTGCACTACTAGAAAAAAGGCCTATACCCACGGTTCAAAACTGTGGGTATAGCCCCCAAAACCGTGGGTATAGGCTATACCCACGGTTTTGGGAACCGTGGGCTGGAACGCCGTCGGTATAGGTCCCCAGCCTATACCCACGGTTTTCCAAAACCGTGGGTATAGGTGTTCTGCCACCGTGTCAACAAAACATTCCCAATTTCCACGGTGTCAATGGCTTTTACCCACGGTTTCAAAACCGTGGGTATAGATCCTAAAATAAAGCCGCAGGCGGGTTTCGATCCCACGACCTCCTCGCTGCAAACTACCGCGTCTACCACTACCCTACTATCAATTATGTGTATATATATATATATTTAGTTAAATATAGTTATATAAACCGTGGGTATAGAGAGAAGAACCGTAGGTATAGGACTCCCTCCAAAAAAAAATCTTTCCCGCAGAAAAAAAAATTTTCCCGCGCACACATGGGAAACCTATACCCACGGTTTTTCAAAACCGTGGGTATAAGTTTTTTATCCTATACCTATCCCCACGGTTCTCCTCAAAACCATGGGGATAGGTACCCCTATACCCACGGTTCTTGAAAACCGTGGGTATAGGTCAATTTTCAAGACCTATCCCCACGGTTTTGGAAAACCGTGGGGATAGACCCCCCTATGCCCACAGTTTTTGAAAATCGTGGGTACAGGTCTTGAAAATTGACCTATACCCACGGTTTTCCAAAACCGTGGGTATAGGGGGTACCTATCCCCACGGTTTTGAGGAAAACCGTGGGGATAGGTCCATTTTCCAGTAGTGTTGGATACTCTCTATGGTCTCATGGGCCTAGTGATAAGAAGTGGAAAATGGAGAAAAAAATGGGTGGCTCATCAAACAAATTCCATGATGGAAAGAAGCCTCACTTTCCCCTTTGCAAAAATTATGGGAAGAAGCATCTTGGTGACTATCTCAAGGGAACCAAGAATTGCTTCAAATTCTGAAAGTTTGGTCATCTAGCCAATAACTCTCGAAGGGATATGAAAAATCTTGCTAATTAATGAAGAATAAAGGAAGGTTCAGATCAACACTCAACCTGTAGTGCAGTGTTATAACAGTAAGGAGCTTGGGAATTATGCGAAAAATTTCTCTGAGCCGAGGGTTGTCGGAGGCAATCAGAAACAACCTCCAAGGAAACAAGGAATGTCTTATGCTATCACTACTACTGAGGTGAAGCCACAAAACGATGTGGTGATAGGTACCCTAGTTATTCATTCAATAATACCTAATGTACTATTTGATTCTAGTTCTAAAAATTCTTTCATATATTTCATGTTTAGTAGAACTATTCAAACCACACCTCAAAATTTGGAGGAAAATTTATCTGTGAGAACAGTGAATGGGGAAATCGTTGTGTCCATAGTTTATAACTCCTCCCCAATTAATGTTTGTGGACTTAACCTCCCAGCAAATATTTTCATACTTCCTTTAGTGGAGTTCAACTCTATCTTGGGCATGGATAGGCTATCTTTGTAAAAGGACAACATCAATTTTTAGGAAAGGGAGATCACTTTTCACATCTCGAAGCATCCTCTGATTCTTTACAAGTGTAAAGAAGAAGATGAGTCTCCTTTAGAATCTTCATCTCATGTTTGGATACTAATTTCTTGTGAGAAATCATATCTATCTCAAATGGTTGGGATAATGGATAGAATCATTCTTAAAGACATGCACATCGTGGGGGATTACACTGATGTATTCCCCGAAGAGTTTCCTGGTCTTCCACCTGACCGAGAGGTTGAGTTATCAATTGAACTTATCCCTAGATCTCTGCCAATTTCAAAGACACCTTACAGAATGGCCATCGTAGAGCTAGAAGAGTTGAAGAAGAAGTTTTAGGAAAATATGGAGAAGGGTTTTATATGCCCAATTGCTTCACCATGGGGTGCTCCAGTCCTCTTCATCAAGAAGAAGTATGGATCAATGCACCTCTGGATTGATTATCGTGAGCTCAATAAAATCGCTATAAAGAAAAATTATCCCCTTCCACTGATAGATTACTTGTTCGATCAGCTTCGTGGGGCCAGTAATTTCTCTAAGGTGGAACTTCGGTCGGGATATCACCAACTAAAGGTGAGGAAGGAAGATATTCCCAAGACTCGCATTCAAACGAGTTATGGACACTATGAGTTCATAGTGATTCCCTTCGGACCCACTAATTCTCTTTCAATTTTCATGGATTTAATGAATATAGTCTTTAGATATTACCTCGACAAATTTGTGGTGGTATTTATTGATGATATTCTGATATACTCCAAGATCTAGGAGGTACTTGAGGAGCATTTCAAAACAGTGTTAAAGACTTTGAGAAGGGAGAATTTGTATGCAAAGTACCGTAAATGTGAGTTCTGGATGGAGGAAGTATCATTCTTGGGTCATGTTATCACTAGGAAAGGGATATTTGTGGACCCTTCCAAGATGAAGGCAATTGAAGAGTGGCCGAGGCCAACTTCTATAATGGAGATCCGAAACTTTTTAGGTCTAGCTGGGTATTATCGATGATTCATGAAGAACTTTTCATGATTTTCAAACCCAATGTTTAAGCTGACACGGAAGGGAGTAAATTTTGTATGGACACAGGAATGTGAAGACTATTTCAAGGAGTTGAAAAAGAGGCTTATCACTGTGTTGGTACTCACACTCCATTCAAGTGGAGATATATTTGTGGTGTATAGTGATGCTTCTAAGAAATGTTTAGGTTGTGTGCTAATGAAAAATGATAAAGTGATAGCCTATGCCTCAAGGCAGTTAAAAATTCATGAGCAAAACTATCCCACACATGATCTGGAGTTGGTGGCTGTGATCTTTGTGTTGAAAATCTGGTGGCATTAACTCTGTGTGGAAAAATGTGAGATATATACTGACCATAATAGTCTCAAATATATATTCACAAAGAAAGTGATTAATATGCACCAACGAATATGGATAGAGCTCATCAAGGATTATTAATTCTCAATCCACTGCCATCCCGGTAAGTCGAACAAGGTGGCGGATGCTCTAAATAGGAAGTAACATGCATCTTTATCAATGATGAGAATTGAAAAGGATTTTAACTTCTTACATTTTCAAAAGATGGACATGGGAATCATTAAAGGAGGAAAATCATAAATCTTTTCTCAAATGATTGCTCAACCATCCCTCTTGGAGAAAATAAAGGATTCTCAAAGAAAGGACGTGGAAATTCTTAAAAGGGTGGAAGCTGTTAAAAATGGGAAATCCTCTGATTTCAAAATTGATGAGGAAGGAGTTGTAAGATTTGTGACACGATTATGTGTACCATCTGATCCAGAGATAAAGAAGGAGCTATTGAATGATGCACATAGCTCGAACTTCTCTATCCATCCCGGGAGTACCAAAATGTATCATGATCTCCGAGAACACTTCTGGTGGGATAACATGAAGAAGGAGATTTCAGAATATATATCAGGCTGCTTTGTATGTCAGCAAGTTAAAGCTGAGTGAAAAAAGTCCAAACGTATGATGCAGTCATTGCCTATACCCGTGTGGAAATGGGAAAATGTTACTATGGACTTTGTCACGGGTCTCCCGAAGACATCGAAGGGGAATAATGTGATATGGGTTGTGGTTGACTGAATCACTAATACATCCCATTTCATAGATATTCGGGAATATCTCTCACTTGAAAAACATTCAAAGATATATATGAAGGAAGTGGTGAGACTACACGGTGTTCCACTCTCAATTGTCTCTGACCGCGATCCAAGGTTCACATCTAAATTCTTGAGGATTCTTCAACATGTTTTGAATACTGAATTAAATTTCAGCACGACTTATCACCTCCAAACTGATGGACAATATGAAAGGACTATTCAGATGCGTGAAGATATGCTAAGAGCCTACTCTCTTGAATTAAAAGGTGGATGGGATCAGCATTTCCCATTGGTTGAGTTCCCATATAATAATAACTTCCACTTGAGTATTCATATGGCTCCATATGAAGCTTTGTATGGAAAGTGATGTAGAACTCCAACCTGTTGGGATGAAGTTGGAGAAAGAAAGCTACTTGGACCCGATCTTGTTCAAGAGATGACAGAGAAGGTTTAGGTCATCCAGAAACACATCAAAGCTGCTCAAAGTCGGCAAAAGAGCTATGATGACAACTGTCGAAGGGACTAGAAGTTCAGCGTTGGAGATAAAGTCTTCCTTCTAAAATCTCTATGGAAGAGAGTCATGTGATTCGAGAAGAAAGGGAAGCTAAGCCCAAGGTATATTGGCCCCTTTGAGATCCTTGACCACATAGGAGTCGTGGCCTATCGGCTTTCACTTCCACCAAATATGGCTTGATTTCATGATGTTTTCCATGTATCACTCTTTATGAAGTACATACATGATCCCTCACATGTACTAAACTCATAGGTGGTGTAGCTGGAAGATGATCTCTCCAATGAGAAGCAGCTAGTAAAGATTCTGGATCGAAGAGATAAGGTTATATGCAACAAGAAAACCCATATTGTCAAAGTGTTGTGGAGGAACCATAAGTTTGAGGAAGAAACTTGGGAACCAGAAGAGGAAATGAAGGAGAAACACCCTCACCTGTTTGTGTAAAGTGAAATTTCATGGGGGGATTTCTTAATGGGGGAAGAATGTAACACCCAATGTTTTTCATTGGAAATTCCCTTCTTATAATTATGTCATAAAATCACTATAAAACACAAAATAATGAACTAATAAGTGATAAGTGACCTTTAAACATAATTTTTTCACTTTTTTGTTTGGAATTTTTAAAATCTGACAAACACGGTTGTGTTCAAGATGTTTTTTGGAGTCCGATAAGAAAAACATAATTTTTTGGTGAATAGTAACATACCCTTATGAATAGTAACATACCCTTTTGAATATTGATACACCGTAATGAATAGTAACCTGACCTATGATAGTATAAAAATAATATACAATTTGGAAGTACGATATACCAATATTTTAGAATGAGTTAATGAGTGTTTTAAAACATGTTTTTGATAACAAATTATGATTTTAATTAAATATTAAAAGAATCATATTTAGAAAATTATTTTTTAAAAATTTACATCATTATTGGATTCTACACATCGCAAAATGGTCAGAGTGAAATTTTGGAATTTTTCTAAAATACTTTAAATTTTGATGAATAGTAAAATACGGTAATTTATCGTATATATACATTATAAGCTAAATAGACTATTCCTAGCATCATCGATGATGTCACCACCCATGGTTCGAATTCACATGACCCATTTACTTTTCTTGGTCATGGAATACTTACTATTCCTTGTCGTGGGAATAAATAATAAATTAATGATTATAATATTATGAAATCTCTCCTCTCCTCCACTATAAAACCCCCCCTTCACTCCCTCTTCTCTCCACTCTTCTCAAGCCTTGTGTCTTTCCATTATTATGCCCAAATCTCTTCCCAAGGTCCTCCCCAAAGTCCAAAAGCTCTCATACTCCTCAAAATACCAAAACCTCTCCCCTCAAGAGGTTCTCAAAAGAGGAAGTCTCAAGAGGAAAATTCCTCTTCCCAATTTCTTCTTTTCTTTTACGTTCTTTTCCTTTTATTTCTTTCCTCACCTACCTTCACCATAATATTGTGATAAATATAGTAACATACATTTACTGTAATTTCTTCATGATAGTGGTATATTTAATTATCTTCTCTCTTTTCCCCACCCTTTTATTTGAAATAAATGAAAGCACTGTTTGAGATGTGCTAATTTTGCACATTCAAGGACAGCGGTTTATCAATTTCTATTATTATCTTTAATTCTGGTCATGAAACCATTTGTGTTATGGTTGAACTAGATTATTAAATAGGTAATATATAATTTTTTTGGTTCTATAATCCTTTGTTACAAATGAAATTAAGTTATAAACAAAAACACATTCTTTGTAATCAAATCCCCTGATTAACAAAAACGGTTATCACTATGGTTATAAATATAATAATTATACTTCACTCTAAGTAACCTAATTAAAATTAAAACCATGTAATCTCCTGGATATGAACTAAAGAATATAACTTCAATTCTGGAAAACCACATTCATCTTGCATCTAATCCAAAACCTGAATATAAGTGAACCGATCTTTTAAAGCCCAGTAAACAAACGAGCCCGAACAATGAAAGTGAACCTTGAAACTAATAAAAAAGGATTTTAATGAAATAAAAAGGGTTATAATAAATAAATTGAATATATAATAGTTTATGGACTTATTAATTAATAATCCTAATTTGTTTATTCAGGTCTTTAATAACAAGTGGAGAACACCAACGGATTTAAGGTAAGGGGTCCTACCCTTTTTACTCTTAATCAAGACTGTTCTCTATTCTATGACTTTTTTTATAATACCAAGTGATGGGGTACATTTATACACCTTCCCCATAATTCCATAATGTTTTATAAGTGATGATAAACCCCTTATCTCTCTCATCAAGCCCTCTTAGTTACACCTGATACCATGCCGATAAACCACAATGTATTCTACCCGAACTTCCTTTATTCTTTTAGGTTGTTCTATCTTTCATTTTACCAAAATATAGTTGTATTTTCCTTTTATTTATAACTTCAAAATTATGTTTATTTGCTCCAAAATCATTTTCTAAGATCCATATCTCATTATCTTTTGGGGATACACATGCTTTTAAGTGAATCTCTCCTCGATACTTCCCAATAAGCACACTCGTTTTAAAGGAAATTCCCAAACTTTTACCCAATTTCAATGGAACTCTATCTTCAGTTTTGAGACACCATTGTCTTTGTAAATTCAGTATTTTTGTTATGAAAACATTCTTGGTTCAATTCTGGTTTTATATAATAGAATGTCTTCTTTACTATTTTAAAATTTCTAGAGTATTTTCCTTAAAACCGCACAAAAATGTTTTAATGCTAATGTTTCTAAAATACATTTCTCATATGTTTTCACTTATGTTTGACACCACATACCATGTTATTTTCCTATTTTACCCTTTGAACATCTAGGTATTTTCTAATTCTTTCATTACATGGACACTTTCATTATACGCCCATTGGTTATGATTTATGTCGTGATTGTGGTACCCAATTCGTTCCATGGGTACCATTATGTTTATGTATGGTTGATTATGTATGATTATATATGTGGTAAGAATATTTATGTGGAAAGAATATTAATGAAAATGTTGAGATGGTTACGCCTAGATAGCACTCCAATGCATTGGGTAAGGATAAGTCTCATGAGATATGATGTGAAACGGGATTGGCGGTTAGCCTTGACCTGTACTGAAATTGGAAACGGGATTGGTGGTAAGCCTTGACCTGTAGTAAAGATATGGTTTATGATTCTGCCACATTTATATGATACCATGTTTATATGATCTCATGCTTATATTAAATTATTTCATCAGTTTCATGCTTTGGATATCATTATGTCATGCCTCCTAACTCATGTGCTTGAGATGTATCCTTATGTTCATTCCCTTACTGGGAATTTTTAGCTCATCCCTTTATTCATGTGTTCCCCAGGGTACCCTATGTAGATGTAACGGCTCAAAGGAAGTCAGAATCTTATTATGGAGATTAAATAAAGATGTTTTTTAGCCCCATGTTTTACGTTATATGTACCTAGTCTTCCAAGACACTATACTTAACGATCTTTGGCTTGTACTATGATGATTAATTATGCTTAAAATCATGAAATGTTTTATGTAAAAGGAACGGGTCGCTATATATCTTGATAGATCTTTATACCTTGAATATAGGCTGGTATACCTAATTCTTTCAGGGTGAATCATTTATTTAACCTAGTTTTAACAGATTGTAAGACTTTCACTTTGTTTCCCATAATTAATATTTCATTAACATCTAATACAAGGAAAAACATTTCATTCATATTAACCTTCTTATATATAAATAACCTTCATTCCTGAAAAAACCAAATTCTATTATGGAATCATCAAAATTAACATTCCATGATTATGATGCCTACTTCAACGCATAAATAGATATCTTCATTTTTGAAACATTATTGTTATTATTTGAGTTAAAACCCCTTTGGGTTAAGTCATATAGATGTATTGAACCAATTTACCATTTCGAAAACATGTTCTGACATCCATTTTTCAAATTTCAAAATCATGGAAGGCTCGTATCGCAAGAAATATTCTGATGGATTTCATCATGCCTATTGGTGAGAAGATTTATTCATATTGTATTCCTAAACATTATTAGAAACCCATCACTACCAGTCATTCCATATAGGTATTAAATTTATTATCCTTGAATATATTTTTCTTGAATACCAATGTGAACCCATTTATTTTTACATCCTTTAGAGGGTAAAATAAAATTGAAACTGATTTTGATACATGGACTTTATCTCAGAATTCAAAGATTATTTGAATTTTGTATTGTCCTTTCATTCAGTTTCATCTGTGTAGGTTAGAGGACGATAATTCTCAAGGATTAATGTTTTTCATAAACCGGTGATAACAAAATCATAATTATCTAGTTATGTAACCTCTTGTGTAGACCTACACAAGACTTTTGTCTTGGGAACTTCTTCATCTCCCACATCTCTTTTAGAGATTGTTCAAAAACAAACTCTTAGGAATATAGAGCATAAACATCATCTAGTTTAATCTTTCTCCCATTATTTCCATTGTAAATGTGCTCCTTTATATAAATATATAATTTATTTCCATAATCACTTTTCTATCATAAGGGTTGTATAGGTAATATCCTTTGGTTTCTTTAGGATAATCTATAAATAGGCACTCAATGTTTATGGAGGATAATTTTTAAAAAGATATAGTCTTGAAAAAAATCCCTGCATCCCTATAAATGTATATGTGACAGATTGGGTTTCTCTCCACACCTCAACTCATATGAAGTCCCTCCTATCACTTTAGTTGGTACTCGGTTAAGGGTATAAGCCATTTTCTACAATGTATATCCCCAAAATGATAAGATAATAGTTTCCTAACTCATCATTGATATGACCTTGTCAAGAAAGGTCTGATTCCTCCTTTCACTAACACCATTACACTATGGTGTATAAGGATGAGTGAGTTGGAATACATTCCCACACTACTTTAAGTGATCAATGAAAACATTGTTAGGATACTCTCCACCATGATGTAAGTGGAGTTCCATAATCTTTCTACCAACACAGTATTCTACTTCATGTCCTTATTCCTTGAAAATCTAAAAGAAATATTACTTATAAATAGTTTAGTAGATATATTCATACCAACTATAGTCATCAATAAAACTAATGTAGCACAAAACCCCTACCCCATTCCTCTACTAATAATGTACCACATACATCACTATGAAACAATTACAGTAATTTTTTTCCTCTTAATCCCTTTCCAGATAAGGGTGCTTTCGTCATTTTACCTTGTAAATAAGAATGACATGCATCCCATGTATTTAAATCAGCTGATTCTAAATAGCTTTCTTGATGTAATTTCTGTAAAAACATCTCATTTATGTAATAAATCATGATGTGACATAGGTGGTTGATATATGAGTCATATTCATTGGTTTTGTATTTGATTTAAATTAACAGTTTTTCAAGAACAAGTATATATAAGTCATTGTAAACATGTGTTATACCAGAAAACATTTTATATTTATAAAAGAGGAAACATTTATTGCCAAAAATGAAATAAAACTAAATTGTGTCAAAACATGACACTGAGAATATTTTTTTTGTAATCAAAGTTACATAATAACAGTTTTTCAAAAAAACTAACCAAACCACTACTAAAAGTTAGATGATAATCTCCCATTGTTAAGGATATTATAATTTCACCATTTGAAGCTCGGAAATCCACCTCTCTATCTATAGTCTTCTATAATATACATGGTTCCTGTAATTGAATAAAAATATTTCAACCACATGCTATATCCAATACCCAACTTTTAGATGAAGATAGATTTCATTAAATGACAAAAATACCCTAATTAGAATCATTGCCTTTCATCTTCTTCAAAGATATTATATTATTCTTCCAATGTCCTTTATTACCACATGAAAACAAGATAACATACTGATCATTTCCTTATATTTGTATCAATGACTATTTAGATTGATTATGGTTAGATGTCTTCAAATTGGACTTATCATTAGATGCCTTATCCTTTCCCTTCCTCCTCTTTTTCACCATAAGGACTGAAGAATTAGTATTCTTCATATCCTTATCAACTTGGTGAACTAAATACAAAAGATTTAAGAATGAATTTTTCATGTTATTAATATTATAATAAATATATAATGTCAATAATCTTAGTGGTAAAGAAGAAAGAATGATATTTGTTCCTTGTTCTTGGATTATCTTAAGACCAATGGATTCTAGTCTCTCAATGTACCCAATCATATTGAGTACATGAGGTTCATCTTGAATCCCTTATGATATCCTACTCTTATAAATTCCATTGGGTATGTAAAACCTTTCTTGTCTTGTTCTCTCCTAATATAATTATTATAGATGAGTTGTCATCTTGTAGGCATATATGTCCTTGTTCATTTTTTTCAATTTACTAGACATATATGACAACATGATACACTATAAATCTGGTGGATCATATACAAGCATTTTATATTTATATTTATCTTCCTTACTTACTCCCTTAGGGGATCAGTATAAATTAAGGAATCCAACACATAAATTTTCCTTTATTAGTATAGTACTATACGAAAGTTCATGTACCACTCTTGTAATTTATGGCCAGTCATGATATTTTTGTTATGAATAATTGATCGTAGTGATAAAGATCCGGGGGGTATTTGTGTTTCCCATTTTTATCTACAATAAATAAACCTTAGAAGTTAGTAATTTATATTTATTTCCTTTTATAAATCACTAATTAATTAATTAAATCATTTAATGTATCCCACTATATTATCAAACTCTAGCATCCCTCACTACTAGTATCAAAATACATTGTCAATTGTGTATTCTAATTTCAAGTATCCTTCAAACCTCTCATATAATTCTACAAGAAATGGATAAAACACTATTAGTAGAGTTTCAAGGTAGGAAGTAGGTTGTTCCACCAAATTGACTCAGGGTTCCGTGATATGTTCAGTGATGTACCAGCTTCCTAGAATCATAACCATGATTCCCTTAATTTTTTTCCTCTAAAGTGATAAAACTCTAGCTTTACCAAATTCTTTTATACCATAATTATTTAATTAAATACCTAAATATCATAAAAACTTCATGGTAGTAGGAGACACCCTCAACATTGGAAGATGAGCACCCCGTACACCCAGTTTTGTTCAAATTTGAGTGATAGAAGGTGTTCAAGACTTAATATTTATCTTAGGGGTTTTTAATATTTTTTTATGAAGGGAATCCATTTATATAAATCGTATTAATACTATGTTATAATTATCACAACTGAACATGCATAAATAGAATACATTAATAGAATATTTATTCATTTTTATATTTATTATTTTATGTGTTCCTGCAGACATGCAAATGCATAAAACAATAAAAATGCATAATGGAAATAAATTACCCAACCATTCTTGAACATCTATTATTTTTTGATCCATTTAAAATAAATGGATCATCCATGAAATGGGGATATTATACCTGATTCATTTCTTGACTCGAATCGTAGTTGGCCCTTTGTCAAGTGTTTTCACTTCTCACCTGGTGTACTACCTTTTCTTAGCATGGTCTGCACCTTTCAACGTCATCATCAATAGTGAAAATGAACTCAGATGCTGGAAAGGGGGTCTCAAAAAATATACTATAAGTATCAATATAAATTAAAATGAAATCCCTTATATATATTGAATAAAAATAGATTATGTGTAGACCATTTAAAATTAAAAAATTATTATAGACAGCACATACAGTTGTAATAAATATTTAAATAAATAAACTCAGACATGAAAGAGGTTAGTCACTTCTCAAGACCAGTAATTATATCAAATAAATGTGAAATAAATCAAAAATGTAATTAATTTAATGTCGATGGATATTAAATAAATTAATATAGTTAATTTAATTTAAATAATAGTTTTTTTTAGTCCGAAAATTAATTTAATTCAATTCCATAATAAATTTAATTTTCATAAAAATAAAATTATTATTAATTTTTAAACCAAAAATTATTAAATTAATTTTCAATAGGTTAAAATTATCTTGGGACCCAGAACCCAGCCTAGACCTATTGTTTGTTCGTCTGAACCCATGAAAGACCACTACAGGTCATGGAGAACCCGCATAGGAAAATTCTGGGTCTCGAAGACCCTCCATGGGTCATTTTGGGTCAAGAAAGACCTTCCCGACCCATTTGGTTTAGACCAATAAAGGTAGGTTCATGTGGAAAACCACTATTTTAGTAACAATAACTTAGTGAGTACCTACAATGGTGGGAATTTTGTACGAGATATGTCTTCGGGAGACCATGATCGGTGGTTGTGCTGGCTGGAGGCTAGTCGAAAGTGGAGGGCACACAAGGGGATCCAAATAAGATTCATGGGGAACAATGGAATGATGGAAATTCAAGGATGGTGTTCATAGGATCATGTGGTGATGTAATGAAATTCAATAGTGGGGTTCCGTCCATCAATATAATGTGGTCCTAGCGGGATCCAGTCTGGATGGCGACGAGTGGGGGGTCACATCGGTGGTTTTTCAAGTCAATGTGACACTAGAATAAAATGTAATGGTTGTGAGGGAAAATCCTTGGGACAATGATGGAGGACCATGTGAGGGTGGAAGGGTCTTATAGGGGGATTTTTTTGTGGGTCACTACAGGTAGGGGAAGAAATTCGATTCGGTGTTCTCAGAGAGGTGGCGACTTGGGAAGGGGCGACCTTAGAGGAGGCCGCACCAGGTGTGCGATGGTACGTGGGTAGCTTCATATATAATCCTACCACCTATAATATATTCTTCTTCAATGATTTAACTCTAAATGAGTCTAATGGGTGTTGATGTAATTTTTTTCATGTTGTGTACCCCCCCTGAATTGTCTAATTGCCTATAAAATTGGATTTTATAAATATTATTATTATTATTAAAAATCTTCCATGGAAAGCATATCACCCCCTAATTTTTTGTGTTTGTAAAATTTATCAATTACACAAGTGGAATTAATTTCCCACTAGTCAGTATTGTCTCTGCCATCTGATTATTATCATGAACTTGTTCAGAAATTATGGGTTTGTTGGAACTCGCCTTAAAATTATAACATGAATAATTAACACACAATATCTGCATTTTAAATCCACATTAAAAATTTTGGATAGACATATATTGGACATACGAAGACATATTGACACGTATTATATTTCATTGTGAACTAATTAAATCTATTTAATTAATTTAATGAAAATTAATTTTTTATTGACTCAGAAATTTTGTTCTATCTCTCTGAGACCAATTGAATGTTCCGGGGAACCCAGGGAAAGCCTCTGAGATGGGGATTTAAAATTTTATGTCACCATAATGACATAAAATCATTTTAACTAGAGTTATAAGCCCCAGCCAGGTCTAAGAATCTAAACAGAATATTTCAAATCATAAAATTAAATAAATAAGTACCTCATTTGAATCAGTGACTTGTCTGTCTGTCACATGTTTCTGATGATAATTTCTTAAAGAATCTAATCTCGAACAACTCTAAATCATCCACACACACTTCAAAAATATTTTTGTGTTTTATAATCAAATTTCATGTTTTATCGTAGAGTTTTGAATATTCCTTCGATGTTTGGATGATCACCATGATCTTGTCCTTTCGATCTATGAAGAAGATCGAAGATCAAAAGTTTGGATGGATGCATTATCTCTTTTGGATGTTGGAAGGTAGAGAGATGAGATCTCATGTTATATGGTATCAATGGTAACCATGAAAATTTTCCTCTCCTAATTATATAGTGAAAGGAAATTACCTCTAAAGGTTTCCCCAAACCATATATAAGTAACTCCCACTAAATAAGCAATAAATGACATGTTATGATGAAATAACTACATCATAACATCATTTATATTTTATCACATACATTTAATTATTACTAAATATATAACATGATAACAATGAGCCATTAACTCAACTTGTAATTCCTATAATATTAAAATAACCCTGAAAATAAAAAAATCGTTCCTACAATATTTTTCTGTGTATTTATTGAAATGATTGTAAATAATTTTAATAAATAAATTAAACCCAATTATTTTATATTAAAATAATAATTAATTTATTTAAAATTCAATGATATTTAATAATTGGACAATACTTGGACCCTATAGTGGCTCCCACTATGTCCTATACACCTATTCAATAGAATTGGGAAGACTCTTGAATATGTTATTATGTGTGACCCTCTAAGAACATATCTTAATAATAGTAAATACCATTCACAAACTCGATATGGAATATTGAAACACATAAAGGATATTAATGAGATGTGGAATACTCATAATAATGACAACCATCATACAATAACACACTATGTTATATAATATCTCCTTCATACGATATCTCATAATAAAGGACACACAGATTGTTTCATCTCCATTATTGATTTATTATATGTTGATCTAACTAGATCGACTTACTTTCAATTACCATGGATATGTACTTAATGTAGGTACTACCATCCTGATCAACTAGGCTTAAGATATCAGTTCCTCAACTAGGAAGAGAAAAATTATATCTTGAATATTCAACCAATATCATTCCTCCAAAGGTGCACCCAACACAAGCTACCCCTCCATGAATTCAATGCCATGGAATTTTTATTACATCAATGTACATGATCAAATTTCACAAATTAATAATGATCTCAATTGCAGAGATTTATTCACATGTTCATAGATATAAATAATAAATGACAGTTGAAACATGTGATTTTGTATTGGTAGGTTTGTCCTCATGATCTCATATACTAGATATCACCATGTGTGAACTTCATGAGAAGAAGTCGCAATGCTTATTCACCCCCAAGAACCTAGTATTTAGAAACCAACTATGTCCATTTAGTATGTTATATCTATACCATAAGACTTATTGTTTAAGATTAATTTCATAGTATCTCAAGGTTTTCATTATAGCATGGGAACTACTATAATCATTAGAGACAACATTTAGTCTATGGAAATTATTATAAATATAGTGGATTCAAAAGTATCAACACTATTATAGTAAGATAATAAAATATATATTTGAAATAGTTTACATGTAATAGTAATCAAAGTACATACATGATTTGGGTCTAGAGAACCCACTTTCAACATTTATTACCATGAATAACTTATAAGACTCCTTGATTAAGCACAAACATGATAATTAATTATTGAATAAGATAAAAAAATATTTGATAAAAAAATTTAGAACCATATTTTAGATTCCAATGTATTTTAATGTTATTCCTTGTGTTAATCCATATGGAAAATTAGCATGATTTCTGTAATTAAATGCATGTTTTAAGCATGATTTCATTTAATTAAAGATCATGATAGAGTTATGAATTCTTATTAATTATTTTGTATGACATAATGAAATTTTGTGATTCATGCGTATTAAATATTTTATTTTAATGGAATTAATTATTCATGGTTAAAATTTAGAATTAATGTGATATACATGTGCTAGTTATTGTAGACTTGTGTTCAATATTGCTAGATGCTTTGAGAAACTTGTTATGAAATTATGCTAATGTATGTGAAATTTTAATCAATGATTATGAACTTTTGAGCTAGATGATTTATAGTTGTTACAACTTGATTTAAATTTTCTACATGAGTCATGATGATATATTTTTTATTTAATTATAAACCATAAAGTGATTTTGGTATAACTTGACTTGTGGTTATGACTTTATTCTTATTATTGGATTGTAATGTTTTGTAGATAGTGTGATGAACCATTTATATGATTTTAAATTATTATTTGAATATCAACGTGTACAAAACATACTAAAAACATAAATATGTTAAGATAAGAATAATATTGGACATGCGATTCATAAAAAATGTCATCTTCCTTATAATTTGTTAATACAATCAAGCAATGTATCAAGTGTATTTATTGGATGTTTAATAATATTATTACCAAGTTTATTGAGTTAGATTTTTAGGATGTGTTGTATTTGTTTTGAATATTTTTCTAGGTTTTTATAGGATTTTAATGACAAAGGTATATGGTTTATAGAAATTGGAATCCGGAATTTTATTAGAGGAATTTCAAAGTTCATTCTGGTGCAATGTTGGAATTTTGTGATAGTAAAAAAAATTCATTCTAGTCAAAACAATTCACAATTGTTGAAAGTCATGATGGTTGGGGACTTAGTACTAATTAGTTTCATGCTGGACTCGTGGTTGATAACTAGTTTGTTGTTCATGATTTGAGATATTTATATTATTCAGGAAACATAGAATTTGAGCTGCATGAATGGCATGATGTAAAATTTGCAGTGCTCTAGGTTTTGAAAAGGTTGGCGATTTCTTATATATACTAGGATACCACCCTCAATTGTAACCAATAGTGATTTTTTTATGTATTAAAGGTTATCTTTTCATGAAAGGATCACCAGAGAAAATATAATTGTGTGAACTTTACATAAGAAAATTATTTGGGTGATGGTAGTTATGTGAGGATTGTTCCGAGAGTGATACTTGAGAAAACATACTTCTAATATGGTATTTTCATGAATGAGGTTCAACATGTATGGTTTTAGTGAAGGTAGTTTCATGAACATAGTTTCTTGAATAGGGTATAGTAAAGGGAGTTACATGAGACGTACCTAGAAGAACTCACCTTAGTGAAAGGAGTTACACAAGCCATGGTTAATTAAGTACACTTAGAGGAATGAGCTTATGTCAAAGGACTTAATAAAACAATTCCAAAGTGAATTTACTTGATAAGAATTATTCAATGAACCCTTTGATAATTTACTTGGGTGAAAGAGAGTATTTGACTATGGTTTTACTAGTGATTTCACTTGAGATAAGAGATTATATTGGATCATCGTACTATGATATTCATGATAAAAATAAAATCACTTTTTATTTATGATACAAAAGTGACCTTCATGTTGATAAACTAATTAATCATTAGTTAAAAGTAGTGAATAGAGGGGGAGTTAGTAGAATTGATTTAAGGTGGGAAATGAACTCATCCTTGAATCAAATTATAAAGGTAATGAGCCTAGAATAAAGTGACTATATCAAGAGAATTGTATCCACCATACCAGTGAATATTATTGGATTATATTATACCAACACCACATCATGTGTATTCTCCATAGAATAACCCTTAGTGGTGAACCATGTAAAATTACCGTGCCTTATTTTCAAAATTGATTTTTTTATGCCTAAATAACTATGTAAGGTTTAACAATTTCCAACCAACATAGGAACTAGATCCAATGTAATGAAAAGAAAAATTCCACACCTTGATTTAATTCTCCTAAATCAAGGTGTCATGGGTTGAAAAATATTATATCAGATCTGGGTTAAAGGTGTTGAATTTGTTAGTTAATGATCGTCGATATAGAGAACATAATAAATGCCATAGTTGTACCAATATTTGTTGGTATCCATTGTTATATTTGGATGAACGTGATGATATCACCTTAATGATATCTTGAGTAAGAAGTTTTCCCTAATACAATAAATGAGATTCATGTTAGTAATGTTTCAAAATAGTCTGCGACTAATGTAGATACAATGCTTCTTGATTATGATTCCAATGATCAAAACAATTTATTTAGAGCTCTTTAAAATTAAAACTATATAAAGGTAATAATATGAACTAGAACAAATTTGTTGTGGAAAAATTAGACAATAAATACAAATGCAATGAAAAGTTAAATGAGGATAAAATTCATATGTTGCATAATAAGTTTGATAATATGAAAGTGTTCCCAAATAAAAATATTGATAGATTATTCAACTAAATAATTTTTGGTTGTTGAGGTGATTTGTGGAATCAATAATGAATGAAAAGTTGTTGAAATTTAAAATAACATCTTTTTATGGTTTCCACCTTTCTACTATCTGATGGTTTTATCTCTAGAAGAAATGAACTCAATAAAACTCTCAATGGATGATTTATAATGTACTCTGGTTGTGTATGAAATGTGTGTTAAGCCAGAAATTACATATAGTCACTCAAATAAAGAGATATATTTTAAAAATATGGAAAAATCAATATTTATAAAGTTACTAATGGTGAAAAGGATATACATAATTGATTTATATCCCATGTGTCCAGAAAATTCAAAATAGGAAAAGGTAGATTTGAAGGAATGCTTCCATTGTATTCTTCAAGATATGGAAAAGGTTTGAAACAATATGTAAAGGTTTATGTAATGTCTCGGAATATTCATATATTTTATCTTAAATTGTATGGAATAATTTCGAGACCACATACTTTGACGGCACGTGATATCGATACCCGGTGAGCATGGAACGAAATTTTGAAATTTTTTGAGTTTGTTTAAGTGAACATGAAAGTAGGTTTTTTAAAACTTTTAAACCAGTGCCTGGATCTAAAATCCAATGGAACCATTCAACTCGGATTGCCTAGATTCTCCAACAAAGGATGTAACTTCAACTGGCAAGGGTCAGACAAAAAAGAATGTTTTTAGAATTTTCAGAAAATAAAAAAATAACATAAAAAGTAATTATATTTTCTTTCTCACTATTGAGAAGAAGACAGTGGTGCTGCGGTGAAGTGATGAGGTGCATTAAAGTAAGATCTTTAATGGATTGTTTTTTTTTGAAGTGTAATAGATATGTTGTTTCATAAATGAAACAACATACCGAAGTGATATCACAGTGTAATAGAAATATTGATACATTCTTTCTTTCAATGGGTTAATGTGTTGGATAGTTGGGAATAAAAGGGTGAATTATTCTCTGATGAACCAATTGTGAGAACCCTATCCAATGAATAATGAAGAATTCTTGTAGGATCTCTAGAAACATTGATGCTTTATGAAGAATGGTACTATGAAGTGACGAACTCTAATAGATCTTGAATCCCCAAGGGTGGAGCGCTTTAATGGTGAATGTCGATTGAGGTAGGGGTTGTTTCGTTTATGTTTTCCCCATTCTTATTCTAAAATGAGGAATGCAGATCAACCCCCAAAAAGGTTGATCCATAGATCATGTGTTCTTGAGGGAGGGTGTCTTTCTTGGGTTTTCTTTAGTGGGATTAATTTTTTTTGATAGAACTATAATCCCAAGCCTTCCATGTTTTAAATTTCTAACGCCGAGGGTACGGGCCGACACGAACAAAGCCCAAGCCCCCTTCCTTGTGTATTCTTCATGGTCGAGCATTCAAAATGGTGAAAAGAGGAATTAGAGGCCATTTTTGGAAGGAAGAAATTCCCCAAATGTTGTAGGTATAAAAAGTGTGAAGAACAGATCACCAGAGTGGACCCGGTGGTCCGCAAAGTACACTGTCGGCGCACCAACGGCTGCAGATGGGTGGTGGAGTGCCACAATGGTGTGCCCCGGTCAACTGACTATAGTGGTGCGGCAAGGTCCACCCGCTAGTTCGATAGCTAGAATCAGGTGGATGCGGCCGCCTAGCTGTGTCGGTGCACTAGAGACGCGGCACCACACCGCATCCCACGCGGCAAAGTCGTGGTCGATTAACCACGGTTGGGGGAGATGGCCCTGTAGACGACCCGCAGGCTAGGGAATGTGTCAGATGTGATTTCCCACCACATCCTGACTGGCCAAAGGCCAGTCCACCTATGGTGGAATTAGAAGGCCATAGGCCACCCCAGCGGGCTAGACCTGCCCCATCGGGCCAGACTGGGTTGGACTAAACCAAGACCCAACCAGCCCCTTTTTTGGAGAAAATTCCAATATATTTGAAACTGGGTGTCTAATTGATGAGTGATTTGCAGAGTTAGAACCCTCATTAAAAGGAGGATTCTTTTTTCATACTCTATGAGGTTTTTATGGAAGTTGAATTACGAAGAATGACTTGGAGAGTAGTTCTCTCGAGATCAAGTGTGTTGCATCTGTAAATCCTATAATTGGACAAGACCTAAAGACTACTGACATGAACCCCTATGTGGATCAAATACTATGGCCCCATTGGAAGTGGCTTCTGTGTGACCTGGCAGGACCACGGTGGGGAGTGGCTTCTATATGACCCGACAGACCCATGGTACTCGACAGGAGAATTATCTCAGTATGGTTAGTGGGAAGTGGCTTCTGTGTGACCTGTCTTTTCCATGGTTGGGAGCGGCTTCTATGTGACCCATTATACCCATGGTACTCATCAGGGATGAGTGCCACAACAGTCTTAGGTTAATGTGAAAAGGCTTCTGTGTGACCCGACAGGCCCACTGTATTCTTTGAGGAGGAGTTCTCCAGAAGACCATGGTGTTCGATGATGTGACTAATTGTCCAGTTATCCTACTCTAGAATATACTAGGTGTGAGCTATCATGATTCATGATCATGCTTTGTGATCTTTCTTCATGGTTTGTTTGTGAATTTCTTTGTGGTCTTTCCTTGTTATTTTAGTGGTCCCTAATGAGTATATTTTTACTCACCCCTGCACAGTCTATGCCCACACATGTTGTGTCTAGTGTAGATGACCACCGACTTGATGGAGGATTTAGTATCCCAAGACTCGGTGTTGCCCAGTGATACCAGGCAGATTGGACATACTTCTACGACTTCCGGTATATAAATTATACTGACCCATCATGTGGGGCTTCCAGCGGATGGCTATCCAGAGTTTATTTTAAACATTCCTATTTTCCAGTTATTCTTTTATTGGGATTGTATTTTGGCCCATTTGAATTTCAATAATACTTGTACTCAGTGGTTATTTATAGTGGTCTTCTTGTTTAGTTTTCCATCTTTGGGACGTTGTTGTGTGTATGTGCATAAAATTACTCAAGAAAATTCCTCACACATTCAGGTTAACACCTTCGGTTCTAGTTTCCAACCCCTAGCCTTCAGGGGGTAGGATTGGGGTATGTAACGGCATAGGATCTGGGGGATGGGTCATGAAAAAGTGGTATTAGAGGTGTTTGATTCTACCTTAAAGACTGAGAGTCTGTAGTTTTTTTTGAGGAAATAGTGTTGAATGTTTCAAGTCAGACTTTCCGATTCAAGGAATCCAGTGTTGGTACGGTGGTCAACATATCCATACACCAATACATTGAATTCTACTTTTCAGCACTATATATGAAAAAAATGTTTTCATAAGTGTCTCCTTATGATCTTCTTGAATAAGAGTAAGATCACCAGGTATAATCTTCTGATTGTGGTACATCGTGATCTATTTTAGGATGCCTTTATGCAGAAAACAATCTAGGCTTCCGATACATGATCATGTAGACAACCTGCCAAGCGATGAGGCGTCAGTTCATGGACCATTCCTAATGATGTCCCCATCTGGTGGTGCACTGATGTTTCCACCACCCATTGATCAGCAGTTACTACCAAAGTAACTTGTATAGGATATACACAGGCTCAACACTTTGCATGAGTTCCACAGATAGAGACCTCCCAGGTTTAGGGGAGAGACATATCCTCAGACTACTGAGGGCTGGCTAGAGGTGGTGACATGGCTCTTCCTCTTAGTGAGGACACCACTTGACCTGATAGAGATCATGGTCATGAGCCTTCTATAGGGATCAGCAGGGAGATAGTGGAGAATGACCATTCGAACTCATGATGAGGTGACCCTCTCTTAGACAGACTTCAAGTAGATTTTTTGGGAGGAGATTTTCCTTGTGACTTTGCACTATGTCTGCATTTAGGAGCTGATTCACCTACAGTAGGGAAAAATGTTTGCGGCTGAGTACTCTATGAGGTTTAAAAAACCCTCTCGCTACTCCACAAACATGTTGCAAGACCCTTTCTTCAGGGATCAGACCTTTGAGAAGGGATGCAGATGAAAGATCAGGGCATCCAGGTGTCTCATAGCATCACCACTTAGGCTGGAGTACTGGAGAGATCCATTATTGTGGAGAGCATCCTAGAATAGCGGGCGCCGATAGCAAGATCTACAAGCATACCTCAAGCCAAATATTTTTAGTAGTGGGAAGAAAGTAGTAGACGAGGGGACCTAAGTGGGTCAGATCCTTCCGAGGACGACCCCAGGACTCAGGTTCGGCAGTGTGGGGATCAGATAGCATAGGTAGTCATCAAGGAACCATGATATGCTCCACATGCGAAGATCGGGAAAACATGGCTTGTGACTACCCGACCTGCCACACAGACGATCAGAAGAGAGTTGAGGCACCCCCAAGGTAGAAGTAGAGGTTCAAATGAGGAGTTCTGCGGGATAGATGATGTGTTAGGTAAGTATGCTGAGTGGAAAGCAGTGGATAAAGGTTTGAGGTGCTACCACCACCACCCCTAGGAGGTCCACCACAAGCTCAGTGAGCTTGTGGATAGGGGTGAGGCCAGCTTCAGGCAATATAGGCCTATAACCATGGCTCTCCAGAGAAGATTATAGGTATAATGTTTTTCCTCTCCACCATAGATACAGTTCTTATAGACAAAGGTTCTAGTAACTCTTTACTTTATACATACCTCTCTTCAGACATGGATATTTTGGTGGTGTCGTTAGATCGATCCATACAATTAGAAACTCATATAGGAAGGGATTCGATGATTACAAACTGATGTCGGAAGAGTGAGATTACTCTTGGAGGAGATAGATTTGGTTGGGATCTCCTAGTAGTGGTGTCGAGGCATTACAATGTCATATTTTTTATGGACTGGTTATCTACAGTCCATGTTCAGATTGAATGATTTAGGTGAAAACTGCGGTGTGTCTGCGTGGATGGGACCAGGGTTTCCTTCACTGAAAAGAAGGGTACTTTTGAAGCATCGTATGGACTTTATCAGAGGATGGTGTAGTTGATCACTCACCAGATGGCTAGCCTCAATCTCGGTGGGGTGAACGAGAAGGGTTTGAGCTTTCATGTAGTGTTGGACAAGTATGAGGATGTATTTCTTGAGGATGTTCCGGGGATACCTCCTCGTAGGGAGGTATAATTCTACCTCGATATGTACCGATGGATGACACTGATATCCACACACGCATATCATATGGCTCCCATGGAGTTACATGTGTTTAGGTTATATTTGGAGGACTTGAAAGACAAGGGATTTGTGAGACACAATATTCCATTATCTGTAGCCCTAGTGTTGTTTTCCCAGAAGGAAGACGGGATCTTGAGGCTATGCGTTGACTTATGGCACCTGAACTAGGTGACTGAAAATAACAAGTATCCACTACTGAGGATTTATTAACTCTTCGATCAGCTAAAGGGAGAGATTTGGTTCTCAAATATTGACCTCAGGTCATTTTATCATTAGCTTCAGGTATTGGATGAGGATGTACCGAGGAAAAACTTTTTATGTCAGTATGGAAACTATGAGTTTTTGGTGATTCATTTTTCTGTATCCAATGCCCTAATAGTGTTCATGGGACTCATGAACAAGATCTTATATCCTTACCTCGATCATTTTGTGGTGGTCTTCATTGATGACATCTGGGTGTACTCTGTGTCGGATGAGGAGCACACAACACACCTACGGAGTTTTAGTTGCATTTAGAAGGTTTTTTGGGGTATTCATGTCTAGGATATGACTATAACATTATTTGAGTCATCCTGATACATGGATATCTTCACTTCATTCGATTTTATATGTGGTATATCCAAAACATACACCCATAGAGAATGTTATGGTCGTTTGAAGTTGCAGTTTTTTCGGAGTGGTATAGCTGATATATCTTTCATTTCATTGATCTTATCACAGTTTCGATTGGACGTAGTCCTTACTAGTCTCAAGATATTAGAATTTAATGGTCTTAGTGCTCAAATGGATACCCAGAGTATAATTTATGCCTATTTTAGTGATTCGTAGGTTTCTTAGGTTTTTAGGTGCTAGGAGGGTTACTCAATTTCAAATGATACTAACTTTTTATCTATATGTTTGTTTTGGCTCTACCAAATATCAAATCAAAAATATTGAAATGATAAACACTCTGATGACCACTGTAACCCCTTCTCACATTCTTCATGTCCCAAAAGGCCCCAAATTCCTCCGAATGGCCATAAGTTTGGCTCCGCGTGTCCTTTTTCCCATAACTTCTAATTTGGGTGTCTTTTTTTTCCTCATCACATATTAAATCAAATATTGCGACTATACCTACCATTTGGTGAACACTAGAACACCTTCTCATATTCTTGAGGGCATGAAAATATCCTTAATATCTCTAAATTTCCATAATTTATACTCCGGGTGTTCGTTTTGCGTCTACCACATATCAAATCGATCTAAATCATATTTAAAAAATATATATTATATTTATATAAATATAACTATACTTATATATCAATATATTATTTTTTATGAAATATAATATTTTTCGAATATACACTATATCAGTGCTAGGGAAAAAAGTGTTGAAAAATCCCCCCCCCCCCACCCTTTATTAGCTCTACTAAAAAAAGCACTAACAAAGGGGGTCCCTTTAACAGTGCTAAAAAAAGTGTTGATAAAGGGGTGTCTTTATCAGTGCTATAAAAATCCCTGATAAAGGGTAATTTTAACATCATTTTTTAAGTGCTCTTAAATGGTGCTGCTGTAGAAACCCAATTTTGTGGTAGTGATCTGTCACTAAAACATTTTTAGGACTTTGAAAGCTAGTACTACATTCAAAAGAAATAAGGAAATCAGTGAAATTATGGTGAAGTGGTAGATTAAAGAGTGTTTCTAGGATAATAAATAATTATTAAGGCCTACAAATTCATTAACAAGAGTCTGAATAAAATTGTGGAGAGTAATGATGTAAAATTCATTAAAGAGAAATATGGGAAAAATTTGGAAGTTCAAAATTTACTTAATTGTGTAATAAAGATGATGAAGTTGGTATAAATACTAAAATTATACAAATTTACCCAAATAATGAAAATTTTGAGGTGGAATTATAGGAGGAGAATCATACTGAATAAATTTATAATGTATCTCAGAGGAGAAATAGGAGACCAAAAGTTGATTCGTCCAATATAATTGGAGATAAAACTACTATAACACTGACATGATGAATGAGTAATGTTGATAATGAGATACTATTTTTAATGGTATAACCTACATAATTTCATGAATTAGTTAAATATGAATCCTTGTGGAGATAAAAGAAAAAATAACTCTATCAAATAAAAAAACATGGGAACTGGTAAATAATCTTGAATAACACCAGGTCATCATAACTAATTGAATCTTAAATAATTAATTCAATGATCATGGAAATGTGATTTGAAATAATGATATTTGGTTTATAAGGATATGCATATATTAAAGTAATATAATTTGAATAATCCTTCTCACCATTGTCTAAACTTGAGTCAATATATCTCTTCTTATCGATGGTGATTCAATGTAGTTTTAATATTTTTCATATGGATGTGAAGACAGTGTTCTTGAATAGTTTAATCCAAGAGGATATTTTTATTGAATAAAAAATGAGTTTCTTGATTGGAAATAATGAAAGAATAGTTAAAATTTTAAAGAAGGTTGTTCATGATATAAATTAATAAGAAAGAGTATTATATAATTTTCTAGGATAATAATTAAAGAACTTTTAATTTTAAAGGTGTGATGGGGATCATAGACTTTATGTGAATACATCTTAGAAAAAAATGTTCATGGAACTAGTATATGTGGATGAAATCATATTTAGATGAATTATACAGAAATATGTGGAATAATTTTCTACAATGATGAGTTATAAATTTAAAATTTCGATAATTTTTGAACTCACATGCTTTTTGGGGTTGAAAGTGGTTCAAAAATAGAGATATACTTTTGTCTATGTAGATATGTTTGTAAGATATATTTGGAAGAAATTTTTCAAAAATGGCTACAAACCAATGTTAAAATTGATTTCTTTTGGAAAATAGATTTTAAAGCATGTGGACGGGAATTTTTTGGACCCCAACCTCTATAGGATGATAATTTTAAGCTTATTATATTTTAGAAGGACACTGTTGGATATTGTATTTACAACATGTATAGTATACTATTTTTAGAGTCATTAAAAAATAATTGCATATTTTTTTATTCAAATGAATCACGAGATACATATGGGGTACTCTTGAATTTGGATTTCTCTTTGATGCTGGGAAGAATAATGAGTTACTATAATTTTCAAATGTGGAGTGGGCTGGTGATGTGGTGGACCAAAATTCCATAGTGTTGCAACATTATTCATTGGAAATAAATGTTTATGTTGGTTGAGAAAAAATTAATAAAGTAATTACCTGAGTAGGTAAGATATATAAAACATTGTAGTATCCAATGTGTGCACTCAACTTCCATAGATAAAGAATAAGTTAAAAGATATTGGGGAAAATGTAAATTAGCCTTTAGATATCTTTTTTAATATCTAGGGTGTAATTAATCTAATGAAAAATCATTAAAATAAGTCTCAAACAAAGAATATTGTGATCATATATCTCTTAATTAATGAAAATTTGGATCAAGGAATGGCCACATTGGAGCATGTCGGAACAAATGAATAAGTGGAAGATATCATGACTAATGTTTTGGCCACTCAAGTATTTCAAAACCATCGATTGAACATTTTCATTCAAACACCCTCCTCATCTTGATGAGTTTATAATTTAACCCCTCTATTTTTATATCTAATTATTTTTATGGTAGGTTTTCATGATTTTAAGTTTCTTTTTCCATGGATTTACTATCATAGGGGGATAATGTATATTCTGGTGAAATTCAAATGAATTAGTGATGAGTGGTTTCATTGCCGACATTCTCTCATCATGGGGGAGAATATTTTAATAATTTTGGAGGGAGATAAGATACGTAGGGAATGTATTAATGGAGTTTTATTATTATTGGATATGGGGAGTTCTAGAAGGAGGAATGAAATCAGGCATGGGATGCTCTCTTAATCTCTTTTTGACACTAATAAATTCTCATGTAAGTATAGAGTGATAGATAAGATATTTATTTCATCTAGAAGATGATTAATGCTAGAAGTTTTTTGGAGGAAACTGAATGTTCATTTTGGTGAAATGGATGGTGTTTTTCACTAGTAAAATAAGTTTCATACTATTTGGGAGTTATGGTGTCCAGGGGATATGTTCTAGTTAGTTGCATGTTATTCATGAATTTTTTTACAAGTCATTATATTCACACTATTCAAGCACTGCAAATTTCAAGATATATAAATGAAGCACCATGAAATTGAAATCATTCTAGGTTTAATGATGGTTGGAGTTTTCCTATAAATATTGTATTACACCCCTTATTAGTAACTAATATATATTTGCAGAAGGATTATTGGATCCCTTTTTGCATAAGGCTCACTTGATTAAATACACTTGTATGAACTGGACTTGAGAAAAAAAATTGGGAAAATTCATCATCATGAGGATTGTTCTATGAGATATACTTGAGTGAACTAACCTAAGAGAAGGGTGTTACACGGAAGAAGTTCATGTAAAAGGGGATGAGTGAAGTTATTTTCATGAACATAGTTTCATGAAAAAGGTAGAGAGAAGGGAGTTACAAAAGAAATTCTTGGGGTAAATCACCTTAGAAAAGGGATTAAAATGAATCACACTTATGGTAGAACACTTAGGTGAAGGAAGTTGCAAAAAGGGGAATATGATAACAATAACTAGGTGAAGGTACCTAAGTGAAATTGTTCAGTGAACACTAAGCCAAGGTACATGAGAAAAAGGAAGTATTTGAGTGTAGTTTTACAAGTGAATATATTTGAGATAGTGGATTTCATTGGGGAATCATAATATAGACTTCATGAAGAAAATAAAAGCACTCTTTCATACTGATATAGAAGCGACCTTCATGTAGATAAACTGATTAGAAATTCATCCATGATATTGATCAAAGGAGTAGTAAGTGAAAGTAATCATAGAGATGCAGTGTTTTAAAACCTAAATCAAATTGTAATGGTAGTGATCCTAGAATGTAGTGACCATGTACAATAATTTTATCTACCAAACCATTGATGATTATTGGAATCAATTACATCGACACAATGTTAAGTTTATACTACTTGGATTATCCCTTAGTAGTGAACCAAGTAAAATCACTATGCCTTCTTTTTATTTATGAATTTTTTTATGGTGGATATATAACTAACTAAAACACATATAATGAGTTCCTATAAACGTGGGAACTTGATTCAATGTAAAAAATATATTCATGAATTGATTCACCCCTCCCCTCTCAGGGTGTCTCAGGTTATAAAAATTATTTATATTAGTGGCTGTTTTATAATGTTTTATTTATTTATGAAACCTATAAATAATGGATTAAAATGGTTAATATAGTAAGGAAATATACTTTTTTGGGAATTAAAATTAGATTTTGTTAATGTCCATTCCATGTTTTCTTTAATATTATATTCCTTTGTTAATGTAATGTTTATTATTTTGGAATTTTTTGTCACTTATATTGTGACTTTTCTATAATATATTTTAGAATATAGAACTCTTCTTATTATTTAAAATTTAAACCTAATATTTAGTTGGTTGAAAGTTTTGGGTTGAGATATTCTTGGTATTATTACAGAAGAATATGTTTTAGTTGATAGTGGAATGGTATAGTTGACATGGAAATGTTTTGGGGATGAAGTTGTAGTGGTTTTCTTAAGGTGAAGGTGGTAGTTATTTTTTTTTTTTTTGATTAATTTTTATACATTGTATTATTATTTGAATGATATAATATTTTTTGTGTTATTGATATGATTTGTGAGATATATGTTAACCCTATTATATTCATTGAAAGATATTGGAATATGATTTATGATGCACAATAGCCACCCAATTAGGTACCTTGATAAATCTTCTTTAAATGTTCAAGAGTGGTTTTATTTTATTTATATAAAAAATGATTATAAAAATGATTAAATAATACTATAAGATATCATGATTAATTCATTGGGTTATGAATCTCATTGACCATGGAAGTAGAGTGTATGAAATTCTTATAGAGTTAATGTGTGTATTCAAGCCTTGGTCTTAATCCATTTTAGGTGTATTATGGTGGGTTATTTGTAAATTATTCATTAGGTATGGTAGTTTATCATCAGTATAATTGTTTTGAGGTTGAGAATGTCTCTAATTTTTTAGTGGGTAGTAAGTTATAGTTTGGTAATTGAAGTGTTTCGAAAGTTTTTACTCTTCTCCTTTCATTAATTAACTCGGACTTTTTTAGAAATATGGTTCTGAAATTATATTAAAATTGAAAATGGTGGTTGTGGGTTGATTGTAAATTATCAAATTAGTTATATTAATAATAAATATTATAAAATTTTTAAGGGGATTTTTTTAAGAGTCCTAAATTATTTTAAATCTTTTATGGATTATTTTAAAGGGTGATTACATTGAAATAAATTCGGTTGATGAGAAAATAGTAGTTATCAAGTGGTTAGTTGTGAGTCAGGGTGGTTGGTGTTTTATCTCTTAGTTGTGTTTTTTACCTTAGTATCAAGGTTCTTATTTTATACGTATCTCCTTATAGTTATTATAATTTTATATTTTATAATTTTAGTCTTGGTTCAGATTCTCTAGGATGAAAATCAGGAGAGGTATTTAGTGTGAAGCCATGAGTTTCTCTATCCTTTATATGGGTTAGTTTCTCCTTTATGGGGTTTATTTTGATTTTAAAGGATAAATTTTGTTGAGAGGGGTATTGTAATACCTATATATTTTAAAAATAAAACTATTTTCAAAAGAAAATATGATACACAACACTGATCCAAAATGAACCATGAAATATTGTTATTTAAATATGATTGTACAACCTAACTCATAAATTGGAGGGAATGAATATGATTAACTACATTATGAAATAAATATATAAACATACTGATAAATACATATTTGTTGATAAATTCTTGAGAAATAAGAGCCCAATTTTTAATGATGAATTTTTATTCTTTATGAAATGTGTTTTTTTTAAATGATTTTTCTTGATTTATGTGAGAAAATATTATAATTTATTTTGGAAACTTTATAAAATATATTTTATAAAAATGAAATAATTTTTTTATTATAATATAAAAATTAACTTAGGGTGACATTTTTAGATTTTTCTGAAATGATTGATTTTTAGTTAATAGTAAAAATTGCCAATTTTTCAAATAGTTTCATTTATTTTAATAAAATAAATTAATTTAAAAGACCCATTTTATTTTTTTATATGGTATTAAAGTTACACATTAAAAATTTATTTAGAATAATATAATTAATTTTATTTTAATCAATATTTTTCATCATTTTAGTATAAGTTTATTTTTATGGTTAAAACACTATTTTCTGCAAACTATTTTTAAGTGCTTAAAGTTAATCAATTTTAATTAAATAAAATTACAAATTAGAAGGAATGATTTAAATTAAATTTATATATGATATATCTATTTATACGATTTAAATAAATATAATGATTATTTCTTGTCACATAGTCAATATAAGATCATCTATTTCTTGAAAAATGCATTTTTCTGGAAAAATTGTTTTTCATCAGGTTTTGCGGGTTTAATTTTAAATTAAATTCCATAAATTATATGAATTTAATTAGAAAAAATGATTTAATTTTTTTAATCAACATAATTAATATTATTTAATAATTTCAACTTGATCATTTGTTATAATGAATTGTAAAAAAATAATAATTAATTATTGTGATTAAGGTTAAAATGGGGTTTTCTCATTACATGTGATTATGTTAAAATTAATTTTACAAACAAAAAGGATTTTTATTTAATATATTGGATTCTATATTTAGACTCATTGGGTTCAAATTATCTACAAATTATTATTTTATTTTAAGGATTAATGGATAAATTACATATGTAAAAAAAATAAAAAAAACTAATAACCATGGTGAAAACTAATATGGTAAAATTGAGTAGCCATAATGAAAAATGGAATTAATTGTTTAAAAAAGTTTCTTTTTAAATTTTTTAGGTTTTTATTGACCTTATATTCCATCCACTATATAAATTAAATATTTTGGAGGTACCTAGCTTGAGAGTGACTTCATATTATTGAATGGTTTTTGGTATTTATAAAAATGCTTCTCCCCACATAGAAAAGGGAACATCCTATACCATTTTATTAATAATACAAAAATCATTTTGTTTAATAAAATAACTTCCATACCCCATCCTTACTCTCATTTACATGTTCTAGAGGCCTTGGATTGACTAGAAAACCCTCCTAAAACCTAAAGAAGTTGTTTAAAGAAGAGGTATCATTCTTAACTGAGATTTTTGTTTTATTTATTATTCAAACTCCTTAAAATATTATTAAACCAAGATAATATAATAATATAAATATATCACAAATACTGATATTTTATTATGTTAATTAAATATCATACATCCATATCCTCTTCCATCAAATGGGAAATGAAACCATTGTTCATGTGTACAGCAGACTACCGCCTTGTGAACTGATGCAATTAGTTTTCCATCATCGCCTCTCATGGATTTTTATGATGATTTATTTTATGTATATATGATATTAATTACATATTTATCATTTTATAAAATTAATAAATCATATATTATCTTACCATTCCATTAACAGAAAAATGATAATGTCGTTTGTGCGTATGTTTGGACAATCACCTCCATGAAGTCATGTGATTCATTTTTTATCACCACATTACATGGATTGTATATATATCTATATTCAAAGAAATAATATTTTATTTTGGATTTAATTATATTTATGGAAAGGTAAAATAATAAATATCCTTTTTTCATTATAATCATTGGAAAATGGAAAATTTACTCATTGTGTACGTACGACCTACCGTATCCATGATTTTAACGTATCACATTTTTCATAACCATAATTCATGATTGGTTAAAAATTATAATTTATGTATAAAAATTATAATTATTATATGATAATTATTCTTTATATGATATAATAATGGATTATTTTACCATATTCAACCTACAAAATTCATTTTGGACATATGAACTGAATGTTTTCGTAATGCCCAATGTATACTTAATTTTATAAGTAAATAAATATAGCATGGTAATAAATAAAATAAAAGGACTAATGAAAATTAAAAAAATTCTTAATAATATAAATAATTTAGATAAGTTCATTATTTATAAAAATAAAGTACATACATGATTAGTTAAACTCGAGGTAAGAGATTTCATCTCAATTTCTCTTCATTTAGGTGTATTTTAATTTTATACACCTAATTAATTTTATATGGTTTATATATATCCTATTTTAAAAATTATATCAATAATTATTCATAATTTATGGTATTTTAAGATAATAATAAATCTACATCATCCAACAGTTTTTTTTTGAAGGTTACCAAAGCAGAAAAGGCTTTATGTTAAAATCTTCTTTATTTTAGAGATTGATTATGTTCAAGGTTCCTTTGAGAAAAATAAAATAAAATTATTTTATTAAACCACAAATCATTTTTTATCATCTATCCCTTAATGTGGTTAAAATTTTTGGTTTCCATTTCCTCCCTTGTCAAATATATAAACATCCAGAAATTTTTTTGTAAGTAATACAGATCTTGTATCTTCTTTTAGATATGAAATATTTATCTTCCATGTAAATTTTTTCAATAAAATATTTAAATAATTTTTTCTAAATATTATCCAATGATTTATTAAAGAATTATTTTCAACTTTTTTGTCTCTTTTTACACAATTATTTTAAAAAAATTATTTTTATTTTCTCAACAACGTAATTTTTCTCTTTTAAAAAAAGTGTGAAAGGAATGCTTACTTTTAACTTTATAGTATGAATAGAATTTCCCACCATCATGAACACTAAATGATTTGAATATTCTATCACAATTTTCCATGTTTTGATTCAATGAAAATTTTTTCTATAATATTTTTTAATGTTTTTATTTAAAAGAAGTGATTTCGAAGTGAAAAGCATATTTTCCTCAAGAAATATTCCTTATGGTATTTTAAAGTAGTTTTCAAAAATGATGATAACATTTGACTTAAAATAATACTTAATTTTGTTTATATCTCCCTTACACACAAACCTAGATCATTATATAATACTATTTTGTGGGAATGCATGACTTGTTTTCGTTTTTCAAATTCCTTCATTATGAATTCCCCTTCGATTATGAATTATAGAACATTGTGAAACCCATTTTTTTATATGGGTAATTCTTATATTTATAACTTATGATTGATTTTATGTTTTCCGAACAAATTAGAATATATATGTTATGATGGGTGTTCCAAGATAGCACTCTAATTCTATGGGTAAAGCATTTGTCTCATGAAATATTATTTTTGGGATTAGTAATTAAATATAATCCATTATAGGGATTTTTACACGAGGTGATATTGTATAAGAATTTTTAATTGACTCATGTTTAGGTCATGTTATATGTTGCTTCCACATTTTTTAGGTTTCTATGATCATATAATACTATGTTTTTTATGTTATGATTCCATATGAGTACTCACAAGCCTTATATTTTATGATATTATCTCATACCTTTGACTCACACATTATGTTAATTCCCTTACTAAGATTTTTAGCTCACCCACTTATTGTATGTATTACCCTGGTCATCCTAAGATGTTTTGGGAGCTAAAATAGATTACATATTTCACTAAGTAGAATAAAAATAATTATGTTATGTTTTATTTTCTTTTGATGTTTTATGTACCTAGTATTCCAAATACACTAGGAATCGTGATAATTTAGTTTAAATTAATTGTTTTTTATGCTAAGAATCATGTGGTAACATGATTAAAAGGCTTGGGTCACTATAGTTGGTATCAGAGAAATGTTTAGTTGTTTCTTTGTATTATGATTAGTAAACTTTATTAAAAACCCTAGGCATAAGTCTAGGTTTATGATAATATCCTAATATTTTGGTAAGGAAGAGATTATGTAGTTTTCCTTATAATAAATCCCTATCTGGATACTATATGTGGATGTGGCTTTGAAATATATGCATCTAGGGGTAATAGCCACAAAATTATTTGGTTGAGTATATATTAACCATCATTCTGATTCATTGTGAGTGTTCCCTTTGTTAGCGCCAATTTTGACACACCAAGGATATATTAATTGGTTAATTCACATTTTTTTACGAACCATAATGAAGGATTTGATAAGATAATCATAATGTATGTCCTTGGTTAAACCTATGTTTTCAAGTATTGAAAAGAAGGTTTCATTATTTAGTTATCCTATAAATTATGTTTCATTATTATTGTTCAAGCCATGATTTTTGGTTTTAGTCTATGGCTGGAAACTAGAGGAAGGATTTTAACACTAAATGTGATGTAAAATGGGGTGATTCTAAGAATCCAAATGGGATGATGATAGAAGTGAAAGATATTTTGAATATTCCAAATAATTCTTCACAATATATTATTGACAATGTGTACCTTAACCTACTCTCGGACTCTACAATAAAGATAAGTATGGAGTCTTCTTAGATATTTAGTGGAGGATATCGTAGAGGAAAAAGGGATTAGTTTACTTAATGTTACAAATGTGGTAATATAAAACCAAGATAATGTCTCAGATGAATTTGAAATTTGTTTATTTGTGTAAAATAAGGGCTTAAACTAATTAATTGTTCAGTAAAAATGAGGAGTTCAATGTAGAGAAATAAATCTCATCTTATATATCCATTTATTATTCATTTTTTACAATATAGAGAACCTAGAAATAATCCAAGTCAATGCCCTATTTTATAAGTTAACACCTTGAAAAATGAAGTACATATATTATACTAATCATTATTATAAAAGTATTTATGTTTTAGGATTTAAGAATTATGTTGTAGAATTATTTTCATCAATGGTGTTTTGGATATAAGAATCCTGAAACATCTAAGAATTATGTTAATTTTTAGAAGAATATATTATTTTACTATATTTATGGTGAATTAGGTTATTTATAAAAATGATTATCATATATGATTAGGGTATATTCATTTTTTATGATACTTTAAGAGAGATTTATTTTATTTAGAGATAAGTTTTAAATTTTTCTTGGATGAATATGGGATTAAATCATTCAAATGTTTGTGTATTATCCTTAGTACGGAATATTTTAAATAATTTTAAGTTTAGATATTTATGAAATGATCTAAGTTTGACTTTAGGTGTTATTATTGGGTCTATAAGGATTAATGTTGTGTTCTATTTTATGATGGTTTATTCATTTTTGGAATTATCTTACCTTGTGATAAAAAGTTTTGTTTTGGTTAATTCCTAATTATTGTAGGAATATTTTCTTATCCTTTTGTGGATTATGTGCTCAGTTAGAATATGATGATTTTGCTTTATAAATAAAAAAATTAATATTGAATTCTCATTGTTTAATGAAAAATTTGAGATTGTGGTGGAAATTAGTAAAAGGATGAAATTATACTTATCAAGTCAATATATTTCCTTATGTTATTATTTTATATTGTAAAATTATTCACCATTTCTAGGAAAATGATTTTATAATGTAAAAAATATAATCATATTACCTTTTTTATGAATTAATGGGTTTTTTCACAACTATTTGGTTTAAGGTTTTTTGGCCATTAACTTTATCATGATCATTCCCTTTCTTATTATCAATGATCTCAATTACTCTGAATGATTATTTTGAAATTACAAACTTTATCCATGTCTATATTTTCACTTATCACTAATTTTATCCTATTAGGAAACCTAGTTATGGGATGGCCTTTGTATTTCCTTTTCTCTCTTTTCAAGAGGAACTTTTACTAACCCTTTTTACGGTGAGATATTTTGAAAAAGTTATTTTAAAATTTCAAACCATTAATTATCAATTTGAATTTAAAATTGAAAGTATTAAATTTATTAAAGTTGGAATAATGTAACACCTTGATGTTCTAAAAAGAAAAATATGTTCGATAGCGTATACGCCATGCAACACCAAGTCAAAATGAACTATAAAATATTTTTATTTAAATATGATCATTGTAAATTAGGTATTAAATTTCAAGGTATGAATAGTATTAGATAATTTATGAAATCTATATAAATATATTACTCAATATAAATATATAGACAAATTATTAGAAAATAAGAACTCTGTTTTTAGTGAATACCTTTTATTCTTTAAAAAAAATCCTAAAAAATGTTTTCTATTTATTTTTATGAGAAAATATTATTATTAATTTATGGAAATTTTAGAAGAAATATTTGATAAAATAAAATTAATTTTTTAAAAAATAATATCAAAATTAACTTAGGGTGAAATGTTTTTTTCTGAAATGTTTTATCTTTCAGTGAATAGTAAGAATTGCTACTTTTTCAAATACTAAAATTTCTTTTCATTAAATAAATAATTTAAAAGTACCATTATATTTTTTTATATTAAAGTGAAATATGAACCATTTTATTTAAAATAATATAATTAATTTCATTTTAATCAAAAAAATATATGGTTTTGGTATAAGTTTGTTTTTATGCCTAATAACACAGTATTCTGAGAACTGCTTTTAAATGCATAATGTTTATAAATTTTAATTAATTATAATACCCCTTAATAAGGAAATATTTAATATAAATTCATATTTTACATATATTTTTATATTAATTGAAATTAATATAATGATATTTAACATTCATAGAGTTAATATAATATTATATATTCCTTAAAAATGCATTTTCCAGAAAAACGGCTTTTTGTCACGTTTTGCGTGTTTAATTTTAAACTAAATTTAGAAAAGTATGTGAATTTAATTTGATTAAATATAATAAATATTTTGAATCAAAATAATTAATATAATAAAATAATTTCAACTTAATTTTTTTCTTCAAAATGAATTCTAGAAACAGTAAAAATTTATTACCATGGTTAAGGTTAAAACATGGTTTTTCACGTTACCTGTTATTGTGTTAAAATTAATTTTTAATAAAAATAGTATGTTTATTTTAAAAATTAGATTTTGTATTTATAATATGTGTTTATAAATTATCTAATAAGTCTCATTTTATTTTTTGTCTTAAGGGATAAATTACCTAGGTAAATAAATTTACCATAGTGAAAACTAAAATGGTGAAATTGAGTAACCATAATTATAAAGGGAATAACATGATTGTAACATGTATATTTTTTTATTTTATATGTTATTATAGACCATATAGTCCCTAAAATACAACATTTTTCAATTTTTGAGGAACTTGGAATGAAAGCGACTTCCCATTATTGAATTGTTATTGGTATTTACAAAAATGTCACTCCTTCTCACTTATAAAAGGGAACCTCATATCCTATTTTATTCACACTTAAAAAGAATTTTTTTTATAAAGAACCTTCAAAAATACCTTAATTACTCCCCTTATCATTTCCTGGAGTCATTTTTTATTATAAAACCCTCCATAGAAGATTTTTGGTGCAAACCTAAATAGGTTTTCCAAAGAAGAGGTATCATTCTTAACCAAGCATTTTATTTTATTTCTTCTTCCACCTCCTTAAAATTTTATTAAACCATTATTTTATAATAAAATAAATATATTCCATATAAATATATGTTATTATTTTAATTGAATAACCTACATCCATATCCTCTTCTATAAAATGGGATATGAAACCACCATTCATCTGTACATTGGACTACCGCCACGTGAACTAATATAATTAATTTTCCATCATCACTTCTAAAGGATGTTTATAATGATGGATTTAAATTATATATGATATCAATTAAATATACATCATTCTATAAAATTAATAAATCATATAGTTTTTTACCTTTCTATTAACTTAAAAATGATGATGTTGTTAATGCAAACATGTGGACTACCACCTCCACGAAGTTATGCGATTCATTTTTCATCATTGAATCACATGGATGGTATATATAAGTGTATTTAAAGATATAATATTTTATTTATGATATATTTATCATTATTTAAATATAAAATAATACTTACATAATTTCCATCATGATCGTTGAAAAATAGAAATTTTTCTCATGCATTCATACGACCTATCATCTCTAGGATTGTAACGTAGCTCATTTTTTGTAACCACTGTTCATGGTTGGTTTTGAATGTATAATTGATTTATCAAAATGATAATTATTTCATTATTATTATTCTATATATGATGTAATAATGAGTTCTTTAAGCATATTTAAACTATCAAAGTCATTATGGATATATGAACTAAATATTATCAAAAAATATAACATGAACTTCATTGATTATGTAAATAAATATAAAAATGAAATAAATTAAATAAAAGGAAGAATAAACATAAATTTGTTCTTAATAAATTAAATAATTAATATTATTTTATTATTATGAAGATAAAGTATGTGGGTTATGATTCAAACTTGAGGTATGAGATTTCGTCACAATTTCCCTACATTGAGGTGTATTCTAAAGTTTTGCGAATAATTTATTTTATATAGTTTATATGATATCCCTTTTACATATTATATAATTAAACCATCATAATTCATTGTATTATAGGTTAAAATTAATTTTAATTTATCCAAGTGTATTTGATTCAAAAGTTACCAAAGTGGTAAAGAATATATGTTACAATCTCCTTTCTCTTCGATATTATTTTCTGTTCGAATCCTAATGAGATTATTAATATCCTTGTTTTAATGATCTAAAAATAACGATTCTAATGATATTAATTAATTTTTTGTTCTCTATAAGTATTTCATAATCTGAGATAGGTGATTAAGTTAACTAATTATGAGTCACCACGAGTCTAACACACCGCCACTATTTCCCTACTTGTATTTTTGAAATAATATTTTATAATATCTATATTAATGAACTTAATGAAAATTTATTTTTTAATGATTGTCTCCTAAATGATTGATAGAATGAATTTATGAATATTTCAAACAAGTTTTAGGAGGAAGGAGGATATCCGGATGTACGTGAACACTCTTACTACTACTGCTAATAAAAGTGAAGCATATTCCCATGTGAACATGAAGTCAAAAAGTAGAAGAAGAGTTAAGGATAATGTTCATAAAAATAATACAGAGATAAAAATTAATAAACACACATAGATATAGACCTTATGGAAAACATGAAGTGATCACCTGTTGCATATCAAAAACACTCAAATAAGGAAGCTGGAACCCATCCACAACTGCTGCTTCCCCTAGTCAAGAACAAGAGTCTTTAACACTCTGTTATTCTGATGTTTTCAAGAGAACCTAACTCAAGATTAACTAATAAAAAAATAAAGAGTCACAGCATTCACTAGAACAGACCGACCATTTTTAAACTATGTACTCTAATATTGCTCTATTCTATTTATCTTTATTCTAACATTTTGATCAGTGTGTGTGCATACTCGATTTTATCACACTCAGACTGTATTTTGTGTTGAACTGAAAGATACTTAAATATATTCTTATATTTTTCTACACGTGTATCCCAAAAAATAATAATGGTATAAGCCCTCATGTGGACTGTTTTTTTCATTCCCATGAATAATTGTTGAAGAGGTCGTGTGTAACCTAGATAGTTGTAAACTATTGTAAAACCCAATCCAGGTTGTGGATCAACTTTTTTATTTTATATAAACTTCTTGTTGGAAAGTGATCACTTAGTATAGAGGAATAATTCTTTTCTTGAGACTAAACTTCTTATATTTAAAACATTCCGCTGTGTGTTTTGATTTAAAATTACATTATTTCTTCTTTAAAACTGAAAATTACTTTAACTATAAACAAAATATACACTTTGACAGTGTATATTAATTTGTGTTTATATAGTATTTTAATCCAGTAAAAAGATTTCAAAGGATCTAATAATATTTTATATAATCTATCTGATACCTAAAAAATCTTTTGAAAAATGTTTAGAAAGATTAATATCTATATCATGTTATATATTTTGATAAATTGGGTTGTATTTAATCTTTTTGGGTATTTAAAAATAATCCATTTTAAACAAAAAAAATTATCAGGTATTTAATTCACCCCCCTCTTGAGATACTCACTTTAACCAATACTTGGTCTCAAAGAATTTTATTTCATTTGTATTAATTTTTTTAAAACTCTTTTCAACTTTGATTTTTATTATGCATTAAATATCTTAAATTTATATAATTTCAAAATAATTATCCTTAAAATGGATTTTAGACAAGACGGATCTACAAAAAACAAATAACCTTTATTTAATTGTAATAATTAGTCTCAATAGAATATTAAGATGAGAATTCATATAGAAATTATAAGTTTCGATATTTGGTTTTCTATAGAAGATGAATATTTTATTCCGGAAACTTATAAGAATGATTTTGATGAACATACATAGATTTCTTACAATAACTTTTGTAAAGCTATGAATGCCCTTATTATTCACTTGGAGAGGATTAATTCAATAGAAGTTATTCATGTAAAACTAATTATGATATTTGGGTTAACTTTTCTATTTCCCATGATGAAACTTATAATGATAAAGATATGTGGATTAATAGTTATAACATTAAGTACAATACTTTGGAAATGAAGCTTAATGAACCCATTTTAGACATGTATCTCGGGTTCAATGAGATTTTCAAAAAAATGAGCTTACTTGATAATTTTGTATCTGACATAGATTATATCATGTGACTACTCAAATTCCTACCATAAAAATGGAGAGGCACCTCAGTTTCAATTAAAGAATCATGATACATAAGTAAGATTCTTTTCAAAGATTTTATTTCAAATCTTATGATGTAATAAAAATATTTAAAGGTAAACCATAAAGAAGATGAATATCATAAAATAAAATCTATGGACTTCAATACTATTAAATCTAAATTGAGAGATAATTGTAAATAAAAGTAGAAAGATCAAACTGTTAATTCAAGTGATAGTGAATCCCCTCATAATAGTGATGAGGATATGACACATATATACAGAATATTTAAAAAATTTATGGGAATATAAATTTCATTATAAAATCAAACTATAAAGGAATATATGACAATAGAATAAATTTGAAGAAAAAATGGAAGAATGTTGATGATGAAAAAGATTTTGTCTTCGATGAATGGAAAAGGAAAGGACATATAAAATCTTACTATGCAAATCATATGTGAAAAAATAAATATAAAGGGAGGGATAAAATATACAACAAGAAAATTAAATCCACCAATATTTAATTTGAGGATAGATCCAGTGATTCAGATTATTCACCTGAAGAAAATCTAGATAAAGAAAATATGTGTTTCATGACCAAAGTTAGTGAGGTATCTGCTTCACCTAAAGTTTATAATATTCTTCCTATTCATAATTCTGATAATTCTAAAAATGAACAACATGATGATGATGATGATATTTCAAATGATGATTTATTTTAATACTACAATATGCTATATGACATATTTAATGAGATAAAATATAAGTATATAATTCCTAAAATAAATTATGATTTATCTGTAGATATAAAATCTAAATTGTCTATTGAAATGGAGAAAATTGATCAACTACTCAAAGAGAATGTTGAACTCAAACTATTTAATAAAAAATTAAATAATGATCTAGAAAATTTCACTAATGATATATAAATTGTAACAAAAAATTTAGTCTAACAAATAACTCCCAAATATGTTATTGGAATTGGATATCAACCTGGGTAGGGGATAATTGCAAAAAACATTTTTATTCCTAAATACAGACCTAAGAGTTTGTCTGTAAATCATTTCTAAAGGACCTAATAGATTCTTTATTTTTAAATGTATTTAGTCTGTTTATAAGAAATCCATTAAACAAATGTGGGTTCCAAAATCATTTATTACTAACATTTCTATACCCAAGAAAACATGGGTACCAAAATCATTTCTTTTTTAAAATCGGTGTTGCATGAAAAATTATTGAAGACCTCCAGTAGTAGTCCACTGTACTTGGATAGTGGTTTTTCAAGACATATGATAGGATATTATTCATAATTCATGTTCTTATCAGGGTTTATGGTGTCCTTTTCACCTTTTGTGACAATAGTAAATAAAATATCATTAGACTAGGCCAAATTGGAAACAGAAATTCATTTTATTCTATGGTTTTATATTTTGATAGTTTAAAATATAATATGCTTATAATTTCTTAGTTATGCGATGAAGGCTTTTATGATAAACATAAAAATGATTCTTTTAAAGTTTTATATCCCAAAAAATCTGTAGTTTTTACTACTTTGAAAATTGATAATGTTTATTATGTATATTTAAATTCTTTATTTTCAAAAAATGTGTCATGCCTATGTGCCTTTCACAAGGAATACTTGCTCTTGCATAGCATACTAGGTCATTGTAACATTCACTCACATATGAAGCTAACTAGAAGAGGGTTAGTTAGTGATATACCTAAGCTTAAATTTTTAACTGATAAAGTCTGTACCCCCTGTCAAAAAGTGAAACAAGAAAAAAATATTTTAAATTAATGAATGAAGTTTCAACTTATCAACCTATTTAGTTGGTTCACATGGATTTATTTGGACCTTAAATAGCTTAATTTTTTAATGGGAATCAATATATTTATGTTCTAGTAAATGATTTCTCTAAGTATACATGGGTATATTTTCAATCTCCCAAAAGTGAAGATTTTTCTTATTTCACTAAGTATTCTAGATCTGTAAAAAATCATTGTGTACTTAGAATTAAGACCTTAAGAAGTGACCATGGACATGAGTTTGAAAATAAAGATTTTGAATCTTTTTGCTCACAAAATGGCTACACTCATAACTTCTCTACTCCTAGGACCCCTTAGTAGAAAGAAGAAATAGTACATTATAGGAGATATCCCAAAACATGTTTAATGAGAATGAACTACCTATTTATGATTTTCCAAAAGTTGTCAATACGGCCTAATATATCATCAATTGAGCTTTAATTAGCCTTATCCTTAATAAGACCCCATATGAGTTACAGAAGAATAAAAAACCTAAGGTTAATTACTATAGAGTTTTCGGTTGCAACGTAATTTTTTTAACACTAAGGATAATTTGGGAAAAAATTCCTCCAAAAGTGATGAAGTAATTTTCTTTCATTACTCAATTTCTAGAAAATCTTATGGATTTTTTAATAAGAGGATCAAAACTATGGAATAATTAGTTTATGTAAAATTTGATGAGACTGATCCACATGAGCTTAATAAATATCTAGAAAACATTAAAGATGATTTGTCTTCTTAGAACGTAATTTTCAAACCTTTAGATTCTATTGTTAAACAGTTGGAAAAATACTTCAGTTCTGAAGAATTTCCAGAACCTCCTAGACCTGAATCTGTAGAACTATAAGTGACTAGTCCATCCTTTTCTAAAGATATTATAACCATTATGTACCAACCATTAGATGTTGTTGTATGAGATCTATATAGAGTAACACAATCTAGATCATCCCTAAGAAATCATGTTGAACGTCCAACATTCTTGTCTCATATTGAACCTTAGAACATAAATGAAGCCATTAATGATGAATTCTGGGTAATGGAAATGTAAGAAGAGTTTAACCATTTGGAAATAAAAAAAATCATGGGACTTGTGTATAGAACCAAGTACACCATAATTATTTTCACAAAATGGGCATTTAGGAACAATGTTGATGTGTTAGGAACTATAGTTAGAAATAGAGCTAAACATGTTGAACAAGGTTATAGTCAAGAAGAGGGAATAGACTATGAAGAAACAATTTCAATATCCATTTTCCAAATCATGTTTTTAAATTAAAAAAAGGATTTATGATGTTTAAAAGAGGCTCCAAGATCTTGGTATGATAGTATCATTAATTTTCTTATATCAAATGGATTTTCAAAAAGGTATATCTGACCCTACCATTTTTATAAAAAGAATTTAAATAGATTTTTTAGTAGTCCAAATTTATATTGATGATATTATTATTGGATATTAAAGAAATTATCTTTATACTGACTTTTTCAAAATTATGCAAAATGAGTTTGAAATAAGTTTAATGGGTGAACTCAAATTCTTTTTTGGCTTTCAAATATTTCAAAATAAAAAGTAATTATTTTAAATTTGAGTTTGTATACAAAATATATTTTAAAAAAATTCAATTTAGATATCTCTAAAAGTAGTTATACACCTATGAGTACCACATGTAAATTGGATCATAATGAATTTGGGAAACTAGTAGATCAAATTAGATACATAGTTATGATTGGTAGTCTTCTATACTTCATTGTTTGCTAAACAAATTATATGTTTAGTGTATGTATGTGTTCTCATTTTACATAAAACCAAAAATAGTTACACTTAAATGTAGTAAAAATAATTTTCAAATACCTTAAGAATTAATCAAATTTAGGATTGTGTTCACCTGTAGGAAAATCATTTGATTTAGTGAGTTATTATGATGATGATTTTGGTGGATTAAATTCAAACAAAAAAATCACCTCTGGGAAATGTCACATTGTAGAAAAGTATCTAGTTTGACGTTTTCATAAAAAAGAAAAAATTTATTGCATTGTCTACTGCTCAAGCTTAATATATAGCTGCAGACAGTTTTTGTGCACAAAATCTGTAGACGAAACACACTTTACTAGACTATGGATATTAATTCTGACATGTCCTCATGAACTATGAAAATACTAGTGCTATAAATATATATCTAAGAATATTGTTTCTCATTCTATAATAATTATCATTGATATAAGACATCACTTTTTGAAAGGCCATTTTCAAAATGGTGATATCACTCTTGAGTTTATTCAGACAGAACATCCGTTATCTTATATATTTTATAATACTTTTAATTCTAAGTGAATTAAATATATCAAACATGAATTAGGAATGATTAATTTTTGTTAATTTTAACCATTGGGTGACACACCGCTGGGTGACACACCATTGTGTTTGTCTCACCATTGAAGTTGTATCACTATTGTGGTGACACACTAATGATTTTTCACACCATTGGATCTTTCATTCATATTAAAAAAACGCTACTTCTAATTTTATTAGACTGTCGGTTTATTATTTTTTGGTTTATTCTATTTCTGTAACATGATATGTGTATTTATCCTGATTTAAATTTTTTATTTATTTTTTAGAATACCAATAGTCCCAAATGATACAAAAACAAGACTTTGTCTATTTCCAACACACCTCAACTCTCATGCATTTCTCTCTCAAGCCCAGCTTGTTCTTCCTTCTCCCAACCATCACTTAATGTTTATTCACATGATCAATCTAATCCAACAATCATGCCAAGGATGAATTGTACTTCTGAGTCTTCTTGGACCAAGTCACAGCCAAAGAAGAAGCAGAAGACAGAACCAAGTATTCCTACTCTAGTAGAACCTATTAACCCTGAGCTTGAAAATAGATCCACAATAGCTAAAAGGGATTTTCAATCAATGTTTCTGTTCTCTTATAATTCTATTTTATTGCAATTTCTACAGAGCCAAGGATGGCTAGATTGGTTTTCCTTAAATAAGAAACCTTTCTATCCTAGTTTGGTGCATCTCTTCTACCAGTATTTTGAGTTCAGATTTAATAATCAACAAGATTATTTGATAATAACAATAATAGATCACCAAAAAATATGTATTCTTCAAAACATTTGTCCAAGTGTTTCGGTGTACCCCATGAAGTAATTTATGATGATCATGATGGATTTTTCCCTGAGGACAATGAATTCATTTATATAATGATTCTCTTGTAAAACTTATTGGTAATGAGTTAACCTGAATACATGTTGCCTAAGAGTTGGATGGGGAGTGTAGGTTTTTATTTAAGTTTATAAAGCACATTCTATGTACTATGAAAGGTTATTTTTCTACCTTGAGATACCAAGATGTGTGTATGCTTTGTCTTTTGAAATTAGGTCATATGTTAAATATGTGTAGGTATCTTATAGTGCATATTTATGAGTTGATAATGCTAAATTTAAGATCTAAATCTTTGATTTACCCAAAAAAATATTTCTGCAATGATAAAGGACAATGATTTAGTGGTTTAGGATGAAGAAATATTTAAAAAATGTGGTGGTTTTTGTATTTCAAGAGCAATTTTATCAAGAATGAAGATTTTATAGAACCCCTAGAAAAGAAATTGGGTTGGTGATAGTGATAAGTTTTATGGTGAGTATAATCCAATTGATCATCCTACCATACTAGGTGATGTTTTTAATCCTATTCTAGAGCCTGATGAAGTTGTATAATACTCTGATGAGGAAGAATATGGGTTTTCAAAAGAAGAAGTTTAAAAATAACCAACTGTTGATAAAGGTAGTGACCTAGAATTTTCTCCTCAATCACCACCAATTACATTTGGATCTCCTAGTTTACCTCAGAAACTTCTAAAAAGTGAAAATTTTGTTAAATGTGATGAAGAGGAAGTAGAAGTTTCTAGTGAGGATCAATTTAAAACTAATTCAAAATCTGATGATGAAGATGACGAGGATGAGGATGTGGAACAAGAATATGAAAATGAAAATCAAAATGAATGTGATTCTAATATTGATTATTATAAACCAAATGGTTCACCAAGAAAAATTAGAAGGAAATATGTAAAGATTAATGCTGGAATTATTGCTTCACCTAGGAAATATTTATAAAAACTAAATTTGACTGGAGAAGTGAACCCAGAACTTAAAGAAAAAGATGCACTTGTTGAAGGGGAGAAATACCCATTGTAGAGATCTTTCACGAAGCTTCAGTAGTTGATGGATTTTTGGATAGCCTTATTGACATTGGTAAGTGAGTTTTTTATTCTTCTATAGTGGATAAGATGGGTGTTATTTCTATTGTGGAACAGTATGTGGCTAGACAAGAAAAAGAGGAAATTGTTACTTTTGAGCTGGACAATGATGTACAATTCATATATTTGGCTACTGATGACCCTATAGTTGATATCCATGTAGAAGTTGAACCTTTTTTTAGTTAAAATGTTGATATAAAGAGACCAAATTTTATGAAATTTGACATCCATATGGAAGAAATTCTAGTTAGTGAATAAAATGATGCTTCTCATTGTGTTGAGACAACTGTTGATACCCCTGATTCCGTTGTGCCTACACCTATTGCAGTACCTCCTATCAATGTTTCTACAATATTGTAGTCTATTGTTAATGTTTTTGTTTCTACTCCTTCAAATAGATAGGCTAACCCTATGATGGAATGATAAGGAAATTACTCAAGTAATATTAGGAGCCCACTAAAGGATGGTGAACCATAGGTTCTAAATAATAGAGATCCTAAGGAACCTATGATTTCTCAAGTCCACTTTGATGGATTTTTGGAGACCTTTTCCACCATATGAGAACTCGGTCCTACACCTGATATTCCTAATTTTCTATTTGACATAGTCATAAGGATTAAATTGAATGATTTTAGTCAAAATATTCTTTCATATTTTAATAAGATGTTGAGAAGTCGGACTCCTCTCCTAACTGATCTTAGTGAAAATGATTCCTAATATTTTATTGAGTTGTTGGTTTTCTACATATAACCTAATATGGTTTATCATATTCATGAGATAGAAATTTAGAATAAGATAATTAGTGATGAGGTTTAATCTGTCAAGGTTATTCATGATGACTAAAGTCAAACTTTACTACTTCTTTGGATGGAATTTTGAATTTTCATGAGAATGTGTCCTCTTATATATCTACCTCTTATTCTACACCTCATGTTGATGTTGATCATATCAGATATTTAATCATATAAGAGATTATATCATCTTCAATCAGTGATCCTATAGTGATTGATGTTGATGTGATAAGATCTTCTATCATAAAAGAGCTGAGAACTGCCTCAATCAGTGCTTCAAGCATTATACCTGATCATCCCCAAGAAATATTGAGCCGAATATGATCTAATAGTTACCATTTACTAAATTTTATTACCTATTACATCCTTGAAATGAAAGGTGATAGGGATACAATAAAAAAATCCATCAAGTATTATCTATCAAGGATCTACATAAAGCATTCAATGGATGAAAATTTCAAATTATTAGCTGAATATTTTATGATTCCCCATATTACTCAAGACTTCAAGGAACAAGTGAGATAATAAAAATAGACTAATCATGTGTTGAGTCATCTTATGGAGGAGAAGGGTGATTTATTTACTTTCATGGAAAGATGTGGATAGATCATTATGGATTTTATAAATATAATAAAGTAATTTCTACATGTTCATGGTCAAGTTGCAGTGGATCAGGAATCCATTCCTGTTACCCAGATGCCACACTTAGACAAGGATTTACTTGAGATCCAATGGCTCGTCTACCTACTTTCTTCTAGACCATTTCCATGCTTCTTGTTTAGGCTATTTTCCAGATCAGACTGGTTATTATTCTTGAGCAACGACTTCCTCAAGCCATCGTTATAATTCCATTTGGTATTTCATCTACTGTTATACAGGCTCCTTCAAACTCGGTTGACCTTGCTGTCTAAAATTTGGAAAAAGAAAAGGACAAGGTAAAATTACCAATGGACCAATCTTCAAAATCTTAAACCTTTTTTTTATTAGTCATTATGTCTTTGATGGGACTTGATTTTAATAAATTTTTTGTAATAATTTTGATTGTCTTCGATAACCCTTATTCTATTATTTATTTATTTTTTTACTTCATTTACTGACTTTATTCTACTAATATTTACCATTTTAGTAATTCCAAAAGGGGATACCTTTATGGAATTTACCCTTGAGAATTAGTTTAGAAAAAATTCCTATATATATTTTATTTCTAATCCCCTTATGATTTATTATAGTGACATTTCTATGAGACCTTTGATACTATTTTTAACCTTTTTACATTTAATACATGATAGTTATCACAATTTTATAATTATATAACTTTGATACCATCTTTATATACTTTTAATGATATGTAATGATTTATATTTTGATCTTACCATTTATATCATGTTTATATTTGGGATACCTTTTATTCCATTATTTTTAATCATCAAAAATGGGGATATTGTTGACCTACTAAGGAGACTGTTGACCTAATTTTAATGATCAGGAAATATTGATTCTAAATATATTAATGAATTTCATGTTTTTTGTAGGTATTTAATAATTTTAGATAGGTGATAAAATTTAATTTTTATGAGTCACTACTAGTCCAAGTCACCGCCACTGTTTCCCTACATGTATTTTTTAATTAAACTTTTCTAACAACTATATTATTGATGTTAATACAAAATTTATTTTTTAATGATTGTCTCTCAAAAGTTTGATAGAACACATTGAAGAAGATGTCATATATGTTGTATAAGGAAGTAGGATATCCAAATTCATGCCGACATTCTTCCTGCTAATACTAATAAAAGTAAAGCGTACTCTCTTGTGCACATGAAGTTGAAAAAGTAGTAGCGGAGATAATGAGAACATTCATACGAAGTATACAGAGCTCAAATTTATTGAACACACATAGAGATGAACCTTATTAAAAACCGGAAGAGATCACCTTCTGCATACTGTAAACACATGACTAAGGAATCCAAAACTCATCCACATCTACTTCTTTCTTCCATTCAAGAACAAGAGTCTTTGAAACTTTGTTCTTCTAATGTTTTCAAGATATCCTGACTCAAGCTTCACTATGAATCAAACCATGAGTAACGATATAAACCATAACATTACAAGAATTTCTATACCCTGCACTCCAAGATGACTATGTTCTATTTATCTTTATTTTTAATTTTTGAGTTGTGTGTGTGTGCATACTATGTTTTATCACACACGCGCACTATCTCCTATGTTGAAATGGAAGATACCTATATATCTTTTTATCTTTTCTTACACATGTAATCCCAGAGATAATAGTTGTAGAGGTCCTTGTGTGGCCTGTTTTTTTCATTCCCATGTATAATTGTGGAAGAGTTCGTGTGTGACATGTACAGTTGTAAACTATTGTAAAACTAGATCTAGGTTGTGGATTAACTTTTTTATTTTATATAAACTAGTTGGTAGAAAGTGATCACCATGTGGAGATTACTAAGTCTCATTCTGAGACTGAACCTCTTGTATTCAAACATTTACACTCTGTGTTTTGATTTTGTTTTACTTTATTTCCACTTTAAAACTGAATATTATTATAGCTATAGACAAAATATATACTTTGGAAGTTTATCTCAATTTTTTTCATATATTATTTTGATCAAGAAAATTGATTTCGAAGGATCTAATAATATTTTATATTATTAATCTGAGGCCTAATCAAACATTAGATAAATCTATAGAAAGATTAAGATGTATATTACTACATATATTGATTAAATGGGCTATATTTAATTATTTGTGGGATTTGAAAATAATCCATTTTAAATTGAAATTTGTTTTGGGTACTAAATTCACCCCCCTCCTCTTAAGATACTCACTCTGAAAAAAATTAATATTCATGGTTCCTTTGGGAAAAAATAAACATTTATTTTTTTGAAACACACATATTTTATTATGCTATGGTCATTTATGTGTTTTTTATGTTTGGTATCCCTTTACTCCCTTATTTAATAAAGAAACATCAACAATGTTGTTTATAAGTAATATTGATCTTGTATCTTCTATTAGATCTGGAATCATTTTCTACCACGTCTATATTTTCCTTAAAATATTTTAAATAAAGTTTTTACTATTCTATACTGACTTATTAAATCTATTTTTACTCATGTTTGAGTTGTTTTTTTAAAATGGTTTAAAAGGAATATTCCTGTTATTTTTTGAAGAAGGTATTTTTGGCTTTTTTAAAAAAAGTGTGAAAGGAATGTTTTATTTTAACATAAACGACATGAACATAATTTCCCACCATCATGAACACTCAATTATTTGAAGATTACTTTATAATTTCCTAAGGTTCTTTAAAAATTAAATGTTTTCTATAATATTTTGGAAATTTTGGGATTTCAAATAAGTGATTTCAAAGTGAAAATGATATTTTCCTCAAGAAATGTTCCATGAGATTTGTTATAGACATTTTCATCAATTAATACAAACATTGATGTTATCGATTAATTATAAATTTTATATATATATATGTGTGTGCCTCTTACACATATACCTAGCTTGATATACCTTCCTTTGATGGGATAATGCATTTTTTAAGTTCATTTATTGAATTCCTTCTTCTGAAATTGCCTTCGATTATGACATGATGAATTATTATATAACCAATTTTTAACATGGTTAATTATTATGTTTATATATTTAGGTTGATTTTATTTTTTTGGAACACATAATATTGAACATGTTATGATGGGTTCCCCAAGATAGTGCTCCAATTCATTGGGTAAAGATTTTTTCTCCTGATACATGATGTGTTGGATTCAGGAGTAACCCTAGTCAATTGTGGGACTTTGTATACTATGTGATATTTTCTAGGAAATTAGCCTTGAATCTTGTTTGTGTAATATTATATGTTTCTACCACGTTTATTATGTTTATACTATCTTATGATACCATGTTCTTTATGTTATTATTCAATTTTATTACTCATGAGACTTGTATTTTATGATATCATGCTATCCCTTTGACTCACATGTTATGTGCATTCCCTTAATAAGATTTGTATCTTTAACCTTACTTTTATGTTTTCCATAGGTTATCCTATATAGTTTTAATAGCTCAAATAGATTTAGGATCTCACAATGGAGAATATAAATAAAGATGGTTTGTTTTAATTTCTTTTGATGTTTTATCTACCTATTCATCCAAATACACTTGGTCGCGTGTTCTTTAGGTTTTAGTTAATGGGTGTCTATGTTAAAAAAACATGTAATAGTATGTGTAAAATTATTAGGTAGATACATATATATATAGTGTAACATACAAAAATGTATTGTAGCATTAATTTTTGTATTTTGGGTGTTGGAGATATTAGGAGAAAGTTGAATGAAGGGAGGCATTTCTAGAGTAGGTATTTTAGTAAGAATGTAGGGGTTTTCAAATATGGTGTGTCAATATGTCACTATTGTTTTATTAAATCCTATATGTAACCTTACTAATCAAGTAATCCATATGTATTAAATGATGTTTTCTCATATTTATTTGAATTTTCACTAAGGAAATATATTATGTATGATGATTTATCTTATGTATTGAAATTTTTAAAAAGAATAATATCATACATATTAGAATTATCTTATATATTTATTGTTGGTAAAGTAAAATATCTTACATATTGACAAAATTATATTATATATAGGTTTTTGTTAAAGGGAAAAAATTTATGTATTGAAAATATATTACGTATTTATTTTCTATCTAACAGAAGGAACCTATTTGTTAAGTATAGATTAAAAGAATATATTAACTATAAAGGGAATAATCATAAATATTAATGTTTTACATTTACATATGAATCCATATTCAAATAAAACATATAAGGGTTAACATGACTGGAAATATTGATACATAAGAGATAGGTATTTTTTTTCCTTTACCACCGAATTAAAATATTGGTATATAAGAGTAAATCCATTTACCACTGCACTCTATGAATAATACAGAACACAAAATATAGTTGTTTTTCATGAATCCATGGTTTAATTACTTGTTTTTTTGTTTCTTTTAGATTTTTGTGGCATGGTGCATTGTTTGTGTTGTGGTATTGATTTGGTTTGATTGTTTATGAGGTAGAGGCATGAGGTATATGCCCTGATTACAAGTAATTTGGATGTTTCATCATGATGATAACCATTTCAATATGAAATTACTTCGTTAAATCATATTCAAGGGAATTTAATAAATTTTAAAATAGGGAGTCTTTGGGGGATTGCATCCATATCCTCCAAAGCATGTTTAAACCAAATTCCAAGAATTTAAAGTTCTTGTCTCTCACTTTATTCTTGTTTTCTTATTTCACTTGTTCCAGGAAAGTTATAGTAATGATATATTTTGGGTCAGTGGAATTTTTATACATATTGAAATCAAGAGGGTTGGAATGATATTCTCATGGATTAACTGTTTCTTCGATTCTGTTTTCTCAATGTGAAATTTATTATCTCCTATAAGGATGGGGATTTATAATTTTTTCCTTTATCATATAAAAATATGTGCTTTCTTATCATGTTTTGTTATATTTTATATCTCCATTTTTATCCCTAAGTATTTAAATTTCAAACCCCTTTGAATATAATGATTGAAACACCTTCTATTAACTTTTTTACCATCATTCACTTTGATTTGAACCTTTCCATTTGAATTCCATAAGTAGTTACTCTTTTATTGTGAAACTCCAACCTTTGGTAACCTACCCATTTTAATAAAATTTGAGATCATTCTATAACAAGGTAAGTTAATACTCTTCCATTGGGATAAATTTTTTTGGTTGGGTATATGGGAAGGGTTTATTTTTTGTTTTATTTATTTTATTATAACTTTATATTTCATTAGGATTGGATTTTCATGTTTTTTTAGGGGGAAGGGGATATTATAAGTTTATTATTTCATTTAATTTCAACATTATTTAGTTTTATAATTTCATGAGTGTCATTATTATTTATTACTTCCTTTTCTTAAACTTTATAATGGTATTATTATATTCCTTGGTTTTCTTATGAAGTGGGAGTTAACTTTAAAGTTGATATGAACTTGGTAGTAGGATGAATGTGGAAAGATGATCATGTTGTAAACCTCCTTTAATAGAGCATGTTTTTATAGTGATTAATTTATATAAATGTACACTAATGATTTTATGTGGTATCCCATGTTAAATGGGAAGTATTTCGGAAATGTAATTGATATGGGAAATCTAGAATGATGATTAAGAATATGGAAAGATGATGAATTTTAGATGGATTATTTGTTATAATATCATTAAGGACTATGCAATGTATATATGATAGTACTTTGAGATATTAAAATTATTATTGGAATATATGTATAATTGGGAAGTAGGATATTATAAGTTAATTTTTTGGGTTAGGATTTAGGTCTTGTTGATGGTTATGATGTCTAAAGTATATATTTATCTTTCCTAATTCATTTAAGTTTTCTTAGATAAGGGCTGGTTATATATTTTGGTGGTTTATGGTGTGTTGTTTTTCTCCCAATATTGGTTACTACCTTTTGAGTATTTTACATTACCAAGGGTGATTTGTTTAGGTTATAAATTTAATAGGGAGAATTTAGAGTGGACTTCCATGGAGAGGTTGTATTGTTTCCCTTGGGGTGGAACTATTTGTTTTGTTATGGGTTATGGTGTGTGAGGTTAGATCATGGTGGAATCATAGATATTCATAATTAGGTGGTTAGATTAAATCAACTAAAAAATTAATGATATTTTTAAAATGTTATGACTTGGTGTAATAATTATACGATTTGTAATGACTTAATTGAATGGATTTAATAACTTCACTAATATGAGATTAATTTAAATATGATGAATATCTTTAGAATAGGGTGAGTTTATATAAGGGTTGAATTAATGATGAATGGATAAATAATTAAAATTTCAAAATGAATAATATATGGTGATTATGGTTGTTTTAAATCTATTTTCCTATATTATTGAATATTAGAACATGAATTGATTTGGTTATTTTTCTCATTATTGTATTGATTTTATTTATTTATGATGCCCTGTAAAAATTAATTGGTAATCATTTTTTGTATTTGTTTGTTAGTTTGATTATTGATTTAATTTTTTTTATTTATTTATGATCATATGATACTATACATGTGGGTTTTAATGGATTTTAGTTATGTGTATACTTCAATGAGATATATAGATTAAGGAATAGTGTACATATACATGGAATATTGTGGCTCAAGGTTATTGTATGTACAAAAATTACTGATATTAAGGGATTATGGTTTTGATACCCCTTTATCTTTGTATATGTGTTTTAATGGATAATGTGTGAAGTGTGGGGAGGGGGTTATAATGGGTCAAGGTTATTACACATTCATGTATTTATGGGATATAATTGACCTGGTTTATGAATGTATTAATATTCTATGTATATGATAGCTTATTGTTATTCCATGTAATTAGGATATGATAGCTCTCTATTATATAATGAGTCAAGGATTTCTTTTCAATTTGGAACACATATGCATGAAAAATTATGATTCATTGAGTGGAATTAGAATTATACATATCCCCAATCAATTTCATAATGCTTACACCTCATGAGGTATTATGTATGGTTCAGGGGTAGATAGTGTATCACATTATGTTATGATGTCTCGTAATTGAGCATTATCTATAGTGTATGATAAATTGTTTTATGTTTGTATCAAATTATTATGATTTTAATTATTACAATGTTCTTTGATATGATTTCAATTATTCCTTGTTTATATGTGATGATTTTTTATCTTTCTATTTTATGTTCTTTTGTTATGTGTATTGACATGAATGATTTTTCACAATATCATGTTTATTTCAATTATCTAATTCAGGGAATTCTTGATCACCCACTATTTAAGGTATATCCCAAGGGTATTCCATGAAATTATTGGATCATGATGATATATATGGGATTATTATGAATATTTAAATAAATTAATTTGTAGTCATGTCTTAAAAATGTTGTATTATGTAGCTAGTCTCTCAAACACATCATAATTTTTTATTTTTTATATGTTTTCTCAAATGATTTTTATGTGAAAAATATTATAGTATTATGTGTAAAAATTATTGGTTGCGATAGGTATTTTAAGGTTGAGATATCAAATGAAACATTTATAAAACTCCATCCCTTTTAGAGGTGTGTATGTTTTTTGTTTTAACTATATCCTTATTTCATTTCATGGTTATCATGTCTTAAACGTGTCTATAGGGAGTTGGGAAAGCACTAGGATTGGTTCAGGGTTCATAGGCCTGGTAATACAAGAAACTAGATTCATATACATAGGAGCCTGGTTAGTGCTAACTGTGAACCCCCACCAAGTAGGTAAATTGACCCATCACATGGTTAAAAAAATCTTGCAAAACCCTAGTGAAAACCATGTGAAATCTGTAGAAAACTATAGATGTATTTCACATGGTAGGGTCATAGTTTTCCAAACCATAAAGTCCCATAGTGTAAGGTAATTTTCTTTAAATAGTTGGAGTTACATGGTTAGTGCATTGTTTGGAAAATTGGGTGGTAAAATCGTGTGACCTATTAAAAAGTTTTAAGTTACCTCTTTTCTATTTTAGAATTAAATAGGAAAACCACTTCCTTTCCTCCCATTTTTAGCCAGAAGATACTCCCATGCATGAACCCCTCTTACCTCTTCCTTATTCTTAAACGTTATCCAAAAAATATCTTCAAAATAAAGTGTAATATTTTGTTTTGTAGAGGTAGAGGTACATCTATTAGTTTGTTCTCTTCTATTTATTTGTTTTTCTATCAAATGAGCTCATATCGGTATGCCATATTTCTGTGGATTTTTTCTTATTTTCGGATTCACTGTATTTGAGACTGATTAAATTATAATTACTCTATGGGTTGACATATAAGATGATAAGGAAGGATTTTTGTAAGATATACCTTAAAATCCACATTATTTCATTATGTGTGTGATGTGTGGTCGCACTGATACACCCTGAGCTTATCCTAAAAATTATAAGTAAATTCTATGTGACTTTACTTAATGAAAATTAACCTCTCCATATTCTATAAATATCTCATTGGGTATAGAACTATATCCTTATCCACACATTGGTTATTCTTAACTTGGTTAAATATTTGGGTAATAAAAGGGGTGACAATAGGGGTACCTGAGAATAAAATATTTATCATGAGTGAATGGTTTGGGATTCCTAGAGTGCGCCCTAAGATCAAGGGTATTTTTTTCATACATGACTTCATAAAATTAAATTTCAAGTAATTATTTATTTATTGTCTAAGTACATTATTATTTCAATAAATGTTTTGGAATGACATGTCTAATCCCCCTTAGATTCTGATTGATAAAGCTGGTTTAGAATTCCTTGGGGAAGTCTCGCATGGATTCATAATGATGAGTGGGTTGAAATTCCAAAGGGAAACCCCCTTGGATTCAAGATGAAATTTGGTTTGGAATGCCTTGGGAAATACCCCTTGTATTAATGATGATGACAACATTGGAATGGCTTGGGGAACCACTCCTTGGATTATTTATGACACTTGTTTTGAAATGTCTTGGGTAAATCCTCCATATATTTGGAATGATAAATCTAGTATGGAATGCCTTGGGGGTCCCCCTTGTATTCATGATGATTACTAGTTTGGAATTTTGAGGATATTCTCCATGGATTCATTTGGGCCTACTTTAGTTACTATGAATGGAGACATTAATCCTATTCCAAAGATGGTATGATCGATTCATGTTGTTACCTTGGAACGTGGGAATCATCATGATTTATTTATTATGCTTTCCTTTGTATATTAAGAACATAATCATGAAATTATTACTGAGACTAGATCTACTTACAGTCATTGTTGGTGGTGTCCTACTAATTCATACTCATACCCTAATTTGTCCAGCGTTTGGTACCCAACCAAACCTCATGGTTAGAGGTAAGAACAATGGAATGTTCCCAATAACAAAGGAATGATTTGGGTTTCTGGGAAGGATTTTAATTACTATAACTTTTTTAAATATATTTTTTTCTAAAAAAATCTGTTATATTATTTTTTACTCAACAAAACTATATCAATTTATTAATTAACTGAGTATAATTGAAATGAGACCATTGGGTTTCGACTGTTATATGACTATTGGTCAATTATGACTATTAGTCAACATGATCGTTGGTCAATATGATCGTTGGAAACAATACTCTTAATGTTATGATTATAATTTATAAATAGAAATGAAAATTGTTAATTAATGTAGAAAGAAGAGTTGATGGGCTCATCCATTAGCATCCAGTCGTATGAAGCCCATTTGTCAGAGATTAGGAAGGAGGTAGTTTCAATGATCTTTGCTCAACCCCTAACCCAAGGCAAGCTTCAATATGTTAAGCATGAATGAAATTTCATATGGGAGAAGTTAATGTTAATTGATATTACCACTTGGGAGATGTTATGTGACCCATCCCAAGAGTCTATCACTATTCCACACCATACCCTTAGGTCATATGCAGCTGTTATAATGGTTTGTGTGACAAGGTCCTAGAGAGTTAAAATGTAATCCCTTTTTTATTAAAATTCATACATCATAATTTCCATTTCAAGAATATTTTTTCTTAATAAAATATATATTTAATTGTTAAAAATCGATAAATTGATTTTATAGGTAAAAATTGTAGTTTTTAGAGATTTCTTTTACTTAGATAATTATTATGGTAAAATAAATAGATTTTATTAATTTCAAATGTTAAAATTAATTTAGGGTGAATTTTTAGAATTTTTTTAAGTATTTTCATATTTTTGATGAATAGTGAAAATTCTACATTGCAGTAAAATTGTGCTTTTCATTTAAATAATTATTATACTTTAAATAATTAATTTTTTAAAAATATTTTTCAAAAATAGACATACATGGTTGCAGTCAGAAAGATATTTAGAGTTTCATAGGATAAAATTATTTTTTTGGTCAATAGTTACCTGACCTTTTGGAATAGAAATACTTCTCTTTGAATAGTAATATGACCAATAAAATAGTAAACTCACCTATGTAAGTGTATATATATTTTATGAATCTTAAATGGTAATTTGGTATAATTATATCAATGTATAAGTAAATAAATGCTTTAGAAATTATTAGATAAGTATTAGTATTTTTTGAGTGAATAATGATTTTAATTAAAAAATATATTTCTCATACTAATAAAATCATTTTCATAAATTTTATTTCATTTTTTAATTCAGAACTTTGTTATTAGGTTAGGGTGAATTTCTGAAATATTATAAAATGCATTGTTTTCAGTGAATAGTAAAAATACAGTTTTGACTTTTTTTATATGTTTATTGACATCATTAATGATGTATTGAGTAAGATAAGATTCTAGTATACTATTGAGTATTAAAATATCATATGAGGCATACCATGTGGCCAATAAAATGGTAAAATACCATTTTAAAGCCCGTGGTTTTTCAAATACCACTACTGAGGTGTCCTCAAAAATTAATAAAAAAAATACCTTCACTTTTTCTATAAATAACCACCTATTACTCCATTAGATTTAATTAACAATTCATTATACCCTAATATTTGATAGTATTATCTCCCCAGTAGTCCTCCAATTGTGTCCTCAATACCCCATGTCCCCAATCATCAAGTTTTAGGAGTCACTCTCCAATGTAAGGAAAATATAAAATTCGCTTTTCATTTCAAGTTCTCTTTTTATGTGGTATGTCTTTCAAATTTTCATATCATATTCTTTTTTAAATTTTATTGTATCCCTTTACTATATTAGTAGTCTCCAATTAATGGTATACCATTTTCCCCTCTCTTTTTAATGTTTTCTAAAACCATGTTTCATACATGTTATGCTGCCAGATTTTTATCTCAAAATTTCTCTCTTTCTATGATGAAATTTATTTATTTTATTTTTAGAATACCCAAAACTATATCTTTTATAGGTGTACTCACATATATTTCAAATTTATATATTTTAAATTCTAGGATTAACTTAAAATGAAACCCAAATTCTTTTTTTGTGGGTTTAAAATGACAGAAGGATCTCGTTTTTAAGAACATTCTAAAACACAATGATTTTGAAATGAACCTAATTTCTTTTAATCTACATGGGTTATTTATGAGATGTTTTATTATGATATATGTGGATCATATTAATTAATACATATTAATTTTTCTCAATAATAGCATTCCAATGCATTTGGTAATGAATTTAATCTCTAAAAGTGAAAAGTTTTATGATACCTTGGTGAATAGAATTGGAAAAGTTTATGACCCCTTGGTGATAAACCCAGGGGATATTCTTATAAATGACACAATTGAATTCTATATCCACATTTAAAAGTTAAGATTCACGTTATTTTATTTATTATATTCCTCAAGTTCACTTTTTGATTCCACATGGATATTTTTCATGTTTTTATCAATATTTCTCAAGATCACATGTAAATGGTTTAACTTGTTTTCCATTACCAGGACTTTTTCTCACCCTTTTATTTGATGTATCTTCCCAAGTTATGTGATTAAATAAATCTACATAGGATTAATCTTGAATAATACTTTCAACATGAATAGAATAATGTTTTATGTTTTCATGTAGTATGTACCTTGTTTCCAAGACACTAAAATTTAAAAGGTCCTATATTTTAAAATGCTATGTAAAGTTATGTAATAAAAAGTAAGGATGCCATTTTTGGTATCAAGGGATGATTAAGTAATATATGTAAATTAGTATATGAAAACATTACTAATAAACCAATATAAAAGTTTTAGTTTTGGAAAAGATCTTGGTATTTTGGTGAAATATTAAGTAAGTGGATTCTGATAAATAAATCTTTTTTGGGATATAAACAGTTAGATGTGGCTCTTGCACAAATGTATCAAGGGGTAAAACCTTAAAAAACTACTTTGATATATACTCAAACGGGAAATGTTTCATGAAAATTTTCCATGCTACACTTCTCGTTTGACACTCATGGGGGTATATTTGGTTAATAACATGTTCTTATGAATCATTGTGATGGATTTAAAGAAACTTTAATTTTATTTAATGAATAACATGTTTAATAATGATGTTATATGACATAAAAGTCCCCTTGGAACCATAATATAATTAAATGAATCATTATTCTCACTAAGGATTAATTACATTAGAAAATGTCCCGAAATAGGATAAATCGTGTAAATGGTGAGTGAAATAGACCAGGTGATAATGACCTTCTAATGGAATCTGGAATTGAAACCGTCATGAGAATGATGAATAAACTGACTTAAGTTGTGGGAAATGACTTGAATCATGAAAATTTACTAGATTCACAACGAGGGGAACAATTTTATGTTGAGTTAATTATGTGTCAATGACCACCAAATATCAGTGGGTCTACCAGCCTATTGATTTCTGAGTAGTGTATAAGCTCTATTGAAGAGATAATTTCTCTACACCATTGTTCAGAATAAGATAAAGTAACCCTAGTTATTTACCACATAGAGGGAAATTTTGATTAGTGGTGGAAACTTTTTAAAAATATGAATCCAAGAGAGTATATTGAATCTATGGAGTGGGATGAGTTCAGGGGAATGTTTTTCAAAAAATATATCCCACGTTCAATGCGAACAAAAATGGATAAGGAATTATTAGAGATGAAATATATGGAAAATGCATCTATGAGAAGCTAAGAGATGAACTACACAAGAATTTACCATTACACCTTAAGCTTTATCATGGATCCTAATGGGAAGGTTGGTAGATTCTTCAATGGACTATGACCACATCTACAGAAGAATCTTTCCAACCGAGACTATGAAAACAATGATGTGATCCGGAGGAGTGTTATGAATGTTTATATGGAGTTCATTGAGACACAATTGTCTCAAAAGTCTAATGAAAATAAGATATCCTTGGATCCAATATTGGGGAGGAGCTTTTACCAAGGAAGAGGATTAATGCAATTACAACATACTATGTGCAACAAATGAGGGAAGAAAAATTCAGGGAATTACATTTTTCATATTAGTAAATGTTACAAGTGTGGAAGAAAAGGCCAAATTTCTCAAAGGGGGGATATCTCAACCTGAGCTTTATATAGAAGCACCACCAGTAGCATTCTTTATGGGGTTTTTTGGTAAAGAAGAAGTTAATAAAATTATACATATAAAGAATTTCACCATCATTCCGGAAGGTATTGACATATTTCCTAAGGAGTTACCTAATCCTCCCCTATAAATACAAGAATATTACTCCATTTAACTTATTACTAGATCCAAGATGATTTCAAAAAACTTTTATAGAATAGAGAATGTGTATATGTAAGAATTAAAGAAGAAACTACAATGTATTTTAGAGAAGGGGTTTATCCGAACAAGTGTATATCCTTTGGTAGCACACTTTATCATTGGGGAGAATAAGGATGGATTAATGTGGTTATTACTTGATTATATGGAACTTATCGGGATTAGAGTGAAGAACAAGTAACCTCTTCCAAGAATTGACGATTTATTTGACCAGCTTCATGGAGATCAATTCTTATACAAGATTGATCTTCGATATGGTAATCGTTAATTTAGGGTAAAGAATGAAGATATTACAAATACCACCTTCTAATAAATATATGGGAATTATGAGTTTTTTGTTATTCCCTTCAGCATGACTAATGATCCTACTATTTTTATGGATTTGATGAGTAGAATCTTTAAAGACTACAATGATAACTTTGTGGTAATTTTAATTGATGATATTCTGATATATTCTAAAATTCATGAGGAGCATGATGATTATCTAAGGGTTATATTACAAACTCTGAGGAAGGTTAATTTATTTGTAAAGTTTAGAAGATGTAAATTTTGTTTACAATAAGTTTATTTCTTGGGGAACATTGTAACCAATAAAGGAATCTCATTTGACCCTGCCAAGACAAGGGTTGGGGAGTAGTGGAATCAGCCTACAATAATAGTTGAGATTTTTAGTTTAAATGAATAAGTAGGATATTATAATAGGATTCTTTTTAAAATTTCACAAATTTCTAATCCATTAACCATGTTAACTAAATAAGGGTTCATGTTCATCTGGACAAAAAAGTGTGAAGACAATTTCCAAGAGTTGTAGAAGAGATTGGTTACTACACCCATGTTAACTCTACCCTCTATCTGAAAATGATTTTTTATTTTTGGAGATTCATCTCTAAAATGGATTGGGTGAATCCTCATGAATATAACATGGTTATTTATTATGCATCTTGATAGTTAAAGCCTCATGAGAATAATTATCATACGCATGATCTTGAGCTGGTTGTAGTAGTTTTTTCACTGAAGATATGGAGGAATTGTATTTATGGGAAGAAGTATGATATATACATTGTTATAGGAGATGGTTGGAAATTTTTAATGACTATGATTTTTCAATTCATTATCATCCCAGAAGAGGAAAAAATGTCACTAATGGATTATGTTGGAAATTCCATGTTGTGCTGAAAATGATGAGGATTCAAAGAGTTCCTTTGATCAAATACCTAGTTAAATTGGACATGGGAATTGTAAGGGAAGGGACATCATCAACCATATCCCAAGTGATTTCTCAACCTTCATTGCTATATAAGATTAATAAATATCAAATGGATGATCCCTTGTTATAGAATAAGATAAAGGCTTTTATGAATGGGATGTTTTTTAGTTCGATATTGATCAAGATGGTGTGATGAAATTTTATACAAGACTATGGTTCCATATATTCCATAAATAAAGAAGGATATTATGGATGAATCTCATAGCTCTAATTTCCTTATAAATCCTGGAAGAACTAAAATTTATATGGACCTTCGTGATCATTATTGGTGGGATAACATTAAAAGGGAGATTATATAATATACTACAAGGTGCCTATAGTGTCAACAAGTAAAGGAAGATAGAAAACTTCATTAAGGGTTATTACAACCACATCCCATACCAGAATGAAAGTGGGATAATAAAACTATGGAATTTTTCAATGGTCTCCCAAAAACACCCAAAGGAAATAGTTCGATATGGGTTAAAGTAGACCTCCTTACCAAGACTTCCCATTTTATCTCTATTTGGGTAGATTTCTCTCTTAACCAACATTCCAAGATATTCGTGAAGGATGTAGTAAGGTTGCATGGAGTTCCACTTTATATCATATCTGATCATGAACCAAGGTTCAAATAAAAATTCTGAAGAATTATTCAACAAGCCATGAGTACCGAATTGAATTTCAATATGGCCTATCATCCCCAAACTAATGGCCAATCTAAAAATACTATTCAAATACTCGAGGAAATTCTGAGAAAATTTTCAATGGAATTTAAAGGTTAATGGGATCATCATCTCCCATAATTTGAGTTTTCATACAACAACAACATGAACATGAGTATTTAAATGTCACTATATGAAGGTCTATAAGGGAAGAGATGTATAACTCCTACTTATTGGGATAAAGCTGGTGAGAGAAAACTTGTTGGGACTAATATTGTGAAAGAGATGACAGAAAAGGATTATTCCATCTAACAACACATAAAGGATGCTCAGGTTAGGTTGAATATTTATGCTGACAACCATCAAAGGGACTTTGATTTTGATTTTGGTGACAAAGTATTCCTTTAGATTTCACCTTCGAAGAGATTCATGATGTTTGGGAAGAAAGGTAAGCTTATCCATAGGTATATTATCCCCCAGGAAATCATAGGTTTTATAAGAGCAGTGGCCTATCAGCTTGCACTTCCTCCAAATATAGAACAATTTCATGATGTTTTCCACATATCTTTCTTGAGGAAGTAAATACCTTACCCATCACGTGTACTAAATCATGATGTGGTACAACTGATACATGAAATCTCTTATGAGGAGAAACTGGTGGAGATATTAGACCATGGAGACAGGGTTCAATGAAAAAATACTTCCCACCTCATTAGAGTGTTGTGGAGGAACAAAAAATAGGATGAAACCATGTAGGAACTATAGAAAATAAAGAGGCAAAAGTACCCTCACCTTTTCACAGCTGAGAGAATGAGTTGAAATTTTATGTATGAAATTTCTTAATGGGGGAATAATTTAACGACCCAAAATTTTGGAATGATAATTGATTCTTGAAAATTTGTGTCATATAATTTTGTACTCAAAAAAACTATATCCCTTTATTAATGAAGTGAGTATAATTGAAATGAGACCATTAGGTTTTGAAAGTTATATGATTTTTGGTCAATTATGAACATTGTAAACTACACTCTTAACATTATGATTATTATTTATAAATAGAAATGATCATGTTTAATTAATGTAGAAATACAATTTTATGGCCTCATCTAGTAGATTCGGGTCGTACGAAGCCTATTTTTAAGAGATTTGTTAGGAAGTAGTGTCATTGGGCTTCACTCTTGACCATTCCCAAGTTGAGTTTCAACATCATAATCTTGAAAAAAAACATCACCTACAGGACAAGTTCATGTTAGTGGAGATTACCACTCACGGGATGTTATCTGCGCCACCCCAGATGACTATCACCATTGAAAATCTTACCCTTAGGTAATATCTGGGTGTTATAAGGGGTTATATAATGAGGCCATAGATACATAAAATGTAATACTGTTGATTTAATAGAAATTTTATTTCATCATTTCTGGTTTAAGAATAGTTTTGCATAATAAAATATATGTTTAATTGATACAAATTTGATAAATAAATTTTATAGGTAAAAATTATACATTTCACATATTTCTTATACTTAGAAAATTATTATAAAAAAACTAAAATTATTTTTTAATTTCAAATGTTAAAATAAATCAAGGTTGAATTTTTAGTATTTTTCAAAGAAGTTTCATAAATTTGATGAATAGTGAAAAATATTACTTTGTACTACAACTATTTTTTTCATTTAAATAATTAGTATACTTCAAATAATTAATTCTGTGAAATGATTTTCGAAAAAATGGACATGCACGGTTGTGATCAGTATGACATTTAGAGTCTGATATGATCAACTTATTTTTTAGTGAATAGTAACTTGACCCTTTAGAATAATAATATTACCCTTATGAATATTAATATGACTAATGGAATAGTAACCTCACCTAAGTAAGTATAAATATAATTTAGGCATCTTACATGGTAATGAGATATAGTTATATCAATGTATAAGTATATAAATGTTTTTGAAATTATTAGTTAAGTATTGGTGTTTTTTGAGTAAATAATAATTTTACTTAAAAATTAATGTTAAACTATTTATAAAAAAATTTTCATAAAATGGAATTCATTTTTGGATTTAGAAAATCGATATTAGGTTATGTTGAATTTATTAGAATTTTATAAAATAAATTGTGTTTCAGTGAATAGTAAAAATACAGTTTTGAGTTCTCAATATGTTTAATGACATCATTAATGATTTAATGAGTAAGATAAGATTTTAGTATACTTTATTGGTTTAAAATATGATATTATGTGTCCTAAGTTTCCAATACTGTGGGAAAATATCATGGTAAATCCCATGGTTTTGTAAAAACCACCACTAAGGTGTCCTCGGAAATTAATAAAAAGACTCTTTCACTTTTGCTATAAATACCCAACCACACTGACAATAGATTGAATCCAAAATTAATTATCCTCAATGATATGATATTATTACCAACCAATTAGTCCTCAAAAGGAGTATTCAATCCCCAAATTTCATGATCCTCATGTTTTAGGAGACACTCTTCAAGTAAAGGGAAATCTCGACTACGCATTTTTTGTTTGTTTTATGTGCTATGTCTTTAAAATTTACATATTATGTTCTTATGTATTTTTTATTTTATCCCTTTACTTAATTAAGATTAATTTATAAATTGGATACCCTTTCCCTTTCTCTTTTTAATGTTTTCTAAAACCAAGTTTCATACCCATTATGTTGTCAGATTTTCATCCCAAAATTTCTCTCTTTTAAACAAGAAATTGTTTTATTTTCTTTTGTGAATACCCAAAAGTCTATATTATCAAGGGGTATTTACATGGATTTCAAAATTATCTATTTTATATTTTGTTAATAAAATACATTAAACCCTCCTTCTATTTCAATGGGTTCAAAATTACAAAATTATCTTGTTTTTATGAACATTCTAAAAAACAGCGATTTTGAAATGAAACTCGTTTCTTTTATTCTTCACATCTTCTTTCTGAGATGTCTTATTATGATATATGTGGATAAAATTAATTAATACATATGAAGGGTGTTCCCTGATATTTTTCCAATGGATATTGTAATTAATTTAATCTCTATAGATGAAAAGTTTTATGATACCTTGGTGAATAACCATGGTAATTTTTACGACAGCACGATGATAAACCTTGGTGATATCTTTATGAATGAATCTATTAAATGTTTTAGCCACATATAAAGGTTATGATTAGTGTTATTATATTTATTATATGACTCATGTTCTCCTTTTCATTCCATATTGATATTCTTTAAGTTCATATCAATATTTCTCAAGATCACATGTAAAAGGTTTCACTTGTTTTCCATTACTTAGCCTTCTTCTCACCCTTTCCTTGGATTTATGTCCCTAGGTTATGTGATGAAATAAATTTCCTTGGGATTAACCTTGAAGATTAATTTTATGTGGAATAGTATAATGTTATATTTTTTCACAAATTATGTACCTTTTTTCGAAGACACTTAAAATTAAATGATCCTCTATTTGTAAAATGCTATGTATAGTAATGAAACAAAAAAGGAAATATGCCTTGTAGATCATGAGAAATTGGTACCATTATAGGAGTAATAACTATTTTCATGGGATTTCCCAGTTTTTTATTTTTTTTTCTTTTGGTATTTTAATGTATATAAACTACATTTTTTATGACTACTTGACATGTGTATAGTTCATTTTGTTACCGCATTGGTGGTGGTTATTTTTTGGAACTTGTTGTGATGTCTATATACTACTCTTTTTGGATGTATATGATTTTAAATATTTCCACAATTATTCCACTCTAATATGAGGGTATAGTCTCATAGCCATAATAATTTAGACCCTCATTTATAGTAAGAATCTTATGGAACACGAGGAGCATGCCTTAGGTCAAGTGGAACCATTAGCCGAAAAAGCATAGTGGTCTGTTGTAGGATGACATTACAATGTGGTATTAGAGCCCTTTTATCTATCTTTTTGTAAAAGTTATATAGGATATAGGGTATTTTTGGGACATAGTACTGAACTCATTCCTATGATTATCTATCCCATGTACGAGGGAAAGGAAATGTTACCATTAATGGGATTGACATTCTTTCTTCTCACTTTTCATATTGACCTATTTCATACTGAGTGGTGTACAAGATCTTACAATTTATGGTTTATAGGATTATGTATCTTGCTTATAATGTTAAGAGGGAGTGTGTGAAATCATTATATCAGTCACATAGGATTAAAATTCCATTCACATTATTTCTTATGATTGATTACCTAGACTATGACAATGTTAAAATGTATAAAAGTGTCAGCAGCAATTTATATGATATTTTCCCATATAAATTTATTGTTTCATATTACATAACAGATAATTGAGGTGGTAAAACCTTATTATAATACTGTTAATCTTGATTATTATATGGTTTTAGTTAAACTAAATTTCAATTACAACTTATAAAGTATCTTCTTATATAACTTCTAATAAAAATTTCATTTAACTATGCCTTAATTATGAAAAAATCCGGTTAAAGTAAAATGAGAAAGTATGATAATTTTGATATTATGAATAAGATATGTGCCTTATATATGTACATTATTAATCCTAGGTATGGGTATATAGGGAATGTGAGAGTGCTCGAGTTATAATATTCATGTCATATGTCCCATATAAAATAGTAGGGTGGTATTCCTATTACTTCTTTTCATTAACTATGATATTGGGAATCTTAATAAAAATTCATTCTGATGTGGGTCCTATTTGTGTATGACCTGATCTTGAGAATGGGTAAATGAATCTAGAGAGAGATCCTCGATTGTGAGACCTTTATGGAGTGGGGTGTACAAGAATTTGGGATGTTATGCCTCTTATTATTTTATTTTGAATTATGATATTGAGAATTGTGACAAGGAAGGTTTTTCTATCACCCTTGTGGGTTTACTCCTGACCTGAGAGTGGGAAGGTTAGACTAGACTTTCTCCTATATATGGGATCCTCATGTTTGGTGGAACGAGATGGGTGGTGGGATGTGTTATCTACAACTACTTTTCCTTTTTTTATAGGAACATGAGTTGACGATAACCCCGGAGTGGGTTGGCTTGAGTATGATTCACTTGAGATATATGCCTATGGGAACCCAATAGGGGGTGTGTTATAAATATAGCTTACTAGAAATTCATGATAGGGGAGTTTGGGTGTGTCTTCATGATTTAAGACCCATAAGGTAGATTATTTTGGATCAGGTTGGAGATCCTAGTGATGTTAGGACACAACTCGAAAAATTGGTGAGATAGTCCTATAATTGTGTCTCTATGGGGAAATAGATTATTATTAGTGGTTTTTTGTTCTTTTTGTGGTGATTTAACTCGATAAAAAACATTTCATATCATGTTTATAAAATCTCTTCCAGATGTGGTATTAGGAAATATTTCATGGAATTTTTTTAAATTATATAGTTATTTTATTCAAATGTTATGAGACGTTCTCTTAATAGTGGTGTTTTCATTTTTATAATGGGTTTTATGTTTGAAATATTTCATCACATTTAACAACGGTTTAAATGACCACTATATTTAAACTAAATTTGGCAATGATTTAAACCATTATAATTTTTTAAAATAAAAAAAGGAAACACATAATGTAGTCCCCAACACAAGTAGATGTAAAACAAATGAACAACATAAACTTGTCTACTAATAAGATGCTTATATTTTGGGAAGGTGGGTTGTGTTGGTAAAATTCTCTAAATGAAAAAACAATATGAAATTTCATTGAATACAAGGTAAAAAACATTTGAATGATCCACTGGTCAATGAAACTAGGAAGAGAAACATACACAAGATCAAAATGAACTAAACAGACCTTAAAGTATTAAAATGGGGAACCCCATGTGTGATATATCCCATAATGAGTAGTCAAGGTAGTCTTATAGCCCATCCCTTTATATAATGGAAATGATGTATAATATGAACAATCACTTTAATCATGTATCATGTCTGATAACTTAGCTATTCACATGTGGTAGACTTTCTCATGTAATTTATGACAGGAATATACCCTTGTAAACATCCTTCATACTAATAAATAATGGTATAAGTACAAAACCAACACTATTTATGAACCCACACGACAATATAAACTAACACTATCTTGATGATAACTTTTAAATGTTAAATTATATGGACAAAACATCAAAGAAATCAATAAGAAACATTCACCAAACCAAAAATATATCTGATGAATCATATAATGAAACTTGAAATATCATGTAAAATAACTATGAACAAATTAGAGAATAATAATTACATGTTATTCTTGTATTTTAAAGAACAAATATATATAAACATAACACTGATAACAATAACCATAACAAGTACACCGAAAACATATTTTTTTGTATCACATAAAACCAATAGGATATAAATCCTTATTACAATATATAAAGTATTTCATAATACTAAAATAAATTATGTTAATGCTTAAAATATGTATTCCCCCATCAAAAAACATATTATTATAGATTAAATAGTTTAAAGAAATGTTTTATAAGAAAAAACATCTATTTTGAATTAATATCACTAAGTATCATACCATTTCTAGCCTAATCACTATAAATATATCGAATAGAGGAGGTTTCACCTACCTAAACATATGTTAAACTTTATTTCATAGGAAAAATAATTATAATAGGACACCACTAGAATAAATTGACTGATATACAAGAAAATTTCATTAGATTTAATCTCTACTTTACAAAATATGAGAAATATGGATAGTAAAATGATGGATTTACATATATACATATATGTTTAATCAAAAAAATAAGTTACAAGTACGTAGTCTAGTTATACAAAAACATTGTCATGATGGAGTTCAAAATCAATCCTCATGACTACCTCCTGTTGAGAAACAATCATCTTCATCTCCATCTCTAGAAAAATTTGATGATGAATGGATGGAGAGTGGACCATCTAGTGTCAATCGACTCCTATTAGTGAGTAATATTTCCTCAAAAATCCAGTTATTTGAAAAGGTAAAAATATTTTTTGAAAATATATTTTAAAACAAGTATATCATTTAGTTTTTTAAAACTAAACACTCCATTCATTAAAATAAATTTAAATATGATAATATATGCACATTACTAAAAATAAATAAAATAATAGATTGATTTATGATACGTTAATGAATGGTTGTATATATAATCACTTAATCTTTAAATCATATCATTATCATGATCCATCATTACTTCTTCTACTTAATCTACCCTTGAAAGATCAAAATTGTCAATATCGTTATTAAAAAATAAGTTAATTTCTTTCTATTTAAGGGATTCAGTGGAATAATTTAATTCTTCCAATTCATCACCCATATCATATAAGTCTCTTCATTTCATGTCCATAACTACACTCTATAATTCATCCATTATATCTTCTATATAATATACCATTTTTTTGTGATGTGAATATATACAAATCATGTTCTTCATAGTCACCAATATCTATAAAGTGAGGGAAGTTAAAATAACTAAACTATAACAGATCTCTTTTAATATACCTGGTAATATTTACTCATGTGAATTTGAATAAAATAACTAAAAATTGCTTTGGTATAATAATTTAACAATATCAATCCACTTTATACAATATCCCAGTTAAAAAACTATAAATATATTGTTATTCTGTGTTTTTAAACCTTCTTCTTGATTGATACTAGGAAATTTGAGTCCCTTTAGATTGTAAGTTTCTTATTTCTTAGCCTTCTTTAAAGGACCCCATGCCAAAAACATCAAATATTATAAAAAATTAGATTTAATTTTGATATTCATGATCTATAAAAATTAATATAAATTATTTAATTTTTTAGAATTTATATGTTAAACTAATATATATATATATTAATTTTAGTATTTATGAACTTACAAGATGTGCAAACCATTCTACCATCTCATTATTTTTTTCTTTTGTAATATCTATCTCATTCCATGTTCGGCTTCTCATGTATCTATCTATTTATCCTTAGCACTTCAATAACTATATTTGTAATTTGAATCTTCAGTAACATATATATTTGTTCTTATAATAATTCCAATTTTGTTGGAGTAATAATTTCATTCCTCCCAACTGTTTGGACTATATAAGGAAAGATTGATGATTTATTATATGTTTGAGTTTGATTTAAGATTTCATAAACACATACATATTGATTTAACATTGCTTCAATATAATTAAAGTGTCTAAAATAAGTTAATACACTCCTATTTTAGGTAAACTTTAGAAATATATCCTCCTGGTTGGACGTTTTTTTTTCTCTTATGATTTCAAATGACCGAGTTATATATCAAAAAAATTGAATGAATTATAATCTACCATGTATGTAATGAATTGTAAATAATGATTTACTTAAGAATCAAAACATAATAATAAAGTACCTCTGAATTGGATACATCCATCCCTAATGTACTAGACCACTTAATTTAGTTTTTTCAACCAAGCACACAATTAAATGCATCATGAAAGTAAAAAATGATGGGGGGGAATGACCATATTCATTGCACAAAGTTTCTGTATAATTCCTTCCTAAATATTTTCAGTCTAAATTGGTTGTAGATCTTTCTCACTTAGTAGTCTGAAAAATGTGCAGAACTACAGTATATATTAATTTACCTTTTCTTTTAATAATGTATGAAATTACAAAGGTGTTAAATTCTATAGTAAAATATGTGAATTGTGAATTTTTAATCCATTTAACAAACTATAATTTAAGTCAAAACCTCTTGAAATACTTCTTGATACCCCTCAGGTAATTTAACATATTTTTATATTTTATTGAATATATCACTATCCTTGTTTTTCATTGAAAAATTGTTACAGCATACATTCCATTCTCATATGGCAATAGATCATGCTTTATATTCATTTCTTTTAAGTCCTCCTGAAAATTATGTTGTTCCATAAATATTCCATGATCATTAAGTAATATGAAGATAAATATGTCACAAAAAATATACTTAATATTCACAACATCAATAATATTATTCAAGGAATTAAATTATTAATATAGAACTTTGAAAATATATACTTTTCTCCTTCCATTGATGTGTTCCAATTTCAATTGGTGATGTAATTTGAACTCATTTCCCACTTTCATTCAACTTATGTGTTGTGACACTCTGAAATCATTTATATTATTTTATTTTATTTATTTATTGGTCTTTATTTGTTTATTGAGTTTTAGGCTTGGGATTTTAAAAAAATTTAGATATTAATTTTTTTGGGTGTTACATGGTTAGCCAGCATGGTTTGGAAAACCATGTGTTTGAGTATGAAACTAGAGAGTGCAATTTGGAATGGTTAGTTCACAATTAGAAAATTATGTAGGGAAATATGGAAATTGTTCTGGTTGTGTTTGGGGTGTCCAGTGTCAGCCATCTAGGAATTGTACTCTTTAAAAACCTTGTAGGTTTTCCAGATTCCTTTTTCCAAAATTTCCAAAATCTCCCTCAATAAAATAAAAATAAACCCACTCTATCACACCTCTCCCTACTTCCTTCACACAATGAACTATCCCTAGGGATGAGAATGCATGACACTCTCATCCTCCTCTCTTCTTCATCCTTCCTCTATTTATTTTGATTCCAGGTGTGATCTTCCTAGTAAAAGGTTTTTCCTCCTCTATTTCTCTCTTTTCTCTTAGCTTTCCACTCTTTATTTTTGTGATTTTCCCAATGATGAACCCTATGTGTGGGTTTTTATTCTAATACATTCAGGATTTTATTTATAAGGAATGTAATAGTTTCTTTTGGCCTTCTCCTTCCATGGTTGATGTTTTTAATGCATCTACATGTCATTGAGGTAGTTTTTTCCATGTTTTGAAACTTTTATTCATATTCCATGTTTCTCTTGGGTTTCCAAAATCCTGATTTTTGGAAATTAATTATGACATGTATTTAATTAAATGTTTAAGAGTATTTCCTAAAGGATTTGGTTGGTTTGAAATTTTTTTTGAGAATTTGATAAATTTTTAACGAAAAATTTGCGGGTCTTAAATTGGGTATTTATACTGCACTAAAATTCTAATTAAGTTTTGGAATTTATTTTATATTGTTTATTGGTTTCACATATTCATGGTATTTTGATGATGGTTTATTAATATCTTAACATTATACTTGTTGTTTTTTGATGGTTTTATTTGGGAACTCCTACGTTTTTCTAAAATAATTTAAATTAAATCCCTTTATTTGTTACTTAAGAATTCATTTTGAATGTTTATATATACGAAACTGATGGGTACATATATATATATATGTACACATATGTGTACATATATATACGTACTTTTATATATATGTAAATTTCCTGGAATGACTCTTTGGAATATGGGTTTTTAAATTTGTTTCATGGTTTCAAAATGGGGATTTTCAAAATGGGGTTTCAAATTAGTTTAAATACTAAGTTTTTAATGGGGTTTCAAGGGGGGTTTCTAAAGAGGAATTTATGTGTTATATTTCTTTATGTGTGGGGGAATTGATTCTTGTTTTAGATTTAATGGTTGAATGGTTTATGGTTAGAACATGTGAGACCTTAGGTAGGCAGGTTACTGGATATGTGTTTCTCTAGATAGGTGTGAGGAACTAGTTAGAGTAAACTTTTCATGTCCTCAAGAGGCCTGAGTTATATTTTTGTCAGGTCTATTTTCTGAATAGTGTCTTGTGAGAGAGTCAATAGCCTTTAGAACCTAAATTTTAGATCATATTCCATGTTGTATTTATTATTATGGTGATGATTCATGTGATTTTATACCCACAGTCATGTTTATTTTCAATATTATTATCGATCAGTTGGTTCATTTCCTTATTTGTTTCACATGGTTATTTTTTTAATGGAACTTTTTAGGTTAAATGGTTTTCATATCCTTTATGGTATTCTTTCCTAAAATAATTATTTGTTAAAAATGTTGTTTTTGGAAGAGTATGATCTATTTTTTTTCAAGTCTTATTTTAGATGGAACTCTTAAATAGACACTACTAGAAATTCCTTCTATACCAATGCCTATATCCCAATAGTTTAGAAAAACCATTGGGATTGGTTTCCTATTCCAACGGTTTGTTGAAAACCATTTATATAGTAATTGTTAGAGTGTTTTTCCCCAACAGTTTGGAAAACTGTTGTGATAGGCCTAGGTAGAGACACCTTTACCAACAGTTATATATAACTGTTGGGATAGGTGGTATTTTTCCCAATAGTTTTAAAAAACTGTTGGTATAGGTGGTAGGTTCCCCCTTATGCCAACGGTTCATGGAACCGTTGGTATATGTATGATATTTACCAATAGTTTTAAAAAAACATTGTGATAGAATGCCACAAATGTAGCCCCAATTCAGATCGGGATCCTCCCACATTGCACCCTAAACGAGATCTCCCATTATTCCAGCATTCAAAACCTTATTCCATGTAACCGATTGTTTTTTCTTCCACATTAAATATGTATGTTATGAGTATTATGTTCTACATCCATTTATTACATTTTTCATTCTGATTTATTTGAAGACAATGTTGTTTTTTATTGATTATTCGTAAAGGACAGCTCCGCTATTCATTGTAAACCCTTCTTCCCAACCTGTGATCCATCCTTGTTTCAAGCAAGTGTTTGTTCTTCCATCTCAAATAGATTCACATGTTATGTTTTGTTTAGGGGTTCTATTGAGACCATTTTTATTAAAATCATGGTTCATGTCTTATATTGATATTTTAGTGATGTCATATTATAGTGATCCAATATGTTAATGAGTTTTTAAATGGTTGTGAGACCTACTATGAGTCTGTATTTCATAACTTTTTTTTCAAGTCAATGCGAGGGGTGGTGTTCAATGGAAGGGGTTGGATATGGGTGGTTGTGCAGTGGGAGGGGGCTATGGGGGTGTTGTGTAGTGGGCGGGGGGATGTGGGGGTGCAGTGGGAATGGGGGGGTTGTGCAGTGGGTGGGGGCTGGGTGGGCTACATGGGGTTGTGCAGTGGGAGGGTGGGAGGGTGGGGGATATGCAGTGGGAGGGGTTGTAGGGGGGTTGTGCAGTGGGAGGGGGTTGTAGGGGGTGTGTAGTGGGAGTGGGGGGATGTGTCGTTGGAGGGGGTTGGTTGTAGATGGGTTGTGTAGTGGGGGGTTGTAGGGGGGTGGGTGTGCAGGGTGGGGGCTATAAGGGTTGAGGGGGGATGTGCAATGTGGGGGTGGGGACTGCAGGTGGAGGTGAGGGAGGGGGACTACAGGGGGGCAGTAGGGGGGTGGCTATAGTGGGGGTTGTGTAGTGGGAGGGGTTCACTATGGGGGTGTAGTGGGTGTGTAGTGGGAGTGGGGGGGGCTATGTAGTGGGAGGGGGTTGGTTGTGGGGGGTGTGGGGGTGTAGTGGGGGGCTGTAGAGGGGGATATGTTGGGTGGGAGTTGCAGGGGTGAGGGGTTGTAGGGGGGTGGGGGTGGGGACTGTATGAGGGAGGGTGGGGAGGGGGTTGTGTAGTGGGAGGGGGGTTGTGGGGAGGGGGTTGAATAGTGGGAGGGGCGGCTATGGGGGGGATGTGCAGTGGGAGGTGGGGTTGTAGGGGTGTGTGTAGTGGGATTAGGGTTTGTACAGTGGGAGGGGTGTTGACTTTGGGGGGGGGGGGTTGTAGGGGGGTGGTTGTTCATGGTGGGGGTTGTATGGGGTGAGGGGGTTATGCAGTGTGGAGGGTGGGGGCTGTAGGTAGGAGCTGGGGGAGGGGTGCTCGAGGGGTGTGCGGTGGGAGGGGGGCTCACACACTACTAGTTATTAACATCACCCATTGTCACAAGGGCCTTTCCCAACTCACACCTCTGGAACCAAAGACAAACAAAAGAAAGGCATAACAATAGACTACACCATAACCAAGACACTACATACATGCATTTCTAAAACCTGCACCAACCAGAGTATCTTAGCCCCCTTCCAACATACCCTCAGAAAAACCCTCCAATCCAACAGCTAGAACCCTCACCTAGGTCCAAAAAACAAGTATCTCACACCCTCTAAACCTATTAGCACCACAACCCAGCCACAAGAATACCCATATAACTAGAAAAAACACCACCATATAGCCAAAGAATGAAAAATAAAAACAAAAACCACAAGAGAATACAACCAACAAGTAGAAACCCACTCACAATCATGTATCCCAACCACCATCCAAATAACAAACAGCCTGCTAGAACACAGGCCAGCCCAGTACATAGTAGAATTAGAATCCATCCCTAATAAAAGAACCTAAAAGGTAACACATTCAAACCAACTCCTAATAAACCTTAATATTAGGGAACTTTTTGAAAGAATATATATTGTATTAAATAGTCAACTCAAACTTTAGCCAAATAAATATTCCACAATGATATGAGGAACCATGTAACAGATAATTTCTCTCCATGAAAATAAAATATGCCAAAGTGACAAGCCCAAGAATTCCCAAAACACTTCTCAATTAATCCTTAATAAACTAGATATTGCACCAATATAAAATGTCTCTAAAATAGAAAGAATAGAATTCAACATTCTAGAGGCATAATAAGGACTTCCAAATCTTCCTATATAGGTTACAGTTGAAGAATAGGCGATCAATTTTATCATAATCCAATTCATAATAAAAATAATTATTCAAAAAATCCAAGACCCTTTTCAACAACCTATCTTGGGTGGTTAGAAAAGAGGTAGGCATCCTCCATTAATAACCATAGAATCGTCAAAACTATCCCAGAAATTAGAATAATTTCCATCCAAGAACATCATGACTTTTGAAAGATTAATATTCAATCCCTAAAAGGAAGAGAATAAATCTATATCAGATTTCAATACTGATAAATAATATATATTTCCAAATGAGATCAATAAAATATCATTCACAAAACAAAGATGGGAGATGGAAGTCTTACCACAATGCTAATAGAACATGAATGAGCATCAAACAAATATTTGAGACTTCATAATTTGACAATAGTCCTATATGAAAATCACAAAAATGAGAGGAGATAGAGCTTCCCCTTTCCCCAAACCTCTATTCACATGTAAATAACCTTGGAAAAAACTATTTATATTCACAGAGATCATTATAGAAGAGAGAAATGTTTTAATCTAAAAGGTGGATGTGGCTGGAAAACCCAGAAGGTCTAAATCATTCCACATGAACTCCCATATATTTCTTATGATTCCAAGATATAGAAGGAAAAGAGTGAAATACCTCACTTAGGACAGCCTGCCCACCCCCCCCCCCACCCCCAGACACCCCCTACCCCCGTGGACAGCCCCCCCCCCCCCCCTCTATGGACAGCCCTCCCATGCCCCAGGACACCCCAATACCCCCTGGACAGCCCAGCCACCCATGTGGACAGCTCGGCCACCCCCTAGACACCCCATACCCCTTGTACTACCCGCCCACCCCCATGGACACCTCTCCCACCCCCTCGACAGCCCCCAACCCCCTAGACACCCCCACCCACCCCCCGTGAACACCCCCACCCCCATGGACATGCTTCCCACCCCCTGGACACCCTGTACCCCCTAGACATCTCCCCACCCCACCTTCGTGGAAAGCCTTCCCGCCCCCTCAACACCCCCTACCCTCATGGATAGGCCCTCCACCCCTGTGGATAGCTCTCCCACCCCCCCTGGATAGCCCTTCCACCCCTATGGAAATATCTCTCACCCCTGGATACCCCGTACCCCCTGGACATCCCCGCCACCCCCGTGGACAGCCCACCCACCCCCCTGGACAGCCCTATTCCCTTTCATTTATTTTGTTTTTTAGGTTACCCATTAGTTATCCATTTCTATTTACTTCCATATTTGTTTTCAAATGCAGGAAAATGAAACCAATTGAATAGAGGCGACAAAAATAGATTATGGAAAACAATCGTCACATGACTAATTTGGGAATTTTGCCACTAGTGCCTGTAGTGAGTATTTTATTATAACTATATATATTTAAATAATATATAATGTAATGTGATTAATTTTTTAAAAACAATTTTATAGGATCAATCTATTAGGAAACAGTTATTTGATGAGGATCCTAGTAGTGGTCCCAGTACTCAGGTTGTTCGTACGAGGGGGGGTGGTATGAGAGTTAGGTGATCGGATTGGCGTACCCGATTAGATCATGCCCCTCCCACTGGAATACCATCCATCCAACATGCTGATCCTGGTGTGTCATTAGGGACACACGAGATATTTAGGCCTCCCATTTTTTCACCACCCTTTATATCTAAGCCTCCTCACCCATCTCTACCATATCTGATGATGATTCCCAATCCCCATCCAGCATTCGGTCAGCCATCCCTATCATCTTCTTTTACTTCTACCTCCTTCTCTTTGGGATTTTATATTCCATCTTCTTCGACTCCTTCTCCACCAGAGTTTGTCCCTGTGGAGCATACATTGGGACCCACTCTATTTGTACAGGGTGTTCCTTCAGTTTCTACAGATCCAGAGGCGCCCATTGATCAGACTACTACAGGTATACTTATACAACCCTAACAAATTTTTACACCATTATTTATTTTCATTATAACATGTATTGATAAAATATTTTTTTCGTTCATAATAGGAAAATCTACTGATATGAGGAGGGGGTAGAGGTGTACACTCATGCATGCGGTGTGGAACCACCACACACATTTGATGGTGTCCTACAATGAAGATAGTCAGATGATTGAAAAATCATGGCTGCAATGTTGGATTTTTTTGGCGATGCTTTCCAAGTACTCTAGCATCATTTCTTTCATCTCTTTCTCATGGAGATAACTGCCAAATGATGTCATGGATAAAGCCTGGGTAGAGATATGGTTTAAACAATCTATTGTATTTAATGAAATATATTAATTTTTTATTTATATGAATTAATATGTTGGTGTAAGCTACGGTTTAATTTCCATGATGGTGAGGGTGCACACCCAGCACGTCTTAAGGATTTAGGTGAGATTTGGAGAGCATATAATCTTGAGTTGTACATCGGATAGCATTCTAGAGTGGGCACAAAGTTAGAGGTAGTCCTGGTCGTGGTAATTTTTTTGTTAGAATAGTATCGACGGATGATTATTCATTGGATGACTAGACAATTTAAGGTATTAATCACATTAGAGGTATTTAAATGAAAATTTTCATGTTTTTCATTTATACTAATTATTGAATTTTATTTAGTATTCATCTAGAAGAAATAAAAAAACATTGATTCTAAGAAATATGTCCACACATTGGGACGTACTATGATACCAGATCATGAGAGGTAGTAGGTATGATAGTGTATAATCTTTCTTTATGACTTGCACTTTCTTTTGCTTCCTCCATAATTTATTCGATTGCTAAAGTTGTTAAATAATTTTAGTTTTAAAATTAATTGTTGGTATCCTATTTTAAATTATGATTTCATACATTCAATGACATTATAGAGGAATAAATTGAAAATAGAAGGATGTGTGCCTCGAGCAAAACGGTTTTTCTCGAGTAGAAAGAAGAAACATGGAAGTGTGGTTAATGAACCAACTCAGCAGCAGATTGTAAGTTTTAATTTGTAGATTTAAAATTTTAATCTCTATTTTAAAACATAATAATTTATGTATATTTGTAACAGGCTACTTTAGAGGCCCTTGATGCCCTGGAACCTGACAATTTTGGGCCAAACAATCACTTACATCAGGTGTGGGGAGATGAGCACCCTGGTAGAGTACGATGCTGACCTGGGAAGAGTATAGTTCTGACGAGCTATTGGCCCTCCTCTGGTACGAGTTGTAGTGCCACCGTGTTTCATCAGGTTAAGGAACAGGAAGAATAGGCTGAAAAAAGAGCCACAGAGATGGAAGAATAGTCTGTTAGGGGAAACACTACATTTATGAAACTAAAGGAAGTTTTACGTACAACACTTCCACCAGAGGCCAGCACTACTTGTGATGAATATATGTAATCGATGAATTCTATATATGGTGAACTAGGTGGAAGTTCAATTGGTGGTCTATATGATGGCGAGGAGGAGGACGAGGTAGAGGAGGAGGGTGAGGAGGAGGCTAAGGTGGAGGATGAGGTCGAGGCGGAGGTCGAGGCAGAGGAGGAGAGCGATGAGGAGGCTGATGCAGAGTACGAGGGCATTGAGGAGGGCAGGTACGATGATGGGGATGAATATGAGGATGAGGGTGATGGTGATGATAATGGTTATGATAGTGATGGTGATGAGGGATAGATTGATCTGTTACATTTTTTACTGATATTACGCACCATTGATGTTTATTGATTTGTTGTGCCTAAATATGTGTGATTAGGTAGGTCACATTATCTTTATTTTTTTATTTATAAATAATAAAACTTGCTTGATGATTTGTTGTGACTGATTCACCCCTCCCCTAGATATCCCTCCCACCCCATGGACACCCCATACCCCCTAGACAGTCCTGCCACCCCCGTGGACTGCACGCCAACCCCCCCCCCCCCCCGGATAGCCCCTCCCCCTATGGACAGCCTCCCCACCCCCTGGACACCCCGTACCCCCTGGACATCCCCTCCCACCCTTATGGACAACCCTCCCACCCCCCTGACCACCCCTACCCCCCCCCCCCCCCCCCCCGTGGATAGCCCGCCCACCCCTGGACAGCCTGACCACCCCCGTGGACAGCCCGCCGACCCCCTGGACTCCCCTCCCCTCGTGGACAGCCCCCACAACCATGGACAGCCCACCCATACCCCCTGGACACCCCCTACCCCCTGGACAGCCCATCCACCCACTTGGATAGCCCACCCACCCCCGTGGACACCCCCTACCCCCCTGGACAGCCCGTCCACCCCCGTGGAATGCCCTCCCACCCCCCAAGACAACCCAACCACCCCCGTGGATAGCACGCCCACCCCCTGGACACCCCCACCCTCTATGGACAGCCCCCCACCCCCGTGGATAGCCAACCCACCCCCCTGGACATCCCTACCACCTGTGGACAGCCCTCCCACCCCCCTGGACACCCCCACTACCACAAAACTGGGCAAGGGAAGTGCGTCCCTTTATCAGCACTAAACAGAAAGCGCTAATAAAGGGGTAAGCCTTTATCAGCGCTAGTTAAAATTGCGGATAAATATAACCTTTATCAGCGCTAAAATAAGCGCTAATAAATGTATACCCTTTATCATCGCATTTTTTAGTGCTGATAAAAGGGTACATTTATCAGCGCTTATTTTAGCACTGATAAAAGTTTTTATTCTTAATTTATATTTAATTATAATATTTATCATTGGTAAAATAAAATCCCTGATAAAACATATATTTATCAGCGATTTTTCAGTTCAGATAAAGAGATACCTTTATGAGCACTATAATTATAGCGCTGATAAATAGGTATTTTTTTAGTGCTAATAAAGGTATCTCTTTATCAGCACTTTTAACAAGCACTGATAAAGGTTCCAGTGGTTTCTATTTAATAACCCTAACAGGCCCTCCTCTCTCACATGTAGTAAAGCTTTTGTGGAAGCTGAACTAGGACCCTCTTCCGCCCCGACTTCTCCTCCCCGTCTGCTCCACGTCCTCGTATTCCTCCTCCTCCTCGTCCTACTCCTCCTCTTCCTCCTCCTCCGCCGCCTCCACCATTGGGTTTTTCTCCTCCGTCGTTGCCTCTATGTTGTTGTTTTTCTCCTCCGCTACGACCACCGTTGTCTCCGCCACCACGATCGCCACAACCGCCACTGCCTCCGCCGTCGCAACCGCCGCTCCCTCCGCCGCCACTGCCTCTGCCGCCGCTACCTCCGCCGCTGCTGATCAGTGTAGGAGTATATATAATCATTACCTATAGATAATATTTATTCAATTTCATTATTATACTGTTACAATCATAAGATTGTTTTCTATAGTTGGATTTTGATTATGAACCTCTTAGGGATGAGGATTCGGTGTAGGGGATTGGTCTTGAGGCGGTACCTCTGGGTGGTTTTCCAATCCATCAGTTACCCATTGAGTAGAAGGTTATGATGACATTAAAAGATGAGTATGTGAACAAGATTATTATTCTACATTTGTTTTAGAGGAAGAATCATCCCATGTATTGGTGTGAGCTAGACCCTAGGAAGTTGATGGTTGGATTGATAGAGTCACATATGTTCCACACCTTGTGATGAAACCTCTCAATAAAATGGTGGTCTTAACGTTAATTCATTTTCTGGTATTATCTTGTTCATTTCTAATTCTGGAGATGAATAACCATAATGAGATGATACTCAATTGGATGAATAATAAGTTATTTTTTGGGTAAATTATTATCTAGAAATGTAGTTATCAGTCTGTATCTAAGAGATTCTGCACCTTCGGAAGAATATCATGACCTTCATAGAGATTTCTCTGAGGTTAAAAAATACTTCATAGTATAAAATGGATATATTTTGATAGCGAAGGAATGTTCATGCCTTGTATTTGTATAAGGAAATCACTCTCTATTCTTGAGTTTTGGTGTTATGACTAGTTTTATGGACATGATCATTTGGATTACTAACCTTATTGATTTATAGCATGGTTTTAATGTGCCCATCACTATTGAACCTAGATGGATGGGTTTAGGGTAATGAAGCATGGGTATATTCCTTTGCCTTTGGAATAATGTTGGGTAACTGGTGATCGTGTGGTGAGTTTTGGCATGGTGTGATGTTAAGATTGGAAAAGAGTACCAGGGGTGTCCCATTGGAAATATGTGTGTTCACCCTTATTTTTTTCAAGATGTACGGGTAGGCTCATTGAGTTTGAATAGGGATATGATCCTACTCACTAGATACCACGTTTTGTGTTAAAAAGATTGCACCATGATGTTTAAATTCATGCGATTAGGATGTATGTATCGTAAAAGGTCTGATAACAGAGGATTGATCAGGGCTTACTCATTTGGGATATGCTATCTAGAATAAACTTGGGGATTATACCTAGTAAGGAGGACCTATTGGTCAGGGATTACCCATTTTATGTTAATCTTTTATATTTTAAAAAGAATGTTGAACTCGTTCTATCGAAGGTGGGATCTATAATTTCTTGTTATCTTAAGGTGTTTTTAACCATGGTGTGGGTTGATTTTGGTTTTAGTGGGTTCTTGGGGTTTGTGGTATGTGGTAAATGGTGTACTCGGTTTTAGATTATTTTATTCTCATGAGTTTCCCCTATTTTATGTTTTCTTTTCAGTTGGAAATCTCCTTTTTTGTACGCCTCTCCTCTCCCACAAACGTACCTCTACCGTGTTCTTAATGACACCTTCGCGGTGAGTTTTTTCCTTTTACTCATTGATTTCCTCTTGTTCGCATGTTATTACTATTTGATATTGATGGTTATAATGTGAAATGTACGGGCTAAATTCCCCGCCGAAAATTGTGGCCATTGGTGGTCCTTGTTTGTACACTAAATTAATTGCATGTTGGTTGGTTCTTGTTGAACATTCGAATATCAAAATTGGTAATTTAAGTACACTTTACTTATGAATGAATTCCCCAGGATGATAAAACCTTTGTGATAACCCCTGAATTAACAAAAAAAATTGAATAAGGGGTGCATGGTAAAATCTAAAATTGTGATTGTTTGGTTTGAATGGTGTTGCGATTGTGAGCACGCTTGTTTTTTTTTATGGTGTTGCGGTTGTTGGCATGATTGATATGCTATTTTTTCCATGTTTTAGTTCATCCACCATTGAATATCAATCCAAACATTACCCATTTCAATGGAACCACCACTTTGTTACTAGTGAAATTCCACTAAATCCTAAAAAACCACTTCTAGAGGACTCTATGAGACACTTTATGGTGTGAAGATGGCGTTTTTCAGATTCTATATATTTTTAAAATACATGGTATGTAGTCTTGTTAAATAGAACATGCTTCACCATACATGGATTTCATATAGATTTTAATTTCATACAACAGTTATCTCCAAAATTTGCATCATATGACTCATCTTCTCACTCAAACTTGGAATAAGTTTTACTTTAAATGTTACATGTCATGTGAATGTAGGTCACACAAAATGTATCTCCAAGACATATACTTCAGCATGAAACCATGTACATGTCGTGAAATAATGGTAGAACCATATGATATGTGTTTTACTTCACTCACACCATTTATAGATACCATATAAACTTGATGTGTACAGACTATACACCCCTAGTGGTCATGTAAGGACTACACACCGTGTATTCCAAAAAAATGTGATGCATATCTGGTGAAGTGACTCATTTTTTATCTAAAGTACATGCCTTTAGCTCAAGTTGTTCTATATGTCATGTATTTTCAAAGTCATCATGTAGTCTTTGTAAGACTAACTTGGAATTAATTTGATATATGTCATATTAAATTAGGTACCTTATCCATAGACGATGTTCACCCTACTGGACACACCATGTATATGGATTTCACATGAGTTTAGAAATGGTAGTATACAACCAACCATGACTGAGAACCCTACACATTGTGTATCCATTGAACAAATTTTGTGCTATGTTAATTTCATTATTATTATTTATTTTTCACTTAGAAGATAATATCTCATGTATGAGTGGCCCATTATAAATATCTTATCATGTAGATCACAATATTATGATTCCATCATTCATTGGAAACTACACACGGTGTGGTTTGGATATTTTAATTATCTTCAATCTGCTTGAGAGTTGAAAAGTGACAAGTGATATGTTTGGAGAAAATATGGATTATGGTACTCCCCCATGTTTCGGTGAAGAGTCCTCCATGTATAGGTTTTAGGTACTCCATGGAGATATATAAAAGATAGGGCACAATCCCCTGAATATAGATAGAGTTCAAGTACTTTCACATGTTTTGGGGTAGGTTCCTCTATTTCATTGTAGAGGAATTTGTACCATGATTTTTTTTGTAAAACCCAAACAATTCAACTTGATTAATTAAAACATAATATTAGGCAAGTTCGAGATCAAACCCATAAATACGATGAATATGAATAAAGAATGGATTAATGCCAATCAGTTGAAAAAAGAGTATGAAGATGGTGTGAAAGAGTTTATCAAGTTTGCAGGAGATCATGCATGTGACCCTTCTCAAATCATTTGTTTGTGTTTACGTTGTTGTTATTCAAGACAAATTATTCTAGAGGAGTTGGAAGAATGCATGATTTGTCAAAGAATAGATCTAAGTTATACATGTTGGAATAAACATGGGGAAAAACGAATTTAGGTAGTGGCTCGGATAACACGACATTTTATGGAAGATCTGATATGATTACAAGCATGAATAGTGAAGATGATCGTATGGAGGGTGTGATTACAGATGTGAATGATGATGAAGATCGTATTGAGGAAATGACAAGGACAGTTGAAGATGAACTTCATGATTGCCCAAAATTGTTTGATAAGTTAAAGAGTTGTGCAAAAACGCCATTGTATGCTGGTTGCACTAAATATACAACATTGTCAGCCGTACTGAAGCTGTATAATTTGAAAGCAGGCAAAGGGTGGAGTGATGCCAGTTTTATGGAACTACTTTCTCTTCTGAATGACATGCTCTCAGAAGATAATGAACTCCCAAGCTGAACATACGATGCCAAACGAATGCTACGATCGAGGGGTATGATCTCTGAAAGAATACATGCCTGCTCGAATGACTGTATATTGTTTTGCAAGGACCACAAATCAATTAAAGAATGCCCAAATTGTGGTTCTTCTTGATACAAGAAAGATGATTCTAGTCTTACGAAAGTTGTATGGTATGTTCCAATCATTCCAAGGTTTAGGCGCCTATATGGAAGTGGGGAGACTGCAAGACAATTGACATGGCATGCAGATATAAGAATTAAAGATGGGAAACTATGTCACCTGATAGACTCTCCTCGGTGGAAGAGAATTGATCATGAGTATCCATAATTTGGAAACGAGCTGAGAAACCTTCATCTGGCGTTATCTACAGATGGGGTGAGTCCTTTTGGTTTCCAAAGTAGTAGTCATAGTACATGGCCGGTTATGTTGGTAAATTATAAATTACCACCGTTTTTATGCATGAAATGAAAATACATCATGTTATCTATGCTTAGATTAGGACCAGAACAACCGGGTAATGATATTGATGTTTATTTGGCTCCATTGATCGAGGATTTGAAAATATTGTGGGATTACGGTGTTACATTGTATGATGCTTACAAAAAAGATGATTTCACTTTGAAATCCATGTTGTACGCGACGATAAATGACTTTCATGCTTATGGAAATTTGTCAGGATATAGAATTAAAGGAACACAGGGGTGTCCCATTTGCGAACAAGGTACATAGTCAATTAGGTTGAAACATTCATCAAAAACTGTGTTTTTATGACATCACATATTTCTACCCCGATGGCATAAGTACCAATCTTGGACGACATCATTCGACGGAAGTTTAGAATAACGTACAACACCGTCTCTACTAACAGGTGACCAATTGTTTAAGAAGGTAAAATATTTGAACACTACTTTTGGTAAACCGTTTTCGAAAAACCATACGAAAACTAGTTGGAAAAAGTGATCAGTTTTTTTAGAATTACCATACTGGAACTGTCTATATGTCTGACATTTTCTTGATGTTATGCATATTTAAAAAAATGTATGTGATAGTGTCATCGGCACGTTGCTAAATGAACCAGGAAAAATGAAGGATGGAAGTAAGGCTAGATTGTACATGGTAGATAGGGGAATATGATAAGAGTTGGCACCAATGAATGGTGAAAAATGAAAATTTCTTCCTCCTACTGCTTACACTCTTTCCAGGAAGGATAGATATTAGTTTTGAAACTTCTTGAATGACATAAATGTTCCAGAGGGGTATTCATCAAATATCAAGAACATCGTGTCGATGAACAATTTAAAATTAAAGGGTCTAAAATCACATGACTGCCATGTTTTGATGTAAGATATAATTCCTATAGCTTTAGGTTTCATTTTTCCCAAGATTGTCCGCCATACAATAACAAATCTCTGTTTCTTCTTCAAAGCTATATGCAGCAAAGTTATAGACCCGACGAAATTGCCAACTATGGAAATAGAAATTGTCGTCATATTATGTGAATTGTAAATGTTCTTCCCAATTACATTTTTTGATATGATGGTTCATTTTATGGTTCATTTGGTGAGAGAGATTCGACTATGTGGTCCTGTACATTATAGATGGATGTACCCCATTGAATGGTATATGAAGATTTTGAAAGGGTATGTCAAAAATCAAAGTCGGCCAGAGGGTTGTATTATGGAGAAATATATTGTTGAGGAAGTCGTTGAATTTTGTACTGAATACCTGTCTAGTGTGGAAAACGTTGGCCTATAAAAATATCGTCATACTGAGCGACTTGAGGGTGAAGGAATTTCTGGAAGAGAGGTTGTCACAATCAATATTACAGATCGGGAGCAGGATCACCTTTACGTTTTGCATAACAGTTTTGATGTTGACCCATATGTTCAAACCCAAAACGAAATTATTAGGCATTTGAATCCATCTAGGGCTGAAAAATGGATATCAGATACACATAATCGAAAGTTTATAGGATGGTTTCAGGACCATATTTTGAAGCAGTTAGATGAAAATACAGACTCAATTTCATAACAACTTAGGTGGCTAGCTGGAGGAGCAAGTGTGTATGTATTATCTTACAATGCTTATGTAGTTAATTGTAATACATTCTATACTAATGAACATGATGAAGATAGTACCATGTAGAATAGTGGGGTTACACTTATGGTTGAGGCGATGCATGTTTCTGGTGCTAAGGACAAAAATCCAATTTATGCGAATATGTCTTACTTTGGCATCATCAAACGAATATGGGGGTTGAATTATACGAAATTCAAAGTGACGATTTTTTAATACAAGTGGGTTGATAACAGAAGTGCTATTAAAATAGATGAATTAGGATTCGTGAAAGTTGATTTCAGTAAGGAAGGGGAGAAGATGAACCATTTATAATGGCATCACAGGTAGTACAAGTATTTTATGTTCCAGACCCTACAAACCAAAATTGGTCAATTGTCCTGTTATCAACCAAAATAACTGAAGGGTCAGATGAAATTTCAATGAAGGATAACTCTTTTATAGGGACTTCACAATCATTTTGCAGTGGTCCCAATGTAGACGGCATTTTGTATGTCAGTGGAGACCACAATGAAGGGATTTACATAGTCGATAGAGGAGTCAAATATCCTTAGCCTTTAAAGAAAAAAAGAGAGTACAATAATCAGGTTATTTGTTTATTGTAATATAAATTGTGTTATGTTCTGTTATTATATGTCTGTTGCAGCTATTATGTAATCTAAATTAAATGGTAAACCACTTCTGTAGATAATGACTTCTGCACCTACTGATGCACCCAATCTCGAGGAACAACAGGCCTCTCAACCACCTACTGGTGGTCCCAGTGCAGAGCAATAATAGGTTTCTCGACCAGCTGTTGGTGGTCCTAGTGCAGAGCAGCAACACGTTTCTCAACCTGTTTTTGCTAGTCCTAGTGCAGAACAACAACAAGTTTCTCAACATGTTGCTGCTGGTCCCAGTGTTGATGCTAGTGCTCCAGATAAATATATTGATGATACTTCTGAGGAAATGGTAGGAAATGAAACCCTGAAAGTGCAAAAAAAACAAGAGCATTGTAGTTTGACAATGTTAGCCAAAATCCATGAGGCAAAAGAAAAAGGCATCAAATTTGGCGTGGGATGGAATAAGTGAGGCCAACATGTTAACCCCAACAAAGCCATATTTATTTGCTACATTGGAATCATCACTCAGCAATGCATTACAATTGATGTACAGCCCTGAAACCATGTTTTCACCGGTCTTAAGACCCTAATGTGGGAAGAGATTACGGTAACATTATTATATCGTTTTAATTTATTAAAGTAAAATACAAAAACATTGACTTACTCTTCATCATCCATTGTAGAGTGCATTTATAGTATATTCCTCTCACAAGGAATATGTATTAATAGTTGTAGGATGGATTCATAGAGGTTTCTGCACAATTTTTTAGAAATATCATCTTAAAGATGCTGAAGGGAAAATCAAGCCGCACCCACCTCCTCTTTATGCACACTTGATATCCCAAGGAGCGTGGGACGTGTTTATAAACCATCATGGGGAGCAGACTTTTCAGGTACATTGTGTGGGTTAATACGTTGTTTGACGTTGCTTGTATTCATCACGTTGATTGACAGTTTTTTATTTATGAAACAACAACTGAATGATGAAAATAAAAAATGTGCAGCAGAACCAGCGTACCCTTACCGTAAAGCAAGGTTAGAGTACGCTTCACTTGAGAAAAAATTGGTATGTCTTTTAAATCAACCGTACTACTTATATGTTACATAAAACAACACCATAACCATGTTTCTCTATTTGTATGCATATTGATGAATCAAAATCAAAAGCCAAATCCATCCCACGCCATGTGATATGGAAGGTATCTCATGTAAATAAAGAGGGGATACTGATAGATGAAAACACACAAAAAGTATGTGAAACATGTGTAAGTATGACATAATATAAATTTGATTGGTTTTAAATCGCTATTACAATACAATGACTACTTATTTATCTATATTTTCTATCTAACATAGTCACATGAATCAACAACACCCACACCAGATGGAGACATACTTTTAGCAGCTTTGAATCGGCCTGACCAGTATGGTCGTGTCAGAGGTGCCGGTTTTGGGGTGACACCCCGAACATATTTTCAAAAACAAAAACAAGCGGATAATGAAAATGAAAAAATGGAAAAGATGCAAAGAAAAATTAGGTATTTTTAAAGAAGAATTACAATACCAAAGAGAGATTATAGCAACATTGATGGGGGAGAGGCAAAGAGAATAAACAACTCAATAACAACCCGTGTGTGACGATCCCGCCCCACCCCCCACCAGCTTTGAGGCAAGCCATTCCCCTAAAAAACCTGACTTATCTGAGGTAATCAATGTTTTAATAATTGTTTCTGTGAAATGGGATTCACATAGAAACTAATACCTTTCCTGTACTAATATTCTACCGGGTGAAAATGACTGTGATTTATATCTAGCAACTCCCACATATCGCCTTGTAGTGAGGGCTATAGTGTTCAATACACAGAACGACATGCTACACAATAGATAGCTTCCAACAGATCATTTTAGAGTGTCAATTAACGTAGCTAATGAGCCGAGTGCCAAGGTACCTATTCCAAATGATGATGACAACATTCATACAGTTGAACAAGCTGTTTGAACATTCATCGAATGGCCATCAGTTCTTGTAAAAAAACATGTCTACAAGGAGGTATCCATTTCCAAGTTATTTTTCAAGCTGGACCTTTAACATTTAATGAACAAAGGTCTGAACCGATGAATGTTATTACAGAACAACAAAGAGAAGGGGGTGAAATGAAATATCAGCTCAAAACTATCTCAAGGATCAACCAACTAATTGAAACTGTCTACTGAGTGCACATTCACCCCGCTCGTTCTATATCCACAGTTAATATCATTGCAGGTTCATGTGGATACAAAGTTGGTAGACAGCAATGCTCACACAGTTGTTTTTGAAAAAAATATGTACATAGAAGAAACATCAGATTTCATTAGTGCTGAAAATGTAAATGAAATCCTAAAGTATGAATGGATAGGCGCCTTAGTTGTAAATGTTTACATGAGGTATGTTTTCATGATTTGATTTTAGAAAAGCTGATATACTCTGATAATAATGACTCAATACATTTTATATTTTTTGCAGGCGTATATATGAAAAACAATTGAAGGGATTTCCCCATGAACAAAAATTTGGACTCATTAGTCCTCACACCACCTCTTCAAAAGAAGAAATAGATTCTGATAATGAGGCTGTAAAAATATCATCCCTACTCAAATCATTTGAAAACAAAATTACGGATGACATACACTTTCTAATACCAACGATGCAGGGTTAAAACTCTACAATTTAATATTATCAACTATATTTTCATTTATTTCTTTACTTTTTACTTTTTGTATTTTTAGGGAGCATTGGATGTTGATTGCAGTCAACTTGGATACTCCAAATATTTATTTTTTGGATTCAATGCATGGATATCCAAAAAACCAACCATGCGTGATGGCGTTTGTTAATTTGTAATACACTATATCCAATATTATTAAACTAAAAATCTAGTTATATAATTTAGGTTATCTTTTAATAAGGATTATATTATGATAGGGTGGTGTATCAATATCGACTAATGCATGGAATGAATCCAGGGCATAAGGATGAGCAAGCCTACAAGATATACAACTGGAAAAGTATCTGGGTATATATAATAACATTGCACTATCCAAACACATATCAAAACAAATTACTTAATGTTTTCGATGTTTCTGCATTGTCAAAAATAAACAAACGGAAAGGACTGTGGTTATTATGTTTGCAAATTTATGAAAGAGATTGTATTTCATCAACAAACTAGCATCCCTGACGAGGTATTTTCGCAAATAATTACCAGGTCATTTAAAATATTTATTAATACTTTGTGTATATATATTTGTTCAGTACTACCATGACTGTTGCAAAAACTCGTATTCAAAAGATGATATATATGTGTTTAGAAACGAATGGGGAACATACCTGATTGAAGATTGTACAAAAATAGGATAAAGGTGAATTCCTACTATTGTTATCCATATATGATCATTGATATCTCCCTTGTTTACACTTACTGGGCATATATGATCACCATTTATTATTTTTTATATCCTTAGGTTATGAAGAATGGTTTTAGATATGATTTTTCTTTCTAGTAAAGCATAACCCATTAGCTAAAAGTGTCTGATACCAGTTTGAAATTGACATTAATTTTAGAAAACAACACTTCTGACATATGAAATACTGAGAAAACACGTTCGGATTATTTTTATACTTTTGTAAAACGATCCATGAGTCATTTTTGAGGTGTACAAATCCATCGCACCTCAATCAGACACACGGTGTGACTGGTATGGCTAAAAGTGTCTGATAACAGTTTCAAATTGATATTAATTTTAGAAAACAACACAAATGACATACGGAATACCGAGAAAACACATTCGGATTGTTTTGATACTTTTGGACAATGATTCATGAGTAATTTGTGAGGTGTAAGAATCGACCACACCTCAATCTGACGCACGGTGTGACCGGTATGGCTAAAAGTGTCTGATAATAGTTTCAAATTGACATTAATTTTAGAAAACAACACAACTGACATACGGAATACCGAGAAAACTCATTCGGATTGTTTTGATACTTTAGGACAATGATCCATTAGTCGTTTCTGATGTGTAAGAATCGACCACACCATAATCTAACGCACGGTGTGACCGGTATGGCTAAAAGTGTCTGATACCAGTTTCAAATTGACATTAACTTTACAAAACTACACTACTGAAATACGGAAAACTGAGCAAACGTGTTCAGATTGTTTTGATACTTTAGGAAAATGATCCATGAGTAATTTTTGAGGTGTACGAATCGACCGCACCTCAATTCGACGCATGGTGCGACTGGTATGGCTAAAAGTTTCTGATATCAGTTTGAAATTGACATAAACTTTAGAAAAAAACAAATGACATATGGAATACCGAGAAAACGAATTCTGATTGTTTTGATACTTTAGGAAAACAATCCATGAGTCATTTTTGAGGGGTAAAAATCAACAACACCTCAATCCGACGCACTGTGTGACTGGTATGGCTAAAAGTGTCTGATAACAATTTCAATTTGCCATTAATTTTAGAAAACAACACAAATGACATATGCAATACCGAGAAAACATGTTCGGATTGTTTTGATACTTTAGGAAAATGATCCATGAGTCATTTTTGAGGTGTACGAATCAACTGCAACTCAATTTGACGCACGGTGTGATCGGTATGGCTAAAAGTGTCTGATAATAATTTCAAATTGACATTAACATTAAAAAACAACACTACTGACATAAGGAAAACCAAGTTAACGCATTCTTATTGTTTTGATACTTTAGAACAACGATCCATGAGTCATTTGTGAGGTGTACGAATCGACCGCACCTCAATCCAAAGAACGGTGTGACCGATATGGCTAAAAGTGTCTGATATCATTTTGAAATTGACATTAACTTTAGAAAACAACACAAATGACATTTGGAATACCATGAAAATGCATTCATATTGTTTTGATACTTTAGGAAAACGATCCATGAGTCATTTTTGAGGTGTACGAATCGACTGCACCTCAATCTGACGCACAGTGTGACCGGTGTGGCTAAAAGTGTCTGATAACAATTTCAAATTGACATTAATTTTCGAAAACCACTCAAATGACATATGGAATACCGAGAAAACGCATTAATGTTGTTTTTATACTTTATTAAAACGATCCATGAGTCATTTTTTGTGGTGTACAAATCGACCGCACCTCAATCCGACGCACGGTGTGACCGGTATGGCTAAAAGTGTATGATACCAGTTTCAAATTGACATTAACTTTACAAAAAAACAATACTGACATATGTAGAACCAAGAAAACATGTTTGGATTATTTTTATACTTTATGAAAACGATCCATGAGTCACTTATGAGGTGTACAAATTGACCGCACCACAATCTGATGCACGGTGTGACCGATATGGCTATTAGTGTCTGATACGAGTTTGAAATTGACATTAATTTTAGAAAACAACACTAAGGACATACGGAATACCTAGGAAATGCGTTCGGATTGTTTTAATACTTTAATAGAACTATCCATGAGTTATTTGTGAGATTTACGAATCGACCTCACCTTAATCCGATGCACGGTGTGTCCAGTATAGAATAAAGTGTCTGATAATAGTTTCAAATTGACATTAATTTAAGAAAACAACACAAATGACATACGGAATACCAAGAAAATGTGTTCAGACTATTTTGATACTTTAAGAAAATGATCCATGAGTCATTTTTCAGGTGTAAGAATTGACCAAACCTCAATCCGACGCACGGTGTGACTAGTATGGCTAAAAGTGTCTGATAACAGTTTCAAATTGACATTAATTTTTGAAAACTACACAAATGACATAAGGAATACCGAGAAAACACATTCTGATTATTTTGATACTTTAAGAAAATAATCCATGTGTCATTTTTGAGGTGGAAGAATCAAACGCACCACAATCTGACGCACGGTGTCATCGGTTTGGCTAAAAGTGTCTGATACCAGTTTCAAATTGACATTAACTTTACAAAACAACACTACTAACATATGGAAAACTGATAAAACGTGTTCAAATTGTTTTGATACTATAGGAAAGCGATCCATGATTCATTTTTGAGGTGTATGAATCGACCGCACCTCAATCCGACGCATGGTGTGATTTGTATGGATAAAAGTGTCTGATATTTGTTTGAAATTGACATTAACTATAGAAAAAAACACAAATGACATACAGAATACCAAGAAAACACGTTCGGATTATTTTGATACTTTAGGAAAACGATTCACGAGTCATTTTTGAGGTGTACGAATCAACCACACCTCAATCCGACTCACGGTCTGACCGGTATGGCTAAAAGTGTATGATAATAGTTTCAAGTTGACATTAATTTTAGAAAACAACACAAATTACATAAAAAATACTGAGCAAACGCATTAGGATTGTGTTGATACCTTAGGAAAGCGATCCATGAGTCATTTCTGAGGTGTATGAATTGACTTCACCTCAATCTGATGCACGGTGTGACCGGTATGGTTAAAAGTGTCTGATACGAGTTTCAAATTGACATTAACTTTACCAAACAACACTACTGACATAAGGAAAATTGAGAAAATGCATTCTGATTGTTTTGATACTTTAGGAAAACGATCCATGAGTCATTTTTGAGGTGTACGAATCGATCGCTCCTCAATCCAATGCACGGTCTGACCGATATGGATAAAAGTGTCTGATATCAGTTTGAAATTGACATTAACTTTAGAAAACAACACAAATGACATATAGAATACCAAGAAAATGCATTTGGATTGTTTTGATACTTTAGGACAATGATAAATGAGTCATTTGTGAGGTGTAAGACTCAACTTTACCTCAATCCGACACATGGTGTGACTGGTATGGCTAAAAGTGTCTGATAACAGTTTCAAATTGACATTAATTTTAGAAAACAACACAAATGACATACAAAATACCAAGAAAACGCATTCTGATTGTTTTGATACTTTAGGAAAACTATCCATGAGTCATTTTTGAGGTGTACGAATCGACCTCACCTCAATCCGACACACGGTGTGACCGGTATGGCTAAAATTGTCTGATACCAGTTTCAAATTGACATTAACATTACAAAACAACAATACTGACATATAGAAAACTGATCAAACGCATTCGGATTGTTTTTATACTTTAATAAAAGGATCCATGTGTCATTTTTGAGGTGTATGAATCGACCTCACGTCAATCCGACCCATGGTGTGACCGATATGGCTATAAGTGTCAGATACCAATTTGAAATTGACATTAATTTTAGAAAACAACACTACTGACATATGGAATACTGAGAAAACCAGTTCGGATTGTTTTGATACTTTAGGACAATGATCCATGAGTCATTTTTGAGGTGTATTAATTGACCAAACCTTAATCTGACACACGGTGTGATCGGTATGGAAAAATGTGTCTGATAACAGTTTCAAATTGACATTAATTTTAGAAAAAAACAAAAATGACATACTTAATACCTAGAAAATGTGTTCTTATTTTTTTGATACATTAGTAAAATGATCCATGAGTCCTTTGTGAGGTGTAATAATCGACTTCACCTCAATCCGACGCCCGGTGTGACCGATATGGCTAAAAGTGTCTGATAACAGTTTCAAATTGACATTAATTATTGAAAACAACACAAATGACAAATGGAATACCAAGAAAACATGTTTTTATTGTTTTTATACTTTAGGAAAATTATCCATGAGTCATTTGTGAGTTGTATGAATCGATCTCACCTCAATCGACACACGGTGTGACCGGTATGGCTAAAAGTGTCTGATACCAGTTTCAAATTAACATTAACTTTACAAAACAACACTACTGACATACGGAAAACTGAGAAAATGTGTTTGTATTGTTTTGATACTTTAGGAAAACGATCAATGAGTCATTGTTGAGGTTTATAAATTGACAGCTCCTCAATCCGACGCACAGTGTGACCGGTATGGCTAAAAGTGTCTGATATCATTTTGAAATTGACATTAACATTAGAAAACAACACTAATGACATATGGAATACTGGGAAAATGTGTTCGGATTGTTTTTATAATTTAGGAAAAAGATCTATGAGTCATTTTTGAGGTGTGCGAATCGACCGCACCACAATCCGACGCACTGTGTGACCGATATGGATAAAAGTTTCTGATAACAGTTTCAAATTGACATTAATTTTAGAAAACAACACAAATGACAAACGGAATACCGAGAAAACGCATTCAGATTGTTTTTATACTTTAGGAAAACTATCCATGAGTCATTTGTGAGGTGTACGAATTGACCGCACCTCGATCTGACGCACAATGTGACCGGTACGGCTAAAAGTGTCTAATACCAGTTTCAAATTGACATTAACTTTACAAAACAACACTACTAACAAACAGAAAACTGGGAAAACGTGTTTGGATTGTTTTGATACATTATGAAAATGATCCATGAGTCATTTTTGAGGTGTAGGAATCGACGGCACCTCAATCTGAGGCACGGTGTTACCGGTATGGCTAAAAGTGTCTGATATCAGTTTGAAATTAACATTAACTTTAGAAAACAACACAAATGACATACTGAATACAGAGAAAAGGCATTCGGATTGTTTTGATACTTTAGTAAAATGATCTATGAGTCATTTTTGAGGTGTAAGAATTGACCGCACATTAATCTGATGTACGGTGTGACCTGTATGGCTAAAAGTGTCTGATAACAGTTTCAAATGGACATTAATTTTAGAAAACAACAAAGATGGCATACGAAATACTGAGAAAATGCATTCAGATTGTTTTGATGCTATAGGAAAACAATATATGAGTCATTTTTGAGGTGTACTAATCGACCTCACCTCAATCCAACGCACGATGTGACTGGTATGGCTAAAAGTGTCTGATACGAGTTTCAAATTGACGTTAACTTTAAAAAACAACAATTCTGACATATGGAAAACTGAGCAATCACATTCATATTGTTTTGATACTTTAGGGAAACAATCCATGTGTCATTTTTGAAGTGAACGAATTGACCACACCTCAATCTGACACACGGTGTGACCGGTGTGGCTAAAAGTGTCTAATACCAGTTTTAAATTGACATTAATTTTAGAAAACAACACTACTGACATGCAGAATACCAAGAAAACGCATTCGGATTGTTTTTATAGTCTAGAACAACGATCCATGAGTCATTTGTGAGGTGTAATAATTGACCAAACCTTAATCTGACACATGGTGTGACCGGTATTGCTAAAAGTTTCTGATAACAGTTTATAATTGACATTAATTTTAGAAAACAACACAAATGACATATGGAATACCAAGAAAACGCTTTCGGATTGTTTTGATACTTTAGCAAATCTATCAATGAGTCATTTTTGACTTGTAAAAATCAACCGCACCTCAATCCGACGCATGGTGTGACCGGTATGGCTAAAAGTTTTTTATACCAGTTTCTTATTAACATTAACTTTAAAAAACAACACAAATGACAAATGGAATACTGATAAAATGAATTCTGATTGTTTTCATACTTTAGGAAAATGATCAATGAGTCATTTGTGAGGTATACGAATCGACTGCACCTCAATCTGACGCACGGTGTGACTGGTATGGCTAAAAGTGTCTGATATCAGTTTGAAATTGACATTAACTTTAGAAAACAACACAAACGACATATAGAAAACTGAGAAAATGCATTCAGATTGTTTTTATACATTAGGACAACAATCCATGATTCATTTGTGATGTGTAAAAATCGATCACTCCTCAATTCGATGCACGGTGTGACCGGTATGGCTAAAAGTTTCTGATACCAGTTTCAAATTGACATTAACTTTATAAAACAACACTACTGACATATGTAATACCGAGAAATCATGTTCGGATTGTTTTCATACTTTAGTAAAATGATCCATGACTCATTTTTAAGGTGTAAGAATCGATCTCACCTCAATCTGATGCATGGTGTGACCGGTATGGCTAAATGTGTCTGATACTAGTTTGAAATTGAAATTAATTTTATAAAAAAACAATACTGACATACGGAATATACATAAAACACATTTGGATTGTTTTGATACATTAGTAAAATGATCCATGAGTCATTTTGAGGTGTACGAATCAACTGCACCTCAATCCGACGCACGGTGTGACCGGTGTGGCTAAAAGTGTCTGATAACAGTTTCAAATTGACATTAATTTTAGAAAACAACACAAATGACATATGGAATACCGAGAAAACGCATTCTTATTGTTTTGATACCTTAGGAAAACGATCCATGAGTCATTTTTGAGGTGTACGAATTGAATGCACCTCAATCTGATGCACGGTGTGACCGGTATGGCTAAAAGTGTCTGATACCAGTTTCGAATTGACATTAACACTAGAAAAAAACACAAATGACATAAGGAATACTGAGAAAACGCATTTGTATTGTTTTGATACTTTAGGAAAATGATCCATGAGTCATTTTTGATGTCTAAGAATCGACTTCACCTCAATCCAATGCACAGTGTGACCGGTATGGCTAAAAGTGTCTGATATCAGTTTTAAATTGATATTAACTTTAGAAAAAAGCACAAATGAAATAAAAAAAACCAAGAAAACACGTTCGGATTTTTTTTTTGATACTTTAGGACTACGATCCATGATTCATTTCTGACCCGTACAAATCGACCACACCTCAATCCGACGCACAGGGTGATCAGTATGGCTAAAAGTGTATGATACCAGTTTCAAATTGACATTAACATTAGAAAAAAACACTACTGACATACGGAATACTGAGAAAACACATTTGGATTGTTCTGATTATTTTGGAAAACGATCCATGAGTCATTTTTGATGTTTACGAATTGACCATGCCTCAATCTGATGCACGGTCTGACCAGTATGGCTAAAAGTGTCTGATACCAGTTGTAAATTGACATTTATTTTAGAAAACAACACTATTGACATATGGAATACTGAGAAAATGCATTCTGATTGTTTTGATACTTTATTACAACAATCCATGAGTCATTTTTGAGGTTTACGAATCAACCGCACCTCAATACGACACATGGTGTGACCCATATGGCTAAAAGTGTCTGATAACAGTTTCAAATTGACATTAATTTTAGAAAACAACACAAATGACATATTTAATACCAATAAAATGCATTCGGATTGTTTTGATACTTTAGGAAAACGATCCATGTGTCATTTCTGAGGTGTACGAATTGACCGCACCTCAATCTGACACACGGTGTGACTAGTATGGATAAAAGTGTCTGATACCAGTTTCAAATTGACATTAACTTTAAAAAACAACACTACTGACATATGGAAAACCAATAAAACACATTCGTATTGTTTTGATACTTTAGGAAAACAATCCATGAGTCATTTATGTGGGGTATGAATCGACTGCTCCTCAATCCGACGCACGGTGTGACCGATATGGCTAAAAGTGTCTGATATCAGTTTGAAATTGACATTAACTTTAGAAAACAACACAAATGACATACAGAAAACCAAGAAAACGCATTTGGATTGTTTTGATACTTTAGGAAAACGATCGATGATTCATTTGTGACGTGTACGAATTTACCGCACCTCAATCCGACGCACGGTATGATCGGTATGGCTAAAAGTGTCTGATACCAGTTTCAAATTGACATTAACTTTAGAAAACAACACTACTGACATACGGAATAACAAGTAAACGCGTTTGTATTGTTTTGATACTTTAGGAAAATTATCCATGAGTCATTTTTGAGGTGTGCGAATCGACCGCCCCTCAATCCGATGCATGGTGTGAACGGTGTGGCTAAAAATGTCTGATAGATGTTTCAAATTAACATTAATTTTAGAAAACAACACAAATGACATACAGAATACTGGAAAAACTCATTCAGATTGTTTTGGTACTTTAGGAAAATGATCCATGAGTCATTTGTGAGGTGTAAGAATTGACTTCACCTCAATCCGATGCACGGTGTGACTGGTAAAGCTTTTCATTAGATAAAGAATCAGTATTTATTAGATGAGATAAATCATCCAAAAACATATTGATTTTACATTATTCCCTTTCATTGTTATTAGAATGAGAACATTTGAGTTTATCATTTCCATATTTTAGTTTCACATTTCCATATTAATGTATTCTTTCATATTAATGTTTTAATTTATTTCATTATTTTATTACTAACATAATATTGGTTTTCTTATATAGGTGAATTTTTTTCCTTGAGTACGGATGCCTTGTTCGGAAACAAATACCGTGGACGACAATTTTTGAGAAAGGATCAGAGATATCAAAGGATGAAACATTAATGTTTATAACTATTATTGGATAATGGTAATTGTAACCATGTAAAACATTGTTTGAAATGTATATAGCAGTGTGTTTTTTTGTATTCATGATGTTAAGTAAATGTATATAGGATTGTTTGTCAAAATATTGTGTGCGGGTGCTGTTTTTTATAGGTGTGTAGGTGTTGTTTTGTATAGGTGTAGGTGCTGGTTTCTGTAGGTGCTGGTTCTACAGGTGCAGTTGAAGGAGCCTTTATCAGCGCTATCTTGAGCACTGATAATAGGGTCCTTTATCAGCTCTATCTTGATCGTTGATAATAGGGCCCTTTATCATCGCTATCTTGAGTGCTGATAATATGGCCCTTTATTAGCCCTCGTGATAGTGCTGATAAAGGAACCCCTTTATCAGCACTTGAAAAGCACTGTAAATGTCGGCGTAGATAACAGGTGGGTCCCCTTCATCAGGGCTCTAAAAAGCTCTGATAAAGGGGCCCTTTATCAGTGCTTTTCGGAGCGCTCATAAAGGGGATCCCCCCCTTATCTTCGCCGGCATTTATAGCACTTTTATAGCGCTGTTATTGTTGGTTTTTAGCACTGATAAAGGGCCAATTTGTAGTAGTACCACCTACCCCTGGACAGCCCGACCACCCCCATGGATAGCCTTCCCACCCCCCTGGACACCCCCTCCCCCCATGGACAACCCCACCACAACTGTGGACAGCCGGCCCACCCCCCAGGACAGCTCGACCACCATCATGGATAGCCCGCCCACCCCCAGGACACCCCCTCCCCCCGTGGAAACCCCCCCACACACACACCCTCTTGGATAGCCCTCCCACACCCCCCTAGACACCCCTACCCCCTATGGACATCCCGCCCACCCACCCCCCCCCCTAATACACCCCCTACCCCCCTAGACAGCCCAACCAACACCGTGGATAGCCCTCCCACCCCCCTAGACACCCCTCCGCCTGTGGACAGCCCCCCCACAACTGTGGATAGCCGGCCCACCCCCCTGGACAGCCCGACCACCCATGTGGACAGCCTTCCCACCCCCCTAGACACCTTTTACCCCCTGGACAGCCCTACCCACCCCTGTGGACACCCCCTACCCCCTGGATAGCCACCACCCCCGTGGACAGCCCCACCCCCCCTGGACACCCCGTAGCCCCCTGGATAGCCTTTCCACCCATGTGGACAGCCCGTCCACACCCTTGGACACCTCTTACCCCATGGATAGCCCCTCCCACCCCCGTGGACACCCTTACCCCCCTGGATAGCCCCCCACCCCCGTGGATAGCCCCGCCCACCCCCTGGACACCCCCTACCCCCTGGACAGTCTCGCCACCCCCGTGGACCACCCCCACCCCCTGGACAGCCCCACCCACCTTGGACATCCCCCCAACCCCTGGACCCCCCTAGACACCCCCACCCCTGGACACCCCCCACCCCTGGAAATCCCCCCCCCCAACCCCCTGGACACCACCCCACCCCCACCCCTGGACACCCCCATTGACACCCCCCACCACCCAAGACAGCCCCCCACCCCCACCCACTAGACTCCCCAATGGGCACCCCCCCCCACCACCACCATGTACAGACACCCACCCCCCACCCCCCACCCCCCATCCCCCCTGGACACCCCGTACCCCCTGGACAGCCCCACCGGCCCCTGTGGTTTGCCCCGCCCACCCCCTGGATAGCCCCACCCACCCCCCGGAACATCCCCCACTATGGATAGCCTGCCCACCCCATGGACACCCCTACCCCTTGTGGGCAGCCCACCCACCCCCTAGATACCCCATTCCCCCTGGGAAGCCCCACCCACCCTCGTGGACACCCCCTACCCCCTGGACAGCCCCCACCCCCGTGGAAAGCCTTACACACCCCCTAGACACCCCCTACCCCTTGGACAGCCTTGCCACTCGCGTGGACCACCACCACCACTGGATTTCCCCCACCCCCCTGGACGACCCCCCACCCCCGTGGACACCACTGCACCCCTTTGAGAGCCCCCAACCCCTAGACCACCCCCACCCCCTGGACATCGCCTCGCCCCCTAGACACCCCCCACCCCTGGAAGCCCCCCCCCCCCCCCCAACCCCCTAAACACCACCCCACCCCCCATGGACACCACCCCACCCCCCCTGTACAGCACCCCCCTGGACACCCCCATCCCCCCAGACACCCCCATCCCCCTGGACACCCCTACCCCCCTTGGAAATCCACCCCACACCCTTGAACTACTCCCCCAACCCTCTGAATTCTGAATTGAATTCTTTATGAATTTAATTAACTTATGAATTATGTGTTAATGGTGTATGGGTATACTTTTTGTATGTGTATACTTGGTGTAATTACCTTATTAATTATGTGTTAATTCTTTTAATGTTGTATGAAACTCTGACTATGATGGGTCTCTCTTTAATGTGAGTTCCCTCTCACCATTATGAGATGTCTCCACCAAGAAAATTGAAATGGGTATGTTGGAAGAGTTTTTGTCATGTGAAGATTGAAATGGGGGAAACTATGTTAGTGGTAAATTTCATGGTTGGAATAGTCAACTTATTTTTATGTGATACTTCAGGTGTTTCTTTGTTCTATTTTAAATGAAAATTGTTCTATTTTAAGTGTTATTTGCAGCTATGTTTGCAGGTGTATGCGGTGCAGGGAATGGGGGGTTGTTGTTGTTCTGTTTGCTGGAAAAACACTATACCAACAGTTTTGAACCGTTGGTATAGTGTATTTACATAATATTTTTACCAATGGTTTCTTTAAAACCATTGGCATAGTGAAGTTTATATTTTCATATACCAATGGTTAGAGAAAAACCATTGGTATAGGCCTTTTGTAACGGCTTACTAACCAACGATTTGCAAAACCGTTGGTATATAGTATACCAACAGTTTCAACCCATTTGTATATACTGTATTTCCAGTAGTGAGACCTTTTAATATTTTTTTTAAATCTTTTTTTTTGATTTAAAAACGAAATTAGAGAAATATTTTAAGTGGTTTTTCTTTAAATAAGGAAAATACTTATTTTAAATTGTTGTATTTCAAAATAGTGTCTATAGAATCACTTGTAAAGGGAAACACATGAATTATATTGTTCTTACATACCAGTCTTATAGATCACACCCAAATTACACCACTCAGTGTTTGTAGACCAAGTTGACTTTTGGTAGATACAGATCTAGTTACTAGTTTCTGGAGTATTATGCATATCTTTTAGATATAGATAGACCTCAAGTCCCATGGGTTAGATAATTTAGGTATGTTAGTGTTTATTTTTATCACATATCTAGCATCATCTATGTGGTCCTTTTATTGATTCTATGATTGGAGGTGGACTGTTATTGATGTAGCTGATGACAGGAATATCCTGGAGGTTGTTTCTATAGGGGATGACATTTGGGAGTGAGATAAGATTGTATTTTATTCTATTATTTCTCAATTTTATCTTTTTCTAACTTTATTTCTATTTATATGTTTTTGACATGGACATCTGACATATATATGTGTCATGTTGAAATTCTAGTATAATTATTTAGTTTTTAAAGGTTGTTATTTGGGTGAAATCATCCTCAATGATTCATATTGATTCCAATGTTACTTTTCATTGACCTGAGAAGATCGTGGGTTCCCCTCAGGTCAGTGGAAGCACAGCTCGAGTGTCGGATTGGATGGAAGTTATGGCCAAATCATTCAATATAGTGTTATAGACTAGGTTCATAAAGAGGGTTTAGATTTATATAGTTTCTTGTTGTTGTTTAGGGGGTCTGGTAGTGTGATATGGGATCTATGGGGCTTGGTATGTTAGTTGTTATTGGGTTCATAATCACCACCCATCATAACAGTGATTTATTTACCATTGGTAGTAGGGATATGAATTTTGAATTCAAGAATTTTTTATCATTTTTTATGATATTGTTCCACATTTTCATGGTGAGTCTCTTTGGGGTATTTTGTTATATTTGTAATGGAAATGGAGATAGGATCATTGGGGTGAGGTTTTTTTTTCATGACCTAATAAACTGGAAAGTAGCCAAATGCTTGATTTGGAAACGATTTAGGAATTTTTTCATGACAGGCCCATGTCCAATCTAACCACATGAAATGGTCAAGAAAGGTTCTATATTCCACTTGGATTATTAATTTATATAACTTTATTCTTGGATCCTAGTAATGGGAAAAAAGATCATGTCAGCCCTATTTATGTTTTCAGAGTTTTTTATCAAAACTTTTAATTTGAAATGAGGTGTGTTGTGACATGTGTATGTTTTGTAAAAATAATTCTTCAGTTATAAAAAGGGGAATGTTTTACCAAATTTTTTGAAAAGTAGTTTTTACAGGGTCTTCATAAAAAATTAAAATGGGGTCAGTGAATTTTGACATTTTTATTAATGTTTTCAAAAATTGGTTTTCCTAAATAAAGAAAAATGTTTATAAAGACATATAAGTGGGATTATGCCACATATATTTGAGTGTTTTAGTGTTTTTAAATTTTTATTTTTATTTTTTAGATTAAAATTAAAGTATTTTATTATATTTTAATGTGATTTTGAAAATATTTTAAGTGGGGTCTTACAATAGATTTTATATGTTTGAAATTTTGAATAAACAAGAGATATTTTTTTTAAAATGTTTTAATATATTGGTTTTGTAAAGAGGGGTTTCAATTAGTTTACCTAATAAAATGGGGTGTTTCAGTGTTAAATGGGTTGTTTGAAAAGTAGGATTTTCCTCTCATGGGTTTTGATAATAAAAAAATGTTTTAATTTAGAAATTTTTGAAAAACAATTAATTATAAATGAGATTTGAGATCGGTTTTTTACGGTTGTATGTATTTCATTTCATCTCATGGTTTGGATCGGGGCCACTTGGCTTGAATTGAGAAACATGATTAGATGGTTAATGATGTTAATGCCCCTTAAAGGACTTTATGAATGGTAGAGATTCAATCTTTGGAGAAATACTTAGAGTGTCTTCCTCTGTGTCTTAGTGTAAATCAGTTTTTGGAGTTGGATGGGTATCCATTTTGAGTTTGGTGGTTTTATTTTTTGGTTTTTTCTTGTTTAGTCTATATTAGTTTAATCTCACTTGAATTCTTGTCTAGTGTGTTTTTTGGGTATATCTTTGGTTAATTTTATGTAATGTAGTTTTTTTTATGATATCGTACTTTATTGGTGGTTCTGACCCCTGAATTTGGTGTGAAGATAGCTTTTTGATGAGCATTCATTTCTAAATAGTTGGGTGTGGTAAGTCTCTATGTGTGTTTGGGTAACCATGACGTGTTTTTCTTCTATTGTATGGTGTTTTTTTGGTATTATATTGTTCAATTAGGTTCACCTATGGTCAGTGTTCTAAGGGTGAGGTCTTAGGTTACCCTCGCTAGACCTAGGACCAGATCCCATGTAGTTTTTTCTTATACATCCCTACATATGATGTATTTTTAGTTAATTATTGATTTTATTACTTGATCTGACATGAGTGTTTTAATTGAGGTATGTATTTCGAGGTATCGGTTATTGTGGAGTGGTCTAGTATTGTTTTGGAAAAGTTCCTAGCTGAAATGTTATATGTCTTTGGCAGATATACTCATAATTTTCATAGGTGTTAGTGAATTGCCTTGTGGGTATTCAGTTCTTTTCCAGCTCATTCATGAAAAAATTTGGTCTTCTAGATGTTTCAGGGGTATTAGTTGTCTTAGGAGAATTGGAATTTTAGTACTATTCATAAATAGTGGAGAGACCACCATGAATGTTTCCCTTTCTATGGGATCCTTACTCGTATTTTGAAGTTAGTGGGTTTGATTTTCCATGGCCCAACACTATGGATGGGTTTTAGTCTCATGGGAATTGAAACTACTTTAGTGGGTTGATCAGAAGTCTCTAATAGTTGGACATGTATTGAGAAGGTTGGGTACTTGCAATACAATAAAACATTTCTTAGAGATAGTTTTATGTTTAGTTTTCAACCTCTGTCTTTTAAGTCTTTGTTTGTTTTTCCATCTGATGTCATGGTTTCACAAGATTTTTGGAATTTAGTTTAGAAGAGGAGGTTGAACTTCAACCTTATTGGGACCTGTCTTTCTTAATTAAGGATTTCTAGGGATAGAGAGCATTATGTTGGGGATAATTATTACACCCCAACCTCGTTTTTCATATTTTATTTTGTTTTGTTTATTTATTCTCATTTATTTCTGTTCTTGAGTTCTAGTACTAGATGTTTTAAATTTTCAATATTTAAAAAAATGTGTGTCGCATGGTTAGACGCCATGGTTTATAAAACAGTATGACGACCATGTGTTTGTGTACGTCATTAAATAGTTTCATTTGGCATGATTATTCCATAATTTAAGAACTATGTGAGGTCTATAGGAAATTTTGCAAGCTCTATTTGTGGTGTTCAGTGCAGATAAACCACGAAACATTCCCACATTCAATTTTTCAAAATTTCCAAAATCACCCATAATGAAGTAAAAATAAAAAAACTTTGCACACCTCTCCCCTCCTCCTCCACGCAAAACACCAGCTCCAGATATCATCCCTCACATGCACCACTCCCTTTATTCTATCTATCTAGCCTCTGTTTATTTCAGTTTTGGGTGTGTTCTTCCTAGGTAAGGGTTTCTCCTCCTCTGTCTCTCTCTTTTCACTTAATTTTCCCCTCTCCCTTACTGTGATTTTCTCTAGGATGAACCCTATATAGGGGTTTTTGTTTTAATATATTTTTGTTCTTATTTCTACATCATGTAGGGGTTTTTTTGGCCTTCATCCTTTATGGTTGAGGGTTTAAATGAATCTACACGTTATTAAGGTAAGTGTTTACTTGTTTTGGATCTTTTATTTTTATTCTATGTTGTAGTCGGGCTTCCTAAATCCTAGTGTTTGGAAATTAATTATGATATGTATTTAATTAATTGTTTAATAGTATTTATCAAAGTATTTTGGTGTTTTGAATAATTTTTTGAGCCTTTAATAAATTATCATTGGAAAATTTAGGGGTCTTAAATTTGGGATTTCTGTTACACTAGAATTATATGTATGTTTTGGAATTTATTTTTTATTATTTATTATTTTGAAATATTCATGGTATTTTGGTTATGGTTTATTAATATTGGATCATTCTCCCTATTAGGGGTTGATGATTTTATTAGTGAAATCCTATGTTTTTGGAAAATAATTTCAATTACATCCCTATACTTGTTAATCAGTCATTCATTATGAATTATAAAATATATATATATATAGGTGATGGGTAAACATCTGTATATACACATTTGTGTAAACATATATGTCTACTTTCATATATATGAAAATTTCATTGAATTTATCTTTGGAACTTGGGTTTTAAAATTTACTTCTTAGTATAAAAAGGGATATCCAAAATGGGGTTTCAAATGAGTTTAAATGATACATGGTTTTATAATTTATTTCCAAGGGGAGTTTATGTGTTATATTATTGTATGTGTGTGTGGGATTGATGCTTGTTCTGGATTGGATTGAAAGATGGTTTATGGTTGGCACATGATAGACCTAAAGTAGGAAGGTAACATGATAATGAGCTAGTTAGTTTACTTTGGAATCTATAGGTTGGATCTTATCCCAAGTTGTCTATATTATGTTTTTCATGATGTGGGATCTTTTATGACCTCAATAATGTTTATTATATTTATTTTTATTCATCTATTAGTTCACTACCTCATTAGTTTCACTTGGTTATTTCTGTATTGGAACTATTTGGGTGAAATAGTTTTCCTTTCATACATGGTATTATTTCCTAAATAATGATTTGGTAAAATTGGATTTTTGGGAATATTATTATTGAAAAATGGTTTTTCATTGTCTTTGTTTAAAAATAATGATTAAATATACCATTTAAAATTTTGTTGAACCTTTATTTTGTTTTTTAAAAAAGGATTAGGAAAAAGATATTGAGTGGTTTTATTAAAATATTAAAATCATTATTTTAATTTTTTATATTTCAAATTTGTATTTATAGATTTATTTTTAAAGGGAAATGCAGGTATAGTATGGTTCCACCTACTGGACATATATCTGACACCCTAGATACACCACTCGATGGTTATAGACTGAGTGACCTTTTTGCATATACAGATCTAGTTCTTTATTTATTGAGTAGAAAGTAGATCTTTCAGATTGTTAGTAACCTTTGGTAAAATAAGTTTTCTTATTAAGGTATGTCAGTTTTTATTTTCAGTGTTTATATTACATCTACCTTGTATTCCCTTTATGACTTCTATGGTTAGAGGTGTAGTTCCATTGTGGCGACTGAGGATAGGCATATTCTAGAGGTCATTTCTGCGTGGGAGGAACTTTAGGGTAGAGATGTGAGATTATTTTATTATATTATTTATCTACATTATTTTTTTTATTTCTGCTTATATTTTTTTGCATATACATTTTATTTATGGATATATCATGCCAAAATTCTAGTATAATTCTACTATCGTTAAATGTTGTTATCCGGGTGAAATGATTCCCAATTATTTCTATTAATTCCTACAACACTTTTCATTATCCCAAGGGGTTAGAGGATATTCCATGGGTCAATAGAAAAATTGATTAGGCACCAATCTAGAAGGTTTCCTAGACCAAGCCATTACATGGACCTTCCCAAATTCTCCCTCAATAGTTACTGGTTGTGCTAATATTCCTGAACCTGTAATTAACAGTGGATTTTGTGTGTGATCAATGATCCCCTTGTATTTTTGACTTTCTCAATTGAAATCTATGAAAATAATTTAGAAATATATGATGACATAAGAAATCCTATTTTTTAATGTAAGTTAGTCATTAATGAACAAAATCAAAGTTATAAATTGGAAAAGACACAATAGTCTATGTGTTCTAACTGGGTAAGTTTCAATGTTTAGGGAAGTCACTAATAGTCTGAATTAGATAATCATGGATTTTAAAAAATTTCAAAGTATATTCATCATATGTCTCGAAATTTTTGTTGTATAAATCCTGTAATTATTCAATTAGAGGTCGAAAGTATGAATCAATTTCATTTACAGTTATTGTTTTTCATGGAATAATCATTAAAATGATAAAGGATGTTTGTTATATTCACATCCATAGAGGTTGATTGCAAGGGATAAAAAAATAAACCAAATTATATAAATGGAACTCAATGTCTCAAATGGGTTGAATAAATCAATAACCAAACAAAAATGAATATTCTGGGGATCAGATGGGAAATCCGGATGTATTGAATAAAATATTTTTTGTGCTTTTGAATTTATTTAGTATCACATTTCCCATCATCTTTATTTTCCATTACATACCACTTCATGTTCTTGGTGGTTTTATATATCATGCATAATATTTTAAATCATGGTTTTAATGGTATGTAATTAAAAACCTTTACAAGAGTTTATTTTTTCTCATATTAGTATTTTGATTCAAAGTTTCAAAATTACTGGTTTACTTCCATCTACAATATAAAAAAAAGTACTCTTATATACATGAATCCTATCACCAATATAGAATAAAATAATTTCTATAGAAATGTATTTTTTAATAATTGAGCCCAATCTTGTTAATAAATTTCTTCATGGCATAAAAAATTCATAGATCTTAGTTTTAGGAAACATTTCATGTAACAATTCTAATATCACAGATATTTCTTTATTTTTAATTACATGTAGACAATTCATATGGTAAAACTTCATTAGAATAAAAAAATTTTAATACTTGATTCATCCTCAAAAAATGTCTTGATTTATATCTTTAACTAAATCATGAAACACATTTCCCTTCACAATAATGTTTTCTCTTGCATTAGTCTCCGTAATATCAGGAAGAGGATTCACTTATATATTATAATCACGATTCGGTTGTCTTAAGGTTCCAAAAACATCAATAATAAAGTTATTATTTACATGATCCTTGACTAGTTGTATTTATATGTTTTGATGTCAATGACATTTCCCTATAATTCCAAAATCATCATTTATGAGGTTCTGAATTTTATTCTCCACTATTGAGGATGTAGCATACTCATTCTGTTGATTGATATAAATGATAAAACTTTTTGTGGAATAAGATTCTCCATGTAAAATCGAACACAAATATTTCGTTGGTAATCACTTCAATATGAATTGTTCATAAACTTCATGACTCTTCAACCATATTTTGAATTTACATTTCATACATAGAAATTTTATTCTCCCATCAGCAGATCGATTGAAAATTGTAAAATTTAAAACTTCTCCAAACACTTAGAACACTGATGTGTGTTCCTAGGTAATGTGATCCAAATCTTATACCTATGTCACTAACTACATACAATTTCTGAATCAAAATGAAGTTAAATAATATTGTAGGACTAAAATAAAGAAACTAACTTCTTAAATTCATAAACCAAAACTACAGTATAAAATGAAAATAAAATATGACAATAAATGCCAAAGTCTATAAGAGATCAGCTAACTCACACTAAGTTAAATATAAAAACCAATCAAGAAGGATAGATTCCGTATAGATAACATGAAAATAATAAAGGTTACAACAACTCATAATACATTTAAAATCATGGTACAACACAGTCATAGTGCAAGTCTCATTTGGGATCAATTAATTCATTAGACTGTGAAACATATTTTCCATAATACTTTTTAGGAGTTAAAATAAGAAATTTAAGGGAATATATTATCTCATTAATCCATTTATGTGTGTCACTAATTATATGAATAGGCATTTATTTACCCTAATAGGGTCATAGTTACTCCCTAGAATGATATTTCATTATTTTTGGCTAAGCATTGGGGACACATGAATGTTTTCACCAATAGTTTACATGCATTGGAAGGTTAAATATATTATAGTTGATATCAAAATAAATAGGTGTAAAACTATACTGAGTTAACAATTCAAGATTAGTCAATTATTCATAAACCACTTAAACCAAAATTTGTCCAATATAGCTAAGTTATAATTTGGCCCAACTATGGAAGAAGATTTAATGTTTTTCACTAACATGAAGCATGTATAATAAGGTCAAAGAGAATATATACTATATAAACATCAATTAATTCAAAACAAGTATTATTTAAATATTTAATATTATTCAATTATCAATAAACCACTTAAACCAAGATTTAAATTCCAACGTTTCCAATTCATAATTAAACCCATGTATTATAGAAATTTTTATCTTTTTAGATAATTAATAATTTTCCATTATTTGGGGGAATATATTTAATAGAATAGCTTTTTAAAAACTAACCATGGAATTCACAAAAAAATTACTTCATATTTTATGAAATATAACCACATTTAATGTATTCTATTAATGAAAACCATGTAACAAAAATCCAAGGAAGTTCTACGGATTTCCATGTATGTCGTAACCACCTAAATGTTGGTTATCCTCAAAATTCCTTCTCATAGGAACCCCTCAAAACATATCTATAACCACCCATATTCAATTACAGATACAAAAAAATAACCATATAGAAAACAAAAATAAAACCTAGCCAAAACATAGGTAGAAGACCCCCCCCCCCCAAAAAAAATTATTCTAGTGATCAGTTGACAGAAATTACCAAAAAAACAGACCTAAGAAGCCCTAAATTGAATACCAAAATGAAGAGAACCATATTATAGCCACCAAATAAAGGAATTCAGGTAGAATAGTGATAAAAACTATACATCCTTCACTTAGGTCTCTCTAACACAAATAAGAATGTTCCCAAGAATTTCATGTAGGAATAATATTGACCAAGAAAAATATAAGTACATGGATTCTATATTTGGAGTTCTATAATAAATAATAATAAAATTAGGTATATATCTTTGAAATGGATTATACCTTCCACCTATAAAAGGATACCACATCATTAAGAATCTCTCTCACTGCTAGGATGGTCTCACATTTATGGAGATCTCAAACATTGATGTAAAAGCCACACCTCACTAGAGGTCTCACACATCATCATTAACGGGATACGACTTCAAGGGTGGGGTAGGAAATAGGAAGGAGGATCTCGATATTATAGTGTGTTCTTTTGGTTTATTAAAAAAATTATGGAGGTTTGAAAATTTTACACTAAAACCCACATTTGACCATAATATTTTCTTATTGTGTGGTTGGAAGCATCCATATATTTTTGGGATGAGTTATATTATTTAAGGGTAACCTGGGAGAGATGGTACATCCTTGGTTAGTGAATTTCTTCATATATGGATGGAATGGGAAGATTCATTGTGTTGAGAAAGGTCTAACATGAACAAAAGGCATGTTTAGATGATTAATCTAGTGATCAATCCTAGATTTGATGAAATCAAAATGTTGATGGTGCATGATTAATAGGTTTGATACGTGAGTAATAGGATACAACTCGATGTGTCATGATTCAAGTGGTTTGGAATGGTGATACTGGGGCATACACCAACTTGGTATAACTTGTTGGAAGTAAGAGATGATGAGAACCATTGTGAGAGGTTAAAATAGAGATTCCAAGGACCATGAGAGTGGTATTTTTCTTTATCAACAAGGTAGGTTAATTGGTTAACATAAGATTATCCTAATGAAGGTATTCTTGGTGTTTGGGACTATATTTTTGGGCTTGGATAGCATGTGATACATATTTATTGGTTGATTTTTAGTGATCTCCAAGATAAGAAGACTGATTTGGGTATGTTAAGTGACTCATAAGCTTAGGTTGTGGTGATGGATGAAAATTCTAGATGGTTTCATTCGATTCCCTCCTAGTGTGCGGATAGACCGTTTTAGGATACACATATATGATCATTATATACTAGTTGGGGTTAGGATATTAATAAGTTCTAGTTTTTTATGTTGTGGTCTAAGACTCTTTAGTTTTCCCTAAATGTGTGAAGTGAGGTCATTGGTTTCTGATGGGATCAGTGGAAGATCTGCTATGCAATGATGGTGGAAGGGTATGAGACACATTATTTGGGAAATAAGAGGAAGAAGTTTTATACCCTTGAGGTTGGGATTTATGTTGGACAAATGTATGTTGGTCAAAGTAAGAATTAATCTTGTGTAGGACTATTTGTTGATTATCATGTGGAGTGGATGCATCAGGGTATTACTAATTCATGATACAAGGTATATGTAAGAAATGATGAACTAACCATGGGGCCATGCAGGATGGGTGATATAGAGATGGTCAACATATATGAATTATGTGTTGTGAACTTATGTTAAATGTGAGAAAAACTGTGATGATCATTTGATCAAGTGAAACACTGAGGGGTTGAGTGACTCATTGTGATTCCTATAGAATCAAGAGAGTGTCTGAGTTATGGAAATATGATCTCCGACATGAATTTGAGTTTCTATAGGGCCTAGGTAGATCCCATGCCAGGATAGAATGTGTGGGTTGTGTGATGGGGAGAAAGGTTATGGACATTGATTTATATTCATCAGGACTAGGTGTGTGATGGTAGTTTTTTTATAGAATTAGAAATAAGTAGTGAGGGGAACCGTAGTATAAGTATATTCTAGAGCGGGGCTCAAGATGAGGACTTATTTAAGTAAAACTAGTGGGGGTCAATAATGTTAGTGTTTTAGTTATGGTGGGTATTGGGTAAGATCATGCTTGTGGGTGACTAAATATGAAATCCTATGGTGGGGAGAACATCATAGACTATTTTAACATGCAGTTCTCATTTTGAGTAGTTTTTAGTAAACATCATAAGTGACATGTTGATGAATCCCACTAGAGGTGGTTATGGTTTTTAATGATTCTTGGGTATATGAAATCAATATAGGTGAATAAAGTGAAAGGTACTAGAGTATGGGTGTTAGCGGATGAAAATTGGGTGGAGTTAATACAATCAATATTTAACAGCTTCTAGATATAGGATAATGACCAGGTGGTATAATTGGGATTGAATATCAGGATGTAGGATGGTAGTGTCACTAGGTCTATGGGACATTTCTTCTTAGAGAAAACAGGTTGAACTAAATAATGAGACAAGGCCTTGTATTTTAACTAGTCTTTGGAGTGAGGTTGTGGGTCCTGATGAGAATTTTTGGGTAAGAAATGGAATGGTATAGACCAGTTGAATCAACCAATAGGGTGTGAAGTTTGAAAAGTTTGAAATTTGTGAATATCAATAGAATTGGGGCATAATGGTGGAATTTTTCTATATAATTGGTGGCATGGAAAAATATCCTTAGGCTATGAATAATTTCATCTGACCCAAAGGGACTTATGTAATACCTTCGTTACCTTCCTAACACAACACTAACTATTACCCATTGAGATCTCTTATCAGAAAAATGTGTGAGGTTCTTATCATATAGGGTCCCAAAAATAAAGGTGTACTTTATTAACATTTGTAGAAACATATAGTATTTTTTAAGCATCAATTTTCCTGGGGTGTTATAATTGGCATCGCGATACATGGGCCAGTTAGATTTTCAGCAGTAGAGTTGGTTTGTGTGTAGCATTTTCATGACCATAACCAATGGGACATGTATATTTTGGTTCATTCATTGAGTCTTAGTGATCATAATGTTTTAAAAAAGACGGATATGGAGACATAGGTGGGCATTATAAATGGTTCTTCATAAGTGGGTGTGTATGAGCACAACATATCATCACTAGATAAATGGGTATTCTGAGCATCCTATTATGATTATCGAGGACATTATGAGAGAGTGTGTTTTGTATTTTTGTGGTTCTTCATAGAACCACATGGATTTCGTATAGTGCACCAAAAATAATACTTATCAGGAATCTATACAGAATAAATCTTATGAGGTTTTATACGGTATTTCATATTGTTCACCACTTTGTTGGTTGGAGGCTGGTGAGTCAGAAATGATCTAGATGAGTCTCATGTAGGATACTATATAGAAAATTTGATTTATCTTAAAGTTTATGGAGACCAACCATGGTATGAAGAGATTAAATTTGGATTGATGATGTCATCCTCTTTTGTTTGGGGAGTGGGGATGGATTTTCTTATGAGTTCTGTTGGGGTTGGGAGACTATCATGTTCAAAGGCAGGTAAATCGGGTTCCCAGATATGTGGGTTCATGTGACATTGTGAAGAGGATCGGTACAGTAGCATTTGGGTTAGATAATACTCAATGTTTAAATGTCATGTAATATGTTTTCATTTGTCACAATAGAGTACATACTACCCTGATATGTCTCACATTATTGACATGGAAGATATAGACCTTATACCCAACACGTCCTTTGAGGAGTTCCCAATTTACATAGTTGATCAGAGTGAGAAATCCATCAATGGAAATAAAATTCCTCTAGTGTGTGTTCAGTGGTAGAATGGATGCATTCAAGAGGGTAAATGGAAGCAGGAGTTGGATATATGGGATAAGTGGTCATATTTTATTTCTAATGAGGCTTGATGATGTTGGGACTTCAACTCTTGGATGAACTACTATATATTGGGGAGGTTGTAAAATCCCAACCCATCTAGAGGTGAATTTCTTTTTTTTACTATAGTATCATTTAATTTCAAGTTTATATTGTCTTGAATATGTATATGGGGGGTTTGGCAATCTCTTGGAGAGGATTGAGTGTCATGGGAATAGGAATATGAAAATCTAGTGTCAGAGCCTAAGGGGCATGGTTAGTGAATTATTATTGTTAACCATGCACCCAAAACATGTGAGTAAAATGACCCATACCATAGTTTAACAATCCAATCAGAAACCTAGTGAAAATCATGAAAAACCTATAGAAAACCGAAAAGTTATTTCGCATAGTGGGTGCACGGTTTGCATAACCATAGAAAATAACTATGTGAGGTAAAAAAAATTGGGTAGTGGGATCAACACAGTTGGTGTACAGTTTGGTCAACTATGTGGAAAAACCATGATACCTCTTCAAAAGTGTAAAATTATCACATTTCACATAGCAAATTAAATACATAAACCACTTCTTTTTCACCCATTTTCATACAGCATCTCCTCTCACAGATGAACCCGTCTTCCCTCTTTCTTCTTGAAAAATATCAGTCGAACCTCCTAGGAATCAAGTGTCAATTATTATGTTGGAGAGTTATAGGTAGATTATTGGATAAAAGTTTTTTCATACAATTAAATGGATTTTATTTTTTGTTTTTTTTAATATACACTGGTTTGATCAAGAAGTTTTCTAGCTATGTGATCTTATGGTGTAGGTGGATTCAACGTTGAAGGTGGAATAATTTTCTAGTGTTTTGAAAATTTTTAGAGCTCAAAATATGAAGGAAGGTTAAAGCTTCAGGAAATATGGATTTCTAATAACAACTCACTAAAATATGGAAAAATAATGGATATTCACAAAGTTTGGAGTTTTATGATGATAAGGAGCTTCGTAAAGGCATCTGGTGTGATGAAGATTTGAAGGTTTGTAAAATATGGGTTTCCAGGACTAAATCTAAAAAATATGGTAAAGGAAAGGGTTTTTTGAGGGGTGAAGTTTCAAATAGAGATGAATATTTACAATGGAATATGGTTTCATTAAGTTTTGAAGGTTCATGAGAGAGTTTTGGTGAGGAATGGATGAGGTTTGAGGGAAATGCGGTGATCTACATAACAAAGAGAAGCTTCGTGGATGGTAAAATTTCACAGTAGATTAATCAAAAAATGGTTGTTCGCGAACAAAGATGAATAGGTTTGAAAAATTTCCATGGGGAGCATGAAGGCTTCATGAAGGAGGCTTGTCTATAAATAGGTGACTGGCTATCATTTGAGACATGAAGAGAACTTAAAAAAGTAAATAATTGCTCTGATTTCATAATGGCCCTATGATAGGAGAATTATTTACAAATAACGAACTCCTTATGAGTAGAAGAATCGCAAAAATAATGGTTAAGAACTTATTGACACTAATTCATTTCATAAATGAGATTTTCATAAAGACTCAGAGTTTCGTGATAGGTTAGTTTTTCATAAAGGCTCTGAGCTTTAGGAAGGATATGAGTTCTATGAAGGTTGGTAGCTTCACAAAATAATGTGGGTTCTCAAAGGCTGAAACATATTTAAAAATGAAAGGGGGTTTCGCAAAGCCTAGGATCTTCACAAACAGTACTATTGATCATCTGATATTAGTGAATAGTTCTTTCATGTGATTCAACTCATGACAATGGTGCAAGTCGAGGCTCATTATAATCAAGGACAAAGACTTATATGAACAATCTATTAATGTGAACTTCATGTCGATAAATAGAGTAAGACATTACCCAGTGTAGTGAGAAAGGGGGAGTCGATTGAAGCGATCTGAGGGAGGAGGTGTGATATCCCTAAAATTCATGTAATGTAAGTGTTTCTAGAATAGAGTGACTATGTTCAAACAATTTTAATCCATAATGTATTGATAAGCATTATGGATTTAGGTACGACTCATGTACTATTGGAATATTCTCCTTGGACTATCCCTTAGTGATGAACTAATTAAAAATTTTGTGTTTTGTTTTTTTTCTATATCTATATATTTTATAATTGCATGATTCCATCAAACAGGTTTAACAGGTTCTTACCAATGTGGGGAAAATATTTTTCTCATTTAAAGTAAATCTTTACACCCTGATTCACCACTCCCCTCTCAAGGTGTTCTAGGGTCCTAAAAGTGGTATCATAGTGGATAGGATGTTATTATTAAATCTATCCTCTATTTTTATGGATAATTAAATGAATGTTAAAGGATTTAAAGTTTTTTTGGAAGTAAGATTCAAATTATAAAGAATAGAATGATATCTCATCTACGATCTCTTAGAATGGATGTTCTCTATGCCACAACATAAGGGATTTAGGTTAGCGATGTGACAGGTCTTTCTATGACTAAAATGGATATTAAAATTCTTGATATAGATTCCAAAGCTCAAAATTATCTTAATATGGCACTATCTGATCAAATTAATTTGAATGTGATGAGTTTCTCTATATCCAAGTACATTTGGGAGAAACTATAAAATATATAAAAAGGTAATAATAATGTGAAGGAGTCTAAACATCATGTTTTTCATAATCAGTTCAATGATATGAAAATCTATCCATATAAAAATACAGATAGTTTCTTTAATGAAATTACTAAAGTTTTTTGATCTATTTGAGGACATGGGGAAGAAATTAAGGATATTAAAATTGTGAAAGAAATCATGAGAAGGATTCCTCCTCTGTACAATCTAAAATTTTTATCTTTTGAGGAAATAGAAATGTCTAAGATTACTCTTGATGATCTGATAAGTAGTATGGTGGTCTGTGAAATAAGTTTCAAATCAGAAGATATAAAAATTTCAATTAATCAAGGAAATTTCATTTAAATCCCAAGAAAAAACATAACATTTCCAATTTTAGTGATGATTAAGATGATTTGGATGATGAAATTATCTCTCTATTTTCCAAAAACAAATAAATAGAGGAAAAAATAGATATAAAGGCAGGCTTCTTTTGGATTTTTTCAGTGTGGTAATGTAAGTCACATTGTTGATCGGTGCTCAAGGAAATTTGATGATGCATAATGTGAAGCAGAAGTCATGAAGATGTCTCAGAGGAGGTTCCCCAAAAATGGAGACTTCAAATCAAGAATGAAATTATAGAGGGTGATCTTTTTTAGCAAATAGTAACAAGATAATAATGACTTTTTGGTGGATGATGAACCAGAGTTTAAATATGATGTTGAATAATCCATGATGGATAGAGTTTAAAAGTTATAACCTTTTAAAGATAAAGATAATCAGTTGAATCATGTTATAGATATCAGGGTGTAACTTGAGGGTACTCTTTATGAGCATGACATTCAATGAAATAAAAACAGAAATATGGGATATTTTTTGGAAGAGTCATCAGAGTATGTGGATCAGCTTGAAGAAGAAATTGACAACATTAAAGGAGAGGTAGAAAAATATTTGAAAACTCTAGAAATCTCATAAGTTGGTATAGATTTAGACTAATGATTGAATAATAAGGCAGAAATGAACTCGCATCAAGACTGGAGTAAAAGGATAATATATTTGATGACCTGGAATAATAATTTGTTTATTTTAGGAGTAAACTTGAAACTGAATCCAAATCAATGGAATTAAAGAAGAAATTATAGTTCCGAAGGTTTTTAGATGAAAAACATATAGAAAGAGTAAAACATGGTCCAATGGAGTTGTTAAAACATTTAATGATAAAATATATACATTTATGAGAAATGGTGTAATTGGATATGATACAAAAATTTTAAAGGCTGGAAAAAAGATGAGCCAAAGAAAAGGGAAACAAAAAATTTGTACATACCAGAAAGGTTCCTGACATCCTAACTGAAATAGCTCTGAACAAAATAGATATGAGATCTAAAAGTAACCCTCAATTATCCATAGAGTATCACCATCAAATAACTATTCAAATGAAGGGGACATGTGGAGAAATGTAAATGAGAAGATATTTCCTCTAATGAAATGTCAATTTTTGGTTCTTTCGGTCATACCATGTCTTATTGTGAAGAGGAAAGGATATATCTAGATAGGGAAGCACCTTTCAGTCAAAAAAACAGAATAAGACCATATCCATTATCATATATAGTAAATAATTTCAATGGATATTATTTTAACTATTCTAAATTTGTCCATAAAGTTATTCATTGAAGGAAGATGAAAAGTGTGAATAATAACTACAAAATTCAAATACAAGTTAATAACATTAAACCAAGTATAATTAAACATGAAAATGGGTATTCTCCTCTGGAAGAGGATTGTGAGTATGATTCAACCTTTCATGTTAAAAAAATATTGGATATTCCATATTTTCTACTCAATCTAGTATCACATAGAAGGAAAAGAAAATGATTGAGAATACCAACCTAGCATAAATTTCACTCAAAGCTTTAAAGAATAGTAGCACCTAGATTCTTGACAGTGGATGATCATCCCACATTATAAGAAATGATGATTTTTTGAAAAACAATTATGAAAAGGTTTTGTATAAAAATGATATTCAGAAATGGTGTTTCTTTAAATATCAAATTTATTAGAAATATAGAATTAGAAATAATGAGCTAATAAGGAAATAAGTTCTCTATATGGACGACTTGCATAAAAATATTCTGAGTGTGAGAAAGCTCAGTGAATGAAGACTGGTAGTGAAATTTAATCATAAGGGGTGCACCATCAAATAAAAGGAAAGTAATTCATTAACGAAAGGCTGCATGTTAAATGGTAATTTATACCCGGTCGAAATTAAAGAAATCAAATATTTATTAACAATTGAAGAGGAAAACAACTTGTGGCACAAAAGTTTGGGTTACATTAATCAACAGATCATTGATAACATAGCCAAGTTAAAGGCTATATTCAAAATTCCCAATATGATGGGTGGTCAAGAAAAGACATGTAATGATTGAATGCAAGGAAACATGGTTCGGAATACTTATTGGTCATGGAACAAAATGTTATTAAATATTCTTGATCTCATTCACACATATGTGTGTGGCCTAATAAATGTGTTTGGAATATGTGGAGAGAGGTAATATATTTTATTATGATTATAGTATAATGTAATATGTGATGTTTATGTACCACAAATGGAAAGAGCTTGACTACATGAAGAGATATATTTGAAGAGTAGAGAATGAAACTGGCTGAACAATCAAGATTTTAAGATTGGACAATGCAATAAAGTACACATCCATTGAATTTGAAAATTACATATAAAACATGGGATCAGGAATGAAGTTTATTTAGTGAAAATACCTCAACCAAATTCAGTCATTGAACATTGAAATATATAGGTGAATAATGTGTCTAGAACTATGATGTTTGATAGTTTTATTTCTCATAATTACTGGAAAGAGGCTCTTTATGTGTTAGTGTACACTCAAAATTGAATAGGGATATTTATAGGAGAGGATATGAAACCATATGATATATTTTATTAATGTAATCCCTCACTAGAGTATTTTCATGTTTTCAGAGAAAAATTTATCATCGATAACAAAGAAGGATATCAAGGAAAGAATAGTGATGTTGTAGATGAGGGAATGTTCATTGTATATTCCATAAGGATTAAATCCTATAAATGTTACAATAATAATATTAGAATGATTTTGGAGATAAATAATGTAAAGATCACTAGTAATAAAACCATTAATAACTCTAGGAACTCATATGGTGATATGATTTAAGATGAACAAGGTAGTGGAAAAGGGATAAATTAAAATACAGAAATTATGGAAGACTTTCCCTACATTCAGGGATCTAAAAATGATACTGATTTAGAAGTAGAATCAGAAGAGGAAACAATTTTTGAAGAAACTCTACTATATACTCATAGGAGAAATATAAGAACAGAAGTTGATCAATCTAACATCATTATGGATTGGACCGCACCTACATAGATAAGGAGAATGAGGAATGAAACTAATTTTCCCTCCTATACATTGTGGGACCAACCTCGTTTGAAGAAGCAGTAAAAGATGAATCATGGGTTAAGTCCATGAATGAAGAACTATATCAGATTGAAAAATAATAATATTTTGGATCTTATTAATATACCAAAAAATCACAATGTGATTGGAACAAACAAGATTTTTACAAATAAATTTGATGAGCATGGAAATATGATCAGAAACAGAGCCCACTTGTTGTGTAAAGGCTATATGCATATTGAAGACATTGATTTTGAAGAAAAAGTCTCTCCAGTAGCTCAATTAGAGTGGATTAGGCTCCTCATAGCCTTGGAAATTCAAATAAGTTACAAATTGTATCATATGGATTTCAAAATAGATTTCTTAAATGGTGTTCTTAAATAAGAAGTTTACATTGAACAACCATTGGGATTCTTGATTGGTAATGATAAAAGAAATATTTTTAGATTAAAGAAGACCCATTATGGTCTAAATCAGGAACCATGAGTATGGTATTCTAGACACTATGCTTATTTAAATAAGCTATAACCTAAAATAGGTGGTTTTTACCATAATATATATGTGATGATTTCACATAGAGATCAATTTAGTATGCTTGTTTATGTGGATTGTATAAGATTTTGTGGCGGAAAACATGGCTCAGTGGAAGAGTTTACTAATCATATGGAATAAAAATTTTAAATATCCTTTATTAGTGAACTCATTTACTTTTTAGTGAAGTTGGTGATCCAAATAAAGAATAAACGTTCATTTATTAGGTGAAGTATTCAAGAGAGATTCTAATAAAATTCAATATTCCTGACTCCAAACAAATGTTGACTTTGATTTCAGTTTGGAAAAAGCATAGAAAGAACAAGGATGGGAAATATATGGATATTACCTTATACAATAGGATCATTGTAATCTTATTATATTTGATTTTAAAAGATCCAAATATCATCTTTGCAACATGTTTAGAAACATTCTTCCAAAGTAATCCAAAGGAAGGGTATTGTGGAGTCATTAAAAGAATCATGAGATATATTCATGGTAATATAAATTTTTAATTATACGTTATAGAGGAAATGGATAAAAAATTATTGGCATTTTTATGATGAATGGGATAGAGATGTGACAGATCAAATTTCCACAAGTGGGGGTGTATTCTTCATAGGAAAAAATGTGTTGGTTAGTTTAGAATGAAACAAGAAAGAATGTCTCTTATCTGGATCCAGTAGAGTATATATCTATAAAGTATTATTGTACTCAGTTGTTGTGGATTAAGAAATAACTTACAGATATTTGTGATAAGGGTAAATAATTGATGGTGATACACTGTGACAACAAGAACGTGATCGATCTTATAAAAAATTCAATTCAACAATGTTGTACTAAACATATTAAGATAATATATCACTTCATCAAAGAAAAAGTTGAACAAGGTGTGATTAAAATGGATCATTTTGGAACTAATGATCATGTGTATGACATCAAAACTAAGCCTTTAGTAGCACCAATGTTTGATCAATAACGGTTGAACCTCAGTTTTCAGCCACCTCCCATTACATTAAGATGATATTTTTCCCCCTCTCCTAATTTTTGTCAACTATTTTAATATTTTTATGAATGTGGTGAATGTTTTACTGGAAGATACAATTCAAGGGTATTTTGGTTGCTAAAGGGGACAATACATTTTATTTTGGTTTATTATCAAAGGGGAAGAATAGAGAAATTCAAAAATATAGATTCAATGTAATAGAGGCTTGCATGGAATGTGTTCTCTCAAGAAATGGAATTATCATTTTCTAGTCTTGTTTTCTATAATGATATTTTCTCATGTATACTTAGAGTGATGGATGAGTTATTTCACATCTATCAATGTTTATTAGCATGGTACTTTATTGAATTTATCTAAATATTTCCAACAAACCTAAAGGAGGAGATTATTGGAACCATGGTTTTTCATAGCTAGAAACATAATGTATTTTATATTTTTTGTTAATCCACACTAGGTTGATCTGAGAGTTATCAAGATAAGAGATATTATAGTGCATGTGGATTCAGTGATGAAGGTAACATCATTTTTCAATGTTTTCCAAATTTTTAGAGCTCAAAATCTGAAGGAAGGGTCATGCTTCATGAAACATGTATTTTCAATACTAAATATTTAAAATACGGAAAATGTATAGAGTATACTAAATCTTAGATTTTAAAAAAGTTATTGAGCTTCAAAAAGGAATCTAGTGTCATGAAGATTTAAAGTTTCAAAAAATATGGATTTCCATGACTGACTCGTCCAAATATGGTTAAAGAATGGATTTTGCGAAGGCTAAAGTTTCAGAAATATATAGGTATTTGAAAATGAATCCAGTTTTGTAAAGGTTTTAAGGCTCATGAAATATTTTTCATGAATAATGGATGAGTCGTGATGGGAATAAGGTTTGATACAAAATTATGTGAAGCTTTGAGAATGGTAAAATTTCATTGTAGCTTCGCAAAGAAAATGAGCTTTGTGAACACGGATAAATAGCTTCATGAATATAGATAAAGACCTTCGTAAAAAGTACATGGTGAGCATGAAATCATCATGGAAGAGGCTTGTCAGTAAATAGGTTGCCTCCAATAATTTAAGACAAGGAGAGAATTTTAAAAGTATGTGAATAACCTTGATATTTTTAAGGTCCTATGAGAAAAAAATATCTATGAACCAAGAACACTTTATGAGAAGAAGTTTTATAAAAACAATGGTTAATAACTAATTGACACTAAAGAATTTTAGAAAAGGAAGTTTCTCAAAGACCTAGAGTTTCATGATAGGTTTGAGTTCTATTAATTTTGTGCCCTTCGTGAAGGTTGTGGGCTTCATGAAGTTTATGATCTTCATAAAAGTATGTGGGTTCACAATGACTAAAATAACATTGAAATAGAAATGGGGTTTTGTGAAGGCTAGGATCTTCATGAATAGTAGTGTTGATCATCTGGTTTTATTGAATTGTGATTTTAAGTGCCTCAAATCATGAACATGGTGCAAGCAGAGACTCATGCTATTCAGGGAAAAAGACTTATATTCACAATCTATTGATGAAACCTTTAATTAGATAAACTAAGTAAGACTCCACCCATGGTAGTGAGCAAGGGGGAGTCAGTGGAAATGATTTTTAGGAAGTAGTGTGTTACCTATGAAATTATTTTAAAGAAAGTGTGTCTAGAAAAGAGTGACATTTTATAGAAAAATTTAATACAAAATCCTATATGAATATTACTGGATTCAATTATTACCAATGCACTATCAATGTATGATACTTAGACTAGCCCTTAGTGGTGAATCAAGTAAAACTATTATGTTTTGTTTCTTTTTTTGGATCTGGGTGTCTGATAATTTCATGATTCCATCAGAAATGTTTAATAAGTTCCTACCAACATGGGGATAAGATTTTTCTTATTTAAATAAGAAAATTACACCCTCATTCACCCCTCCCCTCTCAGGGTGTTCTAGAGTTCTACAACTGGTATCATAGAGAACAAGTTATTAGTGTTAAATATGTCCTCTATTATTACGGATAATTCATTAAATGTTTGGGGAGTTATATTTTTTGATGGAAGAAACTTTCATATTTGGAAAAAAAGAATGAGATATCATCTGTTATCTCCTTTAATGTAAGTTCTCTATGCTACAACTCAAGGGATCCAAGTTAGTGATACAACGAGTCTTTCTTTGACTGAAACAAACAGAAAAATGCATGATAGAGATTTCAAAGATCAAAATGATCTTACTACAGCACTATCTAATCAAATTTATTTAACGGTGATGAGTTTCACTACATATAAGTCCATGTGCCAGAAACGAGAAAATATATATGAAGGAAATAATAAAGTGGAGGAGGCCAAAATTCAATTTTTTCACAATCAGTTTAATGATCTAAAAAATCATCTAGATAAAAATGTAGATAGTTTCTTTAATCAAGTTATTGAAGTTATTAGAGATATTCAAGTACGTGGGGAAGAAATTAAGGATACTAACATTGTGAATAAAATCCTTAAAAGGCTCCCACCTCTATATAATCCAAATGTTTCTACCCTTGAGGAAAGATATTTTTCTATGATTTCACTTGATGGTCTACTAAATAGTGTGGTGGCCTATGAAATGAGAGTCAAATGAGAAGATATAAAAATTTGATTAATCAAGGAAATGGAATTCAAATACATGTAAAAACATGACATTTCCAAAGTTAGTGATGATAGAGATGATGTGGATGACGAACTTCTCTCTCTTTTTTCCAAAAAAAAATCAAGAGAGGAAAAAGGATATTTGAACGCAATCTTCCTTTGGCTTATTTTAGGTGTGGTAAAGTAAGGAACATTTCCAATCAATGCTAAAAATATTTGATAATATAGAAAGTGAATAATAAGTCATACAGAGGTCTCAGAGGAGGTTCCCACAAAAGGGAGACTTAAAATTAGGAATTAAATTATAGAGAAAGAGCTTTATCATCAAAGAGGAACAAGATAATAATGAATTTTTGGTGGATTATGAACCAAAGATTAAATCTGATGTTGAAGAATCCATGATTTCTATAGTTGAAAATATAGAACCTATGAAATTAAAGATAATCAGTTGAATGGTGTTGTGGATCTCAAGATTAAACTTGATGGTTCTATTTATTAGATTTAAATTCAATGAATGTAAAATAGAAATATTGGATTTTTGTTAAAAGAGTCATAAGAGTATGTGGATATTCTTGAAGTATATATTGATTTACTATAAGGAGATGCATAAGAACATTTGACAACTCTTGAAATCCTAGAAGATATTGTGGAGTTTAAACTTTGGATTAAAGAGAGAGAAGAATTCAGTAATGAACATACATCAAGACTGGTGGAAAAATAAAATATATTTGAGGACCTTAAAGAAGAAGTTGGTTCATTATAGAGTAAACTTGAAACTGAATCAAAATCAATGGAATGGACGTAGAAATTTTAGTTTAGAAGGTTTTTTGATGCAGAAATTCTGAAATAGTAAAACATGGTTTTGAAGGCGTAGATAAATAGTTGAATGATTAATGATATATGTTCAAGGGAAAAATTTTAATTGTCTATGATACAGACACATAAATGGATGTAAATAGGATGATCCAAAGCAAAGGGAAGGAAAAAGTTAGACATACCACAAAGTTACTTGATGTCCTAATAGAAACAAATTCAAACTAAACAATGAAGAGATCTAAAAATAATACTCAATTATCCATAGAGGACCTACAGCCAAATTCCAATTCAAAATAAGGGTACATGTGGAGGAAAGGAAATGAGAAGATATTTCCTCTTATGAAATTTCAATTTTGCCTATTTTTTGTCCATATAATTTATTACTATGATGTGTAAAGGATCTATCTGAATGAGGAAGCACTTAGACATCAAAAAAGGGGAATAAGACCATATCCTTCATCCTATAGAAGAAGTAATTTCTATGGATATTATTTTCAATGTTCTAACATTGGCTACAAAGATATTCATTATAGGTTGTTGAAAGGTGGGAACAATAACTAAAAAACTCTATGGTAAGTCAATACTAGTCAACAAACTATAATTACCCTTGAAAATATGTATTCTCCTCTAAAATAAGAGTATGATTATAATTCAACCATGAATGTTGAAAATAGATTGGAGAGGTCATCTTTTTCCTCTACTCAATCAGGTATCATGGTGATGGAAAAGAAGAATATTGAGAAATAAAACCTAGTATAAATCTCTCTAAAATCTTTAATGAATAGGATCATCAAGATTCTTGATAGTAGATGCTCGTCCCACATGATAAGAAATGAAAATTTGTTGAAAAATTTTAAGAAAATTGTTGATGGAACAATGATATTTGGAAATGATGGTTACATAAAGATAAAATGTAGTGGAAATATATAATTATCAAATAATGACATATTGAATATATAAATTCTCTACGTGGAAAACTTTCATCATAATTTTCTGAGTGTGAGTCAACTCTATGACTCGGGACTAGTAGTGACATTTAATTAGAAGGGGTTCGCCATCAAAGGGAAGGTGTGTAATTCCCTCATGAAATTGTATAAGAAAAATTGTAATTTTTACCATGTTGATACTAAATAATACACTTGTTTCGTAAAAATTGAAGAGGAAAACAACTTGTGGTGTAGGTGGTTGAATCACATTAATCAACAGTGCATAGAGAACACATCCAGCCTAAAGGCTATTATCAACATTCCCAATATTAAGCAAGATTAAGAAAATGCATATGATTCTTTCTTGCAAGGAAATATGGTCTAGAATACTTATCGTTCATAGAACAAAAGGGAATCAAACCTACTTGATCTCATTCACACAGATGTGTGTGGTAAAATAAATGTGGATGGAACATGTGAAGAGAGGTAGTATATTATTTTTTTATGATTATATTAGAATGAAATGTGTGATGTTTATTAAGCAAAAACGATAAATGCATGACTGTATAAAGAGGTATCTCCAAAGAGTTGAGAATTAAACTATCTGCATAATCAATATTTTACGATCTGATAATTGAATAGAGTATACATCCATTGAATTTTAAAATTACCAAAAAACATGTGATCAATAATGAAGTGTATTTTTTTAGAAAACCTCAATAAAATGGGCTCATTGAATATTGAAATAAAATGGTTGATAATATGTTTTGAACTATGATGTTTGGTAGTTGTGGTTCTCATCATTACTAGAAAGAGGATGTTCAAGTTGTGGTGTACACTCAAAATCGAATAGGGATATTTGTAGGAGAGGATATAATACCATATTAAATATGGAAATGATGGAATCACACACTAAATTATATTCATATTTTTTTATGTTAAAATTTATTTTGAAGCAAATAGGAAATCAAGGAAAGTATGGTGATGGTGCAGACGAGGGAATTTTCCATGGATATTCAATGAAGTTTAAATCCTATAAATGCTACAATAATAATCTTAGAAATATTATGGAGATAAATTATTTTAAGATAAATGAGGTTAAAACCATGAATAACTCAAGGAGATCATATGGTGATATGATTGAAGATGAAGAAGGAAGTTGAAAAGGGATAGATTCAAATACACAAATTCTGGAAGGCTTTCCCAACATTCTGGGATCCCAAAATGATGATGATTCATATGTATAATCATAAAAGGAAACCATTAATGAATAAAATCTTCTATAACCACATAGAAGAAATATAAGAGAGGGATTTTATCAATCTAATGTCATTGGGGATTGGATCCTGCCTACACAGATGAGGAGAATGAAGAATGAAGAACATTTTTCCCTCCTATCAATTGTGGAACCAACCTCTTTTGAAGAATCAGTGAAGGATGAATCATGGCTTAAGGCCCTAAATGAAGAACTGGACCAGATTGAGCAAAACCAAATTTGGGATCCTTTTAAGAGACCAGAAAATCACAATGTGATAGGAACAAAGTGGTTTTTCATAAAAAAAATTTGATGATTGTGGAAGTTTTATCATAATCAAGGCATTCTTGGTGTGTAATGGATATACATAGATTAAAGTAATTGATGTTGAAGAAACATTTTCTTCAGTAGCTTGATTGGAGTTGATTAGGATCTTCGTAGACATGAAAATTCAAAGAGGGTACAAAGTGTATCAGATGGATGTCAAAACAGAATTATTAAATGTTGTTTTTCAATAAGAAGTCTACATTGAACAACCTATTGAATTTTTAATTGGTAATGATGAAACAAATGTTTATTGATTAAAGAAGGCCCTTTATGGTCTAAAGTAGGCACCACAGGCATTATATTCTTCACTGGAGGATTTTCTAAAGAAGATACAATTTAAAAGAGGAGTAATTTACCATAATATCTTTTTGAAGAATTCAAAGGGAGGTCATTTTATGGTGCTTCTGTATCTAGATTATATTATTTTTTGCGGAAACATACATGGGTCAATAGAATAATTTTCTAATCACAATAAATTGGAATTTAAAATTTCCATGATCGGTGAACTCGTGTAATTTTTGGGGTTATAGTTTATTCAAAATAAGGAATACACCTTGATTTCTCATGAAACGTATGCAAGAGATCTTCAGAAGAAATTCAAAATGCATGACTCCAAAACCAATTTACACTCCAATTTCGGTTATAAAAAAACATGGAAATCAAGAAGATGGAAAATATGTGTATCCCACCTTGTATTGGAGGATCATTATCATCATATTATACTTGACTTCAAGATGGCTAGATATCTTCTTTACAACATGTTTAGTGGCTCGCTTCCAAAGAAATTTTAAGTGAGAGAATTTTGAAGTCGTTAAATGAATCAGGAGTTATATTCAAGGCACTCTCAATTTTGTATTATATTTTTTTGTAGGAAAGGATAAAGAATTATTTTCATTTTATGATTCTGACAGGGATGAGGATGTGGTGGATCAAAATTCCACAAGTGGGGGTGCATTTTTTATAGGAAACAAATCTGTGGGATAGTTGAGTAGGAAAAAAGAAATCACATCTCTTAGTATGGCTGAAGAAGAGTGTATATATTTGAAAAATCCATTCACTCGAATATTCTTTATGAAGAAACAACTTACTAATATTGGTCATGAGGTGTAACAATGGATTTTGATAAAATGTGACAACAAGAGTGTGATTGATGATATGAGAAATTTGGTTCAACACTCTCATACCAAACATATTGAGATTGATATCACTTCATTAAAGAAAAAATTGAACATGTTTTGATTAAAATAGATCGTGTTGGAACTAATGATCAATTGTATGAAATCCTGACTAAGACTTTGGAATCAAAAATGTTCCAAAAACATTGGTTGAACCTTAGTGTTCAGTCACCTCCCATTACATGAGGAAGTTACATATTTTCCCCTCTCCCCATTTTTGTTAACTGTTTTAATATATTTATGAATGTTTTTCCGGTTTCATAGGGGATGAAATTCAGGGGGTTTTTGGTTTTTAAAGGTAAATGTATGGTTTCTTTTATTATTATTTCCAAATGGTGAGAATATATAAATTTAATGAATGATATTCAGTGTAATTGGGGTTTGAAGGAAATGGGGTCTCTCGAGGCATGAAAATCTCTTTTTCCACATTTTTTTCCCATACCAATATTTTATTATATAGATATAGAGTGATGGAAGATTTATTTCATATATATTAGGTTTTTTTCTAGACTATTACTTTATTTAATTTATTTGTAGATTGATAACAAACCCAACGGGGGAGATTGTTGGAACCAAGGATTTTCATAGCTGGAAATAGATTTTATTTGGTATTTGTTTTCAATCCACATTGGTTTGATTATGGATTTTTCAAGCCAAGTGATCTTACAGTGAAGGAGGCTTTAGTGTTGAAGGTTGTGTCATGTCCTAGTGTTTTCCAAATTTTCAGAGCTCAAAATCACGAGTAAGGTTCAAGATTTGATAAATATGGATTTCTAGGACTAAATCTTTAAAATATGGAAAAGACATATATTTTTTGCAAATTATGGAGTTACATGAAGATTTAGGGATCTACAAACCCATATGGTGTCATGAATATTTAAAGGTTTGTGAAATGTTGATTTATAGGACAAAATCTTCAAAATATGGTAAAGGAATTGATTTAGGGAAGGTTGAATTTTCTCAATGATGTGGAGAATCATGAAGGAATATGGTGTTATAAAATTTTGGAGGTTCATGAAATAAGTTTCAAAAATAATGGATGAGGTTTGATTGAAAGATTGTGTGTTCTTGAGATTACAAGAAGCTTCACAAAAAGGAAAATTTCACCGTAGCTTCGTGAAGAAAATGATTCTAGCGAACATGGATGAAGATGTTTCTGAACAGTCTATGGTGAGCTTGGAAGTGTCACAGATGAAGCTTAACTAGAAATAGGTGGTCTCCCATCATTTGAGACATAGATATAATTTGAAAATGATGTAAATCGATCTTATTTTATGAAGTTCAAATGAGAAGGGAATTCTTCAAGATCAGGAACACTTTGTAAGAAGAAGCATTGTGAAAAAAAATTATGAACTAATTGACACGAAGGAATTTTTGAGAAGCAGGTTTTGTGAATCCTGAGATTTTTGCGATAGGTTGGAGTTCTGTGAAGGCCGTGAGATTCACAAAGGCTAGGAGTTCTATGAAGGCTAGGAGCATCACAGAGGTTAGGAGTTTCGAAAAAGTATATGGTTTTATGATGGATAAAATATATTTTAAATAAAAATGGGGTTTCGTGAAGGCTATGAGCATTGCGAATAGTAGTATTGATCATTTGGTTTTAGTGAATAGTGCATTGAAGTGCATCAATTCAGGACTATGGTGTAGGTAGAGTCTAATGATAATCAAGGACAAAGACTTATATGCCTAATTTATTAATACAACCTTTAAGTAGATAAAAATAGTAATACATCACCAAATATAGTGAGTAAGGGGGAGTCGACGAAAGTGATCCAAGGGAGGTAGTTCTTTAACCACAAAATTCTTTTAAAGGTAGTGTTCTTGGCATGGATTGACCATGTTAAATAAATTTTAATCCACAATACCTAGTGTTATTAGAGAATTCGGGTATTACTAACACATTTTTGATGTATTCTCCTTGGACTAGTCCTTAGTGGTGAACCAGGTAAAACTATTGCGTTTCTTTTTCTCCATCTGAGTGTTTGATAATTACACGATTCAATCATAAATATTTAACATATTCCTACCAACATGGGGACAAGATCTATCTCATTTACGGATAAATTCAACACCCTGATTCACCTCTCCCATCCCAGGGTATTCTAGGGTCCTATATGTAAATATATTAGTTCATTCTCACTCGTTCATCATTTATTTAATTATCAAGAGATCTCATGTTTTTATTCCCTATTCCCATTGATTTTTATAATTTTATGATTCATGATGTTTGATCCCGAATCAATGGTCATTACTTAACCGGTGGACATCTACGAGCATAATGTGGGTGGTTTTTAAGGTATACCTTAAAATTATCATTGTTTTGTTTTGTGTGTAATGTGAAGTCACACTGACACACTATGATATTGAACCAAAAATGATAAATAAATGTCATGTGACTTATTTTCATGAAATTAAACCACTCAATGTGCCATGAATAGCCCGTTGCTGAGAAATTCAGAACCTAAGCCACCTAAGGGTGATCTTGGCTTGGGTAACTATTTGGGTGATGAAAGGGGTTACCCTAGAGGTGCTTCAGAATGAAAACTAAACCGTGAGTGAATGGTTTGGGATGTCGAGAGCACGCTCTAGGATATGGGGTGCATGTTGTTATGCGAGACTTGTTGAAAGTGAATATCAAATAATTGTTGTTTGATTTTCTATGTACATGATTTTTTGAAAAAAAAAATTGGAATGCCTTAAGGAAGTCCCACTTGGTTTAATGCTGATGACTGGGATGGAATTCCTTGGGGAAAACCACCTTTGGATTTGTGATGAAACTTTATTTAGAATTTCTTGGTGCAATCCCCATTATATTAGGAATGATGACTCTGGTTTAGAATTCCTTGGATAGATCCCCTTGTATTTGTGTTTAATATTGGTTTGTAATGTCATGGATGTGGTCAACATATTCATTTGGGCCAACTTGAGTTACTATGGACATAGACATTCTCCTAGGTCAAAGTAGGTATGGTCGATTTAGGGTGTTACCTTAGAACCCAAGAATCAACATGGTTTGTTTATTATTCATTAAATTGTTTATTAAGCACATCTGCATGCACTTATTAATCATACTACATTTTTTTATAGACACTGTTAGTAGTGTCTTACTAAGTCATACTCGCACCCTTCTTAGGCCTTTGTTTTTTACCTGAGCAAACTTCATGGTTGCGGGTCAGGATAAGGGAAGCCACCCTATAACTGAATCATTATTTGGTTCATTAGGATGGAACATGGGGAGTTGGGATCAAACTAAGGCTTGGGATTTTTTTGGAGGAGTTCCCAGTTGTGGCTTACATTGATTTGGATTTTTATATATATGAACTTATCTTATTGTATGGATTCTTAACATGTATGTTGTTAATTTTGATAAAACATGGGTGGGGATTTTTTATTGGCACTTTTCATGATGTTTATTTACTGATTTATATTGATGAATTTGATTTTAATTTTTTACATTGTTATTTCACTCTGATATGAGGTTATAGTCTCTCCACCATACACCCTTAGACTCTCGTTTCTAGTCAGTAGTCTCTAGTATACATTGAGGCTCACCAAAGTTCATGGGGCATCATCAACGGAGACACCACAGTGGTCTCTGATCGGCGTATGTTACACTATAATTTTCATATTGAAATTTGATTGATGAAAACACATCTTGTTTGAGGAGGAAATGCCATTATTTTTTCAAGATCATATTAAAAATAAAATAAATTGTATGAATCCTCTGTTATTGCTCATGTAGCTTCTCTATGACTTTGGGATAGAAAATGGAGGATTTTGAGATATTTTGGAGGAACTTATGCATCCATTGATGGATTTATTAATGAGTGATAAAAATGAAGCTTGGAACAATTGTAATTGAGTAATTTAACTATGAGGTTAATAGACATTCATTGAATTATCGAGCATTGACAAGTATGAGATTTTAACTTCTATTTTAAGAATATTTAATAAATTCACATCATTTTTTTAACATTAGTGGGTGAATGTCGTGGTTTATATGAAATCAATAAAGTATAACATAATCAGGGGGAAATGTGTTGGAAGTGGAAATTGAATCAATATGAAATAATAAACTAATCAGAAATATGGTAACTGTGGTAAATCATGGTAAAGGAAAATTGCATGGAATGATAATGTGATTAAGAAAACATAGATGTGTTTAGAATATCTTTATGAAATAAATATATATAATTCATTTATCACATTACCCAGAAACACAAATTATATACTTATAATATAATGAAAATTTGACAATTATATTCAAATGATTGTAATTTCTAAGAATCATAATTATTCACAATCATGTGAAAAAATAATAAATTATTTTATCATTGGCTCTAAAACTCTCTATACCATCCTCCTAAAACACTTCTCCTCAGTTACAATTCAAATTTACTCTTGATTTATAACTTCTAGTTTGAGGACATTTATAAGTCCCACAAGGTTGGTTCTGTATATAGGAAAACTCTAAATAAACAAAGAGTTCATATTTTTCTCCTTTTCTTTTCCAATTATAATTATTTTTTTATAATATATTTATTTTCCATTTCATATGTTATTATTCTTATATATACTTTTTATTATTAATTTTTTAATTTATTATCCCGGGGATATTTTCTTGTTCATTTCATTATATCATTTTCATATTAATGACTAAAGATTAAAAACAACTCCAAGTGTGGAAAACCCAAGACTGAACATTCACTCTTTCTGAGTCTTCAATAAAATTCGAAACATGATTCTTAGGAGAAATTAAACTCTAAAATATGACAATATTTGGAAAAAAATATCCCATAGTCCATGAAATTTTTCCTAGCCACAATTAATTAATTCTTGAGTTTCTCTAATAGAAAATTCATGTAGTGGAGAAACTCAAAAAAAATTCAGTAGATAGAAAAAGAAACTTTACCAATATTAAAAGAAACTCAAAATGAAACTACAAACATAAAAATTCAACATAAAATCCTACCACATATAGCATGCCATCAACTTCAGAAAAAATTACAACCAAACAAACATCCCAACAAAACTAGTAAGCCACCAAATTAACCCCCTCTGAGCACATTGAAAATGTAAATCTGGAAAACTAGAGGGCAAAACAACTATAAATACAAAAAGAACCAAATGGTAACACTAACAAGATAAATAGAAAATTGAAACAAAAAATTTGTTTCTAATTTTTGTTACAAAAACGTTTTGGAGAACCACTTCCATTTAGATATCCACTCTGCCTCCAAATATTTGGAAAGTTTCCAAGGATTCATTGTGTCATCATTGGAAGAAACCTTATCCATTTTCTTCAATTTATCCATCAAATTTTACAAGATTTCTTTCCTTTTCTGTGACTTTATTATCATAAACTCATAATGATTTAACCATTGTGAAAAAGATACATAAAACCTTCATTTTATACTCTTCCATCGTGGATTTCTCAATTGAAAGAATCTCAACCTTATCCAGAGTGTCTGGTTTAAGTTAACAATTCAAACTTTCTGCTTCTGGGGTCATCTCATAAACTACATCAGAGACTATAAGAGGGGTAGATTGATCCAAAACTTTTCAGGGAAACAGGATGTGTCTTACAGTATTAGCTCGATTAGTTTCTTCAGAGTCTTTATTGGAATCACAGCTCACAAAAACTAAATTTGAGGCCTGATTAATTAGTAAAATAGAAACATCCCCACCTTTCCACATTTCTTGAAAAAGGCCAATTTTCATGAACAAAGAGAATATTGTAATATATAATTAATTTCCTCCTTAAACTAGACGTTTCATGATCAATCTAGACTGCCACTGGTGTAACATTGTATTAATCCTATTGAAAAAAATTCATATCCTTTTTTTGAATTTAAAGTAGCAGTATCGGGTAAAATAACTTCAACAGTGTCTTTGCTTAATATTTTCAGAAGACATCTTCTTTTACAGCATCATTACCTTTGTTTTTATATTTTTAAAACAATGGTGGCCCCATACCACTACTTGTTTGGAACATTCTTGGATATTTTGATCAAGTAACAGAAACATTCATCCCTTTAATACTGAAAAAAAATACTTTGGCAGCCTCACATGAGAATCACATGAAAACATCAGATTTTCTTCTCCAAAAAAACATAATCACATTGATTGGAATTATCCACATCCGAAAGTATTTATTTAGAGGAATCTTAATCACTACCTCTAACATTTCCCTTGAAACATTTAGCTTGAGCCTACTCCTCCCCTAAGTAGATATCAGCAGTAACTACCTCATTCAATATATGTTTGGAAATATCCTCGTAACTGGACTTAATCCTCCAACATATATTATAATTATGCCCAATGATATTTCCTAGAATTTGATAAACACCTTGGGCCAGTGTATTTTTTATTCTAGAAAAAACTTTAGTTATGTATAGGGGAGAGACATAATTGGAAAGAAATAAGGGAAAACACATGATAAAACCACATGAACTCCAGCCCAAGTTAATAGGCCAATCAAAATAGAAAAATATCCCCTCTTTCACCTACCACCAACAACCCGCATTTACGATACTCTCTCTACCACTTCCATCCCCACAAACCACTATAAGAAAAGGATAATATATCCCCAAGAAGTTAATTCCCATAACCACTCATATATCCCCTACCAACCTTACTTCCTAATTCCTATCACCACTGCTTCCTTGAAGAACCACCTTGTACTCATGGTGAAAATTTGATAACAATAGTAATGTTTCTTCAATGTATTGTTATGATAAATGTTTCTTCAATGTTTCTTAAATTTTTCATGAAGATCAATGTGTGTTTCATGTCCTTTTCCAAGATCCTCTATTTTTTGTTGCATTGGTTTTGATCTCCATCTTGGTAGCCACCACATGTTGTGGTTCACTGACCATTAAGAGAGATAAATAGAGAGAAAGAAAGATTTATTTCAATAGGAATAAATGTTACAAGAGACTCCTCCCACACACCTCTTTTTATTAATTACACATGGAGCTCTCCCAGATCTCTTTGGATACAATGATCTCTCTTGTAATAGATGATAAAATGAGATTTCCTGGCATGATATAATGATTGATGAAGCTCTCATGACCCACCATAAATAGGAATTGTGGGAGGTGTAAAGTTTGTCAAAACTGTCCCACAAATCCCCCCATATAACAATGACTTCTCCCATAGCTTCCACCTACCATGGACTTATCACATGGATTCCACCTACCATGCTATTAGGTGGAGTTGGTGCACTAGCCATGTTTGAACGCAATGGTGGGCAGCAGCTGGATGTTTACCTCAATTCTCCACCTCTAGTTATAATCAAATGAATCATCTGCAAAGTTCTAGATTCTCCTGATTTACCACCTTTATCAAAATATCATTTGGGTTCTCCTTTGTGTGGATCTTCACAACACATAGTAGTTTTCAAACCATCACTTCATGTATCTAATGATCTTGAATGTCAGTGTGCTTTGACTGGGAATGGTACATGGAGTTCTTTCTCAAGTCCAAAGAACTTTAACTATCACAAGGAACTTGGTAACCCTTCTATATGAATCTGAGATCCTAGAGAAAATTCTTTAAACATAACATCTCCTTTCTTTCTTTCAAAGACAAAATGTACTCTACTTCCATTGTGGATAATGAAATTCAAATCTTCAACCTTTATTTCCATGATACAACTCCTCCTTCAAAAGTATAGATGTATCTTGATGTATACTTCCTACTATCAGGACCTCTAACCATATCTACATTTGTATATCCATCCAAGAGAGGTTCATCTCCCACATAGAAAAATCATATCTTTGAAGTACCTTTATTATACCTCATAATCCAATAGATTGTATCATAGTGCTACTTTATAGGATTGGAAAGAAATCAACTCATTATTTCCACTACATGGGAAATGTTAAGTCTCTTACTCACAAAATAATACATCAACATTCCAACTGTTGAGGTGTATGTTGGAAATTTAATCTCCTCGATTTGTTCCTTGAACGATGGTAATGAACTCTTTCTTGACATCAATTGGTCAGGAAGAGGAATACTCACTATTTTGGCTTTATCCATGTTGAAAGATTTCAGAACACATTCAACATAATTCTCTTGAGATTTCCATAACAACCTCATCAATCTATCATGAATGATTTTCATTCCCAAAATCTGTTGATCTGCACCCAAGTCATTCATATAAAAAGACCTGGATAACTTCTTCTCCAACTAGATAATTATTGATTCATCCTTCCCAATGATCAGCATGTCATGAACATAAATTAGAAGAGAAACAAAGTTACCTTCTTGAAATATTTGGATGTAGACACACTAGTCCGCCTATGTTCAGTTGTAGCTAAGACCCACCATGAATTAGTAAAACTTTCTATACCACTACCTGGGAGCCTTTTTCATTCGGTACCAGCTCTTCTTAAAATTTTAGACGAGTTTTTCATGTCCAGAAACCTCAAAACCTTCATGATGCATCATATAGAACTCCTCAAAGAGGTTAATGTGGAGAAAAGTTGTCTTCACATCCATCTATTCAATCTCTAAGTCCAAGATGGCCATCAATAGGAAAATTACTTGGATTGAACCTATCTTCACCACGGGTGAAAATATCTCATTAAAGTCAACTCATTTATTATGAAGGAATCCCTTGAAAACTAACCGAGATTTTTGGTTGACCTTTTTTTGTGGCCATCATACTTCAGCCTGAACACCCATTTTTTCATTAGTTCTTTCTTACCTTTGGGCAGGTCCACCAAATTGTATGTTTGGTTCTTCATCAAAGACACTGTATCATCATTTGTTGCATGCACCACATGAGTTTTTTAGGATGAGACACTTCTTCCTGGTATCCTTCTGGATCCCCTACATCAATCAGAAAAATTTACTCTAACTCTGAGTATTTTTCTGCTGGAATCCTTCCTCATAAAGATATTTGAACTTGGTAAATGTTAGGTTCGGGAGGAAAAAAATAACCTAGCTCTTGTGATGGTTCTTCAAATTCTTTAATATAGGAACAATTATCCCCTACTTAATATTCTCCTCCAGTACCTCCTGGTCTGTTGCCGATGAGAATTCTTATACATCCTCCTCTTCATTGATAGGTGGTGCAGGTATTGGTTTTGGATCAAAAATTGATTCCTCGACACTTTACCTTCATGGTATTCTTGGATTTTAAATGTCCTCGATCGTATGGTTCTCTTCGAACATGGAATCTCTGGTTTTGATCACTTTTTTCTTTTTCAGGGTAAATAACCCTCTTTCACTCCTCTGGAAGATTCTCATATGCCACATACTGGACGACGTCTCTCCTTCCAGCATGTTGAGTATTTATGCAAACATCTTCACATGAGTTTTTTACAACATACCGCATATGTGTCCTTAGTCAATGTAAATGTATCATTTTGTTATCTTCCATGTTCCATTGATGAATATGTTGTGATAGCCTTGTTGATCAAAGACTATACAAGATAAAAGGTTTGGTTGAAGGCTTGTAATATGCCGAACATCCTTCAGGGTGATGGTGTATCCAACATTCTTCTAAACATGGCTATCACCCATGCCAACAATATCCATCGAACTGTTATTCCCTATCTTAACTTCACCAAAGTCACAAGTTTGATAATTTAATAAATACTCACAATGTGGAGTGATGTGGTACGATGCAACAGTTTCTCCCACCCATTCTATGAATTGTACTGATGTATGAATGCACATATCTTCTCCATCTTTGGAGAAAAGGGTTATTTCTCCAGAGACGGTCATGTGCATGTATCCATTTCCTTTTTGTTAGTTTCTACTTTGACACTTTTATTATAGAAACCATTGAATGTTATTCATTTAACCCATCATGCCACAGGGGTAGAATTTTTATGATGGTATATTACCATATATGGACCTTCTCTAGATTTGTAATCTATCTGTATCCTCTAAAGAACCTCCTGCAGATGGTCCCTCCATTTGATTTTAATTTTATAAATTTGGTGAAGAATCTAGAAAAATGGTCTCACATTTTCATCTGGAACAGTCGAAAATGGTGGAATTGACTCCTAGATCATCGAAAATGGACACTGATTGATAATGAAATGACCAAATCAGGGTCAACTATTGAGATCAACCAATGATATGGGGATAATGAGGTGTTCATGTGGTGCTAATGTGGCACACCAGAGCATTTTCCAGAAAATTCTGGAAAAGTCGCTGGCACAAGAACAGTTCCTTCTTCTCCAGAAAGCGGGTACTGTATCACCTGAGGATTGACCAAAAATTTATGTGGACTATGAAGTTTTTTTAGATCCATTTTTGATGAATTTTGTGTCATTGGGATCAACTCTCCATGAAAATTCATAATCTTCCTTCACTGTAGGATTTCGAGCAACATGATTTTTCTAGTTACCCAAAAAACTGAACTTCTCACCATCGTTGCACCGTAAATTCCTCTATTCCTCTTGTTGTTGTTCATATGAAACTAAGAGAGATGAATGTAGGTAAATAGAGATTTATTTCAATAGGAATAAATATTACAAGAGTCCCCTCCAACACACCTCCTTTTATTTCTCACACATGGATCTCTCCAAGCTCTCTTTGGATACAATGAGCTCTGTTGGATTAGCTGATATAATGAGCTCTCTTGGATCAAGCTAATGATTGTTTTAGCTCTCATAGACCTACTAAAATAGGAATGGTGGGAGGTGTCACATTTTTCACAACTCTCCTACCAATCCCCCATCCACCAATGACTTCTCCCATGGCTTCCATGTACTATGGACATCTCACATGGCTACCACCTACCATGCTATTAGGTGGAGATGGTGCACCAGCCATGTTTGACAGAAATGGTGGGTAGCAACTATATGTTTCCATCACTGTATTCAGCATCACCTCATTGATACTAGTGAAAATAAAACCACAACATGTTCCCTTGTTTTCATTATTTATTTATCCATCTTGCATCTATCTAAAATTACCTTCTATGTTTTCCTTTCTCAAAGTCATGTTGATCCTGGATAAAGACATGGGAAATTATTGTAAATACAATTCATCAAATCTCATTATCTTGTGAGAATTTGAAATAAAAAAATATTCATAAAGATTCTTGGATCCATTGAGCATTATTCTATGGTTTAAATTTTATAATCCATGAAATTGATGTCATGAGAAAATCCCGAGGTTCATCAATAAAAACCTTTATAATTCCTAACATGACATGAACATATGGAAAACAAATCATTCGTGTCCTCCCTATAAAATGTTAGGAAAGAAAAGAAAAAAAATCAAGGTAAGTCCTTGGTTCATGATTTTTTTAGCTTCACACTACAAAGATAGCTACCTATGTAGTAATACATTGAACTTCTAAATGAGTCTACTGCTAGTGGGAATTGGTTTTGAAACCCAGAGGAAGCTATTAGATTATATTGGCGAATCCTAAAGAGAATATGAGGCATCACCTTTATCCACTTTCTCTATGTTAAGAGTTAAATATTTTTTTAATATTTATATCCCACCTCAGTGTGGGTAACCCATTTTACTCCTTTTCTCATCTATAAATTGACCACCCTACCTCATTGTGAGGCACGGGTTTCTACTATAACATGGAATAAAAGTGCTAGGTTAATTTTTCCAACCCTCCCTCCTAGTGCCTAATTCTCACTGAAACCCCTTTCATGCTACTCCTCCCTACTAGACAGGAACTCCATGCAAGACACACCCCATTCTGAGATCCCCCTCACAGCGCCTTATCTCTTGGGCAGTAGGCCCCCTTATGGAACCCCTCCTGGAAATAGCCCCATCACCCACCCTCCCTCCTGGGAATCTGGGGCCCATGTGGTGCCCCTCCTTAGTAGCATCCCCCTCACTTCTCCATCTCTATTGGGCAGCAGGCCCCATCATGATTTCCCTCCTAGGAAGAGTACCCTCATAGATCCCTCCCTCCTAGGCAGCAGCCCCCTCACAACACCCTACCTTCTTGGTTGATCACCCTCGTAGAACCCCTCCTAGGTATTAGGCCTTCTCGTAGCGCCACTCCCTAGGTATTTGTCCCTTGAAAACAATGCCTACTATAGATATTCTTCCCATGAAACACCTCACACTACACAACGTCACCCCTCCACTATTCATGGTCCTCCTTTTTCAGTGACCTAATTAGTTCCCATATATTCCGGATGTGAATTTTCAATACCGACTATTTTTCCTTCCTATACCATGATTTATATTCATTAGTAACGGCTCAAACCCTATTTTCAACCTTTTATACACTTCAATACCTTGTCAATGGGAATTTTTAGCACCCAATATATGGTATAATCAAACGTAACTCTTTCTTATGGTGATAAACTAATATCTTGTCTATCCTAATGGTCCTCATCATGGGTTCTTAACTCGGGTGCCTCAGAGCACATCAATGGGGATGCAGGTATTCTTTGGTCTTACAAATCGACCTTGGCTAGAGGTAATATTACCATGGTTGATGGTCAGACAGTGCAGATTGCTGGTTGTGGGAGTTTCTCAATTATTCTTGTCATGACACTATCCATTTTTGCCTTTGTTTCTAGTTGTCCATTTAATTTACTATCCATTAGTAAATATACAGCTGACTTACAGTGCCAGACCATTTTCTCACATGTTTCCATTATATTTTAGGATTATTCAATGACTTGTGTTCTTGGTATAGGATGACATTAGGGTCAGGTGTATGTTCTTGACTCATCCCCCATTATCACCTATCCTTTCACTTCTTCTCACGCCCTCAAACTTCATTATAAATTTGGTCATCCATCTACCCCCATTATTTAGAAACTTTTTCTAGGGTTGGGTCCCCTTCCTCCATTCAACTATGAGTCATGTCATTACTCAAACCATCATCGGGTCACCTATGTTCCCCACACAATCCCCCATGTATCCTCTCTATTTCATTTGGTTCATTTTAATATCTGGGTACCCATTCCTAGTCCATCAAAATTGGGCTATCGATATTTTGTTGCTTTCATTGATGATTTTTCACGAATGACATCGGTCTATTTTTTTAATAATCGTTTAGAAATCTTTCCCGTGTTTCGCTCCTATTATCAAGAAATCATAACGCAGTTTTCTGATAAACTACATTGATTAAATTATGAAAATGGTGGTGAATATTTATCTAAACTTTTTCAATCTTTTCATGATGATCATGGCATAATACATCATACTTCTTGTCCTGATACACCTCAATAAAATGGTGTTGTAGAACGAAAGAATCTTTATCTATTAGAAGTTTTTTCAGCACTTTTATTTAAGAAAAAAGTTCTGACCATTTTTTGGGGAGATGCCATTCTCACAACCACGTATCTTATCAAAATACCTCCATCATCTATTCTCCAGGGTGATATATCATCCCATTATTTACTTTCTACATCACCACCCCATTCTCTTCCTCTCCTCATTTTTGGATTTGTGTGCTATGTTCATGATATTAACCCCTCCATTACCAAGTTTTATGCACGTGATCTAAAATTCATATTTCAAGGCTGATCCCGCACCCAAAGAGTATATCAACACTTCTCTTGATTTTTTTTATTGTTATGTTGTCTTTGTCGATGTTTTCTTTGTTTAATAATCGGTTATTTTTATTCCCAAGTTCCTACCACCAACTCCAACTTCTTGATTCTGAAGTTATTTTATCAAATTCTCTCGATACACCACCCCCTATTCCTAGTGATGTTTTTGGAACCCCATTTGAATAGGTATATATTCTTCAATCAGGCACACCTCTCATACCAACACCTAAGGTTTCCACCACACCTGACGACTCACCTAATCCTAATCCTCCATCACCAGAGTTTCCTATTGATCTCCAAAATGGGTCATGCTCATGTTAGTGTTATAAAGGATTATCTATGAAAATCTCACTAGTTTTAAATAAATTTGTTTCTCACTCCATGCCACACACTGTTGTTGAGGTCATATATCATCCTGACTGGTTATAGGCTATGAAGGATAAACTTGAAGCTCTGGATGCTAACCATACTTGGGATCTTGTCCCTCTTTTTTGAATAAGTAGGTGGTCAGTTGAAATTAGATATAAATAGTAAACGTCAACTCTAATGTATCTCTTAATAATAACAAGGCCTGCCTTATATCCAAAGGTTAATCTTGGACATATGGATTTTATTATTTTGACACATTATCTTCGGTGGATAAAATGGCCTTAGTTCGCCGAATTATCTCTCTTGTTGCCTCCTCTTAGTGGAATCTCTATCGTTTGGATATTAAAAATATTTTTCTTCATGGTTTTATTAATGAAGAATTTTATATGAAGCTACCACCCAGGTTTGTTGCTCAGGGGGAGTCCTCTAAGTTTTTTCACCTTTTTCGATCACATAATGGACACAAGAAATTTCGACGTGCTTGGTGTGGCCATTTTGTCACTATTATACTTTGCTTTGGGATGTATGAAAGCATAATGGATTCCTATGTTTTCTATCATCACTATGCATTAGGAAGCATCATTTTGGTGTTATATGTGGATGACACTATTATTACTGGAAGTGATGTTGTTGACATTGATTGACTCAAATAATTTCTTCATCAAAATTTTCAAACAAATGACTTGGTTCCACTATGATATTTTTTAGAATTAGGGTCTCCAGATGCAAAAAAAAATAAACTTTTTATCTCAGAGAAAGTATGTTCCTGATCTTCTACAAGAGAATAGTATAACTCAAGATAACTCAGTTGAATCTCCCCTCAAACTTGGATAAATTTCACTTCATACTGATAGTAAGATATTTTCATCACCAAATAGATATAGATGAATTGTTGGAAAGCACAACTACCTGACATTGACTCAACCCAATATTTCTTGAGTAGATAGAAAATTGTGTTAGTTTATGAAATATTTAATAAATACACAATGGGAGGCTATTAATCAAATTGATAGATTAGTGAAAAAGGAACCAAGTTTAGGAATTCTATTATTAGATCATGGAAATATATATATTGAGGATTTTTGTGATGCATATTACGATGAATTTCTCTCTTCTAGAAGATGTACATTTGGTTTTATAATATTTATTGGAGGAAATTTGATATCAGGTAGAAGAAAGAAGAAGACTGTAATCTCCTGATTAATGTAGAGTAAGAATATCATGCAATGGAATATGTGACTGAAAAGATTATTTGGGCATAAAAAATTCTATTGGAGATCGGGAATCCTGTCAAGAAACCAACACATATCTTGTGTGATAACCAAGATGATATCAAGATTTCCACAAATCCAGTCTTTCATGAGAGGATCAAGAATATTGAAGATTTTTGTCATTTCATTTGAGAAAACATTGAGAAGAAAAGGATCATTTTCGTTCATGGTCACACCTCTAATAAACTTGTAGATGTTCTCACAAAAGGGGTGTCCAGACTACATGCCAAATTTTAATGTAACAAGATGGGCATGGTAAATATATGTGTCTAAGCTTGATGGAAAGTGTTAAGAGTAAAAAAAAAATTAACATTTGTATCCTACATCGGTGTGGGTAACCAATTGTACTCCATATCTCATATATAAATTGAGATCCCACCTCATTGTAAGTTATGGGTTTCCATTATAACACTCTTCTAATATAAGATTCATAATTGCATCTGTAACAACAAGTTCATCGACCCAACCAGCATATAAAATCGGAATTCTTGTCTTGTTTACAGCACCATACCTCCCTAAGAGCATTCCAGTGAAGAAAGGAATTACCATCCTATATTTGTTATGTGTTTTAAGATTTTTATCAACACCAATATCAAACAAGCACCAGCCCATCACTAGTGTGCTAAAAGTATCCAATGACTGATCCTACAAGAATGGACCACAAATGAATGTACCAGTGGTCTATGTTCCACCACAAAACTCTATGATAGGATTTTATCTATCTCTTACCATCATACATACATACTCATCCACAATAGAACCCTCACCACTGGAAGCAAAGATATAAATGGTTGAACAGTCATAACCAATTGTTTAATTTCTACTTTTCCAGACAGGGAAAAAACATGGTTTCACACCCAACAATGTCACCTTAGCTTCCTACACAAACATCGAAAAACTAAAACCCAAGCTATCCCTATGGTATAGATCCCTACCTGTATTCAGCAATGAATCACTAAGTAAGCAAGGTCCCATCATCTAGGAAATATGGGTTCACCAATTAACAACATCCTCTTTACAAATATCCAGATTCCTCCACCTATTTGTGGAGGATATGAGAGAAGTAGTCTCACTCCAAGGTATTTCCTTAGGTTCCAATGTTTATGGTACTCAAAGATTGGTTAGGGAAAAAAGGCCACTGTCTTGAGAATATTCCTCAAGAATATTTCTCATCTTCAATTCTTCCTCAAATTCATTTTCCTCATACATTTCAATGGTATGAATCTCATTTCCATGGGTGAATTCAATAGATCATTTTTCATTTCCATGTTTCCCTTTTTCAGATTTTATATTTCCATGTAGCTTTATTGAGTAAATTTTTATTATTTAATGGTTACACTTAGAAAAACAAACATCTACGTCAAGAAGAGATGTAGATTCATGTTGGTACTGGGGTAGCAGCAGAAGCTGGTGGTATGGGGTTTTTAAAAATTTTCATCACCAGAATGGTGAGACTTTTCATCTCTGATGATCTAAGCCCTGGTACAATCTGAATATCTTGTGTGAATTAAATAGTTAAAAAAAATTCAAGAAAGTGCCTCATTCTAAATCATAGTGCGCTCAACTGAAACTCGTTTCCAGTAACCATTGAATGAAGGATCTAAAGTTGAACCCCTCTGGATCATCCACACACTCTCCAAGAATCTGTATGCATGTCATTCATTGAAATTTGGGTGCTAGTGCAGAAATCTGATGATTTCTTCGACGACATGACAATCACCACGATCTCATTTCATCGTTACATCAAAGGAATTCTTGGTTCTATTCTCAGAGAGAGGTTTTATCTCTCTAGAAGGTGAGAGGAGAAAAAATCTTTCATTCTGATGGAATGAACAACACCCCTAATGAGCTCATATGTCCATCTTATATAGTGGGTGAAGTAAATATCTAGAAAGGGCTCTCAGGCCCCCAGAAATTAATATTCCCTCTAAATAAACAATAAATAAAATATTATGGTGAAATATACCACATCATAAATATTATTTATATTTTATCATATATACGTAATATATTAAATATATTAGATTATTAAAATGAGTCATTTAACTCTAATTTGTAATTCCTGCTAATATTAAATGAATTTGTAATATTAAAATAATATTTATTAATATATTTTTATTTATGTACTCACTTAATATCTTGTAAAAAAATTTAATAAAAAAATTCCATCAAATTATTTTCTAATTGAATAATAATGAATATATTTATTTATCATTTGTCAATAACTCGATAGCCCTCAAACCTCATGGTAGGGTCCATCGTGTCCCTTATACATAGTAAACTAAATAGGTTAGATTCTTGAATATGCTATTGTGTGAGACCCTCTAGGCCCTTATCTCGATAGAAGTGAATAGTATTTATAGACCAAGAGAGGAGTCTAACAACCCATCAAGGCCCCTAAAGAGATATGTAATTTTCATAGAAATGACAACCAACCTACGAACACGCATTGTGTAATAAAATCTATGACTATAAATATTTCATAAATCATGACGCATACTTATGTCATTGTCCTTTCTTGATTTATTATTTATTTATCTTTCTAGAAATATTTACCCTAAAATACCATGGTCATTGATTTATAAATTTACTACCATCCTGATCAACCAGGCCCGAGATATATTACTTCTTCAACTCGAAAGCATAAATTTCTATTTTGATCATTCAACCAATGTCATAGCACCAATGATGCACCCAACACAAGCTATCATGCCTTTATTTCATTATCATGATTTTTTCCTTGTATCAAATTATTCAATCAAATGGAACACATTGATAATGATATCATTTCAGGATACCAATAAATATTTCTATAGATAGGAACAACTAATGACACCTGAAAAATGTGGTGTTCCAATTGGCGGGTGTGTGATCACGATCTCACCTACTAGAGATCACCAAGTGAAAACTTCAAGAGAATAAGTCCCAATGCTTATGATCCCCCAGCGCCAAATAGTTATACATAAACTATGTCCATTCATTATGATGTATCTATACCACATGACAAATATTTAAGATTAATGTCATTATATCTTGAGGTTCTCATTATAGCCTAAGATCTGTTATGACATTTCAATACGAGAATCAATCTATGTACACTACCATTAAATAGTGAACACTAAAATTTATACACTATAATGGTATGTAAACATCATTCATATATCATTTTACACATGATATGTGAAAAAAAGTACTGATAAAGTGGATTCTAGTGCATGCACTTTTACAAAACTCTCACTTGTACTAGATCCAACTTATTAACCATTCTTGTTAGCTCTCACATGATTTGGATCATGTTTCTGCCAAGTCATGAATTTAGTTTTTAGGTCTGCCATGTCTCTGTTGTGTGGAAATTTTTCTATGTTCAACCTCATCTCTTTTAGTAATGCTCCTCAAGTGAAATTAACCCCGAGTGTATTTATTTTTTTCCATTTTCAAAACCTAACATCTTACCTCATAATAATATCATAATTTACATTATGAAATTATATACTCACTAGATGTGATTCCATGATCTATAGAAAATCATTACATATTTTACAATGGTTCTTAGTTTCCTCAGAAGCCGCAACACACTCAGTATTTGTATACATGGCTACCACAATCTTGAATGAGCTTTTCTTTCTCATTACCTTATCCTAACTACGATATTAGATCTTATTGACATTATAGTAATACTATCTTGTGTCCTCTTATAAATATTATACCTTCCTCTCCACAAACCAGATACATATCATTTTTACTTTCTCAAGTATAATTAGATAGTTCTGACTGCTTTCCTTAGAGTTCTCCTAGATATAATTGTTACTGTCCTACTATAAATTATATCATGGAAATATCAATTATTGTACATATCATGGAATACATGATTGATCCATTTCTAAATAGTTTTAAAATTCAACTCACCACATTAATCCCCTCCTATGTACCATACATGTATTCTTGGAGATATTTATTTCATGTGACATTGGTGATAATTCTATCTCGAATAGTTCCAACTTGTATTTTTCAATACATATTCAATATAAGTATGATTGACTAGGTATAATAAACCATTAGAGATACCTTAGTATATCGTGATACCTAGAACATAGGTTTCTACATTAAGTCAATCTATAGAGTATTTCACTTATTCTGGTCTTAACTAACTATAAGACCAATATATGTTTCTCATATGTTACCAAACTTATTTAACCTGGAAAACACTGGTGCTCCCACAAACCTCTAGTAGACTCAAAAAAATTAATTTCAAATTAATGTTTTAATATATTGATACATATGTTAATACAAAATAGGATTTCAGTAAGTGTGAATGAAGTTCTTGGTTCATCTACTGACTGACAAGAAACATGAATTGCATCCACACTTCTCTACATGTTTCAAATAGCCATATACTGGGAAAAACATGTAATAGAGGCACCCTCCCTCCTAATTTTCTCATTCTATGTCTATGATTTTTCTTCGAAACCATGTCACATTGAAATCTATTTCTCAAATAATCATTTTCGGTCTTCTGGAAGGTAAAAATTATTTCTTTAAAATTTAGTTTTTTAGTTAGTTTATTTTTACTTTTTATTTAATTTTTTATGTTACTTAAAAATATATATATATTATGATTTAAATATTATATTGTATGGATGATTTAAATAATGTGGAATAATTTACTAAATTTAAATATGTTGTTTGGGTGATTTAAATGTTGCTGAATGATTTAAACAAATTTATTGGATTTTTGTACATAAAAATAAATTATTTCAAATAATTAATTATTAGTGAAATATAATTTAAAAAAGTTTCTAATAAATAAATCAAAGTAATGAATAAGTTTGGACAATTTATATTTGGTTTTTTTATTTCTATTTATAATTTGAAATAATTAGTTTTAATTTTATTTTTGATGATCCTTACATCATCTATTTCTCCTATATAAAGGACCTATATGTCCATGATAAATTTTATCACACGCAATGTACCATTTTTAGATACTATTTATATAATTTAGTCATTTTTATTATTCTACTTTGTTATTAGGTGTTTTCCTTTGAAATTTTCAGGAAAATGGGAAACATATATAGGCACACGATTGGTGCCAACCGTGAGACAAGACATGAAAAACCCACATGTTCATTGATAGAGTTCATTTTCATGGTTATCACACGATTTACTTAAGAGTGCATCTAAAACGTGGTAGTGCCTAGGTAAGGACAATGTTACCAAAAAAAAATTCATATGGTTTGATAAACTGTACAACCAAACCATGTGATATTTCCAAACTCCTAAAAATATGAAATTAGCTATCTACCATCCTCAGATTTAACCTTATAACACCATCATTTTTTCCTCACATGAACTACAGCCCCTGATGCATGAAAAACCCTCCTCTCCCTCTCCTATTAGGTGGATTCCAAGTGTATTTTTCCTTATATCTTGAATAAAATTCCTTGTAATTGATTCCTCTCTCCTTCCTTTAGTTAATTCCTCCTTTCGATGGTTTTAATACAATATGAAGGTCATGGTGACATAGGGTTCATTTTTTTCAAACCTAATGATAGGGGTTTTGATTTTTTGGGCCTTTCTTTCCCTTATAAAGGATTTTTCTCTCCTTTGTTGGTGGATTCTATAATTGGAAATTTTTTTAGCTTGATAAAGGTATTTGATTTCAAAATTCGAATTTATTTCTTCATCCTCAATTGCTCGCTTACTTCCAGTGGGTGTCCTAAATGATTTTAAAGCATGTTATGTGTTCTTCGAAGGGTGATATGTGTATGTGTGTCATAAATCTGGAAAATGGTTCTCCATTGGTTTTGATGTTTAAATTGGCCACGAAATCATGGTTTTATGGGCTTCATGTGTTTTTTTGATGTAATTCTCCATAGAAATGATTCAAATGATGACATAGTGCATCCTTGAGTGGGGTACAACACATGCGAGCTTGGGTATTTGGGTAGGAGGACTATGGAAGGAAATCATAGATATGATATGCCCTCTCTATCATTGGAATCATGTTTCCACACTAACTAAATACTGTAATGGTATTTATTAGGAGTCTATTTTTTGGGTTACCCATTGAAGTTAGGCTTTGATATTACTCCCCCTAGCAGTGGTGCACAAAGTTGACTTTTATTTATTCGATTACTAAGTTATTTTATGATCCTAGATAGCTCAGACCATAGATAACTTATGTCACAACCTGACCCACCAGGGCCCATCTAGCTAGTGAAAGGTCAAGCCGCAACTACCCCAAGGATACCTCTATAGGTTAGGGGCTGATGATCAAAGTTTAAAGGCAACCTGACGCACCATGGCCTGCCTGGTCAGCGGAAGGTTGAGCCACAAATACCTCCTAAGCCCACCTCCATAGGCCAAAGGATCGAAAACGGCACTGATATACGTACCTAATATGTGAGTATTTTTTTCTAATGTACCCATACACACAGACCCAACAGTCTCTATTCAGAAATACACAAGAATAAATATAAAATACAGCAACGTCTAATGTAATTATTGGATTTGGTGCCACAAAACCAACTTTTGTGAACTTTATGATAATATGTATTCATATTTTTGAATATTATTAAACTATTTATTACATAATTATTGTTCTTATGCATAATATAGTATGTGATAATGTACTAAGAGTAACTATCATACTAAAAGGTCATAGCAATTCTCCACTATGATGAGAACCTGAAAGTGCTATGAAACTATTCTAAAATATATGTCGTATATACAGAAAATATCATTTGAGGAACACAAATGATAAGGTCTCTAAAGGGTGGAGACTCATAGTACTTTGAGTCACCTTCTCATGGTGTAATCCCTTAGTAATATCCAGTTTTGAACATTATGAGATCGAGAGACGCAAGTAGGGAATCCACATTTATACATGTCATTGGATATTCCTATCTTCAGATGTGTGTATTGATCCTTAGACTTTAATATTATTATTAATGAGTATTATGAGTCATGTACTTGGATGTATTGATGAAAATTATGAAAACATTTGTTCACAATAAGGTATGATACATTGGGTGCATCAGAAGTAATATTGCATTAATGAATAATGCATGAAAGGATTTTTCCTTTCCATTCTTTAATAAAAGTTGATATCTGAAGCCCTTTTATGGAAATGATATACTTTAAAAAATCCATGGACATGGTGTTATATAGGAAAGTTCAATTTCTGGGAAGTCAAAGAAAGAGACATTGAGCGCATAAGTTGATGGCACCAGTATGAAACCTACTTGATTATAGACATAATGATGAAGGGATTATATTACACAGTAAGCATTTGTATGAGTTATTATGTCATTACAACATTAAATTATTTTTCTATGGGTTCCTTGGCATGTTTCTAGATGCTATCCTCAGATTTTAGGCTTCTTCACCTAATTACACTGAGAAATAGGCCTAGAGGGTTGCAAATTAAGTGTGTCCAGAATCTGAGTTAAAAAATATATTATTATTTATTATTTAACAAGTTTAATAAATATTATCCCAACATGTAGTTCAATAATAATTTATTTTTTCTTGATCACATGTAATTTTCACCATTTAATCAAGTGTATATAATGTGAGAAAAATATTTATTAATTATTTATTTCCTATTTAGTTAAAATAATATTTATTTATTTATTGGAGAATAATACAGTGATATTTATTTAATAAATAAATAGTCATTATCCAATTCCCAATAAATATTTTGGAGGATTGAGGGACCATGTTTACTGGGCCAGAGAGAAATAATATATATTGAATATTATTTGACTAATAATATTTAATTTTAATTAGCATGTTGATTTCATGTCAAGAAATAATAATATTATTATTATTATAGATATGGGGTTCAGCAAGGGATTAAAAAATAATAAGGGGAACTTGTGAAATTATTTTTTTCTAACCCTATCGATATATAAATCCAATTATATTTTTTCTAAGTGATCCAATTCATTTGTTTGCTTGTGAATAATGGATTTTGAGAATGATCTCAAGACCTTGAGAGATACCTTCTCCAAGAGTGATCCCAAGAAGAATGATCGATCTTCCTCCACCATTTTCCCTCATGTCAATAGAGATTTAAGAGAATTATTTGGAAGTGATTATCATGGAGATCAAAGTCAAATGGCACAAGTGATAGGATCTTCAATAATAGCACCTGGAATTCCTACAGTGACATTCGGAGATTTTTGGAACACGTGTGGATCACTAAAAGAGTGAATCTACTCTAGATTCCTACAACTCAACGATAATACAACTGAGATCTTTTTTCAGGCTCATAAATAATGAAATATTTCCAACAAGGTAATTCTTTAATTGATTAAATTAAATATAAATAATATGATATGATCCTCTCTCTAGTTTCATCATTTTATCCATTGTATGGTTTCATTAATTCAATTCGGTTGATCATGACATTTAACATTGTGTAAATCTCGTATTGATCATCAATAATGGAAAAAAGATACATTGGGCATAACCCATCATATACTTCCACTGTGACCAGAACCTAAAAGTTTTATTAGATAGGTCACATTATAATTTATAATTATTTTAAGAACATTGATTGATTGATGAATTTTTCATTTAGTTTTCAATTAATGTATATTCAATATTTTAATACAAATTGAGAGATCTATTATTTACTCTTTCATTTATTATATATATAATAAAAATGATTAATTTTATGAAAAAAAATCGAAGAACTCCTCTGGAGGTGTTGAGGATTCTGGTCGGATAACATTAGAGTACATGCCATGTAATCGGAGTTGCATGTTGTGTACTTGTGCTCAATGCACCATGTGCATTACACCACATGTTGATTGGGCCAGCCTGACACATGGCCAGTCGGAGTACACGCTGTGTGGCCTACGTACGTGGTGTGTAGTCATTTTAAGTCATAGATGGGCCGTGTATCTCCATACATGGCCTACATAACCAGTGACCATGTAACTCGGATACCACACACTGTGTAGTCCATCATACACACCATGTAATATAACTTTACGAGGCATGGTTTACACGCTGAGTCCCTAAGCATATGACTCAAATTGATGGTGAGATATGTACACGCAGTGTAGCTAGCCTGCAAACGCCACGCACTTATACCAATATATGCATAATAAAAATTGATTTATTATACTATGTAATCCTTATCGAAATGTTCTTGCATGTGATAATTAAGTTGATAGGACACACCATGTGAGGAGTTTTAATATATATATATATATATATATAAATGTTTAATTAATTTCTATGTAATTTTTAGATTTTCATATCATGTGTAAGTCATATGACAGTTATTACTCTAGGTGAATTGAATTATAACAAATTATAGAAAAATAATTTCATTCATGTAATCATTATGTTTATAGTACATGTTATGAAGGTAGGTGATAATTTGTGTATTCTATATGTCACAAAAGTAAATTTTATAAGACTATAATACTTTTTGTGTAAATTCGTATAGGTATTCACCATTTTTCCTCTAAGGTACATTTATGTATATAGTTAATTTTAATTAAATTTATTTAATTTGTTTAAAATTATGATGGATGATAATTGCAAGTATCTTCCTATGTAAAGTAAGATAAAATAATTGATTAATTAAAGAAGATAATTAATCGATTCGAGCACAATTTATCTTAAATAAGAATGATTAAGAACTGAATGCTAGTTTTATTAAATTTTTAATAATTTCACATATGTGGATGACCATAATAATAGAAAAAACCTTTTTATGTGATTGGTTTCATTTAATTTATTATTAAATTAAATTGTTTTCATGCCGGTTGTCTCTCCTTTTATTATGTACGTGTATGTGTGCCCATGGTTTATTTTATTTAAAACTCTTTTTTCCTCAACTACATGTGAGTAAAATCATATGTAATATATGGATCTACCAAGATAGTGTATGTGGTTAAGGTTTTGATCTATGATGAAACCAATCCAAGAGAGACACATAGGTGGATAGGTGGAAATCTATAACACAAAACCTAATTGGTTCAAGGTGGTTTTCCCCCTAGGTTAATTATTTGTTTATCAACCAATATATAAACTAAACATTAGTATAAGATCATGATCACACTACTTTATTGTTTTTATTTACATTAATTTTCATGGTTATTTCATTATGGATGTTTTTTCATGATCACCTAAATTAATGAATTAACAAGCATGCAAGATAAAACTAAAATAAATTGTCTTATGCATAAATATTATCTAAGACATGGTTAATAACCTAACTAAATACACTTAATATTAACAAGAATGTAATAAAGATAATAATTGGAAATTTACACATAAAAGGATAAATTTCCATAACTATATATATTAAGTTGGTATAGCCTTCCACTACTTCAGTTAAAATTTAATCATAGTTCATAGTGCTTGACCAGCCAATGTTGGGGTGCTTTCAATTATCGGGTATTTCTAACCTGCCGTTTTTGGTTGAATTATATTTTTTCACATATAGGGTTAACTTCCAAAGTAGGACTTGGTGTAACTGAGAGGAAAACGTTTTGGAAATCCAATTTAAGGATTTTATGATTACGTAGTCAACTCAACAGATCAAGGAACTGTAAGTTAATGCAGTTGGAATTTGGAATGCCTACCTAAAACCATTCAAGTTATTTGAAATACCAAAGTTTGGTTAATGAGAAGGGGAATATGGATCATTTCCATATATTCCAAAGCCGATGGTGAGGGATATTGGGTTTCAATAAAATAAAAGGATATTAATAGATATAATAATAACTTATTTGTCTAATTTTTATTAGATAAATTACTAAAATTATTCTCATATTATTTTCAAGAAACATAATTAAAATGAATTAAAACATATCACTTCAATATACACTTTAGAAGTATAACCTTCTCATCGGCACAGATTTCCAAGAGTGGAAAAGATGCTTACACGTTATCCTTCGACATGAAAAGAAATTGTATGTGTTTGAAGAACCTATTCTTGATGTTCATGGAAAATAGGCAAATGATGAAGAGTTGTCACTATTTGAGAAACATTTGAATGATTTCAAAAATGTTCAATTTTTTATGATATCATCCTTGTCCAATAAAATTTTGAAGCAACATGAGGACATGGATTCATATAACATGATGTCTCACCTTGAGGATCTCTATCAAGAGAATGTGAGACAAGAGAAGTATGAGATCTCCAATGCTTTGCTTACAACAAATCTTAGAGTGTTTGTGCCAGCTAAGCCTCATGTAGTCAAGATTATTGGATACACTAATTTATTAGACATCTTAGGGATTAAATTCCAATATGATTTGTGTATAGATCTCATAAATTCATCACTACCAAAGACCTTATCTAGTTTTATTGTTAATTACAATATGATAATTAATGAGAAGAGTCTTTAAGAACTTCTTACTTTGATTTTCCAAGTGGATAAGGACATGATACTTGATAAACCTGCAATCATTATGGTAAATAAGAAAATAAAGAACTAGGAAAAGGGGTCTAAGACTCATAATATGTCTAAAGATCTCGAGATCTGTTCTTCTAAGAAGAAGAAGATTAAGAGACAGGGCATGTAAAAGGAGTCGGTATGTTTTTGCGTGTGGCAAGACATGCCACTAGAAGAGGAATTGCATCCATAAGTAAGGGGAAGTTAAAGTTTCATTCATTATATAATTCAATATTTTAATATCTACACATTGGATATTATATACATCTTTTGTTGCTCATATCTTTATCAAAATGAATGAACCATGGAGATTCCAAAAGATTGATAGAGGAGAGGTAAATTTGAATGATGATAATTGTGAGAGGTTGGATGCACTATCCATTGGTGACTACCACCTTTCATTGCCAGCATGAATCATTTTGGTTTTAAAATATTGTTATCATGTACTGATAATTACCAAGAACATAATATATGTATCAAGCTATGATACAAATGGGTTTATTTTCAAGTTTGGAAATAAATTTTGTTTATTTTATAAGGAAAACATATGTTATGAAATGGAACATTTAAATAACAGTCATCGTGAATTAAATTAAAAAAACAAGTATTGGAAATCGATAATGAATCATGTTCGCATGACTCATATAACACCTAGATATATAATCACCATCTTAGTCATGTAAACAAGATGCGTTTGACAAAGCATTGTCAAGATGGTTACTTAGACTCGTCAGAGATAAAACCACTTGAATTATGTCATGCTTATTTAAAATGGAAAATAATCAAACTACCATTTTGTGGACACAGTAAAAGAGAAACAAAGCTTCTAGGATTGGTACACACTGATGTGTGTGGACCATTTATAATAGAAGCTAGAGGTGGGTATACTTACTTCATAACTTTTACTGATGACTTTATTAGATGTGGTTATGTATATTGATGAGGTATAAGTACGAGTATTTTTAGAAATTAAAAAAAAATCAAGAATGAATTATAGAATCAACTTGAAAATAAGATAAATAAAGTTCAATGGCATCGAGGTGGTGAATATCTTAACCAAGAGTTTGTTGACATCTTATAGGAGTTTGAGATTCCATTTCATGTCACTCCACCTTATACACCATAGGGGAATGGTGTTAGTGAAAGGAGTAACCATACCTTGTTAAAAATGGAATGGACGATAATGATCGATGTAGATTTTCAATTATCCTTTTGGGGATATGAATTAAAAACTATGTAATATGCATTAAACTGAGTACCAACTAAAGTAGAAATTTAAATTCCTTTTGAGTTATTGAGTGGAAAGAAACTTATTTTTTTCCTATACAAGTGTATGGGGTTTATAGTAATTTGTTAAGGCCTTATCATGAAATAAAACAAGCACCTCAGGGAGAATAATGTATATTTATAGGGTATTCTAAAGAAACAAAAGGATACTACTTATATAACCGCTCAGACAAGAATGTGATTGTCGCCAGAAGAGTAATATTTCTTGAGAGGGACCGTATCCTCAAAAAGGATAATGGGAGAAAGATTGAATTTGATGAAGTAGATTCTCAAGATACACATGAGTTGGTATAGTAATAGGTTCCAAAGGTCCCCATTGAAGAAGTAGTTCTTGAATCACAAGTACTGCGTAGGAGTACAAGAGTGTTAAGATAACCAGAGTGATATAGTTTTCATGTCACTGAAGATGGTGACCCATTATTGTTTTAAAATGATGAACATATCCCCTAAAAAGAGGTAGTAGATAGCTAATAAACTTCAATATTTAAAGAATCCATGAATTATGAAATGTATTCCATGTATCAGAACTAATTTTGGGTTTTGGTCGATGTGTCGGTTGATGTAAATCCCATAGGATCTAAATAGGTATTCAAGGGGAAACTGGACATGGATTGTAAATTAAATACCTATAAAGAAATGATAGTGGCTAAAGGGTTTAAATAACATCATCAAGTTTAGTATGATGAAACATTTTCACCAGTTTCCATGTTTAAATCCACTAGAATTATACTTGCTATATAAGCTTACCATGAATCTAAAATTTGGAATGTGGATTTCAAAACTGAATTCCTTAAGAACTAATGTGAACCATATGTTTACAAGAATTTTAAGTGAAATGAATTCATTATCATAGTATTATATGTTGATGACATATTACTTATTGGAAACAACACACCATCCTTATAGTATGTTAAGGACTGGTTGATCAAATGTTTCTCTATGAAGGACTTAGGTGAAGAAACATATATTATAGGGATCAAGATCATTCATAATATATATAAGAGGTAAATTGGACTAGGTCAATGTACATATATTATCCATATACTAAATAGGTTTAGTATGGAACAATCCAAGATTGGATTGGTTCTAGTGTCACATTGTTTACATCTTTATAAGAAAATGTGTCCTTATACACAATAAGACAAATAGAGAATGAGTAAGAACACATACACTTCTTTGATTAGATCAATCATGTATTCCATGTTATGTAATAAAATTGATGTTGCCTATGCATTGGGAATGATAGAAATATATCAAGATGATCCTAGAAAATATCATTGGTATGTTGTTAAGGATATAATCAAGTGTCTAAGAAGAACTAAGGATATGTTATAGGTGTATAGAAGAGATGAGTAGCTGGTCATTAGGGGTTATTCAGATGATAGTTTTTAGACAAATAAAAATTATCTAAAGTCATAGTCATAATATTTTTTTGTCTCAATAGAGGAGTTATGAACTGGAAGAGTTCAAAGAATTCATTTGTCCCTGATTCACCAGCAGAGTCTGATTATATAATGGATTTTTATGCTGCCAAGGAATCCATTTGGATATGAATCATTTTCTAGAAGCTTGATGTGCTGCCTATTAGTAAAGAATCTATAACATTTTATTGTGATAATAATGCAGTGGTGGTTCTTTAAAAAGAGCCAAGGTCACACCAAAAGAAAAATCATATACTCTGGAAGTATCACATCATGGGGGATTTTTATCAAAGGGTGAAAGTTACAGTAAGAATAGTACCCACAGAAGATAATGTAGAGGATCCCTTGACTAAAGGCCTATCTCAGTAGAAGCATGGGTATCTTGTTAGAACTAGCATACTGAAGGTTGTTAGTAGTTGGCTCTAGTGAAAGTGGGAGTCTGTTGCAGTTGGTTACCTAGATAAAACTTTCATATACATTATGATAACATGTATTCATATTTTTAAATATTTATTAACTTCTTATCACATTTGTATTGTTCTTCTTTGTAACATAGTGTGTGATAATGTCCTAAGAGTAGATGTCACACTAAAAGGTTATAGCAGCTCCCTGCTATGATGAGAACCCAGAAGTGCTACACCATTATTCTTAAATATATTTTCTTTATATGGAATCTATCATTTGAGGGACACAAATTATAACATGCCATATTTTTAAAAGGAGAAACTATGTACGATAGTGTACATGGTATGCCACATCGAGCTTAAACTAACACCTAAATGTTATTATTTAAATGCTACCATGAAACTAGCCGTCAGAATGATAGGAATGAACAGTATTAACTGAAGTATAAAAATAAATTCAATACAAGAGTAAATAATTATTTGGTGATAAATGAATTATAAATGAATGTAAAACCCTTCTTTAAAGAAAGGTATTTTTTGAAAAAAAAATATTTAAATGTACACAAGTGTGTTTTAAACCAATAAGTTAATAAATCACTCTTATTTAATTATATTAATGAAATTTATATGAAATTTATTTAATTTAACATTTTATAATCATCTTATGTATTTTTTATAAAGGATATAACAACACATCTAGTTTTACTCATAAAAGAAGTATTTTCCTAAAAAGGCATATTTGCCTCATTTTAATGGTGAACTTGTTTTAAATCTTGTTTTTGAAATTTTTATAAATTCTATTTGGAAAAATAAAATTATTGTTTGAAATTTTAGTATCAAAATTTACTTGGTGTAATTTTTGGTATTTTTTTGATAAGATTTATTTTTGATGAATAGTGATAAAAATAATGCATTTTAATGGAAAATTAATTTTACATCAAATTTATTTATTGTGTTAAAGTATATTTTTGAATTGTTTTAAAGGACAATTAGAAAAAAAATTACCATTTAATATAATTTAGGTAATTGAAATAAATTTCACATTGAAATTGGATATAAAAACTTCGTGAACTTTTGAATGTTTTACTTTGAAAACTTGTTCTCTCATTCTATCAATAAGATTAATTTTTAATTAATTTGTTCCAATTATGTGTTTTGAATATTAAAAAATTGATTCCATATTTGGAATAATAAATTCCAAATTATGTATGTAGGTCCATTTTAATTTTGTACATTATGAATAGTGACATTTGTAAAAAAATTATTACCATAGTTAAGGGTAAATCAGGTAACTAAAGGAAAAAATTATATTATAAATAATATAAAATTACCTTAACACTTGTGATAATTAAATTTTATGAGTGTTTTTCTACCAATTTTATCCTTGAGTCTAATTTATATCCTTTAAAATCCACATTGGTGTGAGTATGACATTTGTATTGTTATATTCAAAGAAAAGTAAAATTTACCACACTCTTGTTTTTAACAAGAAATATTTTTAATATAGCATTACATAATATATATGTTAGTCTATAAATATTATTAAGAAATATAAAATTATTAACTACATCATGGTAATTTATTTAAAAATTTTAGGAAATAAATAATTAAATTAAATAGTGACACAATGATGATGTAGTAATTTCATAATTAATGAAAGAATCAAATAAATTATATTAAAAATATTAAAATAAATATAATTTAATATAATTGATATCATAAAATAGTTTTTTGGATGAATTTGACATGTTAGGGAAGAGTTAATACAGGTTTTTAGAAGATATCAAGTTGTTAAGATATTTTTAAAAATTTAAATATTGAATAGTGTCAAAAATTGACATTAATGATATTTTAAAATGATTAATATTTTATTAAATGATATAAAATTTCTAAAAATATCCATTTATACTAAATGATTAATAAAAATCTAAAAATTTCACCAATTTCTCATTTATTGGTTTTTTGGTATTTTATAGTAATTATATTAACCCTCAAGGTGTAAATTACATGTCAACATAATAAGAATTAATATGGGTCAAAATAAAAAAGATAATGATTTAAAAAATAGTAAAACACGTCTAATTATCATTGGATGAATTTATTTATACCTGTAATCATCTTATGTTGTAAATAAATCAGTTTGGGACCATTTTTAAAAAAAATTAATATATGTTAATTTAATATTTTGATGAATTCCAAGAGTGATCCTCCCCTCTCCTATAAAAGGGAACCCAATATTATTTGTTATTCACACATAAAAACATATTTTTTCAAATAATATACTCTAAAATTCTTTCCAATGATCACTCCAAAAATTATAGAGGCATTATTTTAGGTAGAACACCCTCCTTTGAGGTGTCAAATTGTTAATCAAAGGAGATTGTCCAAAGAAGAGGTATCATTCTAATTTAGTTGTTTCTATTTTATTTCAACTTCTACTTCATTAAAATAATTTTCAAAAATAATGAAACAATAACTCTAGTATACTCAATATACTAAGATTTTATAATGCTAATATCATTACCAAAATCCATCTTCAAATTAATCAAATGGGTAACAAATTAATCATTTGAGCGTATGTTTGAACTTTCACCTCCACAAACTGATATAATTTTTTTCCATAACCATCTCTCAAGAATTGTTATAATAAAGGAATTATTTTTTAAATATGAAATTCATGACATATTTATCATTATATTATATTAATATATTAATTTATTTCTTAATTTCCATGCGCATAAAAATGATAACGTCTTTCGTGCGTACGTGGGAACTATCACCTCCATGAAGCAATATGATTTGTTATTAATCACCACGTAAAATGGATGATATGTAAAAGTATTTTTAAATTATTTATATGATATTAATTATATCATGATAATTCCATAAATATAAAATTATACTTAACTTATTTCCATAATGATCATTGAAAAATGGAAACATTACTCATATGTATGTACGACTTACCGTCTCCATGATTGTAACATATTTCATTTTTCATATCCATATTTAATTAATGGATTTAAAATTATAATTGATATGTAAATATTGTTATTATTTCATTAATATTATTCTCTATATGATGTAATAATGACCTATTTGACTATTGACGTCATTCCAACGTCATTTTGGACTCACGTACCAAATATCGAAAAAACTTACAATATGAACTTAAATAGTTAAGTAATATTTATCAAATGATAATAAGTGATCTAAAATGTATAATAAACATGAAAAATTTTATAAATAAATTAAATAATTAACATAATTTTATTATTTAGGAATATAAATATTTTGTGTGGAAATTCTGAACTAGTTTAAGAGAATTCATCTCAATCTCCTTTCATTGAGACATATCTTGATGTTATGCACATTATTCCTTTATGAGGTGTATATATAGCCCCATTGACATTATTTGTCCATAATTTTTGTATTATCATGTTATTTAATGTTCTGTTAAATGTTAATATTTCATTGGGATTATGATTTAAATGTTAAAATTTATATGAGACTCTTTGAATATTTAAATATTTAATTCAAATATATTTTCTCCATGCTAATATTCTTGATGTTATTTTTCATATTAATTTATATGGATATAAAAGTTTTATAAGTAAAATTTTATATATATTTAGAATTTAATTAAATGGATTTTGAAAGGAATATTTTCATGTGTTTTATAGAAAATATTTTCAAAACGACAAAATGAATGTTCTATTTTTAACGTACATGGAGACAATGACTTTTCCACCGCCATGACCATTATTTTATTTTTGGATTCCTTTTCGAGATTTAACATTTCATAAAATTAAAAACCATATTTATATTATTGGTATTTTGGTATTGAAAATTTTTTTTCAATAGAAATTTTAATTATTTGTATAAAATGGGGTTTCGAATGAAAATGGTATCTACAAGTGATTTTCGTATAGGTTTAAAAGAATTTTACCAAATAATAAATTATTTTATTACATCGTGTGGTTATTGGAAATTATAAACGATGGGTATGCCCAGATAGTGCAGAGTGATCCTGTTATAGCATTAATGATGGGTGATCTCACGTAGCACTCCAATGAATTGGGTACTTCGGAGATTGAATTTAGTCGTATGGTTATTCTATTTTTAAGGGTTTTATAAGGGTTATATAATGGTTCTATGTGAGATATTCCAAGGTAACTACATGAATTTTATATTCTTTCTAATTATATTTTATGGGAATCATTTATTTTCAAATGGTGAAATAAATGATCTTTCTGAAGTAATGATATTTACCTTGATGGGTAAAATGTTATGTATTCAAGGAAAGTGATTCTCAAGGGTTAAAATATGTTTATTTAACAAACCTATTCTGTTATTTTTATACCCCTTACTGATATTTTGTGCTCACCCCATGTTTTGAAATGTTTTTCATAGGGTATAGGGAATATTAGGGACAAGGTTGTGGTTGTGAAGAAAATTATGATTATGTGTCATAAAAAGAAACTAGGTTTTATTTTTATAGGGATTAATTTGGTTTAAAAAGTGGATATTGAGAATAAGTGTCCACTTATAATGTATGGGTTTACAATGTAAGAGCTTTTCCTAAATCTATAAAAATATAAACCTAAAATATAATTTGGAAAATAATTTTATTTATTGTTTTTAAAATAACTGGAATAAGATTTGTTTAAAGTCATGTCCTTATAGCTCGTATCATATTAGGGTTTAGACAACTTTGGAAATTAAGATGTTTTTTGAAGAGATATGGATATCATCATGAGTTTATAATTTTAAGGTTGATCATATGTCCAATGTCATAGAAACCCCTTTTTAAGACTTTATGTTATGAAATTCTAAGGTGATTAACGATATTTTTGGAGACATTTATTTTTTAGGTATTTATGGGTTATTAATTTTTGGGAATAAAAATGAAAGGTATGTGATAAATGTTGAGGATAAGGAATGTTATGGTTATTTTTTTAGGACATTATATTATTTTTGGAATTTTATAAGAATTATATAGTTTTATAAAAAGGTCAACTCGTAGGATGGGTGACAATGCATCACGTTAGGAAAGGCCATGAGAATTCAACCCACCATAGAAGAGAAATAAGGGTGAATTGCCTACCATTATCCTATGTGAAGTACCAGTTAGTATGAATTTTTATTTTTAGTTAAATGATTTGATGGTTGGAGAATAATTTTATTTTGGTAACATATGTTTTATCAATTATATTTCAATGGAATTAGAAAATGATATAGTGATTAAGTGAATAATTTTATTTCGGGAGATATTCACTATTTGGGGTATCCTATGTGATCAAGATAAATAGAATACTCTGAAATTCTATTTTAGGAATAAAGTTTTAATTATATTTTGGAAGAATATATGATTTTATTGTGGGATTATAGTGATTTGGTTTATTTATGGAAATGCATAACATACTTTAAGATTATTAGGGAAATTAATTTTTTTATGAGAGTTCAAGTGTAATTGATGTTAATTGGAGATAATTCTTAAAATTTATCTTGGAAGACTTTGTGATCAAATCCTTCTGTATTTTGGGTTTCAATCTTAGTTGGAATTATTTTGAGTAATTTTAAGGACAATTATTTATCAAATGGTTTATGTTATACTTTGGACATTTCAATCAAATTTTAGAGATTGATGTAGTTTTTCATTATATAAGGTTTATTATTTTTGGTGAATTATCTTATCTTTTCCTAACCATTTTCTTTTTTGTTAATGTATAAAGGATGGAGGAAAAGATATTTAATCTTTTTTGTATTATTTGATTCTATAGAGGTTGATTCTAGTGCATCGGGTGTGAAAAATTCATCATAAATACACATCATTTGGAGAAAAGACTAGTTTTTTATGGAAATTGATTAAAGGATGAAACTAAAATTTTCAATTAAGTATATTTATTTATGTTCTTATTCTAGGAAATAAATTAATTCCCTAAATCTAAGAAAAGTATCTTCAAAAAAACGTTATCCATTTACATTTCTTACTAAGAAATCAATTATCTTTTAACCCATTATAGATTTATAGTTTTGTGAATATTAACATTCTCATGAACATGTTTTCTATCACTCTCCATTATAACTTTAAAGTTAATTTTCACTTTCATATCAATGATTTTCTATGTATAACCCTACTATGTGTTATCCCGGGAGACCTTTCTATGTCCATTTATTTAATAGTGGAAGTTTCATTAATCTTTTTATCGATGTGGGATTTAAACAAATGAATATTTAAAAGTCAAGCCCCAAGTTTTAATCACGATTTCAAACTTAGAGGAAAAAAGTTGTTATGGGGGGGTAGAATTTAACATCATGAGTTTTAAAAATGTTTCACTACGTATGATAATATAAATGACACACCCTAGTAAGCTTAAATGAACAACTATATATTATTATTTAAATGTTACCGTTAAATTATTCGTTAGAATGGAACGAAATAACAATATTAACTGAATTATCAAAATATAGTTTACACTTGTATAATTAATTATTTGGTGACCAATTAATTATAAATTAATGTAAAACCAGTTTTCAAATAAAAGGAAAAGTTTTTCTGAAAAACTATTTAAATGTGCACATGTATGTTTTATACTAATAAGTTAATAAATAAAACTTTTTGGATTATATTAATGAAATATATATGAAATATATTTTATTTAATTTTTTACATTCATTTTATATATTTAATTTAATTTTTTACTCATAAAAGAAATATTTTTCAAAAAAGAAATATCTTCCACCTTTTGATGGTGTGCTTGTTTTAAATCCTCTTTTTGAAATTTTTATAAATTTTATTTGAAAAAATAAATTTTTTATTCAAAATATGAGTATAAAAATTTAATTTGGTGGAGTGTCTGTTTTTTTCTGATAAGATTAATTTGTTATGAATAGTGAAAAAAATAATGCATTTAAAATGAAAAAAACTTCTCCATCAAATTTATATATAGTGTTAAATTATATTTTTTTAATGATTTTAAAGTATAATTAGATCACGATTTTCTTATTTAATCCATTTTTGGTAATTTTAATCAATTTCACATTGAAAATGGATATAAAAACTTAGTGAACATTTGAACGTTTTACTTTAAAAACCTATTTTCACATTCTGTCAACAAGATTAATTTTTTATTAATTTCTTCCAATTATGTGTTTTAAATTTTATAAAAATAGATACCATATTTATAATAATAATATCCAAATTATTTAAATATTTACCTTTTATTTTTGTACATTATGTATAGTAACTTTGGTAATATTGTTATTACCACATGTAAGGGAAAATCAAGTAATTAAAGGTAAAAATGATATTACAACAAATATAAAATTACCATTAAACTTATTCTATTTTCATTGGATGAGTGTTTTTATACCAAAATCATCCTTGGGTCTAATTTATGTCATTTTTAAGCCACTTGGTTGTGAGTATGAAATTTATATTATTATATTCCAAGAAATGTCAATTTTGCAACACCTTTGTTTTTAACAAGTAAAATATTTTTAATATAAGGTTATATAAGAGATATGTTCAACTATAAATTGTATTTAGAAATAAAAAATTATTACTTAAATCATAGTAATTTATTTATAATTTATAGAAAATAAATAATTAAATTAAATGGAGCCACAACGATGATACATTAATTTCTTAATTAATTAGAAAATCAAATAATTAATATTAAAAATATTAAAACAAATATATTTTGATATAATTTTTGTCATAAAATAATTTTATGGATTAATTTGAAATTTTAGTGATGAGTTAATATGGTTTTTTTAACATATCAAGTTGTTATGATATTTTAAAAAATCAAATAATGAATAGTGTAAAAATTGACATTAATGATATTTTAAAATGAATAATATTATATTAAATGAAATAAAATTTCTAAAAGTATAACCTTCCTCCAAATGATTTTTATAAGTTTAAAAATGTTACAAATGACTCATTTATTGGTTTTTTTATATTTTATAGTAATTATATTAACCCTTAAAGTGTAAATTACAAGTTATCATAGTAAGAATTAATAAGGGATAAATAAAAAACAGAAGGATTAAAAAAATATTAAAACATATCTAATTTTTTTGGATGAAATTATTTCTACCTATTTCTATCATATATTCTAAATAAATCTAGTTTACAACATTTTGTATAGAAAATTAATTTATATTAATTTAATATTTTGAACAATTCCAAGATTGCCACTCCCATATCCTATAAAAGGGAACACATTATTCTCTATTCTTTACACACAAAAACCAATTTGGATCAGACAATATCTAACCAAATTACATCCTAGAATACCTAATAACATTATAGAGGCTTTAGTTTAGGCATAAAACCCTCCTTTAAGTTGTTGAGGTGTTAGTCAATGGAGATCATCTCCAGAAGAGGTTTCATTTTTATTTAGATGTTTCTATTTTATTTCTTCTTATCCATATTTAATGAATGTATTTAAAATAATAATTGGCATAAAAAGTGATTATTATGAATTTAATATTACTCTAGAGATTTTAGACTAATAACCACTTTAACTATTGACATCATTCCACTTTCATTTGGACTCATGTACCGAATATCAAAAAAACGTACAACATGAATTCAAATTATTAAGTATATTTATAACATGATAATAACTGATATAAAATGAATACTAAACATCAAATTTTTTATCATTAAAGTAAATAATTATTATAATTTTATTATTCTATAAGATAAATATTGTAGTTGATAGGTCACACCCATGTGTAAGATATTTCATCTCAATCTCCTTTCATTGAGACATATCTTGATTTTATGCACTTTATTCTTTTATAATGTTTATATACAACCCCATTGACATTAAACTTCCATAGTTTATCTATTCTCATGTTATTTAAATTTTTTAACTATTAATTTTTCATTGGTTTTATGATTTAAATGTTCAAAGTGGTATTGGACACTTTGAATGTTCAAAGATTTAATTTAAAAATATTATCTCCATGTAAATATTTTTAATATTGTTTTAAATATTTACCTAAATAGATATAAAAGTGTTATAAGTGAAATTTTATCTTTTTTTAAATCATTCAATGGTTTTCAAAATATATCCATTCACATGTTTTATTAGAAATATTTTGACAAACAACAAAAGGAATGTTCCTTTTTTAATCTACATAGAGACAATGGATTTTCCAACGACGTGAACATTATTTTATTTTTGGATAACTTTGTAAGAATTAATATTTCATTAAATGAAAAACCATGTTTAACTTTTGGGTATTTTGGTATTGCAAATTTTTTTTCAAAAGAAATATTTATTTTGTATAGAAATTTTTCTTTTGTATGATAATGGTATCAAAAAGTGATTTGAATGTGAGTTTAAAAGAGTTTTATCAAATGATGAGTTATTTTATTATATGGTGTATTTATTTAACATTATAAATTATGGGTGTAGCTAGATAGTACTGGGTGATCCCATTATAGATTTAACGATGAGTGTGCCCAGATAGCACTCCAATGCATTGGGTACTCGGGGGATATAATTCGACCATATGGTTATTCCATTTATAAGGGTTCTGTAAGGGTTATATGTGATGATGTCCCAAGGTAACTACATTAATTTTCTATGCTTTCTAGTGATATTTTATGGGAATCATTTATTTTCCAAAGTAAAAAATAAATGATCTTAAAATTTTATGTTTTCAAGGAATGTGTTTTCAAGGGTTTTCATTTATTTACTGAAATAATGGTTTCCTTTATTTTTATATCCCTTACTGATTTTTATGCTCACCCAATGTTTTGAAATGTTTTTCATAGGGTTTTAGGAAGAGTAGGGATAGGGTTGAGGTCATGAATAAAATTATGATGATGTTTCATGAAAGTGACATCGAGTACATAGGTTAATTACACTAGCATGCAACCTTCTTAATTAGTGATATCTTGATGAAGGTATTATATTACACAATAATAATCTGTATGAGTTTTTATGTCATTTTAGAATTAAATTCTTTCTCTATGGGTGCTTTTTCATGTTTCTAGATGCTAACCTCTGACTTTAGGCCGCTTTGCCTAATTCTGCATAGAAAGAGGCCTAGTGGGGTCAAACTCTAAGTGTATTCAGAATCCCAGTTAAATAATATATTATTATTTATTATTTATCAATTTTAATAAATATTATACCCAAGCATGGTTTAAAAATTATTCAGGTTTTCTTGATCATAAGTATTTTCTCAGCAGTTATTCAGGAGAATATAATTTGAGAAAAATATTTAATAAATAATTATTTTCTATTTATTGAATATAATATTTATTTATTTGTTAGGAAATAATATAGTGATATTTATTTAATAAATAAATTGATATAATTCAATGTGCGATAAATATTGTGGAGGAATAGTAGGTCGTGTTTAATGGTCTAGATAGAAATAATATATATTGAATATTATTTGAATAGATTATATTTAATTTTAATTCGCAAGTTCAGAAAATGTTAAGAAATAAAAATAATAATATTATTATTATAGACATGGAGTTCCACAAGGGATTAAATAAATAATAAGGGGAACTTGTTCCATTATTTATTTGTAACCCTATACATATATAAACAAAATTTTATTATTTTCTCAGTGATACAAACAAGCTTGTACCCAAGTGGTATAGGCTGATTTTTGGCATCCAAAAGACCCAGGATCAAATCCATTACAAGAGCCTCATCCTTGTTGGTGAGAAATCTGCAAGTGCATCCAAGAGACCCGATTTCAAAATCGGATGGAGAAATAATTTCTAGGGTATTATAGCAGTATTGTATTAGGAAATGTAGGAGACATTATTTGGTACTATAGTAGCCTGAACTATTCATCTGCTTAGGCATTCGGGACACAGGTTTGGGCCTCGGGTCTTTTAAGGCCTCTGGGCTACCTCAAGGCCTTCAGGCCACCTCAAGGTCTTTGGGCCTCCTCAAGGCCTTCAGGCCACCTAAAATTGTGCTATAATGACCAGACAGTACGTACAAGAAGCATACTCTAGATGGTTATTCAGATCAGACACATTCACCATAGTATAAGCTAATAAGATTTTTCAGAAATATAGGGTATGGAATTTCTATCGGGTCTAGCATGTGCTTGCATGGGAAGCCTAGCCAAACAATCCATGCAAAGGTGGAGAGCTGATACCACGATGAAGAAGCTAGGGAGGAGCAGTTCCAAGTATATTAGGTATAATTCCTTAAGACCTACAGGTCATGTAATATCTTAAGCCTACGGGCCTTGTAAGGGGTCCCCCTCATCCCTTGAAATTGGGGTTATCGAAAATCAAAAAAAAAGAAGGCATTTGGTCCATTCAAACTGTGATTTAATTAATTTTTTTGTTTATACACAATTTATTTGGATAATCCTCTCAAGACCTAGAGATGTCTCTTATCCAAGAATGTTCCTAAGAACAAAGATCAATCTTTCTCCAACATTCTCCCTCAAGTCAAGATAGATCAAGTATAATGCTTTAGAAGTGATTATCATGGAGATCAAAGGTGAACAGTGAAAGAGATAGGATTTTTTGTGCAAGAACCTAGAGATTCCTACTACGATGTTTATATATTTATAGAACATCTTTAGATCATCACTAGAGGGAATATTCTCTTGATTCCTACAAAGCAATGATAATACAACACAAATCTATTATCAAACTCATTAATGAGGAAAAATCCAACAAGGTAATTCATTAATTGATTAAATTAATTATAAATAATATGTTATGATTGTCACTCTGGTTCCATCATATTATTCATTGTTTGTTTTATTTGATTCAATTCTGTTGATCACAATGTTTATGATTGTGTAAATCTCAGATTAATCATAAATCATGATAAATAAGAAAAAGTTGGGAATAACCCATCGCATACTTCCACCGGGACCTGAACCTAGAGTTACAAACCTGTATGTAACAATATCTAGGGAATACATGAGTATGAAAAGTAATCTTAAAAGTAAAGGAAAAAATGCATGCCCATCTAGAAAGATGTCTCAATGAGACAGTAACTAGAAAAGTAATTATTGAGAGTGCTCAGCTCCAAATCTCCATGCTCCAACCACTACATATGGTCAAATGAACCAAGGTATCCCTATGATCCTCTAAAATTGTTGTCGACCTATCGTTCATCAACATAAGACAGAACACATGTGTAAAAATTCCATGCATGGGTGAGTATATATATACCTAGCAGGATGCCCCAAAAACTGAATGAGTGAGTAATAAGAGAAATGACAAGAATAAATAGCTCAACCTGTAGCAAGAAAACCCAATATAAAAGTATATATATATGCTCATAAAAGTAACCCAAATTATAGAGAAAGGAGATATCCATCTCGTACTCTATCCTTGGATGAAAATTCATCCAACTGTTCCAAGGGATCATCATCTATACCTAGCATCTCATGCGTCTATCCAAAAAAGTCATATGGTTGACCCGCACACTGGTACGTTTGGGGAGTATCGTCATCATGGATTGATGAACTGTGCCCTAGTTTGATAGGGGAGTACCATATATATAGGGATAGAGGACCTACACTCTGTTATGATAGGGGAGTTCTACCTCTTTATCAAAAAAACAAGAATGGATGACCCGAACCTTGATTATAAAGATGATACACACTTTTTTGGATAGAGGACATGCACTCTAGGATGAAAGGGAAGTACCACCATTGTATTTGTAACTTGAGTATGGAAGTCCTACACCCTGGTGCCATAGGGGAGTACTATCTCCACTAATAGAGGATCTGCACCCTCATACCACAAGGTAGAATCACCTCTATATAGAAAAAGAGTATGGAGGACCCAGACCCTGGTTCCATAGGGGAGTACCATATCTATGGGTAGATCAACTGCACCATGGTTCTCTAAGGGAGTTTTGCCTCTAACTAGACTCTCTAATGATCATGCCTGATCATTTCCATCATCGAGTGTCACCTAAAGAAGTGGAACACTCCAAACATCTCAAATCATATCTCAGAAGCCACTATGAAGGCCACCATCACATTATAAATGGAAAAACACTCAAAATAGGCTAACCATGGGCCAAAATCTGAGTCCAAATAAAGGTGACATGAGAGTAGTATTTTCTTAAAAAATAGGTTCATGTCGTGTAAGGGATAAAAATGGAATTTGGTCCCACTCTAATTCTTGATTGTGTCCTCACCAGCACACGTCTCACTGGCTATGTAGTGCTACACAATGTTTAAGGATACTACACAGTGCTTCTCAGCCAACCAGGGCCAAGTCATGTTATCCTGGAAATTTTCATATACACTGGCCATGTTCTGGTACATGGAGTGTGCCCAGACCTATAATTTTTTTAAAGGTCAGGCCAATACTCGGAATGTGCCACTTGCACAAGCCCGTATACTCTCCAAAGAACACAGAATGTCTCAAGCCATACACAATGTGTGTTGCCACATGGGCTCCTGGGAATGTACCCTATGTTCATTTAATTACATTCAGACATTATTATATGGTGTATGGTCTCTCTACATGACATGTCATATTTAATTCCAATGTGAAACCCTAGCTGCCAAAGATTCTGGACTACATGACACGTGTTCATCAAAGTACACACCGTGTATGTCAGGATCTTCCAGAAACTGAAACAGGTTTCAAATGTCCTCCCAATCTAGTTCCTTTGCCTCAAATCATGTCTATAGACTTCCTGAAATTAGAGGTACTCACCTCCGACCATCGAATATGTCCCTTCGATGGCTAGAAATTAGAGTTCTGATTCTTTGATTGAAGATCGTATGTGCTGCATGTCGCTCATGGTTCATCTCATTGCCTTACTAGATTCCAAATACATGGTGGAATCACTCGCATCCCACAAACCATCTAGACCCATCATCTGATTTCTAATCCCTTCATCACATGTGAATCTGTCATGAATATGGGGTTTTGAATGCACTTGAACCCACCTAGCAATGTCGAATTGTGGCCATGTAATCCAATGCCAAAGAACCCGAAGGACAAGGGGTGGAGCGCAAAAACAAAGATTGAATAATTTTTGAACAAGGGTTCTTGTCCAATGAATATATATTGAGGATTAATTTGGTGAAAAACAAGGCACAATGGGGATAATTAATTGATAATAAAATTAATTCAGAAAAAGGGCTCATGAGAAGGATAAAAATAAATTCAGTTAAAAAGATAACAAATATGATCATGATCAACCTTTTAATCTAGGGAAGAATCCATAATTCATGAGTGCCACCTCAATATTTTATCGATAGCCAATGAATAATGTGTTTTCCAATGATGAGTATGCTCTGTTGTTTATCGATTCAGCTTGATCTGATCATCGATCGTCATCCGATCTTGATTCTCCAATGAAGGGTGACATAATTTTCCTATCAAATATCCCAGGGTTATATGGATACCCCTAGATATTTTTAATAATATTATACTTATAAATTAAATAATGTTTTTAAACATTAAATGAGTAAATTAAATATTTTAATTAATTAATTCACTTAATGTAACTGCCAACAGTCACTTTAGCTGAACGTCATGTGCTGATCAACTTTAGGTTGCACCTAGGGTAAATATGATTCTACAAATTAAATTGTGGAATTGAATTTCTTTTTCAAGATCCTATTTAGGATATATTTCATTATTTCTAAAAAACCACATGCACATGATATAAAATATATTTAATATTTTTATAAAATTAATTTTGATCTCACCGGGCCTCAAAATCACATGTCGTCTTAGCACCTGACTCCAAAAATATTCCTTGATATATTCTAATGTCTTAAAAGTTAAAATATGGGTTTCTAAACATTAGTTATTCTCCCTAGTTCTACTTTTGTGTTGGCTTTTTACATGGATTTCTTATATCCTTAAAACTATTATCTACCTTTGTTTCTCTTGAACTATCAAAATCCTATTTTATATTCTTTTTTTACAAAATATCATCCTTAGTTTTATTTAATAAATACTTATTATGAAATGCTTAGTGGGATCCTATTAGGTACATTTTTCTAACACCATAAAGACAACCAATTGGTATATATTGACCTTTTTTACAGAAATAGTTATAGGAAAGAGAAAACTTTGTGGAAGTGGTTTTTCCTAATAGTGTTGGTTGATTAGATGGTGGTGTAATATTGAGACTGTGAAGAAACCTGAGGCACAACAGAAGCCTAAAAAACACACAATCCAAATTTTGGGGTAAAAATAAAATTAAAAACATTGAATCCACAAAGACCCTATCCCATATTTCTCAAAGGATCATGTGCAATTCAATATAAGCATGAAAAAATAAAATCAAATGAAAAAGTAAATTAAACCTTCTTCATTTAATGTTGATGATTTGATTCAATCACCATTGGTGTGTTATAGATCAATGGTGAAAATATAAACATCCCTTATATCTTACACATGTTCACCACATCTCTTAGATCATCGATATTTGATACTTGGGTGCTAGTGTAGGAAATCTAAGAGCCTTATGGCATCCCTTTGATCATGTGAAGAATGTGGACTCGGTCAAGAAAATGGGATCGATCAAATCTTGTCCTTTCTTTGGAATCACTCTCTAAAAATTTTATAGAATAATAGATGAGATATTATGTCACTAAATTCATTCAAATTCTGGATATTACTATTGAAGAGGATAAAATTCCTATTATACTTAAGTTATACTTTCCAAAATTTCACTTTGGTCCATGGAAAGTAATAAACTTTATTTTAGAATTTTACACACAATTATGACTTAATAAACATTTCATAAATTTCACATATATTTTATCACCAACTTTTAAAACATTAAAATGTTAAGTGATAAAATATTAATCATTAAATTGGCTTTTGATCTCCAAAAATAATTTAACAAAACATTAACCAATTATAATCATTAAAAAAATTATATTTCCTCAAATTCAGCTTCATGATCAAACGAATTTTGAATACCTAGGGAAATAAATTCAATAATCATTATTCTAAACATGAAAAATATAATTTAATTATTTTACATGTTATTGATCACACTTGGGCATTCACCAATCCCCAATCTTGGGGCCAACTTCATCCTAACCTCCTATTAATTCAAATGGGTGGAAATTATGGTTATAATTAGTATGTAACCTTTTAAGTACTTATCTCGATAGTAGAAAGTCCAACCCATAGACCAAGAGTGGATTCCAAAAACCCATCATGGACCTTAATGAGATAAGGAATGTCATATCTACGACTAACTCAAACAAATATTTTCTATGTAATATAATATCTTCGTCTCTCCATATCTCATAAAGAAGTATGAACACTTAGGCCATCATCCTTTTTATGCTTTATATGTTCCATGATCTTACTAGATAGAATTTACTATTTTTACCATGACCATGGATTTAATGGAGGTACTACCATCTTGGTCAATTGATTCCAATGATATATCTCTTACTCAACTTAGAAGAGACACATTATATCTTGATCATTTAACCAATTTCATACAACCACTAAAGAACCCAACACAAGTTACCTCACCAATATTTCAATATCATAGGTTTTTCCTTGCATCAATTTACACAATTAAATGGTACACATTGATAAAAATGTCATGTTTGGAGACCAATACACATGTTCATAGATAGAAAAACCAATAACACCTAAAACATTTGTTGTTATTATTGGTGGGTTAGTCCTTATGATCTTATCTTCTCAATATCCCTAAGTGAAAACTTTATGATAAGAAATATCAATGATTATGAGTCCACGAAACCTAATAGTTAGATATCATTTGTGTCACATCTGTATGATGTATCCAGACTAGAGGACATATATTTAAGATTATCATCATAGTATATTGAGGTTCTCATTATAGATGGGAACTACTATAACCTTTTGATACAAAACATAATCAAAATACATTACCATATAAACAATGGATGTTAGAGTATCAATTCTATTATGGTAAGACCAAACACATTTATATATCAAAACATATACACGTAAGGGTAGTCAATGAACATGAAGGAGTTGGGTTTAGGTAACCCACTCGAAACACTCCCACATTCACTATTTTCAACAGATAAAAATTATCAACTCACAAAATATCACATATGTATAATACTTATACTAAAATATGTATTTAGTTAGGGGATCTACCATGTTATCAAATGTGGATACTTTTATAACCGAAACTTAACCTCTGTAAGTAAAATCTATCATGATATGAAACTTCCAAATTATATGATATGTGCTTTGGTGTGCCTTGGGTTCCTTGTCAGGAACCACCGCCATAGTATTATCATAGTATATTGTAATAGGTATACAATTATAAGTTCAATACTAAGATAAAAACAAACTTATATATATCCAAAAAGCTTTCATAGCTACATCGAAAGCCGATATATACTCAAGATCTGATATAGAATCAAAAACCACGAGCTTCATCAAGCTCTTCTATCTCACTATACCATGACTTAGGAAAAATACATAGCATGACTACGATTAAAAATCATTAGGATCTATCTAGAATCTAACATCAATGTATCCCCTCACAACTAGCTCCTCATCTCCCACATGCACCAGGAACAGATACTTTGTACATCTCAAGTACTCTAGGATAGTTTTTATATCTTCCGAATGTATCTCTCTTGGATTGGATTGATATTTTCTTGTCGTGCTTAAAGAAAAGGCAACATCAAACCTAGTAAAAAGAATGTTATATATGATAGATCCCACTACTAAAGAATAAGTCATTCTACTCATTCATTCAGTCACATATTATGTCTATAGACATATATTCTTAGAGTGATTAATTCCATGTGACACTGGAAATATTACTCTCTTGGATTGTTCTATATTACACCTTTTGAGTACCTTGTCAATATATGTACTTTGACATAGCTCAACCAGCCCCTGATATCTATCAAAATAGATCTTGATCCCTAGAATATGGTTTTCTTTACCTAAATATTTCATGGAGAAACATTCATTTTACCAAGTCTTCACTGACTATAATAATTTCATTGCATTTCCCATTAACAATATGTCATCAACATAAAAAACTAGGAAAATTATGGCACTTCCACTAACCTTCTTATATACACATGGCTTGATTTTTTTTAATAAAACAAAATTCTCTTATGGCCTCATCAAAATGAATATTCCATGATCACGATGACTTCTAAAATCCATAAATGTATCTCTATAGCTTGCGCACCTTATTGGAACTATTTGACCTAATAAATCATTCAGTTTGTGTCATATAGATTTCTTCAACTATATCCCCATTTATAAAATTATTTTTTACATCCATTTTCCAAATTTCATATTCATGGTAGGATGAATTTTCATGTAATATTCTGATGGATTTTAGCATAGTGAATTATGATAAGGTTTCATCATATTTGATGCCTTGACATTAATTGAAACCCTTCATTACTGGACTTTACTTATCGGTTATGAATTGACTATCCATGTCCATATTTTTCTTGAATACCCATTTACACCAATTAGGTTTTAAATCAGTTAGTGGGTCTACAAAAATCCAAACTCAATTTTGGTACATAGGCTCCATTTTAGAATGCATGGTTACATTCCATTTAGCATCATCCTGCCATATAGTACTTCATTATATATTAAAGGCTCATAATTCTCTAGGAGTAATGTGTCACATAACTCACTGATAAGAAAAATACATCTCCCTAGTTCTCTAATCTCTCTAGTAGGCCTATGAAATACTTGTGTCTCAGGAACATATTCCTCTCCCACTATCTCTTGTGGATATTGTTCTTGTACCAACTCTTGTGCATTTGGACTATCAACTTCATCAAAGTCAATATTTCTTCCACTATTTTCATTGGAAATGTATTCCTTTTCTAAAAATGTATCATGTCATGCAACAATCACATTTCTATATAAAAATTGATATAGGTAATATCCTTTTCTCTCCATGGGATACCCTTTAATGATGCACTTCATATTCCAAGATGCTGATTTTTCAGAAGGTATAGTCTTGAAAAAAGACTCACATCCCCATGTACGTATGTGTGATAGATTGGGTTTCTTTACATACCAAAACTCATATGGAATCACATATTTTTCTTTAATTAGTACTCATATTTGTGTATATGGTGTAGTCTATAGTGCGTATCTTCAAAAGGATAATGGTAGACTTTCATGAATCATCATTGATTTGATCATGTCAAGTAGAGTTCAATTCCTACTTTCACTAACACCATTCCACTGAGGTGTGTAATAAGGAGTGGGTTGGGGAACTATCTCACACACCTTTATATGATTGATGAAATCTTGGTTAAGATATTCTCTACCACATCCTGAGTATATCTTCTTAATATTCTTTCCAAGTAGATTCTCTACTTCATTATGATATTCACTAATCAAGCTAAAGGAATCTAAATTACACATCATTAATTGGATATATCTATATCTACTATAGTCATCAGTAAACATAATAGAGTAATGAAGACCACCCCTTGCCTCTACTATAAATGGACTATATACGTTAGTATGAACCAATTATAGCGGTTATTTGGATCTTCCTCCTTTCCCACTAAAAGGTACTTTGGTCATTTTACCATATAACCAAGCATGACATATATCCAAGTGTTTTAACTCAAGGAAGTCTAAATACCTTTCTTGATGTAGTTTTCTTAAGTGCTTCCTGTTTACATGAACAATCCTGAAGTTCCATAGGTGGGTAGGATATGAGTCATTCTCTCTAGATTTTTCATTGATTTCCAATATTGGATTTTCTAGTTCAAGTATATACAACCCATTGTTAAGATGTTTCATACCATACTCTATTTTATCCTTATACATAAGACAAAATTTATTTCCAAACATCAAATAAAATCCAATAGTGTATAAAATCAACATTGGGATTATGTTTATGGTAATACATGGTACATAATAACAATTATTTAGTGATACAACCATTACATTAGGAAAAGTAAGATTATAATATCCCACTAAAAATGTTACTTGTCTTGCACCATTAGATACTCAATGATCTACTCTGACTTTTTTAATTTTATTAAATCTACTTGGTTCCTATATTTTAATACAAATTCATGATCCACATGAACTATCCAATACATAACTTGTAAAAATATATGGATTTAATTCAAGGAAAATTATACCTAAAGTAGAAACCTCAACATTATTATTCTTCCAAGTTGTACAATTCTCCTTCTTGTGGAATTTATTTCCATATGAAAAGAAGATTACCTTTTTATTGAGCCTCTATTTTTTCCTTGTAAAAATTTAAAATATATTAAGAAATACTTTTAGAGATAGCTGCTGATACGGCATGATATTCTGAGGCCTGGTGAGCCCGGAATTGATTTTATAAAAATATTAAATATAGTTATATCATGGGCACATTGTTTTTCAGAAAAATAAATATCTCTTCAATAGATTCTTTAATAATAGATATAATAGCATGGTTAAATCAAGGAAATGGGGTTTACACTAGATGCAACCTATGTCTTGTCAGCACCCGATGTCCGATAGATGCATTCATTAGTGGGTGTGCTTAATTAAAACAAATAAAGAAATAATTGATTTATTTTGTTAAATGACTTAATTAAATTACCCAATAAAGAAAATCTTATAATGTTTTGACAAGGGTTATATGCATAACCATTGATATATCTGAGGGGAGGAGGAGAGAATTATTCATTGGTGGATCAACATAGAATGATGAAAGGTGATCAGATCAAGGTGGATTGAGAGGCAGTGAATGCAAAAAGTCTTCTCCATCACTGAAGAATTCTTTCTTTAACAATGACCGATCCATAATCAATGAAGGAATCGTAAATTATGGTTTTTAACCTTTTGATTGAATTTTTAAAGCATAAATTTATCCCTCTTTATTATGATCTTTGATTATTTTCCAATCTAACAAGCCCATTCAAATTAATTGATTTTCTGATATTAGTTGATTTATTATTCCATGTTATCACCCATGTTTCGAGACATATTGTTCATTGTCTAGGATTTCATTGGACAATGATGATCTTCACCTCTGTAATTGTGATTTTCTCTTAAATATTATTTGTGTTCGTCGCCATTTTCCCATATGGCCATTGTTTGACCATTTGAGATGGATTCATTCATGATCAAACCCTCAGATTCATGATGACAATGTGAATAGAGGAAGGATTAGATATTTGGGGATGGATCAAGGTGGTTTCATAGTTACGGGTGATGAATTTGGATTTTAAAACCTCATAGGGTGATAGTTCGTTTGATGAGATCCTTGAGACTGATCGGATCCTGATTTTTTCCCATCAGAGTCCTGGAATAAACAATAGAGACAAACCCGAAAAATTTTAGTTATTCAATAATCATGTAAAGATATGAAGAAGGTAGATCTGGAAAACCCCATGAAGGATCTAGAATTTTTTGAAAAATACAACTACATGTTGTGTAGTGTAAAAGAACACACAATTTCTTTTTAGGATTTTGCAGTAGCTAATGTTTTCCATCTGATTTAAGGATCACACACCATATGGATAGACCACATGTCATGTGACCCCATATTGATGGTTAGGTTGTGTGCCATCTACACATTCCAATGACCATGTGAAAGACAACATGCTTTGTAATCTAGGAGTATACAAGAATGGGTTGTCACTCAGGTATGACCAAGTACACTCCTAGGTACATTGGAGAATCCTGGTGTGTAGAGGCAAGACCATGGGTGTCTACACATTCTATGTACCACCATCACAAACTATGTACAATGTTATAGAATCCAAGAAATAGCCATAGGGTAACATTTTAAGGTCGCGATGTGGGGCCACACATTGTGTGGACCCCATACATGCCATGTACATCCATATATAACTTCATCTTCTCATATATCCTTTATTTTGGATTCATATTTCATCATATGAGTAGCCTATCCTAAGAGTTTTTCTGCATATAACATGATGGTAGTCTTCATAGTGGCCTTTGAGGTATGATGTGAGGTATTCCAATCTTGATGCTTCTTTATGTGGTGTTTGATCAATGGTACCGATCTTGTGTGATTATCAAAGTTTTATTGAGGGTAGAAATCCTCTTTCACATCAAGGAATGAGCCCCCCCCCCATAATACTTTTAAAGGTATAGAAGGTGATTCACTATCACACTAGGGCACATTTCCTCTATCTATGGGTAGGATACTCCCCTATCATACCAGGTCATGGGTACCCCATAATATATATATATATATATATGGTACTCCCCATACTATAGTGGGTGTGGGTCCTATATCTACTAAAGTGGTAATCCCTCATCTTTATGTTTTGGCGGCATCTAGGTCCACCACCTAAGTTGTGGCTCCCTTTGATGTGGAGCGCAGTTTCTAGGGGTGGTCCCCTCCACTCTTTTTAGTGATGTTACATGGGATAAATGGTTCATATTTATGGCTCCCTTGATTTGTTTCATGTAGTGGAAAGGCATGATCCCCTCTATATGGGATCCTTTTGTGGTTGTTCAGGGTGTTGGGAATCAAAGATAAACCTTTGGAGTTTTAGGTAGACTCATTATTCTTACATAGGATGTGGAAATGTAGATCCCCTTTCACTCTCATTTGGGTTTCCTAATGGTTATTTATGTATAAAGGTTTTTTTATGGGTTGATCTAACCTCTACTGTATCATTCTATTTATCCCTCTTTTGTTTTTTGGGAATCTTATTGGGTATTTATATACTCACCCATGTATGGGCTTTACCCACATGTGTTGTGTATCATGCAGATGATAGACATGTTATTGGTGGATTTAGTGGATCTTAGGGATACTTGGGTGAATTTGATCACGTACGATGGTTAAGTCTTATAGATTAGGTGTAAGGATCCCTTATCTTTATTTATTTCTAGATGTTATAAGGTCAGGACATCATTTTTGGTTGGTCATGTATTTCCCCCCTTTACTTTTAATATTATGTTGTCATACTCTTTTTTATTACCTAGAGGTTATTTCATGCATGGTTTTTACTCTAGGTGTTACTTATTATTATTATTATTATTCCTCTTCACTTCTAGATGGAGATGGTTGGGTGAGGGCATATGGGTGTATTAAGAGAAGGCCTCTCATTTTATTTATGCCTTCTCGATGCTTTTCACCATCGCTTGGCCCATGGAGTCGAGCTTGGGGTTGTGGAATATCAACCTTCCACTAGATAGGAAGGCCTTAGTGGATTAGGTTATTATAGAGTTGTATGAGATAATTTCATTTATTGGGATGGTGTTTGGAGTTTTCCACTTATAAGGATTTGTTTGGGACTTAGAGAAATGATTTCATAGTGTCTCAAGTGAGGATTTCAGGTTAGGGAACCCAGTGTTTTTGCGACAACCAATGTATACATACACTAGGACTCTAACTAATGGATTTTCGACTTAGAATACTGAAAAATCATATAGCAGCCCAGACATAAAATACATGGATATTACATCATTTTATATGAATATTAATCAAATTAAAAAATTACATGCCCAAGGACCATAATAGTTTAGTGTTTTTTGAAACTTGGAACACATTCTTCTAGTTTGGTGAGATATCTTCAACATCACCTTTAAAGATCTTCCCCTTTAGTAATCCTACTTAAAACACTTCCTCATAACCTTAGGAAATGAAACATAAGAAATGGGTGAGATAAAATTATCAATAAGGGAATATATAGGAAATATGTAGGCATAACATGAACATAATGGTATGAGAACATGAGAATAAAATTTGAATATCATACCCAGCATATCAAAGATCATATACATGAGACATGGTATAAAGATTGGCAGTTCATAATAAATTAATCATAAGATAATCCAAAACATGATCCATGCGACTCTATCATAGTAATAATACATAGAATTTGTGGAAAACACATAAACATAGAAAATAATATGTCAAGGCTACCTACCAAGACCTTTATAACATGTTAGGTTTGGTATAATCACATGTGTACCTACTTTGAGTTGGGGCTGAAAACCTATGTACCCTCTTATTTTAGGGATTGGTAAATAACCCATGTACCCTCTTACTTTTAGGATTTTTCTAGAAACATTGTACCCTCTTACTTTTAGTCTTGGTCTACAACCTTTGTACACTCTTATTTTCAAGATGGGGATACAAATTGTGTACCTTCTGGTTTTTGGGGTTGGGCGACAACTTGTGTACCTACTTCTTTTCGGGATTGAGCTACAACCCATATTCCTTCTTGTTTTCAGGCTTGGGCTACAACCCATGTTCCATTTGATCACATATGCCATTTATCATAACCCAATGTATAGGAGGGAGATATAGGTCCCACCCGTCACACAATAAAATCATGCATACGTGTACCACAAGATAATAAAACATGTATCATATCTTGACGCATAAAAAAGATATTGTTTTCATAAACAACATATCATAACCCATGAAATGAAATGTATAACCTAAAAATTTCATCATATAATTACCTCTGGAAAAGATATAGGTCTCATAATCAGTTCATCAAAGAGTAACTTGTGAAAAGAAGTGAGTTTTTGGAGCATATAACCAATGAAAGAGAAATGGGTGTCATAAACATCATTTTATCAAAAAATAAACCACAAAAATAAAAATATGAACAGTGTTCTTGGATCATATCCTCAGTAAAGAGTAAACTATGACAATGTATGTCAACATAGAAAGATAAGGATTTTTGAAATTTCACATGAAACATTTCTTAAGGAAAATAAAATTTATTTGAAAATCCATTTTATAATAAAATTTCAAAATTATTTTATTATAAAGAAAGATTTATTTTTTTAAAAATTCCTCGTTAGGAAATTATATTTTACACTTTGAAAAAATCTTTTTTAAACATAAAACACTTTGAAAAATAGGTTCCTTGAAAATAACCTTGAAAATTTATAAAGAAGCTTCAAAAAAATTTGAAAACCGTTTTCCTTGAAAATGATTATAAAAAATATAACGAAATATTGAAATTATTGAAATTGTTTTCTTTGAAAATATCATTTTGAAAACATATAAAGAACTCTTTGTTAATCATTTAAGATACATTTTGAACATATAATATTTTGAAAAACTTTTTTTTTGAAAACCATTTTAAATTCAACGAATTTATGGAATATTAAGAAAAACATTTCTTTAAATTTAACCTAGTAAATTTATAAAGGAATATTCCAGGAAATGATGGTCATGATGGAGATTAAGTCCATACATGCCAAACATTCCTTTTTCTCCTTCAAGGTATAGAAAAGTACCTTGATTGGAAAATGAAAATAAGATTCCTTTTAAAATAGTTTTTTATAATGGAAAAACATGGGTAAAAATTTCCATTAAACATCATAGTATAATTTTAAAACATTGTGTAAAAAAATTTAGAAAACATAGTTTTGAAAGAACACATATTTCTGACCAAAAGTGGAAATAAAGTCATATTTTCATAAAAACATTTTCTTACTCATCTTGAGGACCAAAGTGTGTAAAAATGGTACTAATACATGAAGATATCATGGATAACCCGAGTATAAGGAAATTCATGAGTGTTCCTGAGATATATATAATAATATTTCATCAATGGAAGCATAATCATAAAAAATCCCAATGAACGATGAGATTGTAGTAATAAACTGGAACCACTTTTGTAACTTTGAATCTTAATCCCTGTGAGCGAATTAAATTACATGAAGCATAAAATATCATTAAAATAAGAATATGCATGATATAACATGTAAATTTTTAGTATATACACTTTATAAATAAATATAGGTGCATAACATTCAATGTATCTCAAAGAAAGAAAAATTGAGACAAAATTACATTACCGATTTGGTAACTTTTGACCCATAAACCCCATGAGAGAAAGTTAATAAAATGGATATGTAAATAACCATAAATTTAATTATAGGAATCACATAATATGTTCATGGGTGGTATATATGTCACGACCCCTCCCAGTGGGGCCTGTTCTGCGACTTCCCATGCCCGCCTCTAATCAGACAGGGGCTGGTGACTAACACCGATAAGGCATATCACTAACATGGGAGGAATTTCCTAAGTACCTATACACACACACACACATCTCTAAGCCCACGGATTCCGAAATATAAAAACCACTATGGAAAAAAACTCATGCATAAAACTAAACCCAACCAACAGTGTAAAATGGAAGTAAAGTGTGGAAAGTAAGACTGGGCCAGAATACAAGCCCACCAAAAACAATATTTTTCAAACTACAAAGTCCAACCTCTAAGCACAAGGAGGTACTAGGACTTCGGCTCATATATATAGGTACACCTTGGCTTGTAGGAACTTCGAAAGCTCATTCTGGTCCCGGTCCACCCTGGACTCCGTCAAAAGGCTGATCGTCTACACATGACACTACACTTGCAGGAAAATCCTATTTAGGGGTGAGTAGAAAAATACTCAGTATAGGACCCCGAAAACAACAAATAAATATGTAAAGTAAAGGTACAGTCATATCTATATAGTATATTTCTAATGAATATATAACAAGAGGAACACATCCAGATATTCTCAAAACCCCTAACCTGTAGTTTAGAGACAAGTCGAACAACCACATACCCATGCTAGGGGTCCACTTCAAAGATTCCACGAAGCAATCATTTGGGAGAACTCACTCAATGAGTCTAATAGCTCTGATGATGTCCGTCCAAGAAGTACTATTCTTCGAGAAAATCCATGAGAGATAGATACACTCATTCCTGGAGAACACACTCCTCAGTGGGGAAAGATCCTGATACAAAGATGAGGTTCACTATCAGGGACTTGGAGGATATCGAAACTCATCTGGATTCACCTTAAAAGTAGAGGATCAAAATCCTGTAGGATTAGTCACATCGATACCTCACTCTACCTAGGGTCAAGAATGGATATAGGATATTTCTCTAGGAATCTCGTAGGGATACCTGACTCTATCTTGGAAATTATTTCTGAATTGATCATATTACTATGGATGGAAATGATACCTGACCTTCAAGGGAAGAAAAAAAAGGGAACTAACCCAAAAAAAACTTTTCCCAGGAATAGTGGGAAAGAGGATCAATCCATGTTTCAGGATATACACGGCATGTAGAATGGGTCACACTCCATGTATCATGACTCCAGTTATTGCATGTTTGTAATGACCCAAGTCAGAGGCAAAATTCTATGTATAAAGTTAAGTACACGATGTGTAGGACAGACCACACATCGTGTCTGAGTAATAGGGGTTCTCCTTATGTATGCGGTTGTGTGCCTGTACACAGCTTCAGCCTGTGTGGTCTATCCCATGTAACTGGTACACGAGGTAACATGTATAACCGGACTAGTCTGGACATGTGATGGAGTACACGTCCATGTACTCCACCCCGTGTTCGTGTATCCCCTAGATACATGTCGAGTCTCGTGTAGCTTCCTCTGCCACATTGCTTAGGGTCTACACGCCGTGTTGCGAAGTCATGTAGTCCATCCCATGTCGTGTACATCCTAGAATATACGCTGAACTTTGGGGAAAGGCCCATATGTTTTGTGGAAAGGGTCACACACTGTGTGATACCTTTCTATCTTCTGAAACCCTATTCGGCATAGGGCTGGTCCCATGTGACATGTTCTTTGGGTTACACATCGTGTTCTTCATAAATTTCCAGAATCCCTGTTCTCCACCGGCACACCTCCTGTGATGCTCCGTTCTTCAATATGTCCATCAAATCACCATGAAACTCAAGGGTTTAGTAAACCCCGACATCATGAAGTTAAATATGTCAGTTTTGGTCCTCCGATCAGCCCTGAAAACATATTCTGATCCACCTGCACGAAGAATGCTCGAAGAACGATAACTCTATAACCATGTTGATTCATCCACCGCCATCATTGTCGCACCTCCGCTGGGTCTTCACAATGTTGATTATCCAGTTTGGGATCATTGTGTCGAGTAATGGGTGTGAAATGAGTCCTCGTTCATATACCCACAAAGAACATGAATAACACAGGGAAGAGGGAGGAGTAAATCCAATAAACAAAAGAGGAACGAATCTCCATCATCATTCGTCACGACCTTAATCTGCTCCCGTTAGAAGGTTTAAATGGGGTAAATTAAAATCATAAAACATGGAATAATAAATTACCCATGAATGAACCCAATAAATCCCTCTCGTAATAACGACGATGCGCGGATCAACCAGTTCGTGGGTTGATTCATGTTCATCCTTGAATTAAAGAACGGGGAAGAAAAACAACTTAAAATAGAACCCCTACCTCGAGGAGTGATCGATTGCTGATGAAGGGATCATGATACTGTCGTGCCTGGGATCCTTCAACTCTGTTGGCATAGCGATTTGCAATTTTGATTCATTGTCATTCATTATTGATAGTTTTCTCCAAATCTCTAAGAATTATCCATATTTTATTTCAATATACTTCCAATGACCAACATTTTATTAACCCATTAAAAAGAGAGAATGTGTTTCAATTTTCTATCATGCTAAATTTTTTCCCTTACATTGTGGCATTAATGAGTTAGAATTCCTATTTTAGAGTGATTATTTTGTGTCTTTAATTATCGAAATAGCTACCCCATTGTTGTGCTGCAGCGAACGTTTCCAAATAAAATTAAATAAAATTTTCAAATTATTTTATTTTATTTTATTTTACTAAAAACGCCTGAAAATTGACTTTTTCCCTCGACCCATGATGGTTGAGGTTAAGCATGTTCTTAGGTGATGTCATCATCCTGGACGCAAAGGTTCCCTAATATTTCAAATCTGAGAATCCATTTGGAAACTACCACAACCGCACACACACACCAACTCGCTTAACTTAAAAAAAATTCGAACCACCATTCTGGGCTCATCAGGCCTCTAAATGATGTTCTGTCTCGACGTTTGGTCTCAAAATAATTCCATATAATATTAGAAAATAATTCACATAAAATTATAAGACAATAAATTCTCCCCACATTCGGTATTTTCATCCCTAAAAATACAAAACAAGGGATACTCAAAAAGATGTGGGTACTGAGCACAAATCTGAGCCTCCTACTCCTAGGTGGTCTCCTGAAGGTTCTAATGCTACCACAGGACACACATTAAGGGCATAAATTTTCCACAAAGGATCCCCTCCTACCAATCCTCGATCTCCACTAGGTACTCAGCAAAGGTCACTCCATCCTCGATTCCCAGCTTTCCCTAGTCGATGATGTGTGATGGGTCATGCACGTACCTCCTCAACTGCGACACGTGGAAGACATAATGTATCTGGTGCAACTACAGCGGTAGAGCTAAGCTGTATGCCACCTAGCCAACTCTATGTAGTATTTGGAAATGTCTGATGAACCTCAGCGATAGCCTGTCACCCCATGCAAATCTATGTAATCCTCATTGAGGTGAGACCCTAAGGAAGACATTGTCTCCATCTTTGAACTCCAGAGGTCTCCGTCATCTGTTAGCATAAGACTTCTTCCGGCTCTGTGCAGTCTTTATCAACTCTCAGATGACCTGCACCTTCTCGGTGGTAGATCGCACTAGCTCTGGATTCATAAGTGTTGACTCTCCAGGATCGGTCCAGCAGAGCGGTGACTGGTAGGGTCTCCCATATAAGGCCTTGAATGGTTCCATGCTAATGGTGGAGTGGTTACTATTATTGTACTCTAACTCCACCAGTGGTAGGTAGTCCTCCCAACTATGAACAATGTCCATGATATAGGCCTGAAAAATATTCTCTAGAACCTGAATGGTCCTCTCAGTCTGACCATCATTCTAGGGATGGAACATCGTGCTAAAGCGTAGTTGATTCCCAAATGCCACATGCAGTCCCTTAAACAACCCGGATGTGAAATGAGCATCGCGATCTGAGACTATCGTCGAAGGGACTCCAGGAAGCTGAACTATCTACCACACATAGAGGTGTCCCAATATCTCTATGTAACTTTCCTCCTTGACAGCTAGGAAGTGGACAACTCTGTGACTCTATCAACGATCACCCATGTGGATCGTGCCCCTTGGATGTTCGTGCTAATACCATCACAAATTCATTCATATCCCTTCTCGCTTCCACTCTGGAACTTCCAGGGGTGATCTAACCTTGATTGAACCTAGTGCTCAACCTCCACCTGCTAGCACGTAAGGAATTAAGAAACAAACTCTGTTAATTCCTTCTTCATACATGCCCACCAGAACTGACGTCGGAGGTCCTGGTACATTTTCACCAGTCTAGGATGTACCGCCAAGGGTGATGTGTGAATCTCCCTCAGAACCTCCTCCTGCAATACCACTGGAATGGCCGTGCATCCTCTTAAAATAACAACGTGCTCCCCACCTTGAGAATATCCATTAGAAACATATCTGGTGGATAACTGAACACATAAATCCTCATAGTCGACATACCCAAGCTATTCCATCCAAACTCACTGTAATAGTGGAGGGGTGACAACCATCGACTGTAGGTAAGCTGAATCCTCGTTGTCCATGAAGGATAACTGTAACAAGGCCAACTGCTTCGTCGCCTCACTCAACAGCTGTGACCTCGATGCCCTTCTTAGAGCATCTTCCACCTTGTTCCCCTTCCTAGGAATATATATGTTCTTGAAATAAGATTCCTAGAGAAAATATATAAATCACCTCTGCCTTAGCTTCAGATCCTTCTGTGATAATATGTATTTGAGGCTCTTCTGTTCATAGTAGATGATAAACTTCTCACCCATAATATAGTGTCACCGTATCTTCAACGTGAAGACGACTACTACCAACTCAATATCATGGGTTTCATAGTTCTTATTTTTCATTCTTAGCTGGCGTGAACCATAAGGAATCACTTCATGTCCCTGCATCAGAACATATCCAAGCCTAGTCCCAAGTGTTTCATTGAAAACTATGTAGTCGACACCCTCCTACATCAATCTCAAAATTGGGGCGCTCGTCAAACTCTGTCTCAACTACTCGAAAGCCTGCTATCACTTCTCCATCCACATGATGGGTTTCCCCTTCCTGGTCAAGGCTATAATTGGTGTTGATATTCGGGAGAAATTATGAATGAATCTATGGTAATATCCTACCAACCCAATGAAGCTCCCTTCCTACGTCATGCTCTGAGGTGGATCCCAATATAACACTACCTACACCATGGATGGGTCCACAACTACTCCATCTACTGAGATGACATGTCCAAAAAAGTGGACCTCCGGAATCCATAATTGGAACTTTGAGAGTTTCCCATAATGCCGGTTCTCTCAGAGTATGTCTAGAACCATCCACAGGTGCCTCGCGTGCTAATCCTCTAACACCGAGTACAAAAAGATTTCATTGATGAAAACCACTACGAACCAGTCTAAATATAGTTGGAAGATCCGGTTTATAATTCCGATGAACCCTGCGGGAGAATTCTCCATACCGAAAGGCATAACCAAGTACTCATAATGACCATAGAGGCATCTGAATTATATCTTCAGTATATCATCATCTCGTACTCATAACTGGTGGTAACCTGATTGAAGATCAACCTTTGAGAACCACTATGGACCTCTTATCTGATCGAATATTTCATCAATCCTCAGAAAGGGATACTTGTTCTTCATTGTCACCTAGTTCAGGCACTGGTAATCCATGCACAACCTCAAACACCCATCTGCCTTCTTGAAAAACAAAAATAGGGTTTCCCAGGGTGAAACACAGGGTCTTAAAAATCCTTTAATCTGCAGATCCTCCAACTTCACCCTCAGTTCGCAAAGCTCTATAGGAACCATCCAATACGATGGTAAGGATATCAGTGTCATCCTGGGGTGTAATTCAATGCAGAAGTCGATCACCCAGTAGGAAGGTAGCCCTGTAATATCTTCGGGAAATACTACCTCGTACACTTCCACTACTATTGGGAACTGTAAGCTAACAACATCTACTACTCTGTGGGTAAGGCTATCCAACTCATGAGTGATCGGCTACACCCTCCTATGTATGAGCCCATCATGTGCTGCCTGGGTCTCCTTTTCACTGAAAAAGGAAAATCTCATCTCATCATTATGGACACAATGCACTCTTTTCCAAAAGCAGTCAATCTGGGCATGGAATGAAGATAACCAATCCATCCTAAGAATGATGTTGTAAGGCCTTGATGCTACCACCAAGATATTCCAACCGAAACTTTCTCCTTTAAGGGTAAGATCATAGTATCAACAAATGTGTGTGATAATCGAGTCCACTCATGTAGTTGTATCCACGTGTAAGGGTTGATTCAATGGCTCTATGGGAATCTCAAGGTTTCCCACAAGACATGTGGTGAGGAAGGAATTACTATAACCTTTGTATATAAGTATGGTATCTAAGGTAGAGAAGAGACAAATCATATCGTGGATCATCCCTGGATTCCATGAGTCATACAGCTCGATAGCATGCAATTGTCCCTACCCCTATCCCCCATCTCCCTAAACCTGGTTTAGATATCGTGGGTGCGGTGGTGAAAGTATATTGAAGCATATTCCACCACCAGAAGCCCCCCCCCCTCCTCTACCACGTACTCCACTTGGTGGGTCTTCTTGATCCACACTCTACCTCTTCCTCGGTGGTCCATCCACCACCTCTCTGTCAGCAGATCGACGGGTCGGATAGTCTCTAGAGAGATGTCCCCTACCATCACACGAGTATCATCGCCTCTCCCTAGGCTGGATGGATCCATCCTGAGAGACCTAGAATATTGATCCCCTATCATGGTTCCTCCTGTGTTGTCTCCCACATCCAAAACATGGTTCCTGAGGTCAGCTCCCTGCTACTGTGGTCTCCTCGCCTATTTTCCTGGTGCGGAATACCATTGGATGTCTCTACTCAGCCAAGAATCTCTTGATCACAAAGGCCCACTCGAGCACTCCAGCATAAGTTGAAATGCATAAAGGCATGACACTATCTTGGATGTCCTGTCGTAGACCTATCTTGAAGGTTCAAGCTCTGAAGTACCGATCCATAACCATATCCATTCAGTACCTAGTGAGGTTGGTGAACCTCAATGAATAGTAATACACCATCTAACTGCCCTGTTGGAGTTGAAGAATCTCCTGTATACGCACTTATCTCATCATAACCAGAGAGAAATCCTCCCTAAATATTCATTAAAACTCTATCCATGAAAGAGTCTCCTCATCGTGAGTCTGTGTGGTCAGACTCCACCATCTTCCTGCTAAACCAAGAAGAAGGATCACTCCTAGGATCACCATCTGGTTTGTTGGTGTCCTCACTAGATGGAAAACTATGGTCACCACCTAAATCCAGTCCTCATCCGCCTAAGAGTCGGGCTCACCTCGGAACTTGAGGGGTCTCTATCTCTAGAACTCATAGAGAACGCTCAGCTTGTGCCCCTCATTTTTTGGTACTGCAGGTACCATGGGATACTCCTCTGGTGGTGGTATAGCAGGTGCTCCACCTTGAGGTAACTCTTGGGGAACTGTTCCATGTATAGAAGCCTCATCACTGAGGGGATCATCCTCGTGATCGAGCTACTGAATTCTAGTGGGTAAGCATCGTAGAGGCTTCCTATAAGGACACAATATGTACCATGGTCAATGATTATATGTGGATAGCTAAAACAAAGGACATGGAAAACACAACCCATTCTTATATGATTCATGTATCATTACTTTAATTCTATGCAACTAGTGTTTTCATGTACCTCGTAAAAAAGTAGGTTATCAGAGTCCTGATGTATGGATACGTCAGTCTCCCTCAACAACACATGAGTCTTTGGCCTGAAAGCCAAGCTCAAAACACTTAACACTGTTTCCCCAAACCAAATCTCATAGACTCTCGGTCCTAAGTTAGAACCGACCACCGCTGATACCACTCAGTCATGACCAGTCCCAGTGGGGCCCGTGTCATGACTCCCCAATCCCGCCTCTAATAGGCTAGGGGATGGTGACTAACACCGAGTAGGCATATCAATAACATGGCAGGCATTTCTTAAGTACCTGTACAAACACACACATCTCCAAGACCATAGATACTGAAATGTAAAGACTACTATGGAAAAAATTGTATCCATAAAACTAAACCCAACCAACAGCGTAAAATGGAAGTAAAGTGTGTAAGTAAAACTAGGCCAGAATACAAGCCCCTAAAAAAGAAGTATCTAAAAAATAAAAAGCAAAAACTGTAAGAACAAGAAGGTACTAGGACTTCTGCTCATATCCATAGGAACACCTAGGCCTGTAGAGAAATTAGAATGCTTGGTCTGGTCCTGGTCCACCCTGGACTCCATCAAAAGGATGCTCGTCTGTACAAGACACAACACGTGCGGGAAAAGCCCGTGCAGGTGTGAGTATAACAATACTCAGTATAGGACCCCAAAAACCAAAAACCAATAGGAAAAGTAAAGGTAGAATCATCTCTACATAGTATATGTCTACTGAACATATAATAAGATAAACACATCCATCTATACTCAAAACCAAGACTCATGGTCTAGAGACAAGTCGCACAACTGGATTCCCACACTAGGGGTTCAGTTTGAAGATTCCATGAAGCCCTCATCGAGGAGAACTCACTGATTAGTCTGATAGCTATGATGATATCCATCTGAAAAGTAATATTTTCAGGAAAATCCATGAGTGATAGATACACTCATTCTGGTATAACACACTCCTGAGTGGGGAAAGATCACAATACACAGATGAGGATCACTTCTAGTGCCTTGGTGGATACCATGACTCATCTGAATTCAATTTCTAAGTAGAGTATCGGCATCCTATAGGATTATCCACTTTGATACCATACTCTACCTAGGTTCAAGAATGGATAGAGGATATCACTCTGGGCCTCTTGGAGGGATACCTGACTCTATCTCGGAAAGTCCTACTAAAGGGATCATATTCTTGTGGATGGAAATGATACCTGACCTTTAGGGGAATGATAAAAGGGGGAACTAACCCAAAAAAATGTTTCCAAGGAATGGTGGGAAAGAGGATCAATCCATGTTCCAAGATATACACAGCGTGTAGAAGGGGTCACATGTCATGTCTCACGACTCCAGGTACTGCACATGTGTAATGGCCCAAGTCATAGGGAACATGTCATGTCGAAGGTAAGTACATTGCAGGTAGGAAGGACCACAAACCATGTATGAGTAACCGGGGTTCCCTCTGTGTACGTTTCCATGTGGTCGTACATGGCTTCAACCCATGTGGGTCATCCCATGTAACCAGTACACGTGGTAACCTGTGTAACCGGCCTGGTCTAGCCATGTGGTGGAGTACACGACTGTGTACTCCACCCCGTGTCTAAGTATCCCCTAGATACATGTCGAGTCCCGTGTAGTCGCCTCTTCCATGCCGCTTAGGGTCTATATTCCATGTTGTGAAGCAGTTTAGTCCATCCCATGAAATGTACTTCAAAGAATACAAATCGAGATTCAGGGAAGGGCCCACATTCCATGTGATAGGGTTCACATGTCGTGTGATACCTATCTGTCTCCTGAAACCCTAGCCACCACAAGGCTGGTCCCACACTGCGTGTTCTTCTTCTTACACACCCTGTTCTCTGAAAATTTCTAGAATCAATGTTCTCCACTTGCACACCTCCTATGATGATCTGTTCTTTGATCCGGCTATCTGATCTCCATGAAACTCAAGATTTTATGTCTCCCAACATCATAAAGACAATACCATCAGTTTTAGGCCTCCGATTGGTCCTAAAAATGCATTTTGATCCACCTGCATGAAGAAAGTTGGAAGAACGATAACTCATTAACCATGTTTATTTGTCCTCTGCCATCATTGTCACACCTTCGCAAGATTTTCACAATGTCAGATCTCTATTTTAGGATTGTTGCTCTGAGGAACGGGTGTGAAACGATTCCTCGTTCATAGCTTCGCGAAGAACATGAAGAACACGGGGAAGAGGGAGGAATAAATCCAATACACAAAAGAGGAATGAACCTATTCTGTCATTCTTCATTTTGTTAATCCTCTCCTGTTAGAAGGATTAAATGGGTTAAATTAAAAGCATAAAACATGGAATAATAAATTCCACAGGAACGAACCCGATGAAGCCCTCTTGTAAGAACGATGATGTGTAGATCAACCAGTTCATGGGTTGATCTGCGTTCATCATTGAATTAAATAATGGGGAAGTAAAAAACTTAAAAAATAACCCCTACCTCATGTATGGATCGATCACTGATGAAGGGATCATGATACTGTCATCGTTAATATCCTTTAACTCTGTTGGAACAGTGATTTGAACTTTTGATTCATCGTCATTAATTGTCTATAGTTATCTCCAAATCTCCAATAATTCTCCATAGTTTCTCTCAATATTCTACCAGTGACTTGACTAACCCATTAAAAGGAGGGAACACATTTCACTGTTCTGTCATGTTGAGTCACTGTCGTTATGCTGCAACATTAATGAGTCAGTTTTGATGTTTCAGAGTGATTATGATGTGTCATTAATTATCAAAACAGCTGGCACGTCATTGCGTTGTAGTGAACTTTTCCAAATAAAATAAAATAAACTTTTGAAATTATTTTATTTTACTTTATTAAAAATATCTAAAAATTAACTTTTTCCCTCAACTTTCTCCAGTCGAGGTTAGGCCCATTCATAGGTAAAGTCATCGTCATGGATGCAACAGTGCCCTTAGATTTCTAATCTAGGTATCCATTTGGAAACTTCCTCAACTTCACACACACGCCAACTCACTTAACTTAAAAAAAGGTCAAACCACAATTCTAGGCTCACCAGTCCTCAGAATGATGTGTCATCTCCATGCTTGGTCTTGAAAAAATTCCATATAAAATTTAATAATAATACATAGAAAAATTTCATGACATAACAATATACACCACCCAAATGAAATGTGTGGTGAATAAGGCATGTATCTCATGGATATAAAAAGTGGGATGATAAAACCCTTACCTTAAGTCTTGACTTTCTTTGAACATGTTAAAAACTATTGTATAATAAATATAAGTTAATTATAAATATACCAAAGAACCATATTCTTATATCTAATACCATATGTGATTTTATTATGACTTTATATTACTTTTTTATTAATAACTCCATGTTAATGTTACGTTTCGGGTAATATCTGTTTTATTTTTCATATATGTTTTGACTTTTTATTATTGATCCTCTTAATTAGATCAATATTTAAATATTTAAATAATTTAAAAAATATGTATATATCATATATATTCTTTATATAAACATTATTAATAATCAATAAAACATATAAATATTAAATGGAATACACAGTTCATGGAGACGGTAGGTCATACATATGCATGAACGTTCTTTCCATTTTTGGTCATATTGAAATAGAGAAAATAAATGAAAAATATTTATATATATATATATTATCATTCTAGTAGAATTATTATTTCATATATATAATATATGTATAATTATCCCATCCTTTATACATTCCATGTAATGTGTGAATGAATCACATCGCTTTGAGGAGGCGGTAGTCCACACTTCAACAAACGTAGTTATTGTATTTAGAATAAATAGAAGGAACGAAGGTATGTTTTATATAATAATTATAGAAGAAAAAATACTTCATAAATATCATAAATATCATATAAAATCATATTTTCCATAATAATTCCCACCCATAATATGTGTTAAAGGAAAAACGAACAACATCATTTCATGAGGCGATAGTTCGTTGTACACTAGAACGGTAAGTTTATCACCCATTATATAGAAGTCAATGTAAGTGTAGGTTGAACCATTAGAATAAAACATATTATAATATTAGTATACTTATGTTATTATATAATCATGGAATAATAAGAGTTTAGGGTGTGGATAATTTAAATAAAACAAAGGAGCTTGAGAAAAGATGTTACCTCTTCTTTGGGCAACTCCTCATGGTTTTTACCGAAGGGATTCCATAGATGGATTTTTTCCAAAATTAATCCTTATAATATTGAGGGAGGGATTGTGGGAGATTATTTTAGTAGAGTTTTCATGATTCAAATAAATTTATAAGTGTGAATAAGAGGGAGGGGTGAGTGCCTTTTTACAGTGGAGGATGAGTTGGATTCTTGTAAATTTTTGAAAATGGAATTCCACCGGCATTTTTTCCATATAAAGTGGATCCAATAATTTTTCAAATAAAATATAAAGGATTATAGGGTCTAAATATTTCCATAAAGTGGATTTTGGACGTGTTTATATGTCATTTTTTCCCTTAATATTAAGGTTTAGTCCCTTGTTAATATTAATTTTACCAAAATCACTAAAATCAATTTTAATTACATTTATGAATATTGTTTATCAAAAAATAATTTTAACTCATTATAAATTATATATTAATATGATTAAAAATTTGGGATCCATTTTTCAATATACCAATCACATAAGGGGAATAAATTAATTTAATTTTAATCTAGAGGATGGGACGACAATGCAGGTTTTTAATGTAAAAAAGTTTAAAAGTTTGTTATGTTTTAATATACAATTTCAATGTGAAATGATTCCAATGACCTAAATTGGATTAATTTTAGTATAATTGATCAAATTAAACATTAAAACCAATTAAAAATATTAAATAACCTTACAAATAAATTATATTAAAAATTAATTTTGAATTAAAATTTAGTTTTCTTCACTATTCATCAAAAAATAAAAATTCTTAGAAAAATACTAAATATTTACCAAAATTAAATTTTGATATTCAAATTTCAAAAAATATGTTTATTGTTTTCAAATAAAAATTATAAAATTTTCAAAATTTAGATTTAAAATGGGTTCTCTATTAAAAGGCGTAAAAATTACCTTTTCGAAAAATAAATCTATTTATTCATAAAAATGGATTTATTATTATCTTATACCTATAAAATATATTGGATGAGTGTAAAAGATATTAATTTAATATATAATATATAAATTTTATTTAAATATTTAATTAAAAGTGATTTTTTTAATTTATAGAGACAAAAATTGTGTTTGTACATAGAAAACTAGTTTTCTAGGAGTAGTAATTTATTAATTTTCAAATACATATTTCATTCACTTATACTAATTGATAACCAAAGGATTAATTTTATATAAATGTGTAAATGATATTTTTAAAATTTATTTAATCTTATTCATAACTTTTATTCCAATATCTATGTGGTAGCTACAATAATATTTTAATAATATTATTATTATTATATTGTAGTTCGGTAAAACTTAGTCATGCGTTTAACTCAAGCTATTGAAGGGGATCATTATTATGGGTAATAAAATACAAACATAGTTTTACATTTACTACAAGATAATATAAGTTTTTAATGAAGTGAAAACTTGAATTAGTGTTGTGTATAACTCAATCAACACTTAGTTATTTCATATAACAAAAGCTATATTTAGTGTGGTGTGAAATGAAAAATATAAAAAAGACTAAATTAATTCAATTTTTTTCAAAAAATATCAAGGTGTTACACATTAGTTGAAGAGAACTTCATACAGGCATCATATAGAAACGGGTATTTTTATTTTCCTTCTTAAGTAAGATCCATATATTTATATATATATATATATATATATATATATATTCTCATCTAACTATGGTTTGTCTTGTCAACTTTCAGGATGTATCCACAACCACTGCAAACTTTGATACATATATAGGGTCATAATGATGAACAATTCAGTGATGATGCACCAGTTTAGGGTCATTGTGACAACCAAAATAGTATCGAGGATCTATTTGAGAAGCCTATTCATGAGGTAGTTATTCTAGATAGGTAGAAAGTGGTGACTCCACCCACTGATCCATGAGGGGACACAATTCCTGTGGGTCAGCTTGATCTATTATTCCAGATGAATCATCCATGAATCCTTATTGACCTAGATGACTATGCACATCAAATAATATTTCTTCTTGAGATCAAGGATTGGGGACCACTATGATTTTGGGGTGAGACAAAACCTCAGATAAAAGAGGCATGGTTAGAGTCAGTAGTTCCAGTTTTTTGTTTTATGAAGACACCACCAATGTTGATAGTCACTTTTGTGACCAGCATTTTACGCAATCTAGAAAATATTTGGTGGGTATTTATTACCTAGGAATATTATGAAGAGACACTCTCTTTGGAAGATCTTGGGAATCTATTTCATAGTGAGTTTTATCTCTATACTAAACCTCCAGTGTAGGAATAAGAGCTTCATGAAAAGTCTCAGGCTATGGATAGATACCTAGGAAGGGAGCATTGGGATGCTGGATTTGGTAGTGGTAATCATGGAGCTATGATGACTGCTGCAGAAAGCATGTGACAATCAACAAGGACTTGGTTCATGGGACTTTCTCATGCACGAGATCATAAATGTGTGTCTACAATACAGCTATAGTGTAGTTCACCTGGTATTCTTAGCGGTTCTTTGACTAGGAATCCTCAAATAATATTTATACAATACAATACTATACTATTATTTTCATGTGGTAGGCAAGGTCTACATGTGAGGGATTTCAATAACCATCATTCTAGGGTTAGAGGGCATACAATGGGGGATTCCGATGCAGGGGCTTCATACATAGTATTATTTATGATCTATGTTCCTTTTTACCATTATGTTTTAGTCCTTTTCCTTCAACACTTCTTCCCTATGTTTTTTGTTATCCCTTTTATAGTGTTACACAATATAGATTTTGGCATGCAAGGGAGATAAATGCTTCCCCCGCTGACATGAGTCCTTGTGATGTGATTCAAAACTGTGTCAGTGAGACAGTTCCACCCAAATTTTATAGTGTTGAGGTGTGGAGGATTAGTTTCTTTAACTTTTGTGTTTGAGGTTATTTTGTTGATCTAGGTGTTGGAGAGGGACCTGGTTAAATAGGGAAGTCAAGAAAAGATAAATATGGACTCAATTATAGGAGGCTTGTAACCCCATATTTTTGGGTGTGTTGGAGGTATGGGATATGTCTTCTCTTCTCTAGCTATTGTTTTGGTACATGGACTCAAGCCACCTTACCATGAACATAGCCCTGTTGTGAGACCTAGTGATGCTATTAGAGAAATGTTTCTTATCTCTCTTTGCTTGGAGGCACCCATAAATAGGATTAGTGATCACACACTTCTGACAGTATTACCAGACTCTGGGAGGAGAGATATCCTCACACAAAATATTTTCATAGTTGGCAGTGAGGCCCTATAATGTTTTTCCTTGGTATGGATTAGTTTACAACTATTTATGTCCTTATTAATATCATTAGTAAGGGTTAGAGTGTACCTGCGGATATGGTACATAGTTTTACCTTATTTTTTGAGGATTAATCTCAGATGGAATATATTAGGATCATGTGTATGAGGATAAAACAAAATCTATTATTTAGACTATATGACCCTTGGAGTATTGGATGATATGAGAGTTCAATTTATTTGATGGTAGAGGAGTAAATGTAAATCCTTCTTATGGATTTTATAGTATGACATATCATCAAGAGTTTTCTTTCGACATTGAATTTCACAAGGGATGGATTTATATTTGTGCTAGTATATTGGATGACCCTGTGTAGTTGTAATAAATAAAGGTGCGGTTGGAGGAGTCTGTAGATCAACAGATTGTTAAACCAAGTTCACCCACCTGGGTAGGCCAGTTTCGCTCACCAAAGAGGAAAATGAGAACATGTCGTTAGGTTTGTTTTAACATCCCATGAATTAGGTGACTATTCATAGGAAGTATCCACCCCCGAGAACTGATGACTTCTTCAACCAGTTGTTTGGAGAGAAGTGGTTCTTGGAATTTGACTTCAAGGTAGGTTATCACGGGCTCTAGGTTTTTGAGGGGGATGTACTAGATGTATGTTTTTAAATACACTATGTTTTCCTTGAGTTTTTGGTGATACCCTTATTCGTGTTTAATTTACCTAGTAGAATTCATGATACTTATGAACCAAATCCTTAACCCTTTTTGGATCAGATTCATAGTGGTCACCTACGTTGGAATCCTTGTGTATTTGGTGTTACAGGTGGATCATGATATACACTTGAGTATGGTTTGGAACATGCTTTGAGAGTACCAAATTTATGGAGCTATATCATAGATTCTACCCTATATTATAGAGTTTCACTTCTTTTAATACGTCTTCCCATGCGTGGGAGTGACAATGTACCCAAAAGTGGTTGAGCTAGTGATAGCTTATGAATCTCCTTAATGTGTGGTTGGGGTAACAGGTGTCCACAAAAAAAAATTCTATACACTATCATAGAGTAGGATTATGGATAAGTTGGCCTCTTTGCAATTGTTCTAAAAGATCACCTCATTTATAGGTATGTATCTCATGAGATTTGGATGAACCTATTTTTATTGGGATTTAATTCTTCTTTAAATCTTCGTGGTCAAGTCCCTTTTTTGGGATAAATAGAATTTGATAGGAAAAATGACCTAAAGTTAGAAGATGTATATATGTTTAAATTAATGGGGTTTGGGTATAAATGGGTCCAGGGATTATGAGAGTTCTTCGTGATTTTGGAAGGATTTGGAGGTGGGTGTAATCGGAGATGAGATATATCTTCTAGATAATTTTACATCATTAATGGTTTACACAATGTGAAATTTTTTTCGGGAATATTATATGAACTAGTTAAGGTTGTTAAATTGTTACACATCATGAAACTTGTTCACATCATGAAATGGTTTATTGGGGGTTATTTTAACCTGAGGTGGTGCATTTTCTGTTATATGTTTTAAATCAAGAAATTCATTTCGTGAATAGTTTTAACATCATGAATATCTCATGAACCGTGGTTTAAAACCATGAAACTTTTATGAGTTTATTTCATTCAAGGTGTAGATATCTCTCTCAAAACCTAGTGTAACTTCAAGTCATTTTGGAGTGATTTCTTCCATTCCAGACATCTTAAATAAGCGTTTAATCTCTATAAAGTTCCTTCACTTTGGTTTTCCCCTTTCCTTCTATTTTTTCACCATTGTGGTAGAATGAACTATTGACTATTGTTGAATCGGTTATTGATCTTGCATGATTTAGGTTTTCCTTACGATCTCCTTTGGATTTGTTCCACATTGGTATTCCAGATTGAAAGCATTGATTGATTTCCAAATAAAGGTGGGTCATCTAGAACAAACCCATTTGGAATGTTTCAAATTGTTTAATTATGTGTAATATCAAGTGATTTCACTAACATAACATGTAGATTAATTAAAAAAATAATGAGTGATGATAAATCTTGTGTTTGGACTATTCCTTGGATCCCTTCGGATCCATAAGTGTTGAGACTTGGCATGCTGGTACTTATAGGGTAAGCATACCCTTGAACAATAATGAATAGGCTAATAGCCTAAATTATGTTTTAGCATGACATGAGACCTCGAGTGATTGGTTGTGATAGATTTTCCTTGGAAAATGGATTACTTGTTTTTAGAATGACTGGATATGGTTGATATGATATGGTTGTGTGCACTAGCATGTTAATTGTATAAGAATAACTTGATAAATGAAAGGATAATTAAAAGATAAAGGGTAATTGAACAAATTGACCATTTTGATTATGATGTTATATGTGTTATTATTCCTACTATATCTTGTGTTGCGAGTCATGCTATAATGATTATATGATGTGTTCTGATCTATTATGTTGAAATGATTATATAAAGGCCCTGACCCAGTTATGCTTAAATGAATATATAAATGTCTTGGCCTAGTTATGCTGAAATGATTATATAAAGGGCATGGCCAGGTTATACTGATATGAAAATATAAAGGGCTTGGCTTGGTTATGCTGAAATGGTTATATGGAGAGTTTTTTCTTAGTTATGTGATTATTCCATGAACTTATGGTTATGGTTGGAATGGTTGTGCTACATGCTCAGAGATATTCTTGTATGGTATCGAAGTAGGTTAATTATATTATTGTATTAGTATTTTATTTAACACTATGATTATCACTTCATTGTGTGCACTTATTATCAGATTAGTTTAATTTAGGAATGGTGGTGTTGAACTACTGAGTTTTACTCAAACCCTATTTATTCAATTATTTGGTACCCAAGAAGATTACATAGATAAATGTATTGTCAAGGGAAAATGAACTTATTTTTTAATATTGCATGCTGGATGGGTTGGATCCTAGAGATGGGACCGACATGGGGTTTAGGACTAGGTTATTATGAGTTTATTTGTGTCATCATGGCCTTCTATTTGTATTAATTTTATTTTATAATTTATATACATTCCAACTTATCATTACACGCTTCATTATTATAGGTTTTAGTATTTTATCTATTGTCTTCCAATTGTATGTTGTATTGTTTCCGCTATTTACATTACTCTGGTATTTTTTTTATTTCAACTGTATTGTAACACTGTACAATGGGTTATAGTCTTCCCACTATTTTATCTACACCCCTGATGATTGTTGGAATTCTTTGGTGTATACGGATGCATGCTTTTGGTTCAATAACCTTCCTGATTTGGCCATGTGATAGAGTACTAGACCTAGGGACACTACAAAGTTGTATTAGAGGCTGGGTTTTTCCTTTCAATTGCTTCACTATTTGGGAAAGGTAGAAAAGAGAATAGGATGTGTCTGGACTTTGTGATGAGCTTGTGTATGGGGGTTTATAACCCATGTTCCGGGGGAACTCCTAGTTCCCAGGTATGTTATTGTTATTCATGTTGTTCACTTGTTATGGTTTCATATTATTTCACCTTGGATGATTCACATGTTGTGTGATGTTATTTATTATTGAGATTTATACATGTAGTCTGCTATGTCATAAGATGAGTATGCATGAATCATGATAGGCACATAGGGATACATTCATTTTTAAGGATAGGGATGTATTTTTTATGTGTGATATATTTTCCTGTATGAAATATGAAATGAGATACCAGTTATACCTAATAAATTAAAATGGGATAAATGTTATTCCATGCTAATTTAGTTGTTAATTCATGTTTAGAGAGACCATAAGCATGTGGTTCTCTATTGTTGTCACATGTTGTGGTTGATTGTGATTTGTATCCAGTGTTCTAAGGAGTGTGTTTTTATTTTAGAGAAAATTCCTCCTAGTCTTCTTGAATCATGTGCTTGGATAGTAAAAACCAACATGCTCCTAAAACAATGAAATCAGAGCTTCATGTACCTCATGAGGGTCATATTGATGTTTAGAATCATGAAAACTTTGTAAGGGTCATTCGATCCATGAAAAGGGAGACAATTATCACCATGACTTTGATTTATAAGCTGATGAGATAGTTTCAACTGTAGAATCTACCTATGTTCACTACAGAGGGATACCCCCAGGTATATGAGTTCTAGATTGAGTCAGTCTAGATGATCTTAAAGAACCTTGAGACACCCAAAAATAGATGGGTGAATCTTGTTGCATACATGCTTCATGGACCTGCTGAGCATTGGTGCGACATTTTATGTTATTAATAATTTCATGACTTATTATATTCCATATTTACTGATTTTATATGAAATGTGCATAATTTGTGTGAAATATTAATGTTTTAATATTAAGTATAATTTTTGAGCATTTTTAGAAGTAGTCCAATTGAGTCAGTTTAATGTTTTAATGATAACAATCACTATACTGATACAAATTGTGTGTTTCTTGTTCTTTAGGATTCTCCTTTCAATATAAAACATTTCATTAGAAGGTACCATGAGCCAATTCATCCATTTGAAGGGTCATATGGTCCTCACAAACAAGACCAAAGAATCTGTGAACAAACTGGACCAGCCTTGAATATTGATTTACTGGGCTCAATCAAAAAGTCCAAAAAGATTAAATCTCCACCATAATTCGGGGGATACTACATGTCATCTTGGATAAAATTTTCAAGGGCCAGATCCAAGTACAAGGGGCACAAATGAAGCTTTGAATTCCAACCCACCATTCTGGACAAGAAATAAAATCAGTATAGTATTGATGACATATCTCATGATGTAAGAATAAAATCGAGCTTATATTTTTCAGTGTGAAATAGGAGATATAGGTGGACGACTTTTTTGAAGAAGTCATCAGTATTTGAAGAAATATTCCTATTCTAAAATCCATTCACATTTTGTCCATCGAAAAAGCATGGATAGAAATGGACAGTTTACCTTTGTTTAATAAAACCGCCATAACTTTGGCTCCAATTGTCCAAATGCCTCCAAATTTTGAAAGTAGTCGTCCAACATTATTATCTACAACTTTGAAGAAGGAGATATTTGGATATTAGGCTATCTGAATATCCAAATTGGAGGTGAAAGTGGAGGGACATATTGGGAATGCAAACAGTCCACTCCTTGGGCTATAAATACTCTCCCCTTCTCTCCTTGGGAGGGGATGGCATTTCAGATCAAAGGAGAATTGATTGGTAGTAACAAGGCCCTTCCAATGTCTTGGGAGGATCTTCCAAACTCAGTTTTTTACTTGATATTCCCTTTCTCCTCTCTTTGTTTTCATTTACTTTTTCATTTTTCTTCGTTGTAATTTTGCAAGTGTTTGTCTTTGTAATTTTGTTTTAATGAAATTTTATTCCTCTTAATTTCTTATTCTCATCCACCTTATATAGTTTAATATTAATGTTCTTAAAATGGTTTAAATTCAGTTGAATCTCCTTCCCTTATTTTTCTTCCTCATTCATTCAAAAATCCGTTTTTAATTATCATCATTGTTCATGTGTGTGTGTTCGACGTACCACTCTTTTCTAATCCCTTTCTTTTTCTTCTATTCTTAATTTATCATCATAATTATTATAACCAGAATATTAAACACCCAAATGGCTGAGTAAATATCTCATTCTGGTGAGTCAAAATTTAGGGATTTTAAGTGATTGAGAGTATTTTCTCGATGAGTATTCGTTAATTTAACATTGTGTATGTTGGACTTAATATGTCATGGATTCATGACATCTTTTTTTTAGCATGTGGTTTCCATGGATTATTGGAACCAAAAATACACTACCATAAACAAGTACTGATTGATTTTAGAATCCTAGTTAAGTTAAGGCTTGTATTAAAACTTTAACACTTAGGAATTCTAATCGACGTCAACTTGTGAAGTGGGTGTTAATTTAAATGCAATATAAAGCAAAGCTCAAGGATATCACAAGCTTAACTACCTAATGATAAACTCACCCCAATATTTATCAATTTGTTAAATCAATTATATACAATAAATCATTTCAATTAAGCTCTACAAACAAACACCCCCTAATCAAAATACAATCAACTAAAAACAAACAACTATTTAAAAGTATCATCGCCGAGGATTCGACCCAAGTGCTACTATACACATTAGCAGAGCACTGGAACTTTGACCGGTCGATAGGCGACAATCGGCTGCGCGTTTCAAATGGTGTCGTTGCCAGGGATGGTGCTTTATGTAGTCATTAGTTTATGGTTATTGTAAAAAAACAAAAAAAAACAAAATTTTAAAAAAAAAATTGAAAAAAAACACAAAGAAAACCCCGTCTTCCTCTTAAAAATCATAAACTGAAAAAAATTCAATGAAAAACCCATCTTCCTCTTTCTTTCAAAATCTCTCTGAATGCCCCGTAGCCTCCCAAACAATCCCTCGGATTTGTTTGACCCTGAAATTGAGCGAACACTTCTCCAACTTAGGAGGAATATAAGAGATACTCAAATAATTCAAGAACCAGTCCTCATCCAACCAGTTGAAATTGAAACGGACAATCCTAGGGAACAAACCCTAAAAGAGCTCATTGCCCCTGATATAAATTACCAACCTCTTGGAATTCAATATCCAAACATAGAAGCTGACTTCGAACTCAAATCGGGTTTGATTCATGTTCTACCTCATTTTCACGGGCTAGCCGGTGAGGATACACATCTTCACCTTAAAGAGTTCCAAGTAGTGTGCTCTACCATGAAGCCTCAAGGGTTTTCTGAAGAACAAATCAAACTCTGAGCATTCCCTTTTTCCCTAGCTAACACTGCTAAGTCATGGCTCTACTACCTACCTCATGGTTCCATAACTACATGGAATGACATGAAGCGATTATTCTTAGAGAAATTCTTTCCTGTTTCTCGTACTGCTTCTATCCGAAAGGAAATAAGTGGTATCCATCAATGCCCAAGTGAATCACTCCATGAGTACTGGGAGAGGTTCAAAAAGATTGTTGCAACATGCCCACACCACCAAATTCCTGACCAACTCTTGATCCAATACTTCTATGAGGGGTTATTGGATATGGAGAGAACTCTCATAGATGCCTCAAGTGGTGGTGCTCTTGTTGATAAAACTCCTGCAGCAGCAATAGATCTCAAAAGTAACATGGCTGCAAACACACAACAATTCCATACTCGAGCACATGCTCAAGTCAAACAAGCCTAAGATAATCAATCAATTGAGCCGAACAAAATGACTGAGTGGATGAGTGAACTTACGGGTCTTGTGCGACAACTAGTTGTGGCTACCAAATCCCCAACCTCATCTTCTCCGCAATCCATGTTTCCTGGACCTGTCAAAAACTATGGAATCTGAAACTCTCCATCTCATCCAACTGACACATGTCCACAACATCAAGAGGATCAACCCGATTCATCTGGACCAATGGAGCTCAATGCAGCATATGCTCAACAGAACACCAATCCTCAACTATCAGGTCAGTTTGTTAGAAAATTTAACCAACCTCACTCCGAGCCCTTCTCTTCTTCCTATAACCAAGTCCTTAGGTATGGTAATCCCATATCTCACCCCCCTCAATTCCCTCCTCAAAACCCAAACCAATTCCAATATGGTCAATGTGGTGGTAACTTCCATCAACCTTATCCTTTTGTTCCTCAACCTCAAAGGAACAATCCTCCTCCTGGATTCCATTATCCTAGTGAGCCTTCCCAATTCCAAAACCAATAAAATCGATTTCCCATGAACCAAAATCAAGGCAATCCCAACCATGGACAAACCACTTCTTCCAAGCAACCATGGGAATGTGCAGTGGAAGATCTTTCCTCCTTCACCCGTTCTAGCCTTAAAAACATTGAAACTCAAATAGGTAAACTTGCATCCCACCTGAGCCAGCAACAACAGTCAAATTCTTCCCAACTCCTAGATCAACCATTACCCAACCCCAAGGGTAATGTAAGTGCAATTTCACTTAGATCAAGAAAGCAACTTGCTATGCCTCAAGATAAATCCTCAAACCCTCCTTTGAATGTTGACCTAGAAAATTAAAATAAAAAGAAAATTGAAATGGAATCTGAATCCATTCCATCACCTCCATCCATTCCACTTAGGAACCCAATTCCTTTTCCTCAAGCTGTTTCTTAGACAAGGAAGTCCTTTGAACCTGATCCTGAAATGCTTGACATGTTTAGATGTGTTTAAGTCAACATTCCCCTCTTAGATGCCATAAAAAATTCCTATGTATGCCAAGTTTCTCAAGGAGTTGTGTACCAACAAGAGGAAACTTAGGACCTTTGAAAAAGTTTCCACCCATCAGTCCATACCCATTAAGTGCAAAGATCCAGGTACCTTTAAGGTTCCATGCCAAATTGGAAGTTCCAACTTTGATGATGCACTCATAGACCTAGGATCCTCAATTAATGTCATGCCCAAATCCATATTCTCCAACCTTGGTATAGGTCCCTTGCACCCAATGGGTGTTTTCATTCAGTTAGCCAATCGAAGCACAGCCAGTCCTGAGGGAATAATTGAGGATGTCCTTGTCTGAGTCAATGATCTTATCTTCCCTACTGATTTCTATGTCCTTGACATGGAAGGTGAGACGAACTCTTATCGATCTCCCCTAATTCTAGGAATACTATTACTCATGACTGCGAGAACCAAGATTTATGTCCATTCAGGCATCTTATCCATGGAATTCGGTGAACAACTGGTCAAGTTTGACATTTTCCAAGCCATGCGATACCCATCTGAGGACCACTCTGTATTCTCAATTCATACTTCTGAGGAAACTTCTAAGATTCAATGGAACCCCAATCCACCATGTTCTTCGTGTTCTAATGACAAAAGATCATGTGAAATATGCACTATGATTAACCAAGACATAAATGGTGATGTTGATGTGGACCTCTCATTCATAGACTCCATAAATCTCGAGGAACTTGAAAACTCTCTTGAATTCCACATAAATTCTGATCTCTACTGCTCCACCTTGGACAGTATTAAGGAAAATGAACCTGAAGCAACTGAAGTCCCTTCTTCCATTCCTGAGTTGTCGAGCCCAAAACTAAATGATGAGACTGATCTGAAACCTCTTCTTGCACACCTGAAATATGCATTCATCTTCCATGATCACTCATATCCTATCATTATCTCTGCCACACTTACTGAAACCGAGGAGTCCAAACTTGTTCAAGTGTTAGAGGAAAACAAAAAGGCCTTAGGTTGGACCCTAGATGACATACCAGGAATCAACCATGCCCTTTTCATGCATCACATCCATCTTGAGGAGTCATCCAAACCAATTAGACAACCACAAAGAAGACTCAATCCACTCATCCTTGAGGTAGTTAGGGAAGAGATAACCAAGCTTCTTCAAGCTGGTATTATCTACCCAATTTCTGATAGTGAGTGGGTTAGTCCAATTCAAGTTGTACCTAAGAAGGGTGGGATAACTATTGTCACAAATAAACATGGAGAGGTAGTCACAACTCGAGTGAAGAACAAATGGTGTGTGTGCATCAACTATAAGAAATTGAATGTTGAAACCTGAAAAGATCACTACCCTCTTCCTTTCCTCGATCAAATGCTAGAAAGATTAGCCGGAAAGTCACACTATTGCTTTCTTGATGGATACACCGGCAATTTTCAAATCCCAATCTCACTTAAGGACCAAGAAAAGACTACTTTCACATGCCCCTTTGGAACATATGCATATAGAAGAATGCCTTTTGGACTTTGCAATGCTCCTGCAACATTCCAGAGGTTTATGATGAGTATCTTTTCAGAATTCATTGAAAACTGCATGGAAGTCTTCATGGATGACTTCACCATTTATGGTGAGTCATTTGAATCTTGTTTGAATTCACTCTCTCTTGTCCTCCAAAAGTGTTTCAAGTGAAACCTTGTGTTAAATTTTGAAAAATGTCACTTCATGGTTGAAAATGGGATTGTTCTAGGGCACATAGTTTCAAAAGATGTTATTGAAGTTGATCCTTACAAAATTGAAGTGATCCAATGACTTCCTGAACCCACTTCTATTCGGGACATCCGTTCATTTCTCATTCATGTCGGTTTCTATCGGCGATTCATCCATAACTTCAGTAAAATTTCCCTCCCACTCACTCATTTGTTCCAAAATGATGTCACTTTCCATTTCGATGAGGTTTGCAAGAGATCCTTCATTGAACTCAAAAATTCTCTCACATATGCCCCGATAATCCAACCCCATGATTGGTCCTTACCCTTTGAATTGATGTGTCATGCTTCTGATAGATCTATTGGGTCTGTTCTTGGTCAAAAAAGAGAAATAATTCCTCATGTCATCTATTATGCCTCAAAAACATTGGATGAAACTCAATCTCACTACACTGTCACTGAAAAAAGAACTTTTAGCAGTTTTTTTTTCCTTAGATAAATTCCAGCCCTATCTCTTAGGAGCCAAAATCATAATCTTCACAGACCATTCTGCTATAAAGTTCTTACTCAAGAAATGTGATTCCAAACCGAGGCTAATAAGATGGATCCTAATGCTCCAAGATTTTGACCATGAAATCAAAGATAGACTTGGAAAAGAAAACCATGTGGCTGATCACATGAGTAGAATTTCTAATTCTTCTCATTCAGAAATCATTGATCCTGAATTCCCCATTGAGAAACTTTTGTCTCTCACTTCAAAGTTACCATGGTATGCCCTAATTGTAAATTATCTGGTTTCTGGTGTTTTTCCTGAAAAGTTTTCAAAAGAACAAAAAATGAAGTTGAAAAGTGATTAAAAATACTATTTTTTGGAAGAAAATATACTTTGGAAAACTGGGGCTGACATGGTAATTAGGAAATGTGCTGAAGAAAATGAGCATTCTTCCATCTTAGAATTCTGTCACTCACTTCCTGGAGGTGGCCACTTTGGACCACAAAGGACCTCTCGAAAGGCCCTAGACTCTGGATTCTTATAGCCTTCACTCTTAAAGGAATCACATGAGTTCTTTCAATCATGTCCCACTTGCCAAAAGTTCAGCACAATCTCCAAAAGAAATGAAATTCACAAAAGCCATTAATCTTTTGTGAAATCTTCGATGTTTGGGGCATCGATTTCATGGGACCATTTCCCCCTTCCAATGGATTATCATACATTCTTCTTAAGGTCGATTATGTTTCAAGGTGGTTTGAGGCCAAACCCACTAGGAAGGATGATGCTCATACTGTTAGTGAGTTCCTAAATACCCACATCTTCCAAAGATTTGGCACACCACGTGCCATGATCAGTGACGTAGGAACCCATTTTTGTAATAGAACCATGGAAGCTCTTCTGAAAAAGAATGGGGTTGTACATAAAAATTCAACTGAATATCACCCTCAAACAAATGGCATGGCTGAAATTTCTAATAGAGAAGTGAAAAGGGTACTTGAGAGAATTGTTAAGCCCACCAAAAAAGACTGTCCTGAGAGACATGGTGAAGCCCTTTGTGATTATCGAACTGTCTATAAAACACCCATTGGGATGTCTCCTTTTAGGCTAGTTTTTGGTAAATCATGTCATCTACCAGTTGAAATCCAACATAAGTCTTTTTGGGCTGTGAAAACCGGTAATTTGGATTGTGAAAAATCTGGTGAAGAAAGATTGTTGCAATTGGCTGAACTGGAGGAGCTTCGACTTGACTCCAATGAGAATTCCAATCTGTACAAAGAGAAGGCTAAGGTACTCCATGATAGACACATCCTGTGAAAGGTATTTCATGAAGGTGAAAAGGTAATGCTCTTCAACTCTCAATTCCGACTTCACCCAAGTAAGCTTAATTCTCGTTGGGAGGGTCCTTTTGTTATTACTAATGTTTACCCATTTGGTGTAGTGAAAGTCCAAGACCCCTCTTCCAAAAGGACATTCATGGTTAATGGAAATCTGTTAAATCATCACTATGAAAGGACACACAATCTTGGATCATCATCTACTTCCATTGGATACCCAACTTCTCCAGTCAACCCACCACCGGATGGAGACGACGACCCACCAAATCTAAACCAGGGGGCACCTCTTTCCCTTTAACTCTCTTCATATCTTCCTCTCTCTACCTCTTTCTTCTTCTTCTTCTCTCTTTCATTTTTTTACCATTTTCTTTATCAAAACATTTATTTTTCACTTTCTCTTTTGTGTGGGTGTATCTTTACAAAAATAAAAACCCAAAAAACCAAAAAAAAACCAAAAAAACAATCACTTAAAAAATACAAAAAAAAATATAAGTCATGCTTACTCACCATCGAGTTTTGAAATTTTGTACAACCATTTTTGGGTGTTAAAAGACATGTTTTAATCTCAAAAAAAATTTATTTTCATTATGACTTTGGATAAATAATTTTGTGTCAAAACCAACACATTTTGAATGCTCAATTTTTTATTTGGAAAATGATTTTCCCCAACCGTGAGAACAAACATTTGCTTTCATGCCAAGTCCACCTATGGTCATATTTTCAAAATGTGAGTTTTCACCCCCATTTTTGAGTCTTGAGTTTGTGGAACTTCGAGATGAATTTCCGACCTTAGTGTGTATTAATATGATAGAGGCATTTTCTGAACCACATGAGAATCACAATAGCCAAATAGCCTCCCATTTCCCTTACATTAATCCTCCTTTTGAAATCCCCTTCAAGCCTATGAAAACCTTTTCTTTGATAGCCACATTACAAGCCCAAAACCATATCCCACCCAATATCAACATGGATTTTCATTGCATATGTTTTTGAAATATAAGTGTGGGGGGAATGGATTTCATTTTTGGGTATCATTTCCTTACTTTCTGGTGTGTTATCACATGCTTGAGGGCAAGAATCCATTTTATTGTGGGGGGAGGTTGTCATTCAGTGGTATTTGGGAATGTATTGTACAAATTATATTGAAAAGTTCTAAAAAAAATTCAAAAAAAAAATCAAAATCAAAAAAAATGAAAAAAATGGGTTGTGTCTTAGGTAGGTCAAAAATCACTCTTCCTCAACCTTTGATCTTGCTATAACTATTACAATTAGTGTCGTGAGGAGATCAAACATGGGTTGGGGTATGAGTGTGAGGTCTATTTCAAGGTCAACTTTTGAAAAAAACAAAGAAAAAAAAGGAAAATAAAAAAAAAAGAACACTTGCATTATATTCTTATTGGGAGAAGTTTTTTGTTTTGTAAATATTCCATCTTATCATTACCTTCATATTTTATTCCTCTATTGTGTCTTTCTTCACACAATTATTCCCTTGTAAATATGTTTTTTCATTTCCTTCCATGTTTTATTTCAAAAAAATGTGCATTGCTTTTTCTATGTTGGTATTTTGACCCTCTTCTTATCTCTCTTGGATATTATATTCCTACCGTCCCATAGCCACAAAAAAACCCCTTAAAATACCTCTTGATTATTTTTCACTTTGGATAGGGATTATAAGCTAAGACCTCTTTTCAAACTCTAATATTTTCACTTTTGGTTGGTGAAAGAGTGAACCTCCACAAATGAATTTTATCATCTTGAGAGGTGTGAGTTTTGAGTATCCACATTTTCCATTTCTAAATTTGATCATGAAAAAATGAATTAGTTTTGGAAAAAATTTTCTGTAACAAATTTTGGTGGAATTCAAAATGGATGAGTGAAATAGTCTAAACCTCCCCGGATTAGAGAAAACAAAATTTTAAAATCTGTTGCTGAGTAAAAATGATTTTGTCATATTTTTATATTTGTTGCACATGAGGACATGCACAAAACTAAGTGTGGGGGATTTGATGTTATTAATATTTTCATGACTTATTATATTCCCTCTTTACTGATTTTATATGAAATGTACATAATTTGTGTGAAATATTAATGTTTTAATATTAAGTATAATTTTTGAGCATTTTTAGAAGTCATCCAATTGAGTCAGTTTAATGTTTTAATAATAACTATCACTATACGGATCCAAATTGTTTGGTTCTTATTTTTTAGGATTCTCCTTTAAATATAAAACATTTCATTAGAAGGTACCATGAGACAATTCTTCCATTTGAAGGGTCATATGGTTCTCACAAACAAGACCAAAGAATCTGTGAACAAACTGGACTAGCCTTAAAGATTGATTTAATGGGCTCAATCCAGAAGTCCAAAAACATTAAAGCTCCACCATAATTCGGCGGACTCTACATGTCATCTGGGATAAAAATTTCAAGGCCCAGATCCAAGTAAAAAGGGCCCAAATGAAGTTTTGAAGTCCAGCCCACCATTCTGGATGAGAAATAAAATCAGTATAGTATTCATGACATATATCATGATGTAAGCATCAAATTGAGCTGATATTTTTAAGTGTGAAAGAGGAGATATAGGTGGCCTACTTGGTTGAAAAAGTCATTCGTATTTGAAGGAATATTCCTATTCCAAAATCCATTCACATTTTGGCCATCGAAAAAGCATGGATAGAAATGGACAGTTTACCTTTGTTTAATAAAACCGCCATAACTTTGGCTCCACTTGTCCAAATGCCTCCAAATGTTGACAGAAGTCGGAAAACTTTATTATATAAAACTTTTAGGAAGGATATGTTTGTATATTCGGCTTTCTGAATAGCCAAATTGGCGATGAAAGTGGAGGGACATATTGGGAATGCAAACAGTCCACTCCTTGGGCTATAAATACTCTCCCCTTCTCTCCTTGAGAGGGGTTGGAATTTCAAAGCAAAAGAGGATTCATTGGTAGTACCATTTCCCTTACAAAGGCTTGGGAGGATCATCCAAACTAAAGTTTTCACTTTATATTCCCTTCCTCCTCTCTTTTTTTCATTTACTTTTGCATTTTTCTTCGTTGTAATTTTGTAAGTGTTTGTCTTTGTAATTCTATTTTAATGCAATTTTCTTCTTCTTAATTTCTTATTCTCATCCAACTTATGTAGTTTAATATTAATGTCCTTAAAATATTTTAAATTCATCTGATTATCTTTCCCTTATTTTTCTTCCTCATTCAATCAAAAATCTGTTTTTAATTATCATCATTGTTCGTGTTTGTGTGTGTTCGACGTACCACTCTTTTCTAATCCCTTTATTTTTCTTTTATTATTAATTTATCATCATATTTATTATAACCATAATATTAAACACCCAAATGGATGAGTAAATATCTCATTGGGGTGATTCAAAATTTCGGGATGTTAAGTGATTGAGAGTATTTGCTCGATGAGTATTCGTTAATTTAACATTGTGTATGTTGGACTTAATATGTCATGGATTAATGACATCTTTTGTTTAGAATGTGGTTTCCATGGATTATTGGAACCATAAATACACTACCATAAACAAGTACTGATTGATTTTAGAATCCTATTTAAGTTAAGGCTTGTATTAAAGCTTTAACACTTTGGAATTCTAATTGACGTCAACTTGTGAAGTGGGTGTTAATTTAAATGCAATATAAAGCAAAGCTCAAGGATATCACAAGCTTAACTTCCTAATGATGAACTCACCCCAATATTTATCAATTGTTTAAATCAATTATATATAATCAATCATTTCAATTAAGCTCTGCAAACAAACCCCCCTAATCAAAATACAATCAACTAAAAACAAACAACTATTTCAAAGTGTCATCGCCAAGGATTCGACCCGAGTGCTGCTATACACATTAGCAGAGAACCAGAACTTTGATCGGTCGATAGGCGACAATTAGCCACGCGTTTCAACATTATAGAAAAATTTTGGCATAAATAAGAGTTATTCTAGAATAATTTTAAAGAAATTTTTTTGAGAAACTATTATCCTGAAACATTGAGGGATGGGAATGGTTTTGGATTCATTAACCTAATGCAAGAGGGATTGTCAATGATGGACTATCTTGGATTTTTAAATGACTTATAGCTCTTTACACCATCTGTATCTACTAAATATATTTCTATAGTTAGGGGTTTCTAGGATGGGATTCTCTATGACGTCAGGTTACAAGAGAAAAAATTCTCTTGAGTATCTTTTCAGATGTGATTAATCAAGCTCTCATCAAATGAGGGAATATATGAGAGACCCAGAGTAGTGGTAAGGCTGTTTTAGCAGGGAAAACTAGGATCTCTTCTTATGGTGTAAATAACCAACGCAATGATAGTTATCACCCAGGCAAATTCGGGAAGAGCAACCAGGGTAGTGGGGATCCATCGGAGGAACATGTTTTATAATAGTGCTATCAGAGTGGAACGTTTTCCCACAAGAGGCCTTAGTGTTCATACCCTACTTAGGGGTTTCATGCTTGTGGTATTCTGGGCCACAAATAGTGGTTTTGTAGGGGAATACAATAGTGATCAATGGTAGGGGATCATGGTAGGTACTAGAGTCTGGGAAGAAATTATCTACCCCTTGTCACACTAGAATATGGTGTTATATTGGATGTTCAGGTCGAGTGAGGGGGCATGGTTCCCCAATGTAAGAATGATAGTACCCCATAGAGGGAACATTTTAGGAGATTCATACTAGAACTCAAAGAAGAGGGTAAATTCAGCTTCATGATATTCAATCTACTCCAGCTAGTTTGGATGTAAGACCTTGCACTGTCAGATGTATGATTCTTATATCGTATACCCTTTCTTGTGTTTTGTTTAATATAATAGAACCACAATACTTTATATATTCTCTTTTGGAAAATGTTTTGGGCTTAGTTTTGGAAATCATGGATGGTTTCTTGACCACCAATACACCATTAGAAATGTGGTCAGAGAATATAAAATTTTTCAAGGTATATTCTCTAGAAATTCATATTTACCCTTTCATATAGGAACTATTTGTGATGTAAATGGAAAAATTTTATTTTATTCTTGGTCTATATTGGTTAGTTCTATACCAGGATCATATTTATTATTATCATAAGAGAGTTACTTCTCTATTTCCAGAAGGAGGAAACTATTTTAACTAAGTTGTGTGGGATCTTCAGGTTAATCCTGCATGACAATTTCAGTGCAGATTAAATTGTCTCTTATCATAGATAGAATTTCATTCTCTAGATGATGATTTAATGTAACAAGATAATTTTCTTCTAGTGGTATACTGTTTTTAGGATGTCTTTCCTAAAAAATTCTACGACATACCACCTAAGCAGTAGATCTATTTCTTTATCGAGTTCGTGTTAGGAGCAGATTTAGTTTCTATCTTACCTACATGATATAATCAATAGAGCTTCATGAGATAACAGTTAAGTTGGAAGATCTGGAAGATAAGGATTTCATATGGCCCAGTATGTCACCATGGGTCTCTATATTTCTTATCATCGATAAGGTGAATATGAATTTGTGATTATGTGTGGATTATCAGAGATTGAACCATATGATGGTCAGGAACTAGTATCCCCATCTACAAATCAATGATCTCTTAGATCAACTGATAGGTGATCATATTTTCTCTAATATTTACTTGAGATTAGGGTATCATCATCCAATGGTGATACCATCATATATACCTTGGAATTCTTTTAGGATAAGGTATGGCTTGTATGAGTTCGTAATGATGTTGTTCGGTTTAATGAACACATCAACGATATTCATAAACATGAAGAATTATATCTTTCAACCTTTTCTAGACCATTTTTTGTTATTTTTTGTTGACTATATCTTAGTGTACTCCCAGGCAGTAGACAATCATTCCCAATATATTTATATCATCTTGAGTGAACTGAGAGAGCATCGAGTTTACACTAAGTTATCCAGATGTAGTTTCTAGATTGAAAAAATGCACTTCTTGGGTCATGTCATCTTATAGGTTGGAGTATAATTGGACCCAGAGAAGGTTTCAGTTGTGGTGTCTTTAAAACGACCCAATAATGTCTTCAATATTCATATCTTTTTGGGGTTAACTGGTTATTATCAGAATTTTATCCAAGACTTTAACCATCAAGAAGAATCAGCATCAAGACTGACCAAGAAAGGAGTGAAGTTTTTTTGTTAGATTATTGTAATATATATTTTTAGGATCTAAAGGGAAGGATGAACTCGGCATCGATCCTCACCTTACCTGTGCCTAGTAAGGCATATATTGTGTACTATGAAGCATCTAGAGTTTTACCTAAAGCAGTTCTGATGCAAGAGGACCAAGTGGTTTCTTATTACTCCATAGTGTTGAGACCACATTGTACGAATACCCTACTCATGATATAGAGTTATATGTGGTGGTACATGCCTTGAGAGACTAAATACATTATCTTTGGGGTGATAGGTTTATGATATTCATAGACCACAAGATCCTCAAGAACTTCTTTTCTCAGTGAGACCTGAACCTTTAATAGAGGAGGTTAGTTGAGTATCTTCAATATTTCTACTCTTAGATGGCTATACAGAAGGTAAGGAACACATCTTTACTGATTCCTTGACCTAGAATACACAGATAAAGGCAGTGCAGGAGTTCTGCGATGAGTGGCGGATGATGACACTATTTGCAGACATGCGTCTAGATGTTCAGGAGTCCCAGGGATAATTATCTATAACATATACATCTATCATACCCATTATTCTTGACTAGATCAATACAAAGAAATTATCTAATTTAGAGGGATTATATTTGATAGTTATCTTATATAGTGGGGAGCTTCCATCAGAAAGGTCTCTTGCAAAGAGTATTACTATTATTTTCCATGGATGAGTATGGTTTCTTATAGGCTTTCTCAAGGAGATGACGGGGGAGTTTCATGATTTTAAATGGGATTTACATCTTTGATTGACAAAGATGTATCATTATATACATAAATAGTATCGGTGGCCAAGGATGAAGGAGATATCAGGCTTCATGGTGATTTGTTTCACCTATTAGCAGGTGAAGGTAGAGTATTAGAGTCATGCTCACATGTTGCAGCCTCTACCCTTTCTGGAGTAGAAATGGGATTATGTAACTATGGATTATTTGATAAAATTACCTATCACACTTTGAAAGAATGATGAATTATAGGTGATCATAGACTGGTTGATGAAGTAATCCCACTTCTTTCCTATCAGGGAGACCTTCACTGTTGATTATTTTGGAACTCTCTATGTGTGGGAGATATTCTAATTGCATATAATTACAAGGAGTATCATTTCTGATAGAGATACTTAGTTCACATATCAGTTCTAGAAGGGTCTTTAGAGGGATATGGGACCACTGGTTCATTTAAGAACAACCTATAATCCAGAAAAGGATACTAAATTTTATTGGAATATATAGATTCTAGATGATATGTTACGATCCTATGTTTTAGATTTTAATTGTTCATGGAAATAACATGTAACACTCATGGATTTCACTTATAATAAAATCATCCAGACATCGATTTAAATGTATCGTCTCTAGGATTTGTATGGTAGGTCATGTCGTTCACCTATTTTTTGGTTGGAGGCAAGTGATTCAACACATGTTGGGTCTGGTCTTGTGGAGGAGATATTTGAGTAGGTTCATTTGATCCTGAGGTAGTTAGTGACCATGAAGAGTAGGATAAAATCTTACCATGATCATCAGATATTACCTATGGATTTTTATGATCGTCATTATGTTTTCCTTCAGGTGTTCTTAAGTTGGGGAAATACGATATTAGGAAATAGGGGGATCTCATACCTTGGTTGGTCAGTCCATTTGAGATAATGAAAAGGGTTGGTCCAGTGTGTATTGATTATCCCTTTCATAGTACTATGATGTGATGTATGTTGTGTTTCATGTGTCACATTTTCGAAGAAATCATCCCAACCCTTCTCATGTGATATATGTTGATGATTTTCATCTTGTTGTATATGCATCCTTTAAGGATTATCCGATATGGATTATGGAACATTGTGAAAAGTATCTTCCAGGAAAGACTATACCTCTAGTTTGAGTTTAGTGTCAGCATGTACGTGTTCAAGAGGATACATGGGAGAGGAAAACTGATATGTGAGCTCAGTGTATAGACTTGTTCATAGATACCCCATAGTGATTCATGAAGCATCTCAGGGATGTGTGGTTTTCTGATGAGGAGATTATAAGATCCCATCTTTTCTAGGTACATATCTCTTGAGTTTTGGTTGAACCTCTTTTAGTTGGGTTTTCTTTATTATTTAAACCATGGTGGTTGAGCCCATTTATTTGGAATATAGAGTAATTTATGAGTAAAATATCCTAATGTTCATGGATTTTTTTTTTGAATTAATGGAGTTGGGGTAGAAATGCTACTTGGGGTTATGAGGGTTCTCCAAGAGTTTTTAATGATTTGGAGGTGGTTTGAGATTTTTCTATTGAAGTTGAGTTGAGATCTATTTTCTAGAAAATTTCATGTTGGGAATGGTTTACATTACATGAAACTATTTCTGGGTAGATTATATAAACTGGTTTAGGGTGTCAAATTGTTACACCTTTTGAAACATGTTCACATCATGAAACGGTTGATCTAGGGATATTTTAAAACATGGTGATTCATTTTTCAACATATCTCATAAATTGAGATATTCACATCATGAAAATCTCATGACCTTTGGTTTTAAACCACAAATCCCATATTATTTTATTTTATTCATCTTACATCTCTCTCTCATACTCTAGGAAAAATCTATTAGATTTTGGACCAATTTATTCCCTTCTGGACATCTCAATAAAGATTTTTATCTTCATTGTATTTCATCACTTTGGTTTTCCCCTTTAATTCTATTTTTAAACTATTTTAGTGGTTTAATATATTTATTTTTATTGAACTATTTTTTTATTTTGTGTGATCTAGGTTTTTCTTTATGACATCCATCGCCTTCGTTCCCCATTGTAATTCTAGATTTAATGCATTTCTTGGTATCTAAATAATGGTAGGTGGTATAGAACAAACCCCTTTGGTCTGTTTCTAATTGTTTAGGTATGTGAAATACCATGTGATTCCACCAACATAACATTAATGTTAAATAATAGAATAATGGTTGATGATAAATATAATGTTTGAACTATTCCTTGGATCCCTTTGGATATGGTAGTGTTGAGACCTGTCTTGTGGCTACCTATAGGGTGAGCCTACCCTTGAATAATAATGAACTATCTAATGGAATAAACTATATTTTAGGGATCAATTAGATCTCAAGTCATTTCTTATGATAGATTCACCTTGGAAAATGTCTTACTTTTTTATTTGAATTACTGGCTATGCTTGATATGATATGGTTGTGTGCACTAGAATGTTAATGTCTTAAGAATAACTTAATAAATAAAAGGGTAATTGAAAGATAAAGGGTAATTGGATGAATTGAACCTTTTGGATTATGATGTTATAAGTGTTATCATTCTTTCTATGTGTGGTGTTATGATTCATGTTGAAATGATTATATAAGGGGATCAACTCGGTTACATTGAAATTCTTATATAAAGGGCTTCACATGGTTATGCTGAAATGATTATATAATAGGCTTGTCCTGGTTATGCTGAAATGATTATATAAAGGGCTTGTCCTAGTTATGATGAAATGCTTATATAAAGTGATCAACCATACTAAAATGATTATATAAAGGGCTTGGCCCAATTATGATGAAATGATTATGTAGATGGTTTAGTTATGAGATTATTCCATGGAATTATGTTTATGGCTAGCGTGGTTGTGCTACATGATTAGAGATATCTCAACATGGTGTTGAAGTAGGTTAACTTTATTATTGTATTAATAGTTTAATTAATACTATGATTATTTCTTTATTTTATTCACTTATTATCAAACTAGTTTATTTTAGATATGGTGGTGTCGACCTACTGAGTCACACCCTATTCAGGCCACCATTTGGTTCTCGAGTAGATTACATGGATGTAGGTATGGAAAAGGAAAAAGAAACTTGTTGTTGATTGTTTCTTACTATATGGGTTTGAGCTTGGATATGGGACCGACATGGGGTTTGGGACCAGGGTATTTTGAGATTATTTGTTTCAGCACAGTCTTTTATTTTTATTACACTGAGTTTTACATTTAGATACATCTCATCCATTCATTACATGGTTTATTATTATTGGGTTTCTTTGTTCAACAACTATCTTCTAGTTGTATGTTGTACTATTTCTGCTATTTTTGTTACTTTGATATTTGTCTAATATTCACTATATAATAAATCTATACTAGGGGATATAGTCTCTCCACTATGTTCACTACACCCTTGATACTAGTCAGTATCCAATGGTGTATGGGGAGGCATGCTTGATGTCTAGAAACAAACATGATTTGGACACATGAGAAAGTAATATATTGTGGGATGTTACAGGTCATTGTGGGTAAGGATGGTGCATTATATCTTTAGTCAATGGTTTTTACCCCACTGCTTCATCAGTGTGTTAAGGGAGAACACCATCCTTGTTCGTGAATGGGTTTTGACACCAATCATGAAGCAGAAGGAGGTAATGATGATGTCATTTTCCATTAATAGTACATACAGGATGAGGTAGGGATGTTTAAGAGATCCCCTGGAATTGAGGTATGGTGGCCATGGGAATTGTAGCTTGTTGATCAGCATAATTATTTTTGTCTCACATTTCTATAGTTGGAGACAATTGTTCCTGAACAGAAGTGGCAATGGGATAGTGGTATGGTGGTTTTCATGATAAGGGATTCCATGACCAATGAAAGTTAACCACACTATCTGAGTGATTTTATACTAACTTTCTAAGAAAAATCACTACCTAACCATCCAATAGTATTGATTAGTGGATATTTTGAGATTCCTATGCATACAAGAGTTAATATGACTTCATGGAATTACCTCTATAATTGTTGTAGACAATGATACTCTCTTCACATCACGATTATGGGAAGGATGAAATAAAAATTTCGGAATCAGTTGTGATTGGTAATTTTGTTCCGATCCCCAAGAATGTTTCTAGGTAAATATGACTATTTAGGTTTTAAAGGATATGTTAAGGGATTTCATGTTAGGCTTTGGTTGAATCTAGGAGGATCACCTTCCATTTTTAGAGTTTTCATATAATAATATTTATCACTCTATTATCTTCATGGAATATTTTGAGGAACTATACAAGAAACCCTTTAGGTCACCCTTATGATGGATTGAGATTTGTGAAACATATCTTGTTGGGATATAGATGTTGTAGAAGATGATGGAGAAGTTCTAGGTGACCTATGAGAAGATGAGGATATCCTAGAGTATACATAAATATTATACAGATTAATATCATAGGCCTTTGTCATTTGAGAATGGAGACCTTGTTTTATTGAGAATCTCCCCAGGATAAGTATTATAGAGATTTGGTTGGGGAGGAAAGATATCCCTGATTTTTAACAGGTTTTTTGAAAACCTCCAGAGTTTTGATGAGGTTTATTACCACTTATCCCAACCATTGCAGTTGGACTGGGTACATGATGTCTTCCATGTGTCACAGTTGAGGAGACACATTCATGATCCTACACATGTTATTGACTAGGGTTATATGGAAATTAAGGATAGATCCACCTGCACAGATTACTCGATGAAAATCAAGGATCGATGGGGAAATATCATGAATGGATGAACCATTATCTTATTTCATGTGTTGTGGTAGTATGGGAGTGTAAAAAATAGATCTTGGGAGTAGGAGAGACAAATTTAGGCTCAATATCCCCATATTTATTTATAGCTTCTGCTTTTTGGTGATAAAAATCCATGAAGGAGGGAATAATTTTGACACTCTAATTTTTCTTTGTAATACTTTGAAATATATTAAGGAATATTTTTAGAGTGAAATGCTAAGATGATGTGAGATTCTAAGGCTCAGTGATCTCATAATTGATTTTATATAAATATTAAATATTTTTATATCACATGCACATAGTTTTTTTTATAAAAAATAAAATATCTCAGTAATGGATTTTAGAATCAAAAATCTGAGACCATGGTTTAACCTGGGATGTGGGTCTTACCCTAGGCATGACTTAAGGTTGGTCAGTGTCAGACATCTGATAGAGGCAACCAATTACAGGTGTGTTTAATTAAAATAAATAAATAATTTATTTATTTTTTTACTAAATGACCTAATTAAATTCCTCTATAAATACACTCTTATAATGATTTAGAAAGTGTTATCTTCATAACCCTTGATATATATGAGAGTATTAGGAGATTAGTCTTTATTGGCGGATCGACATCGAACATAAAATCAGGATTAGATCAAGGTGGATTGAGAGGAAGCAGGCAAAATGGGACTTCTCCATCGCTAGAGAACGTGTTCCTCAAAAAATATCGATCCATAATCTAGGTAGGACTTTTCAATTTTGGTTTCACCCATTCTATTAAATTGTTAAAGCACGAATTTATCCTTATTTATTTGGAAATGTGATTATTCACCCATCGCATGAGACAATTCTAATTAATAGATTTTTTGATCTTAGTTTATTTATTATTACATGTAATCACCAATGTTTCTACACACATTTATAGTTGGATATAATCAGATTATTCAATGGTGATATTAACCTTTTTCTTGTTCTTTTCTCCTAAATATTCTTCACGTTCATCATCATTGGCCCATGTGGTCGCAGTTTTACTTGATGGGATGGTTTCAAGAATAATCAAACCCCTGGATTCATGATGATGATGCAAACAGTTGAATTATTAGAAATATAGGGATGGATCAAGGTTGAATCAGTGATTTGGGTGATGAATTTAGGTTTTGGAACCTCGTAGGGTGATGGTTCATGTGATAAGTTCCTCGAGACCATTTAGATCCCGATTTCAGGCCATCAGATGTTGGGAATCGACAATGGAGATGACCCCCACTGATTGTGTGTGGTCAATAGGAATGGGAAGTGATTAAGAAGTTAGATATGTAGAACCTCATGAAGAATATGTAATTCTATAATAAATGTCACTAAACTCCATGTAGTGTGGAAGAAAACATGACATGTTCTTCATATTTCACAGCAGCTAGGTTTTTTCATCCAAGTTAAGGATCACACGCCATGTAGATGGACCACACATCATGTGACCCTATCTGGATGGAAAGGATGTGTGTCATATACACATGAACAAGACTTGATATAGGATGAAACACTGTGTACTCTAGGGGTACAAGGGCATGAGCTGATAGCCAAGAATGACCAGGTGCATGCCCAGGTACATGGGTACGACCCGGAGCACACGAGCGAGACCATGGGTGTCTAAAAATGACATGTACCATAAGTACACACACTGTACAATGAAATGGAATATTAGCTATGTCTAGAGGGGAACAAGGCCAGACAGTGTGGTGGGGCCCCACATCATGTAGACCCCATAAATTCCATGTACTTACCTTTGTAACCTCATCTCATATCTTCTTCATTTTGGATTTCGATTTTGGGCTGCGAGTAGTCTATAATAAGGATTTTTTTTACATATAATGTTATGGTTTCCTTAATATTGTCTTTTGAGTTGATATGAGAGGATTTATGAGCATGAAACTTCTTTAGGTGAAATTTGATCAATGTTATCAACCTGGTGTGATCATTAGAGTATTATTGAGGATGGAACTCCCCTATCGCATCAGGGCATACGTCCCCCATACTCATTTTATAGGTAGATATGGTACTTACCTATCAATATAGGGTACAGGTCCCCCATAATCATTATACATATAGAGACAGTACTCCCCCATACTACAATGGGTGTTGGTTCTCCATCTACCGAAGTAGAACTCCCCTTTCTTTGAGCTTCAACAACGTGTGATTCCTCCATAGAAGTTGTATCCCCCTCAGATTTGAATCACAATTGATAGTGGAACACCCATACACAATTTTATGCAGATGTTGTGCGTGATACATGGTTTTGATTTGTGGGTCCCTCATATGTGGTGAATGTAGTGGCGAGGTGAAGGTCCCTCCACACAGGATCCTTTTTTGGGTGTGTGTAGTGTTGGGCATCGGTGACAGACCTTTGGAGTTGTGGGAACACTCATTATTTTTAGCTAGTATATGAAGATGAATAAGTCCCTTCTTCTTATTTTGGTTTTTTCATGAGAATTTATTTTTGATGGGTTTCTATTATGGGTTTAGATGACCACTACTATATCTTTATAATTCTATCTCTTGAGTTTTCATTCCATACTTCTAGGTATGTATATAATCACCCAGTTATGGGATTTTCCCTCATGTTTCATGTCTTATAAGGACAATAGACAGGTCGAAAATGGATTTGGTGGAGTTTAAGGATACTTGAGGGCATTTGAACATGTACGGTGGTCAGGTCTTAGAGATCGGGATCCGAGCTATCTCAGTTATCTTTCCTTCCAATTATTGTTTGGTTGGGACATCATTTCTCGATGGACATATGTTTTTACTCTTTTACATTTTATATCATGATATCAAACTCTTCTGTATTCCCTAAAGGTTATTGCTTACATGATTTTTTACACTAGGTTTCATTATCTTTTATTATCATTAATATTCACTTATGAATGGATATGGTTGGGTGTGTGCATATAAGTACATTAGGAAAAGGCCATCCATTTTATTTATTCCTTATCATCTCTTTTCACTAGCCCTCAGACTATGGAGGTGGGATTGGGATTATGGCCACCCGACCTTCCATCAGCCATGTAGGTCCTGGTGGTTTGATTCATTACACTCCTAGTCATTTCTCTCCCTTTGTGTTTTTTTATTATCATAAGGGTTTTGTATCAGTGTATTTGAATTAGTCATAGACCATGAAACTTTAGTCTTTCCTTTACTCCTATTGTTCACCATAAGAAACAAAGAGTTATAATTCTCCATATCCTTATCTTCATTGACAACTAAATCAAAAAAGTTTACAGTGCCTTATTCATGTTATTTATATTATAATTAATAATTAATGTCGAGAATCTATATGTTAAAGAGGAAATAATGAGATCAGTTTCAAGTTCTTGGTTCAGTTTGAACCCAAGGGTGTTCAATCTCTTTATGTACCCGATCATTTTGAGTACATGAGGTCTTACTTTATTTGATTCTTTTAGCCTTCATCTATATAGAGAACCGTATATCTCATTTCATTATTATTGAGATCACTCCTACTATAAATGTAAAGACCCATAAATTTCAAGGGAATTTTTTTTCTTAATTTCTTTGTGATTTTACGAGTACGCAGTTTCTAACGGCACCTGATTCCGAGGCCCAGTGTGCCCGGAATCAATTTCCGAAGTTTAGCTCAGGTACATTCCGTGAACAAAAGAGCGTGTTTTTCTAAATTTTGAACCGGTGCTCTGAATCGAAATCTGAGGGCACCAATGAAACCGCAGCACCGGTTCTTGCTTAGGAACACCTTTTCCGAAGGTGCGTTTTCTCAGGAGGATTTGTTAGAAAATGTGAAGAATAAAATTATAGTTTCTTTACAATTATAATTTTATTTTACCACTAGTGGTTTAAGTGTTAGGGAAAAGGAAGTTGTGCGGAAGTTGGGGTGGGGCCCACACGAGCCCCCACCTCCTTCAATTTCCCCAACACCCCATTAAACCCCCCTCTAGCAATTAATTTTGTAACTCTTCCACTCTTCCACATTAAAATACATGCCAATAAAACGCCTAATTAATTGGACAACACAAGTTAATTAATTTGGTGAATTCAATTTGAGTTTTGAAAAAGGTTATCATGGGTAATAAAAAAAGGCTAAGCCTTATTTTATGAGGGTTGTATCATTGTGTGGGGATTTTTGGAGAGGAGGGCTCTAGTCTTGAAGAATGTCGTCTTCCACGTTGAAGAACGCAAAGAACGTCAAGACCTCGATGAAGAACGTTGTCACCACAAGGAGTGATCGTCGTGCCTTTCTTCTCCTCTCCGCAGCCTGTGTGAGACGTCACTCCACCTCGGATGTTCTCCGTCAAGTACCTACGGAGCTTTACCTCGCGACGCCGTTTCCCGCGACAATCTTCTTTCGACAACTACATCAAGGTAGGGGTGTGTTTTTATGATGTGATTATTCTTGGCATTCATCGTTTAATATTTGGACACCTATTATCAAATTAACGGGAGGAGGTAGGACTGCACGAACACGGCCGATCCGCCTCCCCCTTTTTTGATGTTCACCGTTGAGGTTTGGGACGAAGGCGGCGCGGTGCAACAGCACCGCGCGGGAACGAGGAATATCACCGCGGCGAAGGAGCGCGGCGCCGTCACACCGCGCCGTTGAGGCCGAAAGAGGCCACGGCCAGAGCGGGGCCGCGGCGGAGGGGCGCAGTGTCGTCGCGCCGCGCCGGAGAACCATGGAGGGCCACGGCCGGGGTGGGCCACGGCAGAGGGGCGCGGCGCCATCACGCCGCGCTGGTCGGACCAAGGCTGCGGCCTTTGGTTGCGGCGGAGCAGGGGAGGGCGTCCGGAACAGCCGGCCGCCGATGCTCAAGAGGCGGGATTGGTTGGTCCCGCACAGCACAACCGGCTGGCCATTACGGCCGGCCGGATCCAGAAAAACCGGGGGTTAAACCCCCGACCTACTCAGCAGGGCAGACCCTCGGGTCCGCCGTTTCGATGCAAGGGGGGCAGCGCTTCCCCCCCCCCCCCCCCGTGTCCGCTCAGCGTGCGGGTGCCCAGGCCGGACCGGCCACACCGGGCCAAACCGCCCGCGTCGAGCCGGGCCGCACCCAACTGGGCCGGACCCGGACCCAGGTCGGGTCAACCCGGTTCGGGCCGACCCAGGGGGTATTGGGCCGGGTCGGACCGGGCCCAAACCCCCTGTTTTCGGGCAGTTTCGTTCAAACGCACATATCTTGGGCTACGGAACTCCGATTGACACACCATCAGTTGCGATGCGATCCTTGGATCGAGAAGTTCATTTAGGTATATTATAATCAAGGTTCAGAAGAACTTTTGGTATGGCCGGTTTGGTTCGAACATGAAACCAACCGGGCCCTCGAAGCGGAAACGCTTATAACTTGAGCTCCGGACGTCCGATTGATGTGTTGTCGACTTTGTTGGTTTCCTATTAGTGAGACAGACCTTTTGGCTAAATCCGATCGTGGTTTAGATGCAGTTCGGAGTACGGTCAGGTTATTTTTGACTTAAAAACCAATCGGGACCCTGGGACGAAAAAGCCAATAACTCTCAGACTGGGCGTCCGATTGACGTGTCGCCTTTCGCGTTGAGTTCCTATTGATGAGACGGAACTTTGGGATACATCAACTCCAGACTTCGTGTCAATTGATGTATCGACCCCCCTTAGATCCTGGAGCGGACCCTCCCGGAATCGAGAATGTTGTGTGTGGGAACCCTAGAGCTGGCTGCGACTGCGACAACGATGACGACTGTACTGGGATCCTCCGTGGGTTCGGCAGCGACGACGACCGTACTAAAATCCTCCGTGGGTTCGATGGCGATGACTAATGTTCTTATATCCTATGTGGGTCCGGCAGTACGTGACTACTATTCTTGTATCCTACGTGGGTCCGGTAGTATTTGACTCTGTAATTGTATCCTCTGTGGGTCCGGCAGAGTAGCTGGTCTTGTATCCTTTGTGGGTCCGGCAGAGTAGCTGGTCTTGTATCCTTTGTGGGTCTGACAGATTAGCTGATCTTGTATTCTATATGGGTCTGAAAGCTTAGATGAATCAGTGGCTACATCTGATCATCTCTATCATCTTACGAAGAAGTATAGCTGTGTGAGCTGAGTCTTGATTTTCAATCATTATCTTCGATATGATTGTTTTGCTATCCTGTGTGGATTGGGTTTTGCTTTCCTGTGTGGATTGGATTTGCTATCCTGTGTGGACTAGATTGAACTTGGGCTCGGATATTGGAGCTGAACTAGAATTAATGACTTAGGTATATTTATGGGCATATACCTAAGTAGAGTTGGTTGTTACTTCCTGATTGTATCTTTCCTTTGTGGTTTATCCTTCGTGGATTCCGGGAGACCTTCGGGGGTCTTGGGGTCCCTACGGAGTAGCGTATACTCACCCCTGCACAGGTTATGCAAGCACTACATTGTTTTGGATGCAGACGACGGACAACACTGATCGAGGTAGGAGCTCGTGGAGCTGGACGGTACCTGGAGGTGGATCACTAGACGAGACGTACACGGAGCGGACGGCTGGAGCCGAGGAGCAGAGGAGACTATCTGTACCCACCCTTCAGGTGGGATTTCCAGGGGACGGCTCGGTGTTGCTGCTTTACTTTTCTGCCGCTGTACTCTCTTTTCAGTTGTACTTTACTTCAGTTGGGTTTGTATTCTAGCCCATTTACTTTCCAGCACTCACCTTTGTACTCAGTTTACTTAGTGTTTACATCTTCTTGCTTACTCTGTGTTGTTTGTTATCTTACTTAAAGGAAATGTCTTCCCTTATATCGGGATTTATGCCTTTGGTGCTAGTCTCCAGCCCCTGGCCTATGGAAGGCGGGCTTGCGGTAGTCACGACACGGGTCCCGAGGACGGGTCGTGAAAAATTGGTATCAGAGGAGTTTCGTTATACCGCAGAACTTAGGACTCTGATCTTTCTTCTATGTGAAGTAATAGTGTTAAGGGTATTGAGTGTGGTTATCAGTCTAGGGAGTCCAGTGTTGGTGCGACAGCCAATGTATCCAAACACCAGGACCCTGACTTCTGATTTCAGACTCAGTGCATGAAAACATTGATTGCATGTGTGTTTTAAAAGTTTTCTTCGTGATTACTTTTTTTCAGCTCACCAGGTATACTGTATTGACAGTGGCACACCTGTTTCTTTTCACGATGGCACCACGATGGCAGCCAGCTAGTGTTCAGAGCTTTGTGCAAGGCGATAGCCTACCGAGCGACGAGGCCTTAGTGTAGGGCCCTTTTTCAGCGGAGGCACCGGCGGTACCTCTACCCGCCGAGCCACCGATGCCACCATCCCCAGCCCCTGAGAGTGCATGTCGCCTTAGTGCACTGCAGGAGTTTCAGCGTCAGAGAAACCCCAAGTTCCGTGGGGAGATGGAACCTCAAGCATTCGAGGATTGGATGGAGGCTGTTGTATGAGTTTTCAGGTTAGTAGGGACACCAGCTGACCTCAATGTGATCCTTGTAGTGAGTCTCCTGCACGCGGCAGCAGGTAGATGGTGGAGCCTGATGCTCCAGGTGCACGACGAGGCATCTCTTCTTTGGACGGACTTTGAGAGCCTCTTCCACTCAGATTTCTTCCCATCCACCCTCTGTGTGGTGCGCATTCAAGACCTACTACAGCTGTGGCAGGGCAGCATGACGGTAGCCCAGTACTCGGTGAGATTTACCGATCTCTCGTGTTATTCCACAGACATGGTACGAGACCCATTCTTCTGGGCCAGGACCTTCGAGCAGGGATTGAGGCATGAGATCAGGGCATCGATGATCTCCCTCAGCATTCCGACGCAGGAAGGAGTACTGGAGCGAGCCCTTCTCATAGAGAGCTTTCTTGCTGAGCCTACACCAGCAGTGAGACCTACCGTAGGGCGGCACATAGCAGAGTCTTTTGCAGCTGGCAGTCGACGGATGTCACAAGGGTCCAGGAAGACCAGACCACCATGCGAATGACCTCAGGACACTAGCTCAGAGGTGAGGGGCACACGATGCAGAGCCAGTATTACGAGGAGCAGACAGTGTTATGCATGCGGTGGGTAGGTCCACATGGCTCGTGACTGCCCGACCCGCCGTGTAGAGGAGCATCAGACGGTTGAGGGACCACCCAGGCAGAGGTAGAGGGTCGACCGTGGTGGTCTGCAGGGAGCAGGAGGATGAGTCAGAGGAGCTATCCGAGCATCAGGTGGTGGGTGACGCTTTGAGGCTCTACCACCACCACCACCAGGAGGTCCACCCCGACAACAGGGAGCTGGTGGGCAGAGGCAGCCTCAGCTTCAGGTAGTGGAGGCCTACGACCACGGAGCACCAGATATTATTCGAGATACTATCTCTGTCTACTCCACCCTTGCTGCAGTTCTTATAGACATAGGAGCGAGTCATTCCTTCATTGTCGCTGCCCTTGTTTGGAGCTCGGAGATTCCGACGAAGTTGTTGGATCGATCCTTACGGCTAGAGACTCCTACGAGAGCAGACTCGATGATTACGCACTGGTTCTGGCAGTGTGAGCTTACTCTAGGAGGTGAGAGCTTCTGCTGGGGTCTTCTTGCAGTGGCATCGAGGCCTTATGACGTCATCTTGGTCATGGATTGGTTATCTACAGTCCATGATCGGATCGACTGTATTAGACGCAAGGTGCGGCGTGTCTGAACAGATGGGAGTAGGTTCACCTTCACCAATGAGAAGGGAGCCTTTGCAGCATAGGATGGACTCACGCAGAGGAGAGGACACCCAATCACACATCAGTTGGCTAGCCTCGTCCTAGGAGCAGTTGACGTGCGGAGTCTGAGTTTTCCTGTAGTGGTGGATCAGTATGCGGACGTTTTTCCTGACGATGTTCCAGGACTACATCCTCTCAGAGAGGTAGACTTTTATATTGACCTATACTCTAGGAAAGCCCTGATATCCACTCCAGCATATCGGATGGCTCCCGCTGATCTTCGAGAGCTATGGGTACAGCTGGAGGACTTGCAGGGAAAGGGATTCATCCGACCCAGTTTTTCACCCTGGGCTTCCCCGATTTTGTTCACCAAGGAGGCGGACAGGAGCTTGCGACTGCGTGTCGACTATCATCGCCTGAACCAGGTGACCGTGTGGAACAAGTATCCACTACTGAGGATTAACGGCTTCTTCGATCATCTCAAGGGAGCACGGTGGTTCTCGAAGATAGACCTCAGGTCAGGCTATCATCAGCTCAGAGTTCGGGACAAGGATGTGAAGAAGACAGCCTTCAGATGTCGGTATGGACACTATGAGTTCTTGGTTATGCCTTTCGGCATAACCAATGCTCCAGTAGTGTTTATGATCCTCTTGAACAGGATCTTTCAGCCTTACCTCGATCGATTTGTCATGGTATTCATCGACGACATATTGATATACTCAACCACTGAGGAGGAGCACGCCTACCACTTGTGGGTTGTACTGGACACACTCTGAGAGCACTAGCTTTATGGTAAGTTCTCGAAGTGTCAGTTCTGGATATGTGGGGTCCACTTCTTGGGACACGACATCACTGAGGCGGGAGTTGTGGTGGATCCTGCGAAGATTGAGGTAGTTCTATCTTGAGAGCCACCCAAGAGTGTGACGGAGGTGCGGAGTTTCCTAGGTTTGGTTGGGTACTACCAGAGATTTGTGACATGCTTCTCTAGAGTTGTGGCACCACGTTAATCTTTGATGAATAAGGGGAAACTGTTCGTGTGGTCAGATAGATGTCACCAGAGCTTCCAGGAGATGAGACAAAGATTGACCAGTGCACCTATCTTGAGGCTACCGGAGGAGGGAGTAGGGTACGTAGTCTACTGCGATGCATCAGGGACTGGACCCAGGTGTGTCCTGATGTAGGAGAGGGCAATGATCGCCTATGGATCATGACAGTTGAGGCAGCATGAGAAGAACTACGCTACCCGTGACCTGGAGTTAGAAGCAGTGGTCTTTGCCTTGAAGATGTGGAGGTACTATCTGATGGGCGATCTATTTAGAGTGTATTCTGACCACCAGAGTCTCAGGTACATCTTATCATAGAAGGACCTGAACCTGAGACAGCGGATATGGCTCGAGTTCCTCCAGGACTACGACTTTGAGATAGTCTATACTCCTAGAAAGGGGAACGTAGTAGATGATGCTATCAGCAGGAGTACGGGCATTCAGATACTTGGGGAGGCGACAGAGAAGCTAACCGCTTTGCAGATATCTTTCGTGGATAGAGATGGAGCAGCCTTTCTACAGTCACTCGCAGTCACTCCTCCACTACTGCAGCGGGTCAGAGAGGCACAGTGTGGGGTTGTTGACTGTGAGACGCGGCGTGCACAGATATCCTCAGGGCAGGCACCTGATGGATTCTCTGTAGGAGGAGAGCACGGCATCCTTTTCATAGGATGTACTATGGTACCAGCTGCTTTATAGGAGAAGGTTCTGAGAGAGTTTCACACTTCCCCTTTAGTGGTACATCCAGGAGTGGAGAAGATGTACCAGGATCTCAAACGACAGCACTGGTGGCCGAGTATGAAGAAGGTTGTGGCAGAGTTCTTTTCTCAATGCCTTACATGTCAGTAGGTGAAGGAAGAGCACCAGGTACCAACAGGCTTAGTACAACCCTTGGAGGTCCCGGAGTGGAAGTGGGATGGGATATCTATGGGTTTTGTGACTGGAATTCCACGTACTTCCAGAGGTCATGACTCCATTTGGGTGATTGTCGACTGACTCACCAAGTCGGTCCACTTCTTACCCATCAGAGAGCAGGGCTCAGTGGAGAGCTTAGGACGCCTCTATGTTCAGGAGATTGTACGGCTTCATGGTGTGCCATCATCTATCGTCTCCGATTGAGATGTTCGCTTTACTTCCCGGCTTCTGGAGGGGTTGCCGGAGGCATTCAGGATGCAGCTACGTCTGAGCACCATCTTTCACCCTCAGACGGATGGTCAGACGGATGGTCAGACGGATAAGACCATTCAGACTCTCGATAACATGCTTTGTGCATGTGTCCTCGACTTTGGTCACAGCTGGGAGGACCACCTACCATTGGTGGAGTTTGCGTACAACAACAGCTACCACTCCACCATCAGGATAGCACCATACGAGGCATTGTACGGCCGACCTTGCAGATCACCTCTATGCTGGAAAGACCCTGAGGAGTCATCACTTGTGGGACTAGAGATGGTCCAGGCCACGACAGAGAAGGTCAAGGTCATCCAGGAGCGGATGAGGATAGCTCAGAGCCGATAGAATTCTTTTGCTGACAGGAGGCGGATACCACTAGAGTTCGAGGATGGTGACCACGTCTTCTTGCGGGTCTCACCTCAACGTCGATTACGGAGATTTGGCCGGGGCAGCAAGTTATCTCCGCACTTCATCAGACCATTCCAGGTTCTCAACAGGATAGGCGAGGTGGCTTATCGCCTGGCTATACCACCTCAGTTGCACTGGGTGCACGACTTCTTCCACGTATCTCAGCTGAGGAGATACGTGCACGACCCGACTCATATCATCGACCATGGGGAGCTGGACATTGATGACGGGGTGACTTTTGCAGAAGTCCCGGTGGAGATCGAGGATCGACAGGAGCGGGTCCCACATGGGCGGTCGATTCCTCTAGTGCGCATCAGGTGGAAGCATGGGAACCTCCAGGAGAGCACTTGGGAGCGGGAGGCTCATATGAATACTCAGTACCCTCATTTTTTCCTCTAGTTTGTGATATATCATTACGGGGACGTAAAGCCCTGAGGTGGGAGTAATGTAAAGACCCGTAAATTTCAAGGAAATTTTTTTTTCTTAATTTCTTTGGGATTTTATGAGTATGCAGTTTCAGATAGCACCTGATTCCGAGGCCCGGTGTTCCCGAAATCAATTTCCGAAGTTTAGCTAGGGTACGTTCAGTGAACAAACGAGCGGGTTTTTCTAACTTTTGAACCGGTGCTCGGAATCGAAATCTGAGGGCAGCGATGAAACCGCAACGCCGGTTTTTTCTTAGGAACACCTTTTTCGAATGTACGTTTGCTCGAGAGGATTTGTTAAAAAAATGTGAAGAATAAAATTATAGTTTTTTTACAATTATAATTTTATTTTACCACTAGTGGTTTAAGTGTTAGGTAAAAGGAAGTTGTGAGGAAGTTAGGGTGGGGCCCACACGATCCCCCACCTCTTTCAATTTCCCCAACACCCCATTAAACCCTTCTCTAGCAATTAATTTTGTAACTCTTACACTCTTCCACATTAAAATACATGCCAATAAAACGCCTAATTAATTGGACAACGTAAGTTAATTAATTTGGTGAATTCAATTTGAGTTTCGAAAAAGGTTAGAATGAGTAATAAAATAAGGAAAAGCCTTATTTTATGATGGTTGTATCATTGTGTGGGGATTTTTGGAGAGGACGGCTCTAGTCTTGAAGAACATCATCTTCCACGTTGAAGAATGCGAAGAATGTCAAGACCTCGATGAAGAACGTCTTCACCGCAAGGAGTGATCATCGTGCCTTTCTTCTCCTCTCCGCAACCGGTGTGAGACGTCGCTCCAACTCGGACGTTCTCCGTGAAGCACGTACGGGGATTTACCTCATGATGTCGTTTCCCGCGACCATCTTCTTTCGACAACTACTTCAAGGTAGGGGTGTGTTTTTACTATGTGATTATTCTTGGCATTCATCGTTTAATATTTGGCCACCTATTATCAAATTAATTGGAGGAGGTCGGACTGTACGAACACGGCCGATCCTCCTCCCCCTTTGTTGATGTTCACCGTTGCAGTTTGGGATGAAGGTGGTGCGGTGCAACGGCACCATGTGGGAACAAGGAATATCACCACGGTGAAGGAGCCTGACGTCATCACGTCGTGCCGTTGAGGCTGAAAGAGGTCGCGGTCGGAGCGGGGCCACGGTGGAGGGGCGCGGAGCCGGTCGGACCAAGGCTGCGGCCTTTGGCTATGGCAGAACAGGGGAGGGCAGCCGGAACCGCCGGCTTCCAGCGCCCAGGAGGCGGGACTACCTGGTCCCGCGCGACACAACCGGCCGGCCGTTATGGCCGGCCGGATCCAGAAAAACCGGGGCTTAAACCCTCGGCCAACTCAGCAGGGCGGACCCTCAGGTCTACCGTTTCGAAGCAAGGGGGGAAGCGCTTCCCCCCTCCCATCCTTCTTCTGCTCAGCGCGTGGGCGCCCAGGCCAGACAGGCCGCACCGGGCCGGACCTCTCGTGCCGGGTCAGACCGCCCGCGCCATGCCGGGCCGCCCGCGACTGGCCGTACCCCCGCGACGGACCGGGCCGCGCCGGCTGGGCTGGTCCATGCCAGCCGGGCCGGGCCGCACCCAATTAGGCCGAACCCGGACCCAGGTCGGGTCGACCCGGTTCTGGCCGACCCAGGGGGTATTGGGTCGGGTCGGACCAGGGCCAAACCCCCTGTTTTCAGGTAGTTTCGTTCAAATGCCCATATATTGGGCTACGGAACTCTGATTGGCGCACCGTTAGTTGTGATGAGATCCTTGGATCGAGATGGTAGTTTTGGTATATTATACTCAAGGTTTCAAAGAATATTGGGTATCGTCGGGTTGGTTCGAACACGAAACCAATCGGGGCCTCGGAGCGGAAACACTTATAACTTGTGCTCTGGATGTCCGATTGACGTGCCGTCAACTTTGTTCATTTTCTCTTAGTGAGAAAGACCTTTTGGATTACTTCGCTCGAGGTTTGGACACAGTTGGAGTATGGTCGGGTTGGTATTGACTTAAAAACCAAGTGGGCCCCTGTGACGAAATAGCCAATAACTCTCAGACCGGGCGTCCGATTGACGTGCCGCCTGTTGCGTTGAGTTCCTATTGACGAGATGGAACTTTGGGATACATCAACTCTGGACTTTGTGCCAGTTGATGTATCAACCCCCCTTGGCTCGTGGAGCGGACCCTCCCGGAATCGAGTATGCTGTGTGCGGGAACCCTAGAGATGGCTACAACTACGACAATGATGACGACTGTACTGGGATCCTCCGTGGGTTCGGTAGTGACGACGACCATACTGAAATACTCTATGGGTTCGATGACGATGACTACTGTTCTTGTATCCTATGTGGGTCAGGCAGTACGTGACTACTGTTCTTGTATCCTACGTGGGTACGACAGTATTTGACTTTGTACTTGTATCCTACATGGGTCTGGCAGAGTAGCTGGTCTTGTATCCTTTGTGGGTCCGACAGCTTAGCTAGTCTTGTATCCTATGTGGGTCCGATAGCTTAGATGAATCAGTGGCTACATCTGATCATCTCTATTGTCTTACGAAAAATTATACATGTGTGAGCTGAGTCTTTATTTTCAATCATTATCTTTGATATGATTTTTTTGCTATCCTGTGTGGATTGGGTTGTGCTTTCCTGTGTGGATTGGATTTGCTATCCTGTGTGGACTAGATCTAACTTGGGCTCGGATGTTGGAGCTGAACTAGAATTGATAACTTAGGTATATGTATGGGAATATACCTAAGTAGAGTTGGTTGTTACTTCGTGATTGTATCTTTCCTTTGTGGTTTATCCTTCGTGGATTCTGGGAGACCTTTGGGGGTCTCGGGGTCCCTACTGAGTAGTGTATACTCACCCCTACGCGGGTTATTCCCGTACTACATTGTGTTGGATGCAGACGATGGACAGCGCTGATCAAGGTAGGAGCTCGTGGAGCTGGATTGTACCTGGAGGTGGATCACTGGATGAGATGTACACGGAGCGGACGACTGGAGCCGAGGAGCGGAGAAGACTATCTGTACCCAACCTTCAGGCGGGATTTCCAGGGGATGGGTCGGTGTTGTTGCTTTACTTTTCTGCCACTATACTCTCTTTTCAATTATACTTTACTTCAGTTGGGTTTGTATTCTGGACCATTTACTTCACAGCACTCACCTTTGTACTAAGTTTACTTCTGCTTGCTTACTCTGTGGTGTTTGTTATCTTACTTAAAGGCAATGTCTTCCCTTATATCATGATTTACGCCTTTGGTGCTAGTCGCCAGCCTTTGGACTATGGAAGGCGGGCTTGGGGTAGTCACGGCATGAGTCCTGAGGACGGGTCGTGACAATAAATCATGGAGATAAGACAAAATTTGGAAAGAATGTTTTTCTTCAATAATTTTCTTCAACTCACTATACATATAAAACAACATGAATCACTGAACATCTAGTACATCATCCATATGATACTTGAATTTATCTTTATATACCTTGATGTCTCCTTGAGGATTCTCAAAATAAAGTGGTTTGAAATGCACTTTTGTGGGCACCCACAAATTATTAGTGGTTTTTGGGTTACTTAGGTGCAGCAGAGTGGCTGACCAAGGTTGTCTCTCAAAGGAAGAAATAATTTAACAACTTATTAAAGGTATTTTGAAAATAAAATAAAAGGAATTAAGAAATACTTGAAGGTATGGGGGTTGTTTATCATTTATAGAACTAGAAGAAGTTTTCTGGAAGAATATTGCATATTTTTTGTTTTTTATTTTGAAATGTAAGTTGATTAACAAATCACTAAGAGAAGATGTTTTTTTATAAAACTATTTTTAGAAAGTGTAATTGATCTAAATAAACCTATTCAATCATTTATTAATGATTATAATTTTAATTAATATCCACTTAATTATTATCCCTTAATTTGTTAAATCCAGAACCCTATGAGAATTAACTTTACCACAAAGATGAAGTGAATTTAACCCTAGGCTAACTTCAGAACATGCAATCGCAGCACCCTGATTTGATTGATGTTCTAAGCTTAGCTTATGGTCAGTGGTAAATTAAGGCACATATACTCTCTGGAAATTATAATTAATTGAGTTTGGGGATTATATTTGAGCACTACAAATTGATCCCGTGGGATTTTTAATTACTAATTAAGTTCACACTCTAACAATTCACACAATTATCGACCTCACATGATTTCTGATTATTGTTCAATTGCTTGATTAGTTTCATTTAAATTGAAAACTCAATTAATAGATCATATTATGTGAATTACAGTATATCATTGATTCAAAAATAAATTAATTAAGAAGGTAAGAGATAGATCGATTACAAAAAAGACTATTCTTCTATGGGTGGGGTAATCATCATATAAGCGAATTGCATTTGCAACAATTTATAAGGGGTATAACCCAATCACGCTTCTACTCAAGAATTCCAGACTAAAGAGGAAGATTAATAGAAGAATAAATTTGAATAAAACATAAGAAAATAGAAGAAATAAAAGAATAAAAATGAAGTTTAATACACAAATGAAAATATTACAACATGAAGAAGAGAAGGAGGCTTCGATGAGGGGATCCTTGCTTCAAGAGCTACCCCTCTTACAATGGTTAGATAATTTGGGTGGAATCAATTATCCTCTACATGAAATCTCCTAATACACTTCCCAACCCCTCCAAATTATAAAAACACAAACTTATATAGTGTAGGGGAGGCTAGATTTAAAGAGGTTTCAAGTGTGAATAGGGAATCTCGGAAAAATATTTTAATACTACTTGCACTGCCCATTTGACCTCCAAACCGCATGAACCAGCTCTCCTTCCAGAATAAGGATTTGGGATAAAATTAATCCCTGAGATCCTCTCAAAATTTGGTCATAATCCAAGAATGGATGAAGATTTTATAGCCCACATACAGAACCCATTTCCATTCTGGCGAGTCCAGTCCAATTTTGACTTCGTAGCCCATTTTGACCAACCAAATGGACTCTTTATCTCTAGTCTACTTAATGAAAGTTGTTGAAAATTAAGTTAGGAACACTTTTAAAAAAATTTATGTTCGAATAATTAATATTAAAATATTTATGTTCGAAATACTACAGTTCATTTTAAAAGGGTAAAACTAGAACTTTAATCAAATTTTCAAAAGAATGATCTAATCCCAAATATTTCATAAATGAACATATTTAGCACAATATGAGGAAATTATTTCATTTATTATCAATAAAATATTCAACAAAATAGTGTTTTATCAACTCCCCCACACTTACCCTTTTGCACTCCTGGGAAAAACCACATATCAAGTAAAGATCAATATTAAATCAAAACAATTTTAAAACACATATCCTTGAGATCCAACACTTCCACACCAAGAAACAAAAGACATCATGCCTCATAAAAACCATTATTTCATGTTATAAATTTATATTATTCAATATATTTCTACTACATTTATCCTCTCATGCACAAAACACTTACCTCTCTTGAATATTCTCTTATCACACAAATGTCAAAAAAAATTGAAATGTCTTTTTCATCCAAACTCATACAAGGGTCACCATAGGCTTGATAAATTCCTACATTGCCACTCGATGTGATTCAAGGAAATATTTTTATCATGAATAACATTTAGTTTTGTTCTGTGGCTTTCAGTTGGTAGGATTTAGATGTGAAAAACTCTGAGGCCGAATGAGGAGGGCTTGACTCTTTTTGAAGCAAAATTGCATTAATCTAATTTTCACGTAAATATGGTCTCCTCCTAAATCCCCATAGTATAAATTCAGCTTTGTCATCATGAAAAGTCATGGAAATTTTACACCATTCATAATTCAGCAACAAAAATTTCAATTTTCTCAAACATGATTTTCTTGAAAGCTCCAGATAGGCACATCTTTCTTTCTTTTTAGAAGCTCCAGAATGGCACAGCTTCACTTGTCATGAAAGCTCCAGAAAAGGAACAACTCTCAATAGAATGATTTTTTTCAGAAACAAACACATCTCTTTGTAATTTAAATTTCAACCCAAAGTATCACAGAATGTCATAGCACAACACAAGATAGCTTCCTCCACACTTAAGTTCAACTAGATTGTGAAATTTCTCTTCAAGAGTTGGTTGGATAGGGAAAATTAGCTTGTAATGTGGATAACCTAATAGGATGTTAATGGATTATAAGGGTTAAAAGGATTAAATGTTCAAGGTAGGCCATTATAACAAAATATTATTTGAAATAGGGGCTTTAATACCAAACAAATGCCTCAATTATTTAAACATAAGTACCTCAAACCCTCAAGTTTTGACAGGAATAAATCAAATTCTGGTTAAATCAAGCATGGTTTGGTACTCTCAATAAGTGAGGTGAATGTGAAGAATATGAAAATAATGGTTCATAAGCCTCACAGGAAATTTCTTTCAAATATTAGGATAGTGAGATGTTGCATGAGATTCAAAATTCAGAGTACTTTTCATGAAATTGCTAAAGATTTGAACTTGAAACAACGTTATTTTCAGCATTCATTTAAGCTCAGTTTCATGGGATATATTGTTTCACATATTGATATGGATTTAAAAATGGTGATGAGAATAATTTTAGATCAAAAGTTTAAAAAACATACAAAAAACTGAAAAATAAACACACAAAATTTGAAAAACACAATTTTTTTGGTTTTGTTTGTTTTAAAAAAACAGGAAAACAATTGAAATTACTAAACTAAAAGGTTACCTCCCCCACACTTAAAATATTTCATTGTCCTCAATGTGAACCCATGATATGATATATTCACGTGAAATGAAGAATTTTAAATATGAAAAATAATATAAAAGTGAAAGGGTTCAAAACAGACTGATATGCTCAAGTGATGATGGGGTCATGCAGTGTGATGATATCCACTACATCAGTAGGAAGTCCCTCAATGTATTTCTTCAAATGTTTCCCATTGACTGTAAAGCTCCTTCCAGTGTCCTCTTGTGTGATCTCCACTGCACCATAAGGAAAAAAATTAGTCACAACATAAGGACCTAACCATCTGGAATGCAACTTACCAGGAATTAGCTTCAGTCGTGAACTGTAGAGAAGGACTATCTCTCCAACATGAAACTCCCCTTGTTGGATCATTTTTTCATGATCTACTTTGGATCATTCCTTATAGAGACTTCAGTTCTCATATGATGACAATCGAACCTCCTCAATCTCTTGAATTTTCAACTTCCTTTAGATTCCAGCTTGGGCCAAATCCTTGTTTCATTTATGTATAGCCCAATAAGCTTGATTCTCAACTTCCATAGGGAGATGGAACACTTTCCCAAAAACAATCCGAAATGGGGACATATAGATGGGTGTCAGGTATATTGTCTTATAAGCCCACAATGCATCATCCAAGTGCTTTCTCCAATCTTTCCTATTTGGCTGCACAGTTTTCTCCAAAAAAAATTCAATTCCCTATTTGAAACCTCAGCCTGGCTATTTGTTTGAGGGTGCTATGGTGTTGATGTTTTGTGTGTCACCCCATACTTCCGAATAAGGGAAGAAAAATTTTGATTGTAGAAGTGTGTCCCTTGGTCACTGATTATGGCCTTCTATACTCTAAACCTGCAAAAAAAATTGCGCTTTGAAAAACTCCACAAAAACATGAGAATCATCAGTCCTGGTGGCCTTAAGCTCCACCAGTTTACTCACATAATCAATAGTAACCAAAATGTACAAAAAACATAAAGGATTTAGGAAAAGGAGCCATAAAATCGATGCCCCATACATCAAAAATCTCACAGAATAGTATGGGTTGTTGGGGCATCTCATGTCTCCTAGAAATGTTCCAAGTGTGTTGGAAACATGAGCATGACTTAAAAAATACATGGGCATCATGGAATAATCTAGGAAAATATAATCCAGAGACCAAAACTTTCCTAGCTATCCGTTGGGGTCCAAAGTGTCCACCACAAGCAAGTGTATGAAAAAAAATGTAAAACAGACTCCAACTCAAGATCAGGAACACACCTCCTAATAACTTTATCACTACACATGTGCCAGAGGTATGGATCATCCCAAACATAATACCGAGACTCACTTTTTAATTTTTGGACTTGATATTTCTTTAAATTTTTAGGTATTTCAGAGGCAACAAGGTAGTTAACTAAATCTGCATACCAAGGATGCGTACCTGAGATGGAATAAAGAGATTATTGAGGAAAGTGTCCCAAAGTGGTACATGGTCCAAGGTGTCATCCTATAGTGTGTGAGTAAGCCTACTCATGTGGTCCACCACCAAGTTTTCTGACCCCTTTTTTTCCTTTATCTCAATATCAAATTCTTGAAGAAGGAGCATCCATCAGATCAGCCTGGGCTTTGCATCTGGCTTCTTCAAAAGGTACCTCAGAGCTACATGGTCAGGAAAAACAACTACTTTAGAGCCCAGTAAATGTGAATGGAATTTATCTAAAGAAAATATGATAGTAATAAACTCCTTTTATGTGTTTGTGTAATTTTATTGGGATGAATCCAATTTCCTTGAAGCATAGGCGATCACATGTGAACGTCCCTCCTCCCTCTAAATAAGAAAGCTCCAATCGCGAAGTTGGATGCGTCACACATAAGCTAAAAAGGAATCTCCCACCATGGGGGCTATATGATAGGTGGAGTGCTAAGACATTTTTTTACCTCATCAAAGGACTTCCTACAAGAATCATCAAACAAAAAATCAAAATCTTTTTAAAGTAATCGCAGCATAGCAAGAGAAATCTTACTAAAATCTTTGATGATGCGTCGATAAAATAATTCATGCCCTAGGAAAGATCTAACATCACGCACACATGAAGGATATGGTAAAGATTAAATAATATCTACCTTAGATCTATCAACCTTTATCCCATGTTTTGATACTATATGCCCTAAGACAATGCCATGCTCTACCAGAAATGACACTTTTCAAAGTTCAAGACCAGATTATTCTTAATAAAATGATTCAACACCTTTCCCAAACTACTTATACATTCATCAAATGAAGACCCATACACTGTAAAATCATATATGAATACCTCCATGTAGGATTCAATAAAATCATGAAAAAATACTCACCATGCATCTCTGGATGGTACCTAGGGCGTTGCAAAGTCCAAATGGAATACTTTGGTAGGAAAACGTGCCAAAAGGATAGGTGAATGTAGTCTTATCCTGATCCTCTGGAGCTATAGGAACCTAAAAATATCTAGAAAATCAATCCAAGAAACAATAGTGTGCCTTCCCAGGTAGTCTATGAAGCATCTGATCAATAAATGGGAGGGGGAAATGGTCTTTGCGAGTGGACTAGTTTAGTTTCTTATAATCAATACACACACGCCAACTATTTTGTACCGTCATCAGAACTAACTCCTCTTTATCATTTTTTACAATTGTAACACCACTTTTCTTTGGCACAACCTGAATTGGACTCACCCACTAGGAATCTGAATTGGGATAGATTATACCTGCCTCGAGCAATTTTTCAACCTCTTTTTTAACAACCTCCAAAAGTGTTGGATTGAGTCTCCATTGTGGCTGCCTAACCGATTTAGCACCATCCTCTAAAATAATCCTATGCATGCAAATGGAGGGGATAATACCTGATATGTCGGCCAAGGTCCACCCAATTCCCATGATGTTCTCCCTCAAATGATTCAAAAGTTTTTCTTCATGTTCAAAAGGGAGATTGTTAGCAATGATAATAGGTAATTTCTCACCACTTAACAAGTATGATTATTTGAGATTTGGTGGAAATGGCTTGAGTTCCAGTGTAGGGGGATGGTGTATGGATGGAGACATAGAAGGAACTGAAATATGTGCACAAAGAGCATCAGTATCAGAATATACATCATCAAAATCAGAGAATAAAGCATCAATTCCATCAACACACTCAATATCCATGTCATAATTAGAGTTCACATGATCAAAAACAGAATATTAATCCATTTCAAAATCAAATCTAAGAGAGTATTGTGCATTAGAAATAGGTGTGGAAGTACTCTTAGACATCAAACTAGAACCAATACTCATAATATCCCTAAGCATAGAACAATCAAATTCCGTGGGGGTTTTAATTTGGTGGTTCAAAATGGGAGATAACAAATGCAGAATGATCCTCTAAAGGGGTACATCATAGAATCCATAACATTAAATATCACAACTTCATCCCAAAATTCCATGGAAAGTGTACCCTCGTTAATATTTATGATTGTTTTTGCAGTTTTGAAGAAGGGTATACCTAAGATAATGGGGGCATGAGAACTTAATTGATCATACTCTATGTTAAGAATGTAGAAATCTGTTGGAAAGATCATGTCTCTTACCCAGACATGTACATCCTCAAGGACTCCCACTCGATATGCCATAGCTTTATTTTCCAACTCCACCACTACTCTTTTTGTCTTCATCTCACCAACCTGCAAAGAAGAGAATACAGAGTGAGGCATCACATTTATGGAAGCTCCAAAATCACAAAGTGCATCAGAAAAGTGCAACGCCCCTATGATGCATGGGATGATGAATGTCCCTACATCCTTGCACTTTGTTGGCATTTCTAGAGTTGGTGTAATGAGTGATGACACATTCCTTCCAAGATTTATCCTCTTATTTCCCTTGAGACCTATTTGATTGGTACAAATTCCTTTTAACAATTTTTCATACCTTGGAATTTTCTTGATGGATTCAAGTAGAGTAATGTTGATCTCCACGCAATTGAATGTGTCCAAAACCTCATTTTTCATTGCTTCTTCATCCATATTCTTGGTTTGAAAAAACCTTTTTGGAAAAGGAAGGGGTTTAGGAGGAACATCATTAATGTTTTTCTTACCTTTATCTTTCTCCTTGGGTTTCTCATCAGTTGATGTGGAATTGGTCTTTTTTGGAGTTGAGGTGAATCTCGGTGGAATGGTAGGTGGAGAAGCCTTAGTTTTTTGCTTCCCACTTCTCAATGTGATGGCACTGACATTCCCCTTTGGATTTGGAGTGGGTTGGGAAGGTATATTTCCAGAATTCTTACTTACAAGTTCATGGAGGGTGGTGGCAATCTGTCTCATTTGAGTCTTCAACTCACTCAGCTCCGAACCTTGACTCTTCAGATCATTTTGTTGATTAAGAACAATTTGTTTAAAAGATTATTAGTATTAGAATCTACCTTTGGTTGGGGATTACCTTGGTGTTGGCTTGTTGATGTTTGGGCTTCAAATCTTTTTTGGGGTTGTTGTAATCCCTGCTGGTAAGGCGGAGGATGCTGGAAGTTTTGTTGAAAGGGTGGCCATTGTTGTTGCCCAGGGCCATAACTCATGTCTGATTGATCCTTCTACCCTTGGTTGTTTTTTGGTGAAAAGGAATCAAGCTTCTTTTGGGGATATGGTTGTTACTACTGATATCGTCTCCCTGGGAATACTGTTGTGCAATCCTCTATCTCTTGTAGTTGTGGGAAACAGTCAGTTGGGTGGCTTGTCTCAGTGAAAATGCCACAAGGCCTTGAAGGGGGGGTTGGGATGTCTTTTGATCCAAAGCAATATGTCTCACCATAGTCGTCAATTCTTCCAACTTGGTATTAATCAAATGATTTTCATGAGAAGATTGACTTACCTGATGTACTCACCTGACATGTGGTGTACCTCGATCGCCAAATTGTTGGGAGTTTTGGAACATTTTGTCAATCAATGCACGTGCAGCCACTATTGTCTTGTCCACCAATTCTCATCCAAATGTAGCATCCACCATGCTTCTCTCCATAGGTGTGAGTCCTTCATAGAAGCACCGGATGAGTAGTTGCTCGCTGATTTGGTGATGTGGGAATCTTGCACACAACTTTTTGAATCAATCTTAGTGCCCATACATTGACTCCCCTTAGGCTTTCTTAATACCCAATATCTCCTTATGAATGGAAGTGGTCCTTGATGCTGAAAAAAATCTCTGCAAGAAAAGAAATTTCAAATCGTTCCAACAAGTTACATCTTCATGTTGTAAATAATACATCCAATCTTTCACAGCTCCATCAAGTGAGAATGGGAATGCTCTTAATTTGATTTGGTCTTTTGATACATTTCTTGGTTTAAAGGTTGAGAAAACCACATTAAATTCTTTAAGGTGTTTATTGGGATCCTCACCTGAGAGTCCACGAAATTTTGGAAGAAGATGAATTAATCTAGATTTCAATTCAAAGTCTGATTCAAGATTTGGGTATGCAATACAATTTGGTTGATAGTTAATATCAGGTGAAACCAATTCTAGAATGGTTTTATTAAGTTCATTTCCATTATTTTCATCCATTGGTTCTTGTTTTATGGTTTAATTTGAATTACTTCCAATTTCAATGTTCTAAAAGTAGAGTAATTCTCTAACTAGTTGAATATTGAAACTTCCCGTAGACTGAGAATGTTTGATTTTGCCCTAAGGCTATGTTCAATCTCTGGGTCAAGATCTAAGAGATATTCGAGATTAGTTCGTGTCATAAATCAAATAAAAATGAAAAGAAAGAAAGTGGATCATAGTAAAATAAAAATTAGAAGTTTGATTTGATGGTCCAAAAATAATTATAAGAAAAAAATGAAGAAGAAAAAAAATAGGATTGGGTAAAGAATGAAGAAAGAAGAGAGGAAGAGAATAAAATGTAAAATAAAATAAATACCTATAATTTTTTGAAATAATTACTTGCCTCTCCAGAAACGGAACCAATTTTAAGGGCGTTTTCATGGGCTCCCTCAAATGATTAGTGGTTTTTGGGTTAATTAGGTGCAGTAGAGTGGCTGACCAAGGTCGTCTCTCAAATGAGGAAGAAAATTTAACAACTTATTAAAGGTATTTTGAAAATAAAATAAAAGGAACAAAGAAAATTTACTTGAAAGGATGGGGGTTTTTTATTATTTATAAAACTAGAATAATTTTTCTTGAAGAAGATTGCATATTTTTTTGTTTTTAATTTTGAAATGTAAGCTGATTAACAAAGCACAACAAGAAGATGTTTTTTGTAGAAAACTATTTTTAGATAGTGTAATCGATCTAAATCAACCTATTAAATCATTTATTAATCATTATCATTTAAATTAATATCCACTTAATTATGATCCTTTAATTTTTTAAATCTTTAACCCTATGAGAATTAACTTTACCACAAAGATGAAGTGAATTTAACCGTAGGCTAACTTCAGAACATGCAATCGCAGCACCCTGCTTTGATTGATGTTCTAAGGTTAGCTTATGGTCAGTGGTAAATTAAGGAACATATCCTCTCTGAAAATTAGAATTAATTGAGTTTATGGGTTATAATTAGACACTAAAAATTGATCCCATGTGGTTTTGAATTACCAATTAAGTTCGCGCTCTCACAATTCACACAATTCTAGACCTCGCGTGATTTGTGTTCACTGTTCAATTGCTTGAATAGTTTCATTTAAATTGAAAACACAATTAATATATCATATTAATTGAATTAAAGTATCTCATTTATTTAAAAATAAATGAATTAAGAAGGTAAGAGATAAATTGATTACTAAAAAGACTACTCTTCCATGGGTGGCGTAATCATCGTAGAAGCGAACTTCATTTGCAACAGTTTATAATGGGTATAACCCAATCACGCTTCTACTCAAGAATTCAAGCCCAAAGAGGAATAATAATAGAATAATAGATTTGGATAAAACATAATAAAAGAGAATATATAAATTAATAACAATGAAGTTTAATACACAAATGAAAATATTACAACATGAAGAAGAGAAGGAGGCTTCGATGAGGGGATCCTTGCTTCAAGAGCTGACCCTATTAAAATGGTTGGATAATTTGGCTGAAACCAATTCTCCTATTACTTTAATCTCCTAATTCACGTCCCAACCCCTCCAAATGATAAAAACACTAATTTATAGATTGAAGGGGAGGCTAGGTTTAAAGAGGTTTCAAGTGTGAATGGGGAATCTCGGAAAAATATTTTAATACAAATTTCACTACTCATTTGACCTCCAAAACGTGTGAACCATCTCTCTTTAAATCAGTCTGATTTGTGAGAAAATTAATCCCCTAGATCCTCTCAAAAGTTGGGACTAATCCAAGCACAGATGAAGAATTTATGGCCAAAATACAGAACCCCTATCTATTCTGGCAAGTCTAGCCCAACTTTGATTTAATGGCCCATTTTCACCAAACAAATGCACTCTTTAGCTCTAGTGTCCTGAATAAATGTTGTAGACAATTAAGTGAGGAACACTTTTACAAAACTTTAAGTTCAAATAATTCATATTAAAATAGTTATGTGCGAAATACTGTAGTTCATTTTAAAATTGTAAAACTGGAATTTTAATCAAATTTTCAAATGAATGATATAATCCAAAATATTTCAAAAATGGAAATATTTTGCACAATATGAGGAAATTATTTCATTTATTATCAATAAAATATTCAAAAAAAATAGTGTTTTATCATGGGTATGCCATCACATAAATATTCTTCTCTTGGCACAATACTATGTGAAAGCTCTTGCACCACTCTTGGAAGTTAAAGCTAGCTAGGATATTCTCTTTATCTAATATTAATAATAAATAAATATAGATTGTGGTGGTTTTAATTTGATCGATAATAAATAAACACAGTATATTTTTTACTTTATCTTAATTTCCAATAGAAATTTTCAAATTATTAATTTTAAATGTCTCCCACTATTTTATCAAATCCTAGTATACCTAAACTAATAGATTTATAATACCCAATAGATTGAGTATTATAGTGGAAAGGATCCTTAAACCACTTTCATTTTAACACCCAAATCTTCCACGGTACGCTTCTCTTTGAATAATAGAGTAGTGTGTGTTGTACACAACTTCAAGTTCTAACACACACCATAACCAATCAAACTAGCCGTTATGAATAATAATACCCACTTTTTGAAATTTTATACATTTTATATTTCAAAATGGACATCATTTTTGAATTAAGAATATCTAAATTAGATTATGGTGAATTTTTGGTATTTTTCAGAAAACTTTCAATTTTTGATGAATAGTGAAAATCACTAAATTTTAATTAAAAAAAACTTTTTTAATCGAAATAATTAATAGTGATAAATTATGAATTTGAGTGGTTTTAAAGTATATTTAGAATATTTTTTTACCATTTAATACAATTTTGGTCATTGGACGTAATTTCACATTTAAACCGGACATAAACAACTGTCAATCTTTTGATATTTATTATTTCTTAAAAACACGCTTTTTGTTTTGACAATAGGAATTAATTTTAAATTAATTTCTTCCACTTCTGTGTTTTGAATTTGGAAAAATGGATTCCATATTTAGAATCAGGAGGTCCAAATTTTGTAAATAGATAACTTCTATTTTTAGACATTTTGAATAATTACTTCGGTAAATATTTTATTTACCATGGTTAAAGGGTAAATCCGGTAAATAAGGGTAAAAAAATAATATTATAATAATAATAAATTACCCTAAAACATGTCCTAATACTATTGGTTGATACATGTCTAACCATGGGCATCTTTGGGTCGATTTTGGGACCCCATGGATCCACTTGTTAGTAATAATGACACTTTATATGAATTAAGTTAAAGTAAATACAAAAATGACTTAAGCATATATCTTTTAGAAAAACAATTTTTACATAGGGTTATATATGTTATATTTTAGACTATAAATATTAATTATAAAGATAAAAATATTTCCTAGATAATTGTATTTTATTTATAATTTTTAGACATTTAATAATTAAATATATTTGTGACACAATAATGATAAAGTATTTTAATTAAAAATGATATAATCAAATAATTGGTATTATAAATATTAAAATAAATATAATTTGAATGTTTTGATGAAATCAACGAATTTTATTTGTTAATATGACTTGTTAGTATTTCTTAAATGAATTTGGTTCGAATTAATAAAGTTTTGAAGAATTTAACAAAAATCAATTATTAAATATTGTCAAATTGACATAAATGAGTTTTTAGAAAAAATATATTATTAATTGATATTCTATTCCTAAAAATCTAATGTTTGGACAAAGAGCTTATATAATGATATTTGTATTATTAATTGACCACTTGGGGGTTTCTTGGAAGTTTATAGTAAGTTTATTGACTATATAATATAAAAATACAAAGAGACATGGTAAATGTCAAACTATTTAACTAAGAGTTAAATCAAAAATATAAAGTTAATATAGTGGCCCAAACCTGTCTAAAATCTATTGTTTGAGTGTTTTTTGACCTATAACCACCTTAAAATTTAAATAATCCACTTTTTAGCCATTAGAAACTGAATATGAATTTATTATAAAATAATATTTCTAGCTTTTCCAAAGGTTCCCATCACCCCTCTTATAAAAGGGCACTCCCCATTATCACTAATTCACACATTCAAAGCCTTTTGGATTGGACAACCTCTGCCCAAATACCCTCTAAAATATCTTCCCTTCATCCTAGAGGCCTTCCTTTAGTCATAAATCCAACCCAAGGAGCTCTTTTGATCAAATCAAAAGGAAGAACCCAAAGACGAGCTAATGTTTTCACCACCCTCTTTCAAGTTTCTTTCTTCTTCAACTTCTTATTTCATTGTTATTTACATTATAAAATAATAACTCCAGTATCTTATATATAATTTGATTTTATTATAAATATGTTACAACCATATTCATTATTCTATCCATCCTTTGAATGACATGTCACCATGCGTGCGTACGTACGGCTTACCGTCTCCACGTCGTGGTGTAATTGTTATTCAAAACATTATTATTTTGATGGGTATGATAATGATGTGTAATTGTTGTAAATAAAAAATATAACATGATAATTATTCTTTATATATTACATACCATCCAATTATATATTATTTTAATATAAAAATAATGATATTGTCGCCCGTGCGTATGTACGGACTACCGTCTCCACGAACGCGATGAGATTCATTCCCCATCGTATCCATGCAAGTATAATTCTCATTTGATGATTAAAAATAAATTTTAAGGACTTGATATAATTTGGTATATGAATAAGATACAAACTATCCATAACATACATTGCTTATGTAACAAAACATATAAAAGAAAATGAGTAAGTTAACACCTGAAACGACGATAATACTAAGATATTATTAACAAAGCAATGTTAAAAGATCATATATGATATCATATTAATGTATATGATTATTGTATAATTTAATAAAAAATATTTCACCATTATACAGGAGGTTAAACTACCCTCAACCAAGGAAAATTACAAGGTAATGGTTTATTTCACAATCTCTTCATTATCTGAGGTTGTTTATACGTAATTATCTTCTGGCACCTCTTTATCATCCACATCCATGCTTCTTAAAAATGTATTTCAAAACATTCTTAATATTTAATAGACTATGGGTTAAAGTCATTTATACTCTTTTTGACTTTTTATAAGATTTTTATAAATGAATCTTTCCATCATTTTCCAAACAAGGTCCTTTTTAACCTTTTCGACAAAATTAAGGTAAGAATGTATTTTTTTAACTTATACAGCGGGTACGGCTATTTTCTACCATTATAAACTCATAGAAGCTTACCTTAAAAGCTTATAAGAATATTTTCAAATTAAATGTTTTATTTTATAATTATTTGATTCTTAAATGATTTCAAAATAGAAAGATATATTTCTCCAAAAAGGGTTTTGATTTCATCTATGTCAACATCCTTTGATGTATTTTATGTTTATTTGAAGTTTATTTATTATGATACAAAACTTCTATATTGTATTGAAGTTTTGGTGATATGTTTGACTGTGGATGTGATATTTTTATACCATTCATGTTTTATGGTTAAATTATTGACATTTCATATGATAGTTTTAATACAAATGTTTATGATATGTTTAAACCTTTTCATGTGAGGAATGTATTGGACTTAGTAAGTGATGGGTAGAGCCTGATATAGCTCCTCGATTCATCGGTAGGTCTCATGAGACAACTAGATGTGGAATTGTCCGAGGCCCTTTCCCAATTTTATTTATGGTTTTGGCTGAGGCCTTAATCATTTTTAGATGTCTTGGAAGAGGCCTTGACAAAATGTTTCAGAATGTCTGTCATTATACATTCCCTCATTATGGAAATAATATTGATGGTTCATGTGGTCATTCGACTAGTAGAATACCCATGATTATGTTTTATTATGAAATTATTTACTCAGCTCATATTCTTTCCATAAAATTATTCATGTTTATTATTGGTAAAGGCATGTGGTTTCAATTATTTACCATGCTTAATATTTATGTCATTTTCTGCGGTATTACTTACCCTTACTGACCATTTGAGCTCACCCATTTTCTTATGTTTCATTTTCCCAGGATATGAAGAAGTCAGTTATGAGTGACATGCAGGCATAATCTAGGAGTCTTGAATTTTTCTAATGAAATATATTTATGTTGTATTTCTCTTCAAGCTGTAAATTTTAACTTATGTATGAATCTTGTTTCCAATAATACTAAACTGATCGGTCTTTCAAGACATGATTTCCTTGTAATCATGCCAATGTTATGTAATAATGCACTAACTCTGGGTAACTAGGGTTGGTGCATTACATTCATATCCTGATCTATGACATTTCTACTACTCAAAGAGTATATGGTATGATTTTTACTAACTAACCACATTATCTCTCATCTCCTTGATCTGTTGAGTGGATTTCTATATCCTGTAAAGTATTACCATGCATGCTCAATTATTTTCATCTAATTTTAAAAAAATCTACTTATAGTTATTCCTTTTTATCCAACATTAGTTAATATATACCACTACTCTCATAAGAACTCCCTGGTAGTAAGAGACGCCCTCAACAAGGGATGATGATCACCTTGAACAATCAGTTGTGCCCAAATTCAAGTGATGAAAGGAATTTAATGACATAATATTTTCATTGAGGAATTTTTCAATTTATCTTAGAGAATGAAATAGTTTTTTATTTAACATTATTGTTTTATGTGATCTCCCTCACAAAATAACAATGATTTTAAGTATAAAACATTCATTGTACATGTTCATTTTATCTATGCATGCTTGTTTATTATTATTCAATGTTATATTGTGTAATAAATACACAATCACAAAAATAATAAACCATGAAAATGATAAAATAAATAAATAATTACATTATCATGATCATGATCAATTATCTATTGGTCAATCCATTGAATGTATAATGGATTAATCAAGACTATATAAAAATTACATAATTCAATACCTAACTTGACTTGTAGCACCCAAAACTCTCATGGATTTTATTTATTTGGTTTACACTAGCGCTTGACATGAACCACATTGTCACTAACTATTTTGATCATTAAAATGCATAATCAGTCACAAATAAAGGGAACATGGGGTGAAAAATTATATTTTATCACTTAAATGTGCACACACACTCTTATTCAAATTAAAGATGCAGGGACAATGTGCAGATTTGAATAATAAAATAATTATTACATTTCAAAACAAAAATTAAAAAAAAGAAATTAAATAAATAATAAACCAAATATGAATGGGTTGGTATTGACTCATGATTAGTCAACATGAAATTATATTTCAAAATAATAATCCATGACCATGCGCAGATTTAAATAATAAAATAATTATTACATTTTAAAACTTAAATGAAATAAATAAATTGAATAAATAATAAAACAAACATGCATGGGTTGGTCTCAACTCATGATCAGTTAAATTGATATTATATTTAAAAACAAAAATTAAATTTTCTAAAATTATACTTGAGATTATTTTTAATTCTTTAAATTTCATTAAAAAATTAATTAATTATCGATATATCCCATAACACCCAAAATAATTTTATTAAATCTCATTCAATTAAAATTTTAAAACTAAAATATTTTCAGAAATTTTTGTGTACATTTGGACCATGAAGATCCTCATAAATTAATTTAGGGCTTGTGATGGGATAATAGTTTAGGAAGGTTAGAACCGGACTATACCGGTTCGTCCCAAAAATACTAATTAGGGAATCCGTTTAAGGATATATATTTATACAATATAAATATAAATATATATAATATTATAATATATATATATATATATATTAATATATATTATAATTCAAATATGCCACTCTCCCCATAAATGGAGAGATTATAATATATAAATTATAAAAAATCTAACAAGTCACTCTCCCCATAAATGGGGAGGTTATAATATATATATATATATATATACATATATTATAGAAAAGGAAAACATGTCACTCTCCCCATAAATGGGGAGGATAAACAACTTTGTGCCTCATTTATTTTGAATTCTCCATTTAAATTTTATTAATATTACCCTTATCTTAGTATAAAGAGAACTTGTATATATATATATATATTGATTTTGGAAAACAATTCAATATTTCCTCGCAAGAATTATTGCCAACAGACTATCCCAACTGGATTTCGGTATCTCGGGATAACATGCAACATTCTTGTGTCATTCCCAGCATAAAATATTTCACACCAGTAGCCATTAAAATGCAGTAAAAATAAAACTAATATTTTCATCAAAATTTTTATACAAAACCCGTCAATGTTCGATTGACCATATCTTGGAAATAAGAACTCAGATCGACATTATATTAGTTTCATTGGGACCATATCAAAACCCTCTTCCCAAATAATATAAAATTTAATTATAATTTTAATTTTTTTCAACATAAATAACTTCATATTCTCTATAATACCAATTGAAGGAACCCAGGGAGTAGCGAAAGCTTAAAAAGTGAACAATTTAAAATTTCTGTTTCAGATTCATATTAAAAACATTGAATCCAAAAATAAATTTCTAATATTTCTAAAAAGATTATGTGAAATTAAATTTAATAATAAAAAAATAAAATCAAACAAAATAACAAATGATACCTTTTTCATTTAAAGTCGATGATTTAATTCTCTCACTGTCAGCGTGTCATGGATCAAAGGAACCAAGATAAGAATAATCTATATCATCCACACATACAACACATATCCTATATCAGTGATGTAAAATTAATTGGTTCTATAATAAGAAATTTAGGATCTTTATAATGTCCCTTTGATTATACAAAGAACATGGGATCGGTCGAGAAGGTGGGATCGATCTGATCTTGTTTTTCCTTTGGAATCTCTCTCTAGGAGCTTGAGAGTAGAAGAGAGGATATATTCTATCACCAAATTAATCCAAATAATAGTGATTATTATGAAAGAGGCTAAAAATGAGCTTTTATACCTAGGATATACTTTCCAAATTTGTACTTTGGTCCCTGGAAAGTAATAACCTTCATTTTATACCTTTATACACACTTATGACTTAATAAAATTGTAATAATTTTCAAAAATATTTTATCACTCACTTATAACACATTAACATGTTACATGATAAGATACAAACCATTAACTCGACCCATAATCTCCCCAAATAATTTAACAAACCTTTAATGTGTTATGTTCATTCGAATAATTATATTTTATCATATTCACTTTTATGATCAAAAAACTTGTGAATACATTGAGAAATAAATTAAATAATAATTATTATAAACTAGAATAATATAATTTAATTATTTTACCTATCACACTCTGATGTTCACCAACCCCCATACATGGGTCCCACATTGTCCTAAACTCATATTCATCCAAATAGGTGTAACTTATGGATACATGTAATGTGTGACCCTCTAGGTCCTTATCTCGATAGAAGTGAGTCCAACCCACAAACCAAGAGAAAATTCTAGCAACACATCAATGACCCTACAAAGATAAGGAATTCCATAGCTACGACTACCCCCTACAAACATGTTATATGTAATATAATACTTTTTTCTTGTGATATCTCATAAATAAAGATTCACAGTTGTTTTATCATCATTTTTCTGCTTTATATATTTCATGAATTTACTAGATGTACTAACCTTCCTTCACCATGTCCATAGATTTATTGAAGGTACTACCAACCTGATCAACCTAGGCTCACGTGATATCTCTTAATAAACTTTTATATGAAAAATTCTATCTTTACCATTAATCCAATGACGTACCACCAATGATTCACCCAACACAAGCTACCTCACCATGACTTAAATGTTATGGTTTTTACCTTCAGTCAATGTTTGTGATCAAATGGTACACATTGATAATTATCTCAATTATGAAGATTAGTAAACATATTTGTAGATATGAACAACCAATGACACTTGAAACAAGTAATGTTACTATTGGAGGGTCATTCCTCATGATATCATCTATTCGATATCACCAGGTGTGAACTTTTTGAGAAAAAATCTTAATGATTATGAGCCCCAACACCTGATATCCAAACACCATCCATGTCTTATTAGTATGATGTATCTAAAATATATGACATATATTTAATATTATGATCATATTATCTCAAGGTTATAATTATTGATAGAAACTATGATAACCTTTTGATATGACATGTAATATAGGGACATCACCATGTAAATAGTAGATGATAATGTATCAACACTATTATATTAAGAATAAACACATGTTTATATCAAACTGTATACATGTAATGGTAATCACAATACATAAAGGAGTTGATTCCTGGGAACCCACTCACAATAGAACAATCCCCTCTTTGAGACAGATATGGTTGGCCATTTTTTATTTATTTTGGGTCTCACTTTTTGAATCACGTTCATGTATAACCTAATTTGATATCTATCCCATTATTTTTTATATGTATGCAGTTGAATCACCATTTTATTATAGAATTTTTATTATTTAAACTGTTTTTTATAATTTCTATTATTGTTTCTATATTCCATTTATATCATGGAATGTTGATGAGTAACTCTTCTGATCAAATATATTCAAGATCATGACTTGACATGATATGGAAATCATCATGATAGACCCTCAGTTTTGACCCACTTAATGATTTTATTGGGAAAACTATTCCCAAAGTAAATTCATGATTCCAAAACACTAGTTTATAGTACATGGGGATCAGGAATACCCTTTGGGACTTTCCATAAACCATGATAGGTGATTGGTTGAGGGGTGACCCAGGTTGGTTCATGAAAAAAAATGGTATTGTTGATAGGTATTTTTTACATTTAAGATGTTTGGTACATCCTGGAAGATAGCATATTGGGATTTTAATACTTGAGGGGTTGGTTTCAAGTGAGTTTCTAACCAACACTCATCATAACACTCCTTAAGACACCATGGGATGTTGAGAAATGTGTCTTTCATAGGATGCCTAAAACAACCAGTATTTGAAGTAAGTGATGTTTTACTATCTATTTTTGAGCTATGGATTAATTGGTCTTAATATCAGGGATTTTTTGGTTGGTTTTGAAATGGTTTGGATAGATTTTCAAGTGTGAATGTTTTGAGAACATTTAGAGGAAACTATGTGGATTTCTTAGGTAAATGTGTAGTAGGATGAGGAAGTTGATGAGGAGGGCCACTATTAGTGAATAGTTAAGGAAAATTGTGCGAGTTCATGTGAAAACCATGTGATATGGGACAAACCATGTGACCTAGGAGTTTTGAGATAATGGTTCCCACATGGTTGGTTCTCAGTTTAGTAAACAATGTGAACTAAACACATGATGTCATTTATTAAATATGAAAAATTTATTTTAACCATGATAATTTCCCATAAACTCCCATTATTTATTCCTTGGCCTTGGATCTTGACTTGCCCCCCAGCCCCCCCCCCCCCCTTCTGTTAGGTGATTTTAAAAACTTTCTTCCATCTAGTGACTGAAGTGCATTGGATCCAGGATATTGAAGGTAAGGGCCTTATCCTTTCCTTGTTCTTCTTTCCATTCTAGACCGCTTTTTCCCTTTTAATAAAACATTAGATCATTATTTATATGGGAATATCTATTGGTTCAACTAAATTTTGAAAAATTATTTTTTGGATTTATTGATGGAATAGGGAAGGGTGTATAGATATTCTAGATCATAACATAATTCATCATGTTGAATGAGATCTATTTCATGGTAGGTGGTTTCTCTATTTATCTCCACTCATTCTAGAACTTGAAGGCTTATATTTCTAAATGGTTTCTAATGATTTTAAAGCAAAACCGATTGTGATTTATTATTAAATAACCCTATTTTTTTTAATGATTACAGGAACCTTGGATTTCTAAAGGTTGTGGGAAAACCCCTTTGGTTTCTTGATTTAAATTTAATACCTTGAATTAATGCATAAAACGTGTTTGATAAATTGAATAAAATAATTATAGTCCATAAAAAGGGATTTTTGGAATGATAACATGACATATACAAAATTGTGTGCTCATTTACATTGGATGAGGCCTTGTTGATTCACACATGGTACTCAGTGCCACTTGGGGAATATATATGGTTATCACCAATGAACAACTTGCTGGATAAATGATTTACCACTCCTGAGTATTGGGACTATCATAACATGCATGCATGTGGGGGGGGAGAAAATGGAATTGGTATTCAAAGTAATAGAAGTGGATAAACCATTTCCTCTATTTATGTTTAATTGAATTAAATTTCTAAACTAATTCAAATTTCAGCTTGTTTGTTTTATTGATATTTTGAAATATGATATAACTTTTTCTTTTCCTAGTGACATGAGTTAGGAAGTCTCTTGTGGATTTCCTACTGGGTTGTATGCTCACCCCTACATATGAATCTGGATTCATATGAAGAATTTATTTATCCTGACACAAGTAATGTAAAATTATCTTATTTCTCTAGTGGAGCATCATGATTCTACATTATCAGGATTGTGGTTGGATCCTGAAGATGTTTATGTAGAGTAGATGGAGTGATTCCACAAAAGTGTTACTATTCTTGGATATATTTTAGACTTTGGTTGAGTGTATTATTCCAATTTCGACTATTACTCTGATATTGTTTATTTATTGGATTTTGAGTTGTATCTTTAACATTTCATGAATAATATAGTATTGTTTTGGTTTCTTTTATTATTTTCTAGACAGGTTGTGTATGTTTAAATGGAAAATAACCCCCCCAATGATTTAGTAAGACCTTGGGATTTATTTATAGCTTTTGGTGTTTGGGGGATCTCACCTAAGGTTAGTGACACATCATATATTTCCAAGATAATGATTAGAACAAGGATGTTATAGATGGTACTGGTTTGGTTGGTCCTTCATACTGGGATGATAGAAAAGAGATAGGACAGCTCATAACTTGAATTATATAGAATAAAATTCCTAGATAACATATTTATGTCAAACTTCAAGTTACCGGGGTGGTCTAGTTTTAAAAAGATGTTTTAGAAACCTATAGGAGTATTGTAACCTCATCATCATGGGTTTAGATGATGAGTGTAGTGTATCATACATTAGTAATGAGACTTACCACTAGGACTACATTACGCATATAATGTTTCATTATTCATAGATAATAGTTGTAATTATTATTACATTTGAGGATTTTTAATATCCTAAGATTTCAGTTTACTAGATAAGGGATGACTATGTGGTGCTTTTTTTATAAATACAGAGAAACGAAACCATTTAGACAACCTAGAAACCCAAAATAAAAGGCCATAGATAATTTGGTTGCACCTAAAACACAAGTGAACCAACATATTGTTAAAATAATTGTATAATAATTTCAAGTTATTGATAAAGGGAAAAAAATGTGATACCATGACATTCAAATCATTTTATGAATTTGAAAAAATAGAATACATGAATATTTCAAGGGGATTTGATACCTAAAAAGGAAGAAGAGTGAACCAAATCATTGATTTCATTTTAATACCAATTGATATAATAGTGAAGTTAGGAGTATACATGATGGGGGATCTCACATGCCAATGGTGGGATCACTACAACGGAAATGGGTTTCTCCAGCATTAGGGATTTCACAGTGCTAGCTAAAAGCGCTACTAAAGAGCCCCTTTTTTAGTGTTAAAAAAAGTGCAATTAAAGAGGGTCTTTAACAATTATTTTTTATAATGATATTAAAGGGGAACATTAATAGTGCTAAAAAAGCACTGTTAAATGGGGACCTTTATCAATGCTTTTTTATAAGTGCTGATAGAGGCCCACCCTTTGTCATTTTTTTTTAAAAAAAACACTGATAAATGGGGTCTTTTATAAGTGTTTGTAAAAAATCACTAATAAAGGGGTTTTATATCTGTGTTTTTTAGAAGCGCTGATAAAGACCCCCCATTATCAGTGATTTTTTAGCAGTGCTCATAATGGTATACTTCAAAAAAAACATTTCGTTGAAAATAATATGTTAATATATTTATTTATTTATATTGATATAAATATAACATATAATATTTAAAATATGTTTTAGAAAAGGTAAATAATCATTTACACGTTATATATATAATTTTTAGTGAAAATGAATTATAAAATAATTAGAAAAATATTTTTAATTAATAGTTTTCTTATTATTACTCAGTAATAGTAATTTAATATCAATTTTAACACACAAAAAATCAAAAAATTAATAAACAGTCTAAAATTAGATGAAAATGTAACTTTAACTTCAAATAAACATAACTTTTGATCTGGGTGTCCATTTGGACTCTACTACATATCAAATAGAAGCATGTGACGATCTCTACACCATTAGTGATAAAGGTAAACCTGTGTCACATTTTTTTAGGCCAAAAGGCCCAGAATGCCTCCAAAACTGAGTTTTTAGTCGGGGTACCCCAATTTTTAAACATTCAATAGATTTTCAGCCTCTTTTAAGGGGGTATTATTTAACTTTTTTAGAGAAGAATGAATTTATTCCTAGAGGTAACATTCATATTAATATTATGGTTTTTAAATTTTATAATTACTCATAATGTAATTTTATTTATAATTAAATATATGCTCGTTTTATAATATTTACTTATAATAAGTCACTCATATAAATACATATATCAACATATATATGTAAAATAGTATATTATAATATAATTAAATAAATAAATATTTGAAAAATGTATTTAAAATAATATCTAACATTTTTACATTATAAGAATATATTTATAATGTTTATATATACATATATGTGTGTATTAATAAATAGATGTATATTTATATTATATTCTAGTATTTGAAATTGAATATAATATTTAATTTTTTAAAATAAATATATGTATATATATATATCACACACATATATATATTGTATTAACGTATTTAGAAATAATTATATAAACATATGAATAAAAATTATATATGTAAATATATATATATATATCATTAAACAGGAAAAAAAACATGGTGCAGTGGTAAAGGAATTCTATCTTCTAAGGAGAGCTGTGGGGTTCGAATATAGGTAGGTGCACCTGAGGCTAGAAATTTGAAAAGCGCAAATAAAAGGGTCGGTGGGGTGGAAATCACTGATAAAGGTGGGAGAGTGCAATTAAAGGTATTGTGGAAGCACTAATAAAGGGGTCAGGCTCATGGACATCCAAAAAACATTATTTTACCCCCTTTAATAGTTCTTTTTTAGAATTGATAAAAGCTTTAGGCTTTTAATTGTGCTCTGATTATCGTTACTTTTTTAGCACTAATAAAGGCCTATTCTAGCACTGTTAAAGGCCACTTTTGTAATAGTGGATTTAGATATCCAAGATAAACACAACCAATATCTTATGTTGGAGGGATTCAAAGAACTATTCAACAACTAATTATACCCACAAACATTTAAGATAGTAAAAATGTAATATTTATTCACTCCTAAGAAATAAAATCTATTAGTGGTGGAATATTAATCTAATTTTAGGAACATAGTTTGTTTTTCATTACATATTGTTTCTAGAGAGTCCCAAGAGGCATGTATTTTTTATTCATTACTATGATTATAGATTCATTATAAGATAGTTATGATTTTTATTAATGGTTATACAAACATGATTAATAGATAAACAGTGGAAGAATGATTTGGGATTTTAATCACGCCCCAATTATCAGTGATTTCTTATCATTGATAAAGGCATGTTCAAGATATATTAAAGGCCTATTTTGTAGTAGTGGACTTATCTATCCAAGATAAACTTGAAAAGGGTCTTATGTGGGAGGTATTCAAAGAACTTTTCAAAAAGTAATTCTACCCAAAAAAATTAAGATAGCTAGATTGATAGATTTATTATTTCTTAAGCAAGAAAATCTTTTAGTAATGGAATATGAAGCTAATTTTATGAACATAGTTTTTTTCATTAGTTGTGGATGCTAGAGAGTCCCTGGAAGCATTTATTTTTTATTTTTTTACTTTGATCGGATATTCATTATGATATAGTTATGATTTTTATTAATTTTAATACAAACATGATTAATAAAGAGATAGTGGAAGAAATGGATCTTATTTGGAATCATACTAGAGGAAACACTTTCATCTATATAGGTATAGGTGGGAACTATATTTTTGGAACAAGAAGAATTGGGACACATAATTTTAGAAAGGTATAGTATCAAATAATAATTCTACTGTATTAATTTCCATTCCTCTAACCCCAAGTAACAAGCCAAGATTTTATTTAAGAAGTGATAAAATTGCATAGAATACCAATTTCAATCATATCTGATAGAGATCCTTGATTTACCTATTAATTTTGGAAATATTTTAAGAAATATTTGGGTACTTAGTTTTCCATTAAGAAAACATATCACCCTCAAATGGATGGGAAATTAGAGATAATGATTCAGACAATGGAATAAATTCTCAAAGCTTGTGATGTGGATTTTAGTGGATCATGGGAAAATCATTTTACCATAGTGTAATTTTCCTATAAAAAAAGTTATGAGGCCATGATAAATATGGAACTGTTCAAGGAATTATATGACAATATTTTTAGATCTCAAAATTATTGGAAAAAACTTGGGTTTCTTCACTTATTGTACCTAAAATTGTTCATGAAATGACTGAGAAGATTTGAATGACTAGTAAATAGATGGGTTCAAATCAAGTTCATTTGAAATATTATCTAAATCCTCACCATAACCCATTATAATTTGTATAAGTAGATCATATATTATTTATAATCTCTCTAAGGATGGGGAATATTCAATTATGTATGAAAATAATGTTATCTCCATGGTATGTTGGTTTTTTTAGATACTTGAACAAATTGGGGATTTTTCATATCAGTTGGATTTAGTGAAAAAGTGTAGTTTGATTCATAATTTCTTTTATGTTTCTCAACTATGGAAATTCTAACCTAATCATAGCCATGTGATTCGATGGGATCATGTAGATCTTCAACCAGAGGCTATATTAGTTCATAAAATGATTTATATCTTGGATAGAAAAGCTAAATTATTTCATGAATAACATATTCATTTGGTTCAATTATTGTGGAAACATAGTTAACTTTAATAAGAGACATGAGATAATGAGAAAGAGATGTTGGATCATTGGTAGGAACTCTTACAAATCATCTCCAATCTCTAGATTTCTAGGGATATAAATCCCAATGGTGGGGATAATGTAACACCTCTGATTTAAGGTAATTGTTGTTTTACTATCTATTTTTGATATATGAGTTAATAGGGATTAGTTGCGAGGAATTTCTAGTTTGTATTAACTTTTTCTGGAGGTATCTTTTGAGGGAGTATGGTTTGATAATGATTATAGGAACCCTTGAAGATTTTGAAGGTAACTATGTATATGGCAGAGGAAGTCCTGGAGGAGGTGCACGATTGGTACATAGTTAGGGTAAATCTGGAAGATTCCTATGAATATTTTGAAATATTTGATAAATTAATTTTACATTTTTGGTTCATTTTTTTTCAATTTTTGTAGCCAAATCATGGTACTTGGGGGTTTTGAGATAGTGTCACCCACATGATTGGTGCACGATTTGGTAAATCGTTCGAATTAACCGTGTGAAATAATTTTTTAAATCCAATAATTGATTTTAACCCAAATACTCACCCAAAAACTATAATTCATTTTTCCTTCTCCTAGGCTCTCATCTACCACATTTTTATTAGGAAATTTTGGTGAATATCTTCCCTTCGAAGTTCGATTTTAGGGGATCGAAGTGTGTTGGATTTATGATATTAAAGGTAAGATACCCATTCTTTACTTGCTCATCTTTCCATTATTAATCCTTTTGTTTTATTTTGAAAGAAACATTATATTAGGGTTTCTATGACTGGATTTATTGGATCAGTAATGTTTTCAATTTTTTAGGGGGATTTTTGAAGGAATATGAAAGGGAGTGTTGATCGAATGGATCGGGACATGAATCATCATGTGAATGAGATCCGTTGTGAGGTAGGTGTATTCTCTATTTCCCTACTATCATTCAAGAAAATTAAGGGTTAATTTATAAAATGTTACTTGTGATTTTCACAGAAAACTCATTATGATTTATTGTTAAATAACCCTATTTGTTTAATGATCCCCAAAACCTTGTATTTTTAATGGTTATTGGAAAAATAACTTTTGTTTTATGATTTAAATTATATTCCATGAATTAACTCATGTAAACTATTTTATAAAGTTAATAATGGAAATATTATCCTTAAAAATGTATGGTTGTAATGAGAACCTAGCATATACAGAATAGTGTGTGGTCATTTTCATTAGATAGGGCCTTGTTGATTTGGACTTGGTACCCAATGCCACTTGGGACACACAGAGGATTATCATCAATGATTGACTTAGTGGATGGATCAGTTACCTATCATGTGTATTAAGACTATCATGACATTAATGAGTGTGTGTTTGTGTGAGAATGTATAATTGGTATTACATGTGGAATAAATTGATATACTATTTATACTACTTATGTTTAATTGAATGAAATTGGTAGGCTAATTTGAATTTACTCTTGTTTTTTATTTATATTTGAATCTATGAAATAACTTGTTTATGTCATAGTGGTGTGATTTAAGAAGTCTATTTGGGATTTCTTAATAGGTTATATAATCACCCATTTCATATACACCTTGTCATTATGTAGGCATTGTTTATAATTACATGGGTAAAGGAAAAGACTAATAGTTGTCCAATGGATCATCTTCATGAAATATTATCCAGATGGTGGTCAGATCTTGGAGAAGTTCATGTGGAGTGGATAGAGTGATGAGAATCAAGGCACACATATAAATGAAGGATTAGAGAGAGATCATGGAATGAAGAGTGGAAGGAGTATAAATGCCCAAAACCCATTTCATGGGATTGGTGGCCTAATGATAAGAGGAAGAATAATGAGGACGAAATAGGATTTACATGACCTCAATTTGAATTTACAAGAGGTGTCCCAACATTTATTCATAGGATGAGAAAATGAGAAATTAATCACTATTATTAAATATCAAAAGTGAAATCAAATATCTCCCCAAATTATCTTATGAATTTAAATCCACTTTCATGAATGAGATCTCCAAAGTCAAAAGTGGTGGGCCTTTTGTCTCCAAAGGCATGGTGGAAATAATTAATGTCTTTAGGGTGGTGTCAAAAATATTTTTTGGTTGAAATATTGTTCCTTAAATACATGTAAATGTAAAAATAAATTAAAAATAATAGGATAGGATTTAGACTTTTGTTTTGTGGTTTGGGAAGTACATCTGTCATTTAGATATAAATAGGCACCTCCATAAACCCCTTGAGGGTTAATTATGGATTTTAGTGGTTTCTAAGATTATTATGCTTATGCTCCTTATGTTCTTAGGTGAATGAAATTAAGGATTATCAAAGTGGTGATAAAACAATTAGTGATTTATAATTATTTTTTTAAGGGGAAAGTATCCTTGGTGTCATAGTTGATCACCCACTTCCCCATTAATTTCCCCTTCCCACATCTTTTATTTTCCATTTCTCTAATTTACATCAAATAATTTATTAAATTTCTACAAAAAATACCACACAACCATATGATATCATATCTTTTGGTATTATAGATTGGTAATGGAAATTAGGTTATTTTATTTTCTCTATTTCTCCCATCTTCTTCTTCTCTTTACTTTATTTTAAAACATCCCCAATTCATGATGCAACATTATTACACCATTTTATAAACTTTTTCCTCATTTTTATAGATTTATTATATGTAATTTTCATATTTCATAATCATATATTTCTTCTCTATTTAGAAACACTAAAATCCAATGTTTATATTTGGAGATATAGATAAATCAATTTGTGCCACATACACTCTTGTGAAATATAACTATCTCCAAATAGATTTAAATCAAGTATGAATTTTTTATTTGAAGGATATTTTCTTATATAAATTCCATAAATACCATTCCTTATCTTTTTAGAATCATCGTGACCGGATTTGTGCATTTTGATAAGTTCATATTTTTGTAAGACATGCATTAATGTAAAATATTTATGCACTGTCTCTTGGTTGAATAATTTTAAAAAAACATCATTAACAAAAGAATAAAATAAAAATAAAAAAATAAAATAAAAAATACTAAAAAATTATTTTGAAAATTAATTTTACATTGTGTTGACTCTTTAGTATAAATTCCATGGATTTATATCATAAGTTTTATCTTTTATATTGATTCCTTCACCCATATCCATTTCTTATTTTCTATTTTCCTCCAATATTTATTAGACATCATTGATTCAAACCCATTTAAAATTTATTTTTTTTAATATTTCCATGAATTTATTGGTTATCACTAGTTTTATTCATTATTATTTTTAAGAATACTTGTATCAACCAAGTTGTTGTGACTGAAAGTGTGAGGAACCCTTTGAGAGATTAAAAAATGGATATAAAGAGTTTGTGACGAGTTAGAAAAATGGACAGTAAGGGAGAAAGAACTGATATTGACCTCAAATTGTTCAGGAATGTTTTCACCAACCAATTTTCAAGTTCGAATACCAGGTTAGATGATTTTAAAAATATAGCGACTTCAACAGCTTTGAAAAAAAATAATTTGATGAAGGATATGATGAGTACTTTAATTTCAAAGAATAATTTCTTAAGCAAGGGTAACATGGTACTAGAATATAAAGTCAATTTGGAACCATAAAAATGAAACGTACATCCTTTCAAGTTAAGAGTGATCCAAAATTCTAATTGAGGTGGGAGTGGAAGTTTGGACATGTGTTTTGTATTTGCAACTACTCAAAGGAGAATAAGGTAAAGTTGGTAGTGCTTTAGTTTTGTGACTATGAATGTATTTGGTGATACCAACTACAAGTAAGTCAATGATGGAATGGAGAAAGTACAATTCGATCATGGGAAGAAATTATTATAGTATTTTACAAAAGGTTAATTTCCAATTATTACTATCAAGAATTTCATTTTAAGTTAGAAAAACCTATGCAAGGTTCTATGTGTGTGGAGGAATACAATAAAATAGAAATATAGATGTTTTGAGAAAATTTTGGAGATTGATCAAGAAGCTACAATGGATAGTTTCATAAATTGATTGAATATGATGATTCAATATGTGGTGGAACATAAAACCAACATTTACATGAAAGAGTTTCTACATACAGTAGTGAAGGAAGAAAAAAACTACATTATCAAAGGAGTCAAGTAAGTTGCAACAATTTTTGGAAGGATTAGCAGAAAGATCCTAAATCAACCTCCACGTGGAATAAAAAACCAATGGATTCAAAAAAATCTAAAACAAAGTGAAAAGACCAAAAACAAGTTCTTCACTACCGATTAAAAATATTAAAGTGACAGGAATTTCCATTTTTAATCTCATTATATTAAGTATTTTATGTGTCAACAACATGGTCATATTAAATTTCAATTCCCAAATAATAAGAGGATGATTTTTTAAATAAAAATTTAATTCTTAATGAGATATTTTTTTTAAAATTAAATTCTACCTTTGGAAGATTTTTTGGATATATAAGTTAAAGAATTTGTGCACAAAGATGAATTTTTGGCAATAATATCTATAAACATTCAATTTCAAGATGATCATGGTGAGGAGAAGCAATATCAAATTTTTTATATAAGATTACACGTTGAGGAGAAGTTATATACTATGATCATTGATAGTGGAAGTTTTAATAATGTGTATTTTTCATTATTGGTGGATAATTTGAGTGTTCCTACTCTAAAAACCCTATACCTTTTATATTTCATTGTCTAAATTATAGTGGATAAGTCAGAATCAAAAAATAGTCCATATTTTGTTTTTCACATTGAAAAATTTCATGATGAAGTGCTTTGTGATGTTTCTCCAATAGAGGGTGGACATTTTTTACTTTGGAGACTATTTCAATTTGATATGATTGTGATGTATGATGGCTATGCTAACCACTTAACTTTTAATTTTAGTGGGTGAAATATTTATTTTACTCCACTAAGTCCCATATAAGTATATGAATATCAATTGAGTATAGGGAAAGAATAAAAAAATGAAATGAGTGAAAAAGAATGTGGGAAAAATAAAAAATGCTAGTGATAAAAAAGGGTTTGATGAGTCAATAAAAAATAAAAGAGAGATAAAAGGTATAAGATAAAAATATTGCAAAAATTATGAGTGGAAATGGGGAGATGAGTGACATAAAAAGAAATTAGGAAATCAAAGAGTAGAAAACAAGATTATTGAGTGGAATGAGAGTTTTTTTTTCAAAAAAGGTGAGGTGAAAAGATATTTATTGAGAATAAAAGTAATCTTATTCATTAGGAATTATTTTTAACTTGAAACTATCAAAATTTACCATTATTTTACCTCTTGTGTTGTGTCTTTATTGCAATAATTTAGTGATTTTTTTCCCAAAGAAACACCCGATGGATTATCCCCTTTAAAAGGTATTGAGAATAGAATTGACTTCATAAAAGGAGCTAAAATTACAAATAGGAAAACATATATAGCTAATCTAGAGAAGACTATATATATCCATCAGCAAGTTGAATAACTTAAGAAGAAAGGATTTGTGAGGGAAAGAGTAAGTCAATGTACCATTTTAGTGATCCTAGTTCCCAAGAAAGATGGAACATGGAAGATGTGTGTCGATTACCACACCATAAAAATAATATTAGTTAAGAACTATTATCCCATACCTTGACTTGATGACATGCTTTATAAATTACATTGGGATGTTTTATTTTAAAAAATTGATTTTAAATGTGGATAATTACAAATTAGAAAGAAATAGGGAGATAAATCGAAATCTACCTTTAAAACTATTTTTGGCTTGTATAAGTAGTTAGTTATACCATTTGGTTTAACAAAATCACCAAGTAAATTAACCAGATTAATGAACCATGTACTTTTTTAATTCATTGTAAAATTAATGATTTCCTATTTTTATGATATCTTGGTATATATAGAATCCTTAGATAACCATGTTGAACACTCATGTTTGTTGTGATAGACACTTATAGAAAACTATATTTATGAAAATCATCAAATATGTTCCTTTTACATGGATTTTGTTGTGTTTCTTAGCTCTGTTATAGGGGTGTAAGGTATATGTGTTGTTGAATAAAATGTAAAAGCAATTTATGAGTGTCCCACACCAAGTAAAACAAATGATGTTAGGAGTTTTCACATATTGGAAAGCTTATACATGAGTAATTTTTCAGATTTATCATATTTCACTGCACCTATCAATGATATTTTCATGAAATATGTGGTTTTTAAAAAGGGTGAATAACAATAAAAGGCCTTTAACACACTCAAAGAAAAATTGGTCAATGATCCCTTTTTAACGATACCATATTTCAAATAAGTTTTTGAAATTGAGTGTGATGCATTGGGATTTGGTATTGGTTCTATTTTGAATCAAGAGTCACATCAAATTTCATAATTTAGTGAGAATAAATTTAATGGGTAAAAAATAAATTATTCAACTTACGATAAATATATTTATGATCTAATGTGACCCCCTAAAACATGGAGTACATTAATTATGTCCTAAATAGTTCATTATTCCTTAAGAACATGAAATAACTAAGTATTTTAAATCCCAAGGTAAGTTGAATAGGAGGAATGGATATTTTATAAAATTAATTGAGACTTTCCCTTATGTTATGAATTATAACAAGGGTAAGGAAAATGTTGTTTTAGATTATCTTTCTCAAAGGTATGAACTTCCCACTTATACTTAGGCTTGATTACTTCTTCTTAAGATATTAAAGGGAATGTATAAAATTGATGGATATTTTTATGAAATTTGGTCATTATTTGAAAATAATGGATTTAAGGACTATTAAAAAATCATGGGTTTATTTTAAAAAGGGATAATTTATGCATTAAGAATTGTTCAACTTGATAATTACTTGAAAAATAAACTCATGGGGGTCATTTTATTGGTCATTTTGGAGTTGATAAATCACTTGAAACATTTTATGAACATTTTTATTCTATAAGAATGATAAAATATGTTATTTTTAGTTATGATAGATTTATAACTTGTAATAATGAACAATAAAAGGTTCAACCTAATGTATTGTATTCCCCCTTTCCCATTTCACCCCATCCTTAGACATAATGTTTTATAGATTTTGTGTTAGTATTTCCTCGATCACCAATAGGAAAACACAACATCTTTATTGTTGTTGATTGATTTGATAAAATTGAATGTTTTATTTAATTCTCAAAAACTAATGTTGTTATTCATAATGTATACTTGTTTTACAATGAAATTGTGAGATTTCATGGACCTTCCAAAACCATTGTATCTGATAGGGATGTAATATTCCTTATCCACATTTAGAAGAATGTGTGGAATAATTTCGGAACTAATTTTTTGTTCTCGAATGTTTCACACCCTCAAACTGATGGGAAAACTAATGTGGAGAATAAGAATATTTATACCCACTTTCATGAAATAATTCAATAAAATCTAAAAAATTGGGGAAAATGTTTCCACACATTTATTTTTCATATAATCAAGTTGTTATTGTACTAATCACTTATCACGATTTGAAATTGTTTATGGATTTAACCCAATGAATCTATTATATATTATTTCATTTCTTACTAATGTGGTTATTGATATTTCAGGAGATGAAAAGGGAAAAAATCTAGTAATTTTATTCTAAAGTTAAAGAAAACATTGAAAAAATAAATGAAAAATAATAAAATTAAAAAAATAAGTCTCAAAAAAGGTTTTGCTTGAGACAATATATTGGTTTTTGTTGAAATTAGCAATTATATATTCCTAGAATAAAGAAAATAAAAACATCAACCATGAGAAGATGTCACTTTTACAGTTTTGTAATGAATCAACAAGAACACCTACATGATTGGATTATCAAATAGGTGAGGAAGTGTGAGTTCTACCTATAATATTTCTGATCTCTACCCCTTTGAATATGCATATTTGAGGATTAATCCTTTGGAAAGGGGAGTTTATTTTTAGAATCATGGCATGAATATACATCGAGGAGTCGAGGGAGATCATGGAACAGAGGTTGGAAGATGAATAAATTCACATGAACCATTTCATGTGATTGGTGGCCTAATGATAAGTGGAATAATTAGGAGGATGAAAGAGGATTAACAAGGCCCCGTTTTGAAATTACAAGAGGAGGATCAACATGCATGTATGGGAGGATAAAATGGGCCTTTAATAACTCTCATTAAAGACCAAAAGTTAATATAATTACCTACCTAAATGATCATATGAATTTAAATTGACTTGTATAAATGAAATCGTTAAATTCATAAGTTATGGGCCTCTAGTATCCAAAGTCATGGTGGGAATATTTAATGTCTTTGGGGTGGTTCCAAATAGTCTTTATAGAGCAAATATTATCCACTAAATCCATGGTCATGTGTAGAGAAATTAAAAAATTGTGGGTTAAGATTTATACATTTTTTATCTAGGAATTTTAAAAGTGTATGTCTCATTTGGATATAAATAGACACCTCCATGTACCCTATTAGGGTCAGTTAAGAATTTTAGTGTTTTCTAGAATTATTATGCTACTGTTACATGGGATCTTAAGTGAATGATAAAAAGGATTATTAATTGAGTGATCAACCTTTGTGTAGATTTATAATTAATATTTTAATGGGAAAGTATCCTTGGGGTACTAATTGACCACCCCCCTTCCCCATTAATCCCCCTACCACTTATTTTATTTCCATTTATCTCATTTCCATCACTTGTGTTTCCTTATTTCAATAAAGAATGTCACACACCCATATGATATCATAACATAGAGTAATTACATATTGTTGTTACTGTGATAGGATTTATTTTAGTTTTTTTTTGGGTGTCTTGTTATAAGTTCTACTATCACTCTGATATTTTTTAGTTATTGGATTTTATTCTATATCATTTACATTTCGTGCATCGTGTAGTATTATTTTCGTTGTTTTTATTATTTCCTAGAATTTTTTTATGTTTAAAGAGAAAATAAACCCCAATTATTTAGTAAACCCTTTGAATATATTACCAAATTTTGGTTTATAAAGTATGTAACCTAAGGTTAGTGGAACCTTGTCTCTTTCTAAGCCAATAGTTAGGGTTAGGATATTAAAATTACTTGATTTGATATTCTATTTTAATATATTTTGGTTCAAAATTAAATGACTAGAGGAATTACTCTATAGTGTGTGGTTGGGATATGTGGGATATAGACCATGTGACCAAACTATGTGGCTCAAGTAGAGGGGTTCTATTATGGACTGTATAGTTGGTGAGTGGTTTACTAAACCATGTGGCCAAATCGTTCATAGTGGGAATTTATAGATTTCATGATTTTTCCCTTTCTATATGAATCCTTATAATTTTTCAAGTTATTTAATGGATTTATGAGATTATATTAGAGATTATTTACATGTTGTGATATGTTTTATCCTTCTAATTTTATTTCTTACAGTGTCATGCCTCCTCGATAGTGTCCTATGAACCCTATGAAGGAATTCATATACAATTTTCTATGATCCAATCCCTTAGGGGATAAGATTTTGGTAGAAGTGGTAGTGTGAAATATTTGAGATATAGAATAAGGAGAGATATATGTCCTATCTCAAGTTTTTGAAGTAAGTTCATGCTGACGTAGAGTTAGGGGCCATGATCAAGAATTTCTTCAACATAAGCCTCCATCATTATGAGAAACCATAGATCCTAAAGAAGACGAGGATTTTCTAGAGAATACCAAGTGGACATTTTAATTTCATGAAACATTGTATTTTATCAAGGTGAATTATATATCTTTTATACTAGAGGTTCCCATTAAAAAGTGGTATAAGATTGTGGTTCCAGATAGGAAACATGAGAACACGGAATATAAGGGTGTCAACGTTAGCTTCTCTGAATAGTTCTATCTCAAAACCCTAGTGCTATCAAAGTATCAGGAGTGTGTGTGTCTTTAGCAGGGTGATCAAACCATCATGTTGTGTGATAATTGGTTAAATGTGATCATACACACCACTCTTGAGATGTATTCTATTAAAGAGTTTAAATCCCATCATTTTGACATGAGGTTGCAACCTGGTATCCAACCTCATGTTTTATTGTTTAATCTCAATATGTATGCTAAAGTGGTTGATTAGGTCTTGATGGTATAAATTTACTAGTATGGTATATTATAGTTTTTCAGGGTTCCATCCATGTATATAATTGTTTAAATTGATTCCTCATAGAAATATAAGAAGCTGGATAAGGATAGGAAGGGAAGTGGTGGTGGATTTAGGCTTCCACCTCACTATTTTTCATTTGTTTTCAAGGGAAGTGGGGTTTGTCACTTGCTTTAAATGTAGAATTATTGGGTATAAAAAACTTTCATGACCAAAAAAATCCTAGGAATTTCACTCTTATGGGTTCATGGATCACTTATAGATATTATTAAAATAATTATCAACTCCCCTAAGTGGTGGAGGATCTTAATCCCCAAGTGGATCGGCAATGTAGTCTGATTCCATTAAAGTAGCATGGTTTCAAAATCATGGTAAGGGAGGAATGACTGGTTCAACATATGCAAATGGAATTATATTTTCTAATCCATATCCTAATAGAAAACCATAGTCCCATTTGAAGATAAGGAAATTATATAAATTAAAAGATATTCTAGTGGTGACCGAGACATTCCCAACTATAGTGAGAGGTAGCATTATTTTTTTATTAATTTATGTAAAATAATTTATTTGATATTAGATCATATCAATCCTTTATTTATGCTTTTATCATGAATTTTATGAACCTTATCTTTGATATTATTCCTTATGTGATGAAAATATCAACCCCTTTTGGGAATAAGATAGAGAAAGTCTTTTAGTGCCCTTCTTGTGTTATCTCAATATCAGGCATGGAGCTTGTGGGGGGATTTATTGGTCCTTGAGATGGATATTTTTGATATTATTATTGGTATATAATAGATTGTTTCCTTCAAGACACGTATTGATTGTTAACACTGAAAGGATACTTTCACTATTTTCGATGTGAACTCTCATGTATTTCAAGGGGAATGGGATATGTGATCGAGATGAGTAGGACCACCCATTCCTGAAGTGGGAAGTTTTTATTTTTTTTTATCATCTATATTAGTTGAGTATATTATAGTAAATTTCATTATTTATCATTCTTTGATAATTAGGGAGTTTTCTAAGGTGTTCCTAGATTACTTATCAGGTATACCCCCGATGTGGGAATTTGAGTTTTCGATCAATCTAGTGTTAGGAATCCAACTGATTTTTTTCCCTATTAACATATGGATCCTTCCAAATTGATTTAATTAAAGATATGGTTAAGATATTTGGAAGCAGAAGGATTCATTCTCCCAATTTTTTCTTATTGGGACACTGTGGTTCTCTTTTCTATGAAAACAAATGGGTCTCTCTGCTTTTGTATTGATTATCGGAAGTTGAAATGGGTGAATATTAAGAAAAAGTATCCATTAACCCATATTGAGGACCCAATTGATCAAATAAAGGGTGAAATATGGTTTTCTAAGATGTTCCTTCGATCAGGATATCATCATCTCTGATTGAAATAGGTCAATGTTCCCAAGACTACATTTTGAATTAGGAATGGCTACCTTGAGTATCTAGTTATTCCATTTTGGTTAAAAAACATTCCAGTAGTCTTTATGGAACTTATAAATCAAGTATTCCATCAATACCTTTATGATTTTTTCATCATGTTCAAGGATGAAATCTTGGTGTATTCCAATTCTAATAAAGAGCATGAGTATCATTCAAAAAACAATTTGAGAACACTTTTTGATCATTCCCTTTATACCAAATTATTGAAATTTGATTTGTATATCCAATAAGTGAAGTTATAGGGACATGTGGTTTCAAAATAAGGAAATCTCAATTAACCTTAAGTAGGTAAGATCCGTTATTTATTTGGAGGATCCAAATAACATCTTTGAGATACAAAGTTTCTTGGGTTTAATCGGATATCATCGATGATTTTTGAAGTATTTCACCAAGATTTCATCACCTCTAACAGATCTTACCTGGAAGACGGAGATATTTGTATGTAGTATTGAGTTCCAATCATCCTTTGAGGAATTAAAATGATGGTTCACCTTAAAATCCATTATAATTATACATGAGTCTTGTTAGGCCTATTTTGTCTAATTTAATGCATTAGATATCGATTTTTGTTTCATGTTGTAAGAACTCGAACCTTTATTTTAGGTATGAATCCTTATTTCGGTTAGTTTTTTAGGAAAAAGGAATAATCTAGAAATTTTCTAAGTACACGCCATGTATTCTATAGTACACGTTCTGTACCCAGTTTCCATATATGGCCATGTTCTGGCTGTGTAATGACCGAGTACATGGCCATGTAGGTGACCTGTTTAACCACCTAAAATGGGATCTGGTTGAGGCTAGTACATGGCATGTACATTAAACGAACATGTTGTGTACTTTTATTTTTATTTGGTTAATCGGATCGGGGTCGCATCACATCTCTAGAACTTATTTCTTTTTCATGTGTCTCGTACAAGAGAGCGACATATAGCTGAAAATATTCAAGCACCTTCCATTCCTCTATACAAGCTTCGATTGAGACACCACCGACTGCATTGGAATCCCACAGATGATTCATCTCTTTCCCTAGAGCCTCTCTTCCTGATTTCTCCTCTCTCTTGAGTTATTCAAGGTTGAATGATTTTGACCTTTTTGTAGATCTATGACATTCTAGGATAATTCAAGGGTCAACGTTCGAGATTTTTCTTCTTAAAACGTCAAGGTAGGTGGTTTGTTGCCTTTTGGAGTTTTTATTTGAGTTATATATGCCTAAGTTCCAATTACCAATGATTCAGGTATTTAGTGTTAAGGAATTGAAACTTGTTATCATCTGCCTTAGATTGAATGATAGATTAAGGGTTTTCCTTGAATTATTCTACTAAATTGCATGTTAAGGGGACACCCCATGGGTGTGTTTCCTTATTTTAATGTTTTGGCCGTTGGGTCCATGTTGCATATGAGGCAGACCTTGTTCCCTTTCCTTGCATGGTAGGTTGGAATTTATTGCTTATTACTTCTTATTAAACCCTGTTTTATGAATTGTAACTGCTTGGCCTTGTAATGGTTGAGATTACTTTGGGCTGCTGCATATCATTTGTGTAAAATTATATTACACAAGGCTGGTAGAACCTGGTGTAGTTAGAAAATTGGTAGAATTGATGTTAGGGGATTCCCTAGTGTTTCTGTTATATTTACATTGTGAGACCATAGGGGGGATTTACGATGAGTGCTCCCTAAGAGAGTCTATAGTATACCGTTATGAGACCACAGAGGGAATGGAAGTTTAGTGCTCCCCTAAAGAGTCTGTAATTTATCGTTAAAACACCACAAGGGGTACTGACGGTTAGTGATTCCTCGTATAGTCTATGTTTTTGTTGGAACAAATGATCATAGAGGATAGACTGTTTGAGTCACCCAGAGGTTCAATGTGATATTTTGAATATTGATTGTGATGAGTCTGCCAAGCCAAATCACAAGCTTGGACTTGGTCCTACTTGATTGTTAGATGGTCTTCTGAGACATCTGATTTTCTATTACACAGGAAATACAAAGCTTAGGCTAGATCCCATGGTTTCATTATTCAATGATGTGAATAATTAATAAATGAAAATGAATGTAATTGGTAACTATAGGATTGTTTAATTTTGAGAACTTCCTTTTTTATTGCTTTATTTTTCATATTGCCTGCTATACATAATCTATGAAAGTTGGGAACACATATTTTTTGGGTTTCCTACTAGGATTCATCTCACACCCTATTTGGGTAATTATTTTGGGCCCAAACAGATTATATGGTTGGAAGTATAGATAAGGGAAAGTTCCCTTCTTCATTAGGTACTTTATTATTGTTGGAGCTGGAGAGCATGGGACCAAGGTGAGGCTTGCGATGCTGTTGGAATTTACTAATTTCTGTACTTTGGTTTTATTATTGTATTTCCATCATTGTGACTTGTTTGGATGCTTTCCTAGACACATGTGAAATGCATCATTTATCTTTGTGTTCCGGATGTTTTTATTGATAACATTCTTACACTGTTCACCCTCGTTTCATGGAATTACTGCTTCCACTTCTGTTACTATTTTTTTCTGCAATGTTATTATGCCAATGAGGGAATAGTTTCCCCACTATCACACCCAAGGCCCTCGCTGCTAGTCGACAGCCTCTGGTGTTTGGGGAAATGCGCTTGAGTCCATCTGACCAACCGGGTATGGGGCACCTTTTGGAGGAAGCTAGAACTGGGACATTACAAAGTTGTATCAGAGGAGTTATTATCTGCTTTGTCTTACTATTTGGAGCCTATATATAGGGATAGGAAGGAATGGGTAATTGGTAATAAGTTGTACCTGGGAGTAACTAACCCGTGTACAGGGAAAAGCCAAGTTACCTTGAATATTGAAATTTTTATGCTTTTTCAATTATTACAATAGATTTGATTTCATCGTTGGGTGATACACATGTTTTGTGCTATTATGATTTATATCATTAGGGTTTTATTTTTATTTCAACCTGATGAGATGAGGGTATTCCATCTCATGCATCATATATTCACTTGTTAGAGATCACAAGTCATGCATTCTTTTCATTCTATTTTGGATTATTTAGTGATTTAATGATGTTGTGATAGATGTTATGCAAGATACACATGCTATTGTGATATATGCCTTGATATAATACCAGTTATTTTTATAAGGTATTGGAAATTGTAAGGTTTCATTTGGATGGATGCCAGGATTTGGTCCCTAAGTTGTTATGGTCCCTCTTGAATTAAAATTTTTTGGATCATGTTTGAACTTTAATTGAATTTTTTCAAGTTATCATGTGAATAAGGATTCCATGATTTGATTAGTAAAAGTATGGGCTCTCACTAGAAGGAATTTTTCATGAATTGGACAAAATTTTATGTTTTTAGGGGTTCTGGAGAAGTTCAAGAGGCTTACTATCTAGAAACCCAGACAACACGATGTGTGTTGTTATGAACATGTTCCATGTGTTCTTCTGTTCTAGAAGAAACAACTTTTATTAAGTACACGATGTGTACTGGATTTACACACTGTGTAGTCTATAACCGTGTGACTGACTGTGTGAGCGGAGACATTGTTTGGAAAACATTGGTGGAACATGATGTGTACTAGGGGTACATGTTGTGCTATAAGGACAGTGTATTAGGCCGTGTGACTAATGACATGGGTAGTTAAAAATTGTTTGTACATGTTGTGTTGAGTTATTTCATTCCATGTAGAGTCAATCGTGTCTCCAATGGTGTCACCAATGACACGGGTCGAAGGGACATAACCAGTACACATCATGTCTAGGGTGAACACGCCATGTAGTGTTGCACCGGCAGACCCATGTGGTTTAATTGTATAATAAGTACTTGGGAATGGGAGAAAAATTCAAGTACACGTCGTGTCATAGGAGGAACATGCCATGTGTAGGGGTGTTAAATAAACAGGTTGGTTGAGGTACACGCTCATGTAAGGCTTAAAGGTAACATGTCGTGTGATAGTTATACACACCATGTAGCCATGTTTTGTAAAGATTGAATTTTTTCCTTCTCCTATTCCTTTCTTACACTACTATGTTGTTATCCTTTATAATCTTGAACTGAGGTGTGTGATTGACCTAGATGATTCATGCGGCCGAAACATCCTCAAGTTGTATGCCAGGTACATGGCGATGATTAGACACCAGAGATGGTAGATCAGAGACTACTAGCAGATCCTCTCATCATGCCCGTATTAGAACCAGCTGTTATACCAGACACAGGTGTCAATGCACAGTTCTAAGAAGGCTTCAGGAGGATTATGCAGACTTACCAGGGAGCACTGTATCTTGCCCCATCTATGGCAGAGTTGAGGTGGTTTTTTCAGTAGCATCATCCTCCCACTTTCTCAGGGGATGGTGGACCTCATAATACAGATTCATGGTTAGAATCCATGCTATAAATATTTGATCATATCAATACACCTATTGGGAGGAGGGTGAATCTCTCAACCTACAAGCTTTGATATTTCGATAAGATATGGTGGGATGTTATATCACAGGTGGGATATCATTGGGTTATGGCTTTGGATGAGTTCCAACAGACCTTCTATTACTTCTTCTACCTAGAGAACTTGAGGGACGACCGAGCCCAAGATTTCATGGGTCTGGAATAGGGTACTCTTTCATTATGGGAGTATTCTTCTCGCTTCACAAAGCTACAACACTACACACCCATATCGTGGGGTGATGAGTTATTTCTGGCCAGGAAGTTTGAGGATGGTCTCAAACATGAAATCTGATCTCAGGTGAACATCCTTAGGTTGACTTCCATATATTCTATAGTCAACCAAGCGCTAGTCACTGAGCATAATATGAGGTAGTTTTGAGTTGTGTGCCATGGAGGTTCGGCATCCATAGTTGGTACTTCTATTGATAGTAGGAAGCACCATAGGTAGTCTATGCACAGAGATTCTAGTAGATGGGATACTCGTTCAGGTAGTCAGGTGGTGTGATACCAGTGCATAAAGAGTGGGAAAATGAGACTACATTGCCCGAAGGAACCAATCGAGTGCCAATCTTGTGGAAAGATGGGCCATCTTCAGCATTTTTTCCGGGTGTTGTCACCAACGGAGAGTGATAGGGGTTTTTTTATGACTCCATGTTCAAGAGCAGGACCACTAGTTTCTCCTCAGTTAGGGAACTGGAGTTCGTCTAGCCATTCAGGAAGAGGTGGTGGTTGTGGACATGGTAGTCAACCTATAGGATTTTTGTGAAAATAGGGTGGATCAGCTCAAGGTAGTCAGGTAGGGTCATAGGGCCACAGTATAGGTCAAACTATTGCAATGGAGCAGACCTAGCAGAAGCAGGATCCCGAACCCTCTACGGTTAGAGGTACGATTCTAGTTTCCTCTGTTTTAGCTTCGTCTCTTTTCAATATAGGGGCTTCCTGTAGTTTTATATATGTTTCCCTTGTGAAGATCCTTGGGCTCTATCTCTTTACTTATGAGGATGTTATGATTCTAGACACTTCATTAGGGATTAGGATGGCTAGTGTACGTCAGTTCAAGGAGTTCCCTCTTGAGGTTGGTGGGTGTCACTTCTTATGGGACCTCTATTTCTGAGAGTTGATAGGTTCTATATCATTCTTGGAATGGACTGGTCGGTCTCTTTCCAGGCCTTTGTTGAATGCTATTGTTGTAGGGTGAGTTTCACGTCACTAGAGGGTGGGTCTTTTATACACAAGGGCGACTGGGATGTCTAACTGAGCAAAGCTGGACCGGAGCATCATGGGTTGAGAGGAGTTACAATCCATATTTCTATTTTATGTCTGGACGACCAGGGGACTTCATAGATGGACTTTCCTCCAGTGGTGGATCATTTCATAGATGTCTTTCCAGACGAATTTTTAGGTTTACCTCCAAAGAGAGGTAGATTTCTCTATTGAGCTTGTGCCAGGAGTGGCACCGGTATCCATTCCTCCCTATAGAATGGATACACCAAAGTTACAGGATCTCAAGAAGTATTTAGAGTAGTTACAGGAAAAGGGTTTCATTCAACCTAGTACTTCTCATAGGGGTTCACCTGTCCTATTTGCAAAGAAGGCAGATAGTACCCTCAAACTTTGTGTCGATTATCAGAAGTTGAACCAGTTGATGGTCAAGAACCGATATCCATTGCCTTGGATTGATGATCTATTTGATCAGCTTCAAGGAGCCCAAGTTTTCTCGATGATTTACTTGAGATCTATTTATCATCAGTAGTGCATTAGTCCTTCAGATATACCTCTTACAACATTTTGGAGTAGGTATGGTCTATATGAGTATGTGTTTATGTCGTTCAGTCTCACGAACACGCCAGCAGTTTTCATGGAACTGATGAACTGATTGTTCCATCCTTATTGGGATTCTTTTGTGGTAGTCTTCATGGGTGACAACTTGGTATACTCTCACACTCAACATGGCCATTCCACCCATCTTAATATTGTTTTGAGAACACTAATTGAGCATCATTTATATGCTAAGATCTCAAAATTCCCCTTTTGGATGGACCAGATTCACTTCTTATGTCATATCATATTAGATACAGGAGTATCAGTATACCTAGAGAAAGTGATAGTAGTAGTTTTCTAGGAGCAACTAAAGAACGTCTTTGAGGTATGGAGTTTTTTGGGGCTGGATGGTTACTATAGATGCTTTATACATGAATTTTCGTGCTTAGCAGCAACACTAATGGACTTGACTAAAAAAGGTGCAATGTACTTGTAGAAAGATTCCTATGATTCAACCTTTCAAGAGCTTAAAGTAATATTTCCTTCAGCATCGATCCTGATTTTTTCAGATTCAGGCAAGAGTTACACCATATACTGTGATGCGTTAGGTATCGGGCAGGGAGTAGTTTTTATGCAAGGGGAAGAAGTCATTTCATATGGGTCTTGGTAGTTGAGGCAACATGAGAGGATCTACCTGACACACTATATCACGTCGGCTACACTTGTGTATTCTTTACACTATTGGAGACATTATCTTTTTGGAGATCATTTTGTGGTTTTCACTGACCACAAGAGAATCAAGTATATCTTTACTCAGCGTGATCTGAATTTGAGTTAGTGAAGGTGGTTTGAGTACCATTAGTATTTTTACATTGGGATTTCCTACATTCATGGTAAAGGCAACTCAGTGGCTGATGTGTTGAGTAGGAGGACTTGGATATAGATATTTTAAGAGGCCAGTTGTGAGTGTAAACTTATGGCTCTGTTATCTAAGATGAATTTAGAGGTTCATGGAAGACAGGGGAAGACATTTCCTTCACCTATATATGTTACCTCTACTCTTCCGGATCAAGTGAGAATGAAGAATCTATCAGATTCTGAGGGCTTAGTCCTATAGTAGAGTGTTTCAAGAGAGGACCCTACTCCTGGGTGGACCATAGGCGATGATGTGATCTTGTGTTTTCATGGGATCATATGGGTGTCAGCAGACATATGAGAAGAGATGTTATGAGATTTTCATTCTTCATTTTGGGTAGTTCATCCTAGTGTCACCAATATGTATCAAGATCTACACTGTTAGTATTAGTGGCTAGGTATGAAGAGATATGTAGCTGGTTTTGTGATGAGATGTTCCACCTGTCAATAGGTGAAAATGGAGAATTATCAACCAGCAGGGATTTTATAGAAATTACCCATTTTGGAGTGTAAATGGAATGATGTAGTACTAGATTTTTTGACAGGTTTACCATAGTCTCCTTGATGAAATGATTAAATTTTTGTTGTAGTTGACAGGCTCACGAAGGTTGCAAATTTCCTTCCAATTAAGGAAACCTTCATTGTAGATGATCTTAGAAGGTTTTACATTCGTGAGGTGGTATGACTACATGGGTTCCACCTTATATCCTTTCGGATAGGGATGCCTTCTTTACATCTCGTTTATGGAAGAGTTTTCAGAAAGCATTGGGTATATAGGTACTTCTAAGTACAGCTTACCATCCCCAGAAAGATGGCCATTACGAGCACATGATTCTGGTTTTGGAAGAAATTTTATGAGCTTGCGTCCTGGATTTTGGGGTCTTTTGGGAGAAGTACCTACCCTTGGTAAATTTGTCCTATAATAATAATTTTCATGAAACGATTCAGATGGAACGTTATGAGGCTTTGTATATTAGGTCATGCCAATCAACCCTCTGTTGGTTGGAGGAAGGAGAGGCAGCAATTCTAGGACCTCGTCATGTCCAAGAGACCACTGAGTAGGTTAAGTTGATTTGGAAGAGGATGGCTACTACACAGACTCTCCAAAAATCTTATTATGATCACCGGAGATGGCCTATGGAGTTCAAGGTCAGAGATCATGTTTTATTCTGTGTCACGTTGAGGTTGGGACACAAGAGGATTAGGAGACCGGGGAAGCTTTCATTGAGATATGTCAGACCGTTTGAGGTTCTAGAGGGATTCGGTCTGGTTTCCTATTAGTTATAGTTACCTTAGAGGTATCGGTCTATGCAAGACTTCTTCCATGTTTCTCAGCTACAATGTTACTTTTCGGACACGTATCAAGTTTTTCAACCTGAGTAGTCAAGTTATAGGTGGATGCATCATTCGAGGAGCACCCTATTCAGATTTTGGATCACAGTATGAAGGTTCTTCAGGTTCGATCTATTCCTTTGGTATGGGTGTTATGGAAGCACGGGCAAGTATAGGACAATACTTGGGAGAGGGAGGCTGACATGCGATCACAATGGCCAGATTTCTTTGAAGTTTCTTCTTCACCACCATTAGAAGGGAAATTCAGGGAAAAATTTCTTTATGAGGGGAATTTTATAAGAATTGGGACCTTTATTTCGGGTATAGATCCTTATTTTGGGTTGTTTTTAAGGAAAATGGATGAATTTGAAAGTTTGTTGAGTACACATCGTGTATTCTAGAGTACATGTCGTGTACCTGATTGTTGCATGTATCTGTGTTCTGGCTATGTTATGGCTAAGTACATGGCCATGTAGGTGACTTAGATGACTGCCTAAATCAGAATCCAGTTTAGGCTTGTACGTGGTGTGTAAATTAAATTAACACACTGTATAATTTACTTTTTTATTTTATTAATCAACTCAGGGTCGCGTCTCATCTCCAAAACTTCTTTCATTTTCCCATGTCTCATATAAGAGAGCAACGTACAACTGAATATCTTTGATCTCCTTTTGTTCCTCCATCCGATCTCCGATTGAGACACTACTAGGTGCGTTGGATTCCCACATATGAGTCCTCTATTTCCCTAGAGCCTCTCTTCTTGATTTCTCCTCTCTCTTGAGTTATTCAAGGTTTAACGATTTTGACCTTTTTGTAAATATATGAAATTCTAGGCCGATTCAAGGGCTAGAATTCGATATTTTTCTTCTTATAACGTCAAGGTAGGTTATTTGTTTCCTTTTAGAGTTTTTCTTTGAGTTATATATTCCTAAGTGTATATTACCCATGATTCAGGTATTTCGTGTTAAGTAATTTAACCTCGTTATCATCTGCCTTTGATTTATTGATATATTCTGGATTTTCATTGATTCATTTGCTAAATTTCAGGTTTGGGGACACCCTGTGAGTTTATTTCCTAGTTTGAATATTATGGTTGTTGGGTCCAGGTTGCCTATGAATAAGACCTTGTTTCCTTTCCTTGCTTGTTAGGTTGGAATTTATTGCTTATTGTTTCTTGTTAAATGCATGTGTTATGCATTGTAACTTCTTAGCCTTGTAATATTTGAGATTAATTTTGGCTACTGGATATTGTTTTTGTACGATTGTATTATACAGGGTTGGGAGAACCTGATATAGTTATAACATAGGGGGAATTAACTTTTAGGGCTTCCCTAGAGTGTCTATTATATTTATGTTGTGAGACCATAGGGGGGTTGATGGAGGGTTCTCCCTCAGAGTGTCTATAGTATACCGTTACAAGACCACAAGGGGAATAGACATTGAGTGCTTCCTCAAAGAGTCTGTAGTTTATCATTAAAAGACCATAGGGGGAATTGACGGTGAGTGCTTCCTCAGAAAGTCCTTGTTTTTTTGGAACACTTGATCATAGGGGTTAGACTATGTGAGCCACCCAGAGGGTCAATGTGATATTTTTAATGTTGATTGTAAAGATTCATCCAAGACAAAGCACAATCTTAAACTCTGTCTTACTTGATTGTTAGATGGTCTTCGGAGACATTTGCTTTTCTATTATATAGGGGGATACAAATCTTAGGCCATATCTCAGGGTTTCATTATTCAATAGTGTGAATATTTAATAAATGAAAATGAATGTAATTGGAAACTATAGGATTGTTTAATTTTGAGTACTTCCTTGTTTATTACTTAATTTTTCATATTTCCTACTATACATAATCATCGACAGTTAGGCACAGATATTTTAGTGGTTTCCTACTTGGATTTGTCTAACACCCAGTTTAGGTCATACTTTTGGGCCCAAACAGATTATATGGTCGTAGGTATAGATAAGGTCAAGTTCCCTTCTTCATAAAGTACTTGATTGCTATTGGATCTGAAGATCATGGGACCAAGCTAAGGCTTGTGATGCTGTTGGAGTTTACTGCTTTTTGTACTTTGGTTTTAGTATTTTATTTCCAGCATTGTGACTTGTTTGTCTACTTTCCTAGAAACACGTGACATGAATCATTTATCTATGTGTTCCATATGTTTTTATTGTTATCAGTATTCTATTTTTCACCCTCATTTCATGGTATTACTTCTTCCACTACTGTTACTATTTGTTTCCAATGTGTTACTCTACCTATGAGAGCATAGTTTACCCACTATCACACCAAAGGCCCTCACTTCTAGTTTTCAACCTCTGGCATTCAGGGAAATGCACTTCAGTCCATGTCACCAACCAAGTATAGGGAACCTATGGGTGGCACCCGGAACAGGGATGTTACACATGCTAATTATATATTATATTGTGGTGGAATTTGGTTCCCACAAAATCTAACACCATGAGATTAACTACTTGATTCGTGTCCTTGATCTTGAAATGGTCATGGCACACCCTTATGTTTCTGTGAAACTATCTTTTTTGGATGGTATTTATGGTTTAATTTGACCATAAGAGCCTAAGTTACATATTTTTCAAAAAAATATATGAATCAAAGGCAAAGGGGTTGGGTGGAGTAACTTAAAGATTTCATCTTTAACATATTTTACATTCTATAGAAAGGGAACATGGTTTCATATTCTCTCAATATGATGTTTTCTTCTCAAGATCTAAAGGAATATATAGATGAGTGGGACCTTATGGGTATCTTTTATTAGATGAATCTGGAATCAAGGGAAGAGAGAGAAGATGTGTTTCTTGACAGATGATAGTTGAATTATTCTCTTATCAAACACATCTTGCAAGATCATTCAAGATATGATGAATTATAATAGTTTAGGAAGATCTTTAATGGTTGGGAGACCACAAGCGAGTGGTCTCTATCTTCCTAAGGAGATATTTTCTTAAATATTAGTTATGTGGTCCCTTTATTAAAGAGGAGGATTACAATTCCATATTTCCATTTTTATTATTGGGACATCCATCTCAAAAATACTAAAATTTATCATGATATGAATTAGTGATATTGATGTCTAAGTGTGAGATGTGACATAATGAATTTTTTGTCACAATGCCTTACCTGTCAATAGGTTATGACCAAACACCAGAAGCCATCTGGTCTAATCCAACATCTTCTGTTACCTAATTGTAAGTGGGATGAGGTAACCATGTATTTTTTAGTTGTTATTTCTTAAACCCATTTGGGTAAGAACAACCTCTTGGTTGTGATCGATCGACTAACTAAATATTCTTCACTTTATTCTGATCAGAGATTCCATGAAAGTGGAGGAGCTTAGGAGGCTATATGTCTTGGAGATTATGAAACTATATGGGACATTGTATACTATAATCTATGATAGTGACCTTGATTAATCTCTAGGTTTTGGGAATGCATTTAGTAGGAAATTTTATCATAGGTGAAGCTAAGAATAACCAACCATCCACAGTTAGAATACCCGATAGAGTGGGCAATTTATATTATGGAGGATATGATTCATGCATGTGTATTGGAATTAACTAGTTCGTGGGATATTAATTTGATACCATTAGAGTTTCATTATAATAATAGTTACCATCCTTTGATCATAAAGTATCCTTTTGATTCCTTTTATGTTTAGCCCTACCGGTATCCCCTATGGTGGACTGACATTGGTTAGACTTCCTTAATGGGGTCTAACATCATGTAGGAGATATAAGTGAAGCTTCAAACCATTTGGTAGTGTTTGGATACCACATAGATACTCCATAAGTCTTATGTTGATCATACACAACATCCTGTGGATTTTTTGGTGGGTGATTGGGTTTTTTTAAAGGTATCACTTTGACTGGGCCATCTTTGCCTCGGGAAGTAGGGTAAACTTTCTCTATGTAATGTGGGACCTTTTGAGATGGATAAGAGGATTGGGAAGGTTTCTTAATAGCTATAATTAACTCCATAATTGATATCTATCCATGATTTATTCTACATTCCCCAATTAAAGATGTATAATCTGGTCCCTTTCTAGGTTCTAAATTGGGAATAACTAGAACGGATGCCTAATGTTTTAGTGACATAGAAAACTATTCAGATTATTCTCTCTTAGGATAAGGTTCTTCAAGGAAAATATATCCTAATGGTATGAGTCTTTTGACAACATGGTAATAACTCTCATGAGACTTTGGAGCTATAATCAATGGTAAGGGAGAAATGGAATCACCTCTTAACCAACTTAATGCCTTTGAACTAACTTTTGGGAATTATCATGTGTACGGTTCCATTTTCAGTTACTATTTCAATTATTTACTCATTTTTATTATCCTACTTTATATTTTGGGTGTTTTACGTTTAAATTTTAAAGAAAAAAGGAAATAGACATAGGTGCACAATTTGTACTAACCATGTATAAACTATATAAAACCAACAGGTTGGTTGAAAAAGTGATTTTCACAATTTATCTAACTATGTGGAAAAACCATGAAATTTTCTAGGTGAATACATTTTCATTCACATGGTTAGAACATATTTTTTCAAACCATGCTTCCAAACCATGCAGTGTACCTAGAATCCTAAAATTATAAAATAACATATATACCTCCCACAATTTAACCCTCATACACCCTCATTTTTACCTTACTCAAGATCTATCCCCTAACATGTGGAATTTCTTCCTCTACCTCTCATGTTAGGTGGATTTAAGTGGTTATTTTCCATATTTCTTCAATAAAAATCCCGGTAAGTGATTCATCATCCCTTCTTTGGTTCATCCCTCCTCCATTCTAAGGTTTTATTTTTACCTGAAGGTCATGGTGACCAAGGGTCCATGTTGGTCAAACCTAACTATTGTTTTTTTTATGGTATTCCCTTAAATTCTTCAAGTCTTTACTCTCATCCACTAGTGAATACCATTTTTGGTGAGTTTTTTTAGATTTATAAAGGTATATGTATTCATAAGTCGACTTTATTTCATGAACATTAATTTATCACTTATTCCTAAAGGGTGATCTAAATGATTTTAAATCATATTTTATGATATTTTAAAGTTGATATATATATATATGTTATAAATTTCTTTAAATGGTTCTCCTTTGGTTTTGGCAGTTGAAGTGGCTTATAGAGAATGGATTTAGGGGTTTATTACGTTTTCTCTGATGAAATTGTCAATAGAAATGACTTAAATGATGAAATGGTGCCTTCTTGAGTGGGGTAAAACACATGGGAGACTGGGAATTTAGGTAGGAGGACTAGGGAAGGAATGACTTGGAATTTTATTCCATACATAGCATTGGAATTATTTCATAACACTAACAAAATACATTGATTATATGTATAAGGAGTCACTTATTGGGATGACCACTTCCTTCCAGGATTTGATATTACTCACCCTAGTGTTGGATCACATAATCGAATTTGATTCATTTGACCACTGAGTTGTGTTATGATTCCATGTGTCTTGAATCTTATATACCTTAGAACTTCCCCATGGTGTTACTTTTGTGTTGGTTGTTTTCATGGATTGCTTATATTTTTAGAACTACTATAAAACTATTATCTTCCTCTGTTTCTAATTAAAAATCAAAATTGTATTTTCATATGGTTTATTTATAAACTATAATGTTGGTTTTATTTAGTAATAAATGCTTATGAAATTGTTTATGGAATCCTATTGGTAATGTTTTTATTATACCATGTATACACCCAATGGGTGTGTGCTGACTTTGTTTTGGTTGACAAAAGTTGAGGAAAGAGACCACTTAGTGGTGGTGGTTCTTTCTAATAGTGGTTCTTGGTTGGATGGTGGTGACAAAGTAGGACTCATCCCCCATGACACACAGATATGGGTGAAATGTTTTTATTTATTTTTGGGTTTACTTGTTGTATCATGTTCATATATTGCCTACTCAACTACCCATCCCATTTTTTGTATATGTATGTGGTTAACTCAGCATTTTACTATGGTATGGTTATTATTTACATTATTTTTTATGGTTTCTCTTATCATTTTGTGATTCCATTTATATTTAGACATTTTCATGAGTTATTTTTCTGGTCATATCTATTTGAGAGCATGACTTTCAATGATATGGAAAAAATCATGTTGGGACCTCGATTCAGACTCTCTTAATAATTTTATTATCCAAACCATTCCTAAAGGTAATTATTGATTCCAAAGAACAAATTTTCAAAATTTGTGGACAAAGAATTCCATTTAAGCCTTGATATGGACTGGCCCAGGTGACCGATAGAGGGGTAACCTAGGTTGGTTCGTGAAAAAATTAATGTATCTTAATCCCCTAGTACCCCTTACTTTCATGTGAGTAATATTGTAAAAAAAATTAAGGTTCCTAATGAGATGGGGATGTTTGATATTGCATCCTGACATGACATTTAAAGCATGATGATTGTTTTTTTGTTGAATTGATCTAACCATATGATAATTTTCTCCTTCGATGTGGTTGGTTTGTCATTTTTTTGATTAACCAAACCCACATCATGCAACTCATGATCATTTTGTTAATTTTAATGATTATGTTTAATTAATTTTTAATTTTGATATATATATAACATTTAATAATAAATATAAACAGAATAAAATTTAAATTTCATTTAAAATATTTAACTAATTATAATTTATTATGCATATATTATATTAAAATAAACTTTTGGAAAAATTCATGAATATATATATACATATTAAAAATAATTAAAATATTAATCTAAATGTTTTAATATAAAAATTTAAAATGAAATTTAGCTAATTTATACGTTCCCAAAATAAATGATAGTATTGTTTTTAAATACAAATAAATATAATATTCTTTTTTATTAAAGTAACTAACGTAATATATCTTTCAAGAAAGTCAAAGGATTTTTTCACTACCACTTATGCCTCTCATAGTTTTTCACACCAGTCATCATCATTCACACAGTCGCCCAGTCATTCTCACTCTCCAGTCACTTGCTCTTCATCACTCTCTTGTCAATTGAGTATTGTCTCCCACACTCACACGTTTCACATTCCATCACATGTGTTGTGAAAATTTTAAAAATTCCTAAAATATGTTTCTTTTTAATGTTTTAAAATTATTTAAAGAGGATGTGGATTCAAAGAGGAAATGAGACTTTTTAAAATCCAACTATGGGTTTTTTCAAATAAATAGTATATTCTATTTTTTAAATTAAACAACATAATATATATTTTCTAACTTACAAATACTTTTGTAGATGTTAAAAAATTTCACCACTATCGAAGGATTTTATCACTACTAATGTATTTCATGTCATCCAAAGTCTTTTTCCACTTCAAAATCATTTCATGATTAAATGATAAATTGGTATGTATCCCATAACCTTGAACTCATATATTTTAAATGAGTAATATTGTAATAAAATGACATTCTATGGAGTTTATGATGTTTGGTTCTGGATTTATATAACATGAATGAAAAGAGAATGACAGTTTTTGAAATCTAATATAATAGAGGCTCAAGGATTTTTCCCCTAACTCTTAGTATTTTTATTAAACAATAATAAACCAATCAAAAGAAAAAATCTCAAGATCATGTCACATTTATTTTTCCCGAACTAATTAAAAAATTATAGGCATTTGATGATGCAGTATAAATATATATAACATGTTACTAAATTTTATTTATAGGATATCATGTCTACATCCATATATTACAACATAAAAATAATTTATAATGATCAAGGGAATAGTTATATTTTACCATCATAGATAATTTATAATCTTCATGATTATATGACATTAGAAGAAGTTTGTATGATGATTCACAATCACTTAAAATTGAGGTCCAATAAAGTAAGAACATCAATCACATATTGTAATATTCAATTTATTTATCAGCTATGGAATATTCCATATACTTTTCTCAATGATGGGGATTGGGTGGAAGCATCAATTTTTTCATTGAATTGTGTAATCACAGTTTAATGGAATTTAATGTCAAATTTCTATTATTGATGTGGTTTAAACTACTACTACATAACCCTTCTGTGGGAGATTTGTTGAATTTGGCCCTTCATAGAAATATGTTTTAATATCTTATGATATGGCTCCACTAATAGATATTAAAGATCTATATATCGTGAGCTGTGAAATATAAAATGATGCTTATTATGAACATAGAAACCAAAATATTGAGATAACTTCATGTTTCATTAATATTAATAATCTACATTTAATGAATGAGACATTTTATGATAAGGAAATATCTAATGATGAGATAAGATAAAAGGTTGGTTAGTAAGATGTGGTCAACCAACCTTCATAGATATCATTATCAAGAAGCCAAGAACTAGACAATGTTAACAATCCTCCATTATTGATTTCATTAGTATAGGGAATTTAATGTTCACAACAATTTGATTAGGATGTCTTTACCCCAGGTAGTGAAATCTCAAGAACTATAGGTTACACATTTGATTCAACTAATAACACATTACATGTCAGAAGAGAGTTTAGAAGTAAATTTTCATTGAGAAATTTGGTTAATAAATACCATATCAAGTGGAATTTTTAATTTAGGGTTGATGAGTCAAAAAAGGATAAATACATCAGTTATTTTTTGAAAAATACGGTCTAAAATGTAAATTTTCCATGTGGGAAATATATTATTTTTTCAGATTTGTAGATATCTAAATTTGAAGATTATCGTATTTGTTTGCACTCAATAATATTATAGGATTATTCTATAATAGATGTGAAATTTATATCAACTATTATTATTGAGATGATATAAAAATGTTAGGACATTCCAGTGTCTCTCATCTATGAATGAATACAATAGCTGCCCAAATACAAGATATCTTATGGAAAGACTTGGATGATAAATAAAAAAGGAAAGTTTATGGTAATTGGGATGGATCATATAAGGATTCATCACAACTAATGGGATTAGTTTCGCACAAAAATAAGTACATTTATCATCTTTACACCATTTCATATGTCTCCTAGGGTAATTAGGATGATCAAATTATGGTGAATTTCTATAAGAGATTATAGACATTCAAGCCATGTATTTATGCATTTCCTTATTGAAAAAATTTAATTCAGGTGAATTAAAGTTTTCTTTATGGTATGTATACATGTGTACTACTCATTATTTCCTCATAGGATGGAAATCATGCTCCTATCCACTTTCCTTTTATGTTGTCAACAAAGATAACTTTGAAACATAGTCTTGGTTCTTGGCCTATATATACACCCACGTTATGAAAGTCCAAGGAGCATTTTTGATATATAATCATCATCGACTGGTTATAGATGTTTGTTATAAATAAGGTAATTTTATAGAAAGAACTTAATTATTATCATTTTTATTGCATCAAACATATTTTTATTAATTTCTATAATAATTTTAACGTTAGAGAAAAAAAGAAAGCAGTTATCAAGTTGGGTATGTTTTCATAAAATTATGTATATTCAAATAATTTTTACTAAACTTTTAAATATTTTAATGTTAAATTGTTTTATAAAATGTGTTATATTAAATATAAATAGTTTTTAATATTTCATATAATGATATAGATGATGTTCATTCACTAAAAAATAAATATTTTTTGTGATGAGTTGTTTGTGATGGATTTCATAGAAAAAAGTTAATTATGATGGAAATCTATCTGAAATCACCTATCACAGAAAATAATGTCACAATTACTAACATTTATGATATATCATTGCAATTAAAATCGTGGTTATTTAATTTTTAAAGAAACTACTTAGTTTTCACAAATATTATTTTTGATGAATTAATAATTCCACCATAAATAATATTTGTGAAGACTATTTTTTTTGTCAAAAACACTATTTTTAATGTAAATTTTAATTATATCATAAATAATATCAAGAAAACTTATTTAAAATAGATTTAATGTTTTCTCATAAAAAATTACCTATGATGAAATTATAAATCTCTAACAAATAATCATGAAAAAAAATTAACTAAAAATTAAAATTATAAACAAACATTTATCAAAAAAATTAAAACACCTAAAATATAAAAAATGTTTATAAAAAGAACATAATAATAGTTTCAATGAGGGATGTGTGATCAGCTTCATCATGCATAGGGAATTCCATCCTTAAAAATTGTGTAAATCACTGTATATACTTCATGATATAATCTTAATCCTCCTCCTACTGACACTACTACTACTACTACTACTGTTGTTTCTCCTACTACGGATATTATTATTCCTTTTATTGATTCTTCTCTTCCTACTCTCTGATCAATCTTTGTATACTCTTATCCTGATCTGACAGCCTCGTAGTCTACTGCGCCTACTACTTATATAATAAATATAATGAAATAATTATTACACAATAAGTATTATGTAATAAATTATTTCACAATAAGTATTAAACAACAAGTAATTTCATCAAAGATTAATTTTATATGTATTATGAAATATGAATTCATTATCTTATATTTATTATTATTATGCATGAAATATAATGTGATATTGTCCTTAGAGTATTTTTCACATCGAAAGATCATTCTAGTTCCCCACTACAAAAATAATATTGAAGTGTCATGATAATAATCTTGAACTTATAAGTCCTATGGTTGAATGAAATTATTTGATGGGAAACAGATCATACAGAATGGAAGGTTCTTGATTGTTATAATCTAAAGTGGCTTCATCTCATGAAGTAAACACTTTCTAATCTTCAATATGGGAAATTATGATGAAAAATCTGCCAATAGGAATTACACATGTTTACCTATAATTGGATATTCCTATCTATGTGCATGTTTAGTGATCCTTTGACTCGATATATTTATTAATTCATATCATGAGTCATTCACTTTGATGTATTGATTAAAATTGTGATTTCATATGTTTTTGATGGAGTAGGATATGTTGGGTGTGTCTTGAGTGATATGGAATTAATCAATAAGTTAATAAAGGACATGTCCCTTAAAAGAAAAAAAGATTATATCTCATCCCTTTGACTAAAATTGAATAGTAAAACTAAATTCAACTTCCATGGTGATAGATGATCTCATTTCAAATAGTCAAATAAAGACATGCTGAGCTTATGGGTTGATAAAAAGAGTGTGAAACTTGTATAATGAGATGTTGAGACCAAGGGAATGTATTAAATAGTGAGAATTTTTATATTTTTATAGTCATTATGGGGTTAACATCTTCCTATAGGGATGACTTTATGTGTTTCTATATACTGATATTGGAATTTGATCAAGCCCACCTAATTACACTAAGGAAGATGCCAAGAGTTTCACAGACCTAGTCTTTCCATTAATCTCAAATTAATTCTATATGAATTTAATAGTAGGTAAAAAATTATTCTCAAGAATAAGGAATAATATTTATTCAATATTTATTAATCATAAATATTAAATATTTATTTATTCACATGTCCATGAACATAATATTTTTTATTTATCGAATGAATAATTATTATTTATTGTTCGAGGTTCGATAAACATAAAGGAAGGTGGAAGATCATAGTTAAGAGTTTGGTAACAAAAATTATATAATAAATATAATTTAGATAAATATTAATTAATTTATTGTTATTTATATTATTCCTGAGGCATTCACATGTCAAAGAAATAATAACACTATTATTATTATTAGACTTTTGGTTCTCTATGTATTAAAATATTTGCTAAATGTTTGTGTGTAATGACCAATTATCTAACCTATCTCTATATATACCTGATTATTTTATTTCCATGAACGTGAAAAATCACTTTTGTCATGCATCGCACATTCTCCCCCAAGAAAATTATCTCAATTAATAATAACTCTAGTGTTTCTCTCAAGACTGAGAGAATTATTCCACCTTCTTATTCCCTTTAAACATTTAGAGAATAAGAGAGATTATCCTTCAAGCCTAAAGGATTGTGTTACAATCAAGACGAACAAAAAATATGATCAGATCATCCACACTAACACATGATGTTTTATTAGAATCATCCAAAGATCAAGTAACACATGTGTATTACCACTACAGGGATTCTACTTTGGATCCTCATGGTGCAACGATGATACAAATTAAATTACATTCAATTGATCAACATCTACATAAAATAAAGATATCAATGACATGGTATTATCTTGTTATTGAATTAATTATAAATTCAATGTGAAAGATCCTCCCTTTTTTGTTTTGGGATTCCATTCATCTAGTTTATTCAGTTATATTCATTAGAAATGATGATAATTTATCATGTTCTTATGGATTATCTATTTAATCTAATGAAAAACTATTACTTCACAAAGTCCCAACCGACATCCATTATTCTTGAAACCTTCCAATACTGTCAATGTTTTCATGTTCAAATTTTAAACAATTTATTTTTATTGATCAATATATACATTTTTGTTATTTTTTTATTTATGTTTTATTCATTATTAAATTTTAAAGTTGAGATACCTTCTTTTTTCACATTCATATGACCAAGAACTTGTAAAAATTAGATGAATAACATCCAAATAAATGATCCAAAGGTGACATATATTATTTCTAGAAAATATGATACAACATGTCCTGTTACCTTATTACCCACTATATACCCATATCTACCACACCATGAAAAAACAACCATACAAGTTTCTGATCGTTTAGAGGTTACGTGATGTCAGTACATAACAATGTGTTGACCAAGACTATCTAACATGAGGTGTTATAGACTACATTCCATATGGATTGCATACACTCCATGTATTCCTATATGGTTTTCCCCAAAAATTTCACAAAAACTTTTGTAAAATATGAATCGAGTATTTATTACGGGTCGTGTATTTAATTAGAGGTGGGAAGCATGATTTAGATTAGATTACACGATGTGTATCTGGAATACAATCCATTTAACCCATAAAATATACATGTGGATTACACACCGAGTTCCTAGGAATGTATCATGGGTGGCCATAAAAATAGACACACTTTATGTATCCTATTATACACATCATGTAACACATACCTATTTATGTGAAGTAGAGTCAAATGCCAACTATATGACGCATAATTAATTTACATAGAAATAAAATTAATTAATACATTAGCCCTAATTAACATGCGTTTTTGTGTCATAAATTGATAGTACACACTATATGATAGGAGTTGAATAATATTAAATACTTAATTAATTTCTATGTTAAATTCAAAACTACACATCATGTACGGTCATCATTACACACAATGTACTCCATGTGAGTTTAAATCGACACACTCTATGTAAATTAACACATGTCTGTGTGTCATTAATTATTAGTACATTCCATGTAATTACATGGCACAAAATTTATACCACATATCGTGTGGGTTAATAGTACATGATGATGAATATTCTAGATTCTAGGTAGTTCAAATGGGTACAGTCCATGTTTCCTCTATGTATAAGTCATGTACTAAATTAATTTTAAATAAAATTAATTTATTCAATTTCATTAAAATTAATGTTGATGGAATCTATAAGATAATTTGGATGGATATTAAGATAAATGAATGAATGACTGAATAATATATTTAATTTATTAATTCGGGTAATTTATCTTAATAAATAACAATTGAAATTAATACTATATGATTGTTTTAAATGTTTATTCATTTCATTTATTTAAGATATCATGTGCTTGACTGACCAATATATGTGTTAGATTTCAATTTAATTTAATATTATTACGTGGGTTTTTATATGTGATAAATTTTTATTAAATTAAATATGATTTAATAGTGTCATCTCTCCCACTATTATTTTGTAGGACCTATATGTCCTTGGTTTATTTTATGTATCTTAAATACCTGGTGATGCAAATTGGGCTTCTCTTACATAAATATTACATCATTTTAGATGAACAGTTAATACATCTAAAAAATACATGCTTGATAATTGTAAAGTTTTACTGTATTTGTTGATTAGATACATAATCAACTTATATCATGAAGGATCTTCTACATCTCTGAAAAAAGATCTCACATAGTACCCATCTTATATATATACCGCATAAAATATTTCTCCATAACCTAGGGAAATTGAAACATAATAAAGAGAGAGATCATATGTTGTGTAAAGGAAAACATGGGAGATATGCAACGATGATCATACGTGAGTATAAGATAAAGATAATTTTTGATAACAAGATCATAAATTACAAAATCATACCCAATAAATCATAGAACATAAATCAAGGTTCATGATATAAGCCTTTTCCATAACAAAATAAATGATTCATAAGTTTAAAAATCATCAATAATTCATCATGAGCCTTGAGATAATGTCATAAACATATGATGTAAGTTTTTCCCACACACATAATTATAGAAAATAATTTCCATAGTTAAGACTCATTGCCTAGACTATCATAATAGACAAAGACCCATAATGTATTGGTTTCACTCCCCATTCCCATAAACATAGTGGACAAAGTCTCATAGTGGATTGGGTTCACTCCCTATTCCCTTTCACATTATCTCATGATATATAAATATTTACCCAATGTATTGGATGGATATATAATTCCAATACCACCAATCACATAATTAAAACCATGAATATGTGTTCCACAATAACATAAAAATGTTCATCATTTCATTATAGATTAATTAAACCATGGAAATGAAATAGGTTTCATGAAAAGATCAATAAAACAACATCATCATAAGTCATCTAAAAAAATAAAGTGGATGATATCATAAGATAATGTATCTATTAAAACATAAAATTCCATAAATGATGATTATTTAAATGAAAAATACTTTTTATAAAAGTATTACAAATATTCTTTGAAAAATAAAATGAAGTATCTTCTTCTTTTGATAACTTAAAAAACAGAAAATATAGAATAATGGAAATAGCCTTTTCTTTGAAAATACAATTAAACTTATAAAATAATATTGATAATTCATAATGTCTATGATAGATAAAAAAATCAGTCAAGTGTTAAATCTTATATTTCTTCCAAAATTTTATAAAAAGTAAAATATATCTAATATTAAAAACATTATCAAGTTTCATTTTAAAAAAAACTTGAAAAGAAAGTCAAATATAGATAAAAATTACTATAATTTCCTAGTTTTTCTTAGGTCTTTACTTGGTTAGTATGGTTGTAAGAGATAGAAGAGTGGGTGGTAGAAATTTGGAAATCTTGTTGTAGGAGGAATTCATGGTGTGAGCTCAACATCCTCAAAGAGAATTATGATTCATGGATTAAATTATAGTTCACATCTTGAATGGTTTTTAGGAGGATTTTTTTGGTTTTTATGATAAATAATTCTTAGTGTGAATCAGTTATACATGACATGAAATATTTTTTAGGTTTTATGGATGAGGTGACTTAAATTGTGTTGGATGATTAACCCATGGAATTCATGACATAAACTATAATTTCATACCGTGAAAGGGATTTTTTCCATCTAGGTTATAAGTTAGGGATTACCCTAATATTTTCCTTATTTTTCCTCTCCTCTCTCCAACCCTGGGTTATTAGGATAGTTTTTTAAAATTCCATTGAATCTCATTTGATCAAATTCAACCCTCATCCTCTAGAGATCAATCTGTGGTGATCTGAGGTGTGTTTTCCCCTTCCACCAACCATTATTTGTCTTCTGTTCTCTCTCTCTCTCTCCATGTTATAAAACCATTTTACCCTTTATTATATTTTTTTTTCTAATGAGTTTATCTTGATCAAGATTTCTATGATTCATTTTCATGATAGGCTTTGGAATTTCCTCTTACTTTTTTTCCACAATGATTATCGAACTTCCATCTTAAGGGTAGGAGATCCATTACCTATATCTTGATTTAATTTTCTATTGTGAGATTATCCTACTTTAATATTTTGGGTAATGGTAAAATTAACCTAATAAAGATAATAAATTTGGAATTTAAAGGAAGAATGAAGTTGTAGTTTGGGTTTTTGATCACATTTGGTTTTATTCTTTTTGATTCCTTCTGTTTTGTTAAGATAGTGTGATATCTTTATGTTGTGACTATTTTTTAGCGTATCATGGTTAATTTTCATATAAATTTTATAAACAACGTAAATCCAAAATCAATGTGATTTGATTAATGAAAGAGAAATATAAATTAATAATTGTTCTTTCTTGAATTTTAGGGAACATGGAAGTAATTCTAAACACATGTTTATGTTAATTTATATCTACTGATACATGATAAGTTATAGGATTCTTATTAATAAAATCCTATGAATAATAAATCATTTAATTAATTAAGGGTATTAAAATTGTTATTTTTTAAAGACAAATGATTTGGGAATGAGTGAGCCAGTTCTTGTTATGGAAGGCTTGTATGACTTGGTTATATGGCATAGTGCCTTTTCCTTTGTGTGTAAAATACATTTTAAATGAATGTGTGATCTAGTGTTTTTTTAAGAGTCCTGATGTGTCATGAACCATATTCGGGGCCCGTGTCGTGACTACCCCAAGCCCACCTTCCATAGGCCAGGGGCTGACGACTAGCACCAAAGGCGTAAATCCCGATAAAAGGGAAGGAATTTCCTTTTATAAAGTATACAAAAACACAACAGAGTATGCAAGTGAAGTAACCACTAAGTAAAACGGGGTACAAGGTAAGTACTGAAAAGTAAATGGGCCAATATACAAACCCAACTGAAGGTATAGTACAACTGAAAGGAAAGTACAACAGCAGTAAGTAAAACAGCAACACTGGGTCGTCCTCCGGAAATCCCACCTGAAGGGTGGGTATATATAGTCTCCTCAGCTTCTCGAGTCCGGTCATCTGCTCCATGTACATCCTGCCAAGTGTTCCACCTCTGGGTACCGTCCAGATCCAGAAGCCTCCACCTCATTCAGTTCTGTCCGTCATCTGCATCCAACACAACGTAGAGCAGGCATAGCCCGTGCAGGGGTGAGTATACAATACTCAGTATGGACCCCGAGACCCCCGGAGGTATCTCAGAATCCAAGAAGGATAAACCACAAAGGAAAGATACAATCATGAAGTATCAACCGAATCTACTTAGGTATATGTCCACACATATACCTAAGTCATCAATTATAGTTCGTCTCCAACTCTCGAGCCCAAGCACAACCCAGTCCACACAGGAAAACACAACCCAGTCCGCATAGGAAAGAAAGGCAATCACATCTATGATAATGATTGAAAATCAAGACTCATCTCACACAGGTATACACTTCGTAAAGCGATAGAGATGATCAGATGTAGCCATTGATTCATCTAAGCTGTCGGACCCACATAGGATACAAGAGCAACTAAGTTGTCGTACCCACACAGGAAATAAGACCAGCTACTCTACCAGACCCACACAGGATACTAGTACAGAGGAAAATACTGCCGGACCCACATAGGATACAAGAACAATAGTCATCACCATTGAACCCACGAAGGATTTTAGTACGATAGTCGCTACTGTCGAACCCATGGAGGATTCCAGTACAGAAGTCGATGCAGTCGCATCCAGCTCTAGGGTTCCCACACACAACATGCTCGATTCCGGGAGTGTTCACTCCTCGAGCAAAAGAGTCGATAAATCAACTGTCACGATGTCCAGATTTGATGTATCCCAAAGTTCTTTCTGGTTAAAAGAATCCCAACGCGACAGATGGTATGTCAAACGAACGCCCGCTCTGAGAATTATTGGCTTTTCCGTTCCAGGGGCCAGATTGGTTTTTAAGATAAAACCAACCCGACAATACTCCATCTGTGTCCATACCTCATGTGGAGTAATCCAAAATGACCGCCTCATCCAGAGGTATTCAACATAGTTGACGGCATATCAAACAGACGTCTGGTCCTTAAGTTATAAGCGTTTCCGCTCCAAGGGCCCGGTTGGTTTCAGGTTCGAACCAACCTGGCCATATAAAAAATTTTCCGAAACCTCGAGTGCAATATACCGAAACGACCGTCTCGATCCAAGTATTCCTACGCAACAGACGGTGTGTCGATCG